>OZ030016.1:38615210-39215210 GCA_964023405.1 Apodemus agrarius | reverse complement strand
GGGTAAAGACTCATCTCTCATCTGTTGTATATCAGGTTAGTGTCACATTATAGAGATTTTGAGGTGACTTAAGCAAAACTTAGGCTAGCAAAGCTGGCTCTGTGGCGTGGTTGCCATACCCTTGTTAACGTCTTCTAAAGCTATATTATAGAAGAGCATAGAGTAAGTTTTTGTGGAGAGATTGTATTCCAAGATGCACCAAAGTATTTGGGGTGGGCAGTTACTGCATGAGAGTATATACAAATCTTGTGTCCATAAATATGTATCCTTCATTAAAAATATTATAATGAAAACCACAGATTTGGTGGCCTCCAGGATCATTAAGGAGCAGGGGGAGGGAAAAGGGCATGTGGGACCTTTGGGGGGTGGGGAACCAGAAAAAGGGAAATGAATTGTACAATATAGAATATATTCAATAAAAATATTAAAGAGTTTATAATTTTATTTCAGCAATTCCATATTATCATAGACTCAATAATGTCTTTCACTCCAGACTGTTTCTATCAGTTTTATAGCAAATTAGATTCTGCCTCAAGATCTTATGGGACAATCATCTAGGTTTGATATTTGTGTATCTGCGCTGGAGCAAGCAGGTTGGAACAAGGTTCCATCCTGAGATTCTTTTCATATGTTTTTAGGGTGAAGGAAAGAGAAGTGTACTTTTTAAATGTTTTCTTGTTGATGAAAGCAGCCATTGACTGCTCACAAATTTCTGAGAAATAGTAGTGAAAATGTCCTCAGAGTGATTTATAAATTGACTGAAAGAGCTACCTTATTTGGAGAAAAAACATTTTATATGCACATTTATCACACATACTTAGTTTTCAAGAGACACTAGCTACCTACAAATCTTAGTTCCCAAATCTCTAAGTTTAAAAAGACCATTACCCAAGTTTTGAAAAATCCAAATCAAGAGGATTAAATCAATTCTAAATTGGATTTTTATAAAGCTGGAGAACCAGAGTTCCATCTGTTTATGAATTTCCACAGAATTTATTTAAGCCTGATGAGTTACAGCTTGCTTCAAAGCCAGTGGAAGCATAGCATAAAGTTGAAGTTTATAGCAGTGGGACCAAGGTGAGGCACTATATCTTTTTGGCAAATTTCATCCTCCAATTATGTGTAGTTATATATGTAAGAAGAGAGGCATGGGGAAATTTTCATTTCATACCTAAATACAATTTTTTTTTAAAAAAATACATGATTATTTCCTTAAACATTTCAGAAATTTCTATCTTTTTAAAATAGATCTGCTATTCCTTTACTTTGTGTCACTGGGACCGGGCAGCCTGAATTTGGACCTCGGGATATGTCTGAAGTAGCACGGGAGAGAACTTGATCATGATTAGGGATTCTAGGCACTGATATCACCTGAGTGGTCCTGAGGGATTTGCTCAAGTTCACTGACGTTTCTCTTCACAGGAGAATTTGACTAAAGAGTATTATGTTGTTACTATGACACAATTCTGAGGCTGACATAAGAAGAATGCATCAGGAGAGTTGACAAATAGACAGAAGCTACGAAATCCATATGCCTTTTTAATATGTAGTTTTAAAGGTTTCCATTGCAATGTAGCAGTTAGGATTTGCTATTGTAATTAAAGAATTATTTTAAAATATTCCCTATATTCACATAATATATACATATTTTATAGTTTCCTACCTTCTCTAAGACCTAGCTCTCTGATATATTGTTTTTCCTTTGTATTTATTTATTTGATTTGTTATTTTGTTTTTGTTTCGTTAATCATCTCTCTCCAGAGACAGAACTCAAAATCTTTAAATTCTGCCTTAAAATATAGTTCTATACACAGCAAAAGTTAGTATTATTGAATTCATTAACTTGTAAGTGAAATCTAGGTATGCCAAATCTGTTGTTATTTTATTGCAGTGGGTTTGATTATCATCTTTATTAAACTGAAAATTAGAAACTATCTAATTAAAAGTTTAAATAAGATCCAAATTTATTTTGTTCTCTTCAATGCAAAACCTTATAGCCCTTCACCAAACTTACATAGACTACATGACCATAATTTTTTTATTTGACTTTTTGATGAGACTCAATCTAGTCATCATTTCATGGCAAAAACAAATAAAAAACAAGAAACAACAAAACCCCCAAAACAAAACAAAACAAAACAACCTGGCTGAAAAAAGTGCAACCAAATTTTGTTGGGAGAAATTGCAAACTGAACTCAGTCAAGCTGTTTGTTTGATAATGTAGGTTTCATTGGTGTTTTCCTGGGTTGGAGTAGCAACTGCTTTTATACTAAATAAATGTGTAAAGGGAATGTATAAGGAATGACAACATGCTTGCTTCCGGTTCTCTTGTGCAATCTGGTCCTCATCTTAGCCTTCTTCAACTCACTGAGTATATAAATATATCAGGTTGATTTGGGCAGTGACAACATAGCCAGCGGGACATCTAATGAAAGGTCTTAAGCACATATATCAACTGTATAAAGTAAACCCACTAATTCTTTAACTTGTGTATCCTTATCTCAATCTCTATTCACGTTACTCAAAAGCTTACTTCCAAAAGAACACTAAAGCTTAAGGAATAACAACTGTTATATGTGATTCCTGTTCAGTAAAGATGCATCAACTCAAGTCGGGAAGCAGTAAACATTTTAACTTCAGGATTAAGTCAAACAGATTCCTGTCATGCTAACAATGACACTTCTAAATTTTTGAAAGATGACAAGAAAGTTACATTCAAATGGCATGATGTATTATTTGCCATTTAGATAAACATTGAATATGTAGTTGTGGCCATGCATAATTTATTCTAAATATTGTGATTTAATAAAGCACTGAAAATAAATGTTAAGCCGTAAAGAATGAATTTATATTGGTCAACTAGTCTCCTGAGAGTGTCTTTGAATATTATGGGAAGTTTTTAATGGTATAATATCCATGTTCAAAAGTATATACGTACAATAAGAAAAATGATGACATTTATCCTAATATTGTGTCAATAAGAATTAATCATGAACTTTTAACAGATAAAACTTTTCTTGATCCTCAGATGCTATTAATGAGTAAAATTATGTAATACATGTGATGTTATTAGCAGAATAAAGATAGTAATATACCCAAGTAAAAAACCCATTTAATAAAGTTTTTCCTTTTAAAAAAGTGAATTTTTAGTTAGAAAGAGAGGTTGCCTAATCAGAAGCTGACTCTAGGAAAATAATTATTCATGATCAAAATCTGTCTAGAACTGCAATATAATTAGAATGAACTCCATAAATTCATTAAAGAAGTTTGATCTAATTCTCATTTGAGTAAATATCAAATTTATCATCTATTTACTTCCAAAATTACATTATGTTGAGTTTTGGAATGTCAACTCTGCATTGACTGAATAAGTGAAATTATAAAAATGTATTCATATTTGATTCATTTCCATATTTTATTAGGTTTGATACAAATTGCAGACTTGAGCCTAGAAAAGTCTTCCAAAATATCAAACTTGAATATTTAATTTACAAATCACAGATATGTTTTTTAAGATATCAGATTTTATATACACCAGAAAATGAATATCTGGTTTGCACCCATTCAAATGAGGGAGAAATTAAACTGTTTCTTCTTTGCCAGAGAGTAGATGTCTGACCTGACACCTTTTAAAGTAGGTGTGAGAATTTCAATGATAAATTGTTATAAACCTCACTAAATCCAGTCTTGCTCAGTTTTCAAAAAGTGGTAGTTAATATAAATTGCTTTTTATGTTCTCCAGTGGAAACTGGTTGATTTTTAAAGGATAGACTTTCTAAAGCCAATAAAACAAGATACAACAAGAGAAGGCAAATGCCCTCATCAATATGGTTGGACAAGGCAAGTCAGTAGAAGGAAAAAGTCCCAAGAGAAGATAAGCAAGCAAGTCAGAGACACACTGCTCCCACTGTTCAGAGTTCCACAAAACACCAAGCTAACAGCTAGAACACAGAGGACCTGGTAGGCCCCATGCTTTCTGCTGCAGTATCTGTGAGCCCAGATGATACCTGCTTAATTGATTCAGTAGGCCATGCTCTTCTGGTATTCTCCATCCCCCGTTGACTTCTACCCCATTGACGTCTATAATCTCTCCTCCCCTTCTTTTTCAGGTTTCTCTGAGCTCCAGGAACATCATGGAAATCTCCAACTTAGACTCTCCATATAACATCTGGCTGTGGGTCTCTGCACCTACACCCAACAGCTGGCAGATGAAACCTTTTTGATGACAACTGGACAAGGGACTGATCACATTTGTCCTTCTGGCCCATAATATGACTATTTGTATGATATGTTCCTCTTCTACTTATACAGAAGATTTTGTATACTGTCCAGGATACAAAACAGATTGAAGCCAAATTACAAAATCTATCTTAATGTAGGATGAAGATGGCTAGGCAACAGTGGGTTCCATGAATTCAGCCTTCCTAACTTTTCTATTTAAAAGGTTTGTAAGTTATCATCGTTTCTGAGACAAAACAGTGACAGAGCTCAAGCCTCTTCTTGGAATGTATCTTCAATTTAAGGAGTCTGTTGTGAAGCATACTTAGATATTTCTGTCATATTAAAAATTAAAACTTACTGGAACTGATGCTGTAAAAAAGTAATTATATGAACCTTATAAAAGTAATATTCTGGCACAAATATCCCCCTAAGCATTGGTCTCTGCAAATTATTGCATGCAATATCTTAAAGATTTTGAGTTTTAAACATTAAAAATACCTTTTTTCATATATAACACCAATATAAGTTTAATAGGTTTTTATCCTGAGATTTCTTTGAGCTAAAGCCTTGTCTTGTATGCAATATCCCAAGTCTAAGTGGTAGTTCTTAAGACATGAACAAGTGTCACAATTTGGAGTATCTAAAACAGGGAATTAAATGAACATTAAGAGGATTGAAAACTACCAGCAATTTAAAAATATTAAGCTATGGCTGGGTATTTTATGATTATAAATCCCTTAGGGCACATGAATTTTCCAGTTGAACTAGCACTTAAGAGAAATGAACTAAAAAATATATGCCTAACAAATGTAAGAAACGGTGCAGATACCTATTTAGTTGAATTCACTGACTTAAAAAACCCTCTTCTTCCTTAAACTGCTACCAACAGCAAAATTTTCCACAAGTTTTTCTCCACAATTAAGTAAAGCACCAATAGGTAAAAACTGCACTGTTAAATAAGACTTCTGAGACTTTCTTTTGATTACAAAACCAGAGTATGTGTGAGTCCCTGTCTCTCTCCTTTCTCTCCTTGTCTGTCTCTCTGTATCTGTGTCTGTCTTTCTTTGTCTCTGTCTCTCTGTCTCTCTATCTCTCTATCTGTCTCTGTCTCTCTTACTCGTGGGTGTGTGTGTGAAAACTCTTTTTTTAGACTCTAATCATAGGTTGCTATGGAAATTTCCACTAACACTTTTAAACTCCAGTCAGAATATTCCTAGGTTCAGTCACCTCCATCTAAGAGACAATTAATCCAAGAAATGGGACCCAGAATGGGTTTATTTTCATTAGGTGTGTGTTTGGGAAAATATAAGAGAGAGTACTATAGAATTATGTGCACTCCAGATAATGAGGAGTAGAACAGTGGACACATATATATTATGTTATTTAGATTTCCCTTGCTATCACAAAATTCCTAAAGAAATCCAGTTAACAGGGGGGGAACAAATTATTTTGATCATGATTTCAGAGGTTTCCATTTATTGTTATAATTGTGTCTGATTGGTTCAGTACAGAGGGCAGGCAGTGGAACAAGACTATTTAGTTCTTAGCAGTCAAGTAGGAAAATAATAGACGAGGTAGAAACAGAAGCAGATGAGAGAGACACAGTTAGATCTTGATATGGAATAACCAGAGATAGAGATGGATGGAAGTGGGAAATAGAAAGAGTGTGAGATATGCATTTCAGCAGTCTGTGCCCAGTGAACCAAAGTCCCCACTAGATCCCGTTTGTTTTTTTTTTAATTTTTATTTTCTATATTCTATGTTTACATTCCAAAGGCTTTCCCCTTTCCCAGTTCCCCGCCTCCCTATGTCCCATAGGTCCTCTCCCCCCCAACTATTCCCCTATCATTCCCCCTCCCCCACGGTTTCTCTACAAAACTGGATCCAATCTTTCCAGGCCCAGGGTCCTCTCTTTTCTTCTTGGGAATCATTTGACTTGCTAATTGTGCCTTGAGTATTTAGGGCTTCTGGGCTCATTAATATCCACTTATCAGTGATTGCATTTCATGTGTATTCTTTTGTGATTGGGTTAGCACACTCAGGATGATATTTTCCAGGTCTAACCATTTACCTACAAATTGCATGAATTCATTATTTTTAATTGCTGACTAGTATTCCATTGTATAAATATACCACATTTTCTGTATCCATTCCTCCTTTGAGGGATATTTGGGCTCCTTCCAATTTCTGGCTATTATAAACAAGGCTGCTATAAACATAGTAGAGCATGTGTCTTTATTGTATGCAGGGGAATCCTCTGGGTATATGCCCAGGAGTGGTATGCCAGGGTCCTCTGGAAGGGACATGCCCAATTTTCTGAGGAACCGCCAAACTGATTTCCAGAGCGGTTTTACCATTTTGCAATCCCACCAACAGTGGAGGAGTGTTCCTCTTTCTCCACATCCTCGCCAGCATTTGTTGTCTCTTGAGTTTTTGTAGATTTTTTTTTTTTTTTTTGGTTTTTCGAGACAGGGTTTCTCTATGTAGTCCTGACTGTCCTGGAACTCACTCTGTAGACCAGGCTGGCCTCGAACTCAGAAATCCACCTGCCTCTGCCTCCCAAGTGCTGGGATTACAGGCGTGCGCCACCACGCCCGGCTGTCTCTTGAGTTTTTAATCTTAGCCATTCTGACTGGTGTGAGGTAGAATCTCAGGGTTGTTTTGATTTGCATTTCTCTGATGACTAATGATGTTGAACATCTCTTAAGGTGTTTCTCAGCCATCCGAATTTCTTCTGGTGAAAATTCTTTGTTTAGTTCTGTGCCCCATTTTTTGATAGGGTTATTTGTTTCTTTGGGGTGTTAAAAACTGCATGGTATTGGTACAGCAACAGGCAAGTGGATCAATGGAATAGGATTGAAGACCCAGAAATTAACCCACAGACTTATGGTCACTTGATCTTTGATAAAGGAGCCACAACCATCCAGTGGAAAAAAGATAGTCTTTTCAACAAATGGTGCTGGTTCAACTGGAGGTCAACATGCAGAAGAATGCGAATTGACCCACTCTTATCTCCTTGCACTAATATCAACTCCAAGTGGATCAAGGACCTCCACATAAAACCAGACACACTGAAACTATTAGAAAAGAAACTTGGGAAGACCCTGGAGGACATAGGCACAGGGGGAAAGTTCCTGAACAGAACACCAATAGCTTATGCTCTAAGATCAAGAATTGACAAATGGGACCTCATAAAATTACAAAGTTTCTGCAAGGCAAAGGACACTGTCAGAAGGACAAAACGACAACCAACAAAGTGGGAAAAGATCTTCACCAACCCCACATCTGACAGAGGGCTAATATCCAATATATACAAAGAACTCAAGAAGTTAGATCCCGTTTTTTAAGAATAGTCTTACGGCCTATCAGGAGCTGCTCCACTAGTTACCAGGGCTTTAGTAAATGGGCTTCTTGAGGACACTGAAGGTTCCAAACTATATCACACAAATTAATTTTCAAATTATTAGAATATCCTGGACTGCTAATAAGAATGGCTAAACTGTAGGCCTACTAATACTTCTTATATATTGCCCAATGTTGTAGAACATACTGTATTTTTCTAACAAAGATGCTGTATTAGTTATTGTTCTTTAATGAAACAATAGCAGTGGGAGATTTTTAGACAGACACATCATCCTATAGCAAATCCCTGTAAGTTAAAAGCTTTGATCTTAGAGGGATGCCTCTTAGGACAGTGAAGTGAAACAACAGGCTGCTCTAAGTGGAGGTTAACTATTCATCCTGCAAAGAAGCTCCTTAGGCTTAAGAAGTAACAGCCATACCACTCCTGGGAATATACCCAGAAGATTCCCCAACATGCAATAAGGATACATGCTCCACTATGTTCATCGCAGCCTTATATATAATAGCCAGAAGCTGGAAAGAACCCAGATGTCCCTCAAAGAGGAATGGATACAAAAAAAATGTGGTATATATACACAATGGAGTACTATTCAGCCATTAGAAACAATGAATTCATGAAATTCTTAGAGAAATGGATGGAGCTGGAGAACGTCATACTAAGTGAGGTTACCCAGTCTCAAAAAGAATACCCATGGTATGCAGTCACTGATAAGTGGGTATTAGCCTAGAATCTTGGAACACCAAAGACATAAATCACATACCAAGTGAGGTCTGACAAGAAGAAAGGAGTGGACACTGGAGCTAGAATGGACCAAAGCATCATTGTGGGGGAGTACAAGAACAGTGAGGTGGGAGGGGGTGGATGAGGGAGCAGGGGGAGGGAAAAGGGCATGTGGGGCCCTTGGGGGTGGGGAACCAGAAAAAGGGAAATGAATTGTAAATATAGAATATATCCAATTAAAAAAATATCCAATCCAAAAACAAAAAAACAAAAAAACAACACAAAAAAAAGAAGAAGAAAAGAAGAATAAGAATAAGAATAAGAATAAGAATAAGAAGAAGAAGAAGAAGAAGAAGAAGAAGAAGAAGAAGCTACTTAGCTTAATAAGTAAAAAACTCTTTGCTTGGTGGTTTAGTCCCTGGAAGCTCTGGGGGTGCTGGTTGGTTCATATAGTTGTTGCTCCTATGAGACTGCATGGAGAGACCCATGGCTCCAGCTGCATATGTAGCAGAGGATGGCCTTGTTGGACATCAAAGGGAGGAGAAACCCTTGGTCCTGAGAAGGTTTAATGCTCCAGTATAGTGGAATGCCAGGATAGAGAAGAGGGAGTGGGAGGGTTGGTGTGCAGGGGAAGGGGGATGGGTTAGGGGGTTTTGGAGGGGAAACTAGGAAAGGGGATAACATTTAAAATGTAAATAAAGAAAATATCTATTTTTTTTTAGAAAAGGAAAAACAAAAACAGAAGTAAAATCCCCAATTAGCTTCAGGGAGTCCCTGAAACTGAACAGATTCATTAAGCCCCTTCTCCTCTGACTACATAGAAAGAGTATAGATTGCTGAAAGACATTCTTAGGCTAAGTTGTGTAAAAGTGCTGAAGAGGTTCAGAACTATTGAACACCTTGGGAGAAGCAGAGACGTTTTAAGCTGCCTAGAAGAGGTTCAGCCCAACTGAGTTACCTGCAAAGTTAACTTGTTGGCTGTACAGTGTGCCCCAGGACTTAGCGTTCATGTGCTATTGCATATTCTGTTTGAACATCATGATATGGCTGTCTCTGTGTCATTTCTGCTCCTGTAATAAACCTCTCATCCATATCCCTGCAAATAAACAAATAAAACGAAATTGCACTTAGGTGGTATCCATATTTTGCTTTTTCCTTAGTTTTTAGGTTCCCCCTCCCTCTGAGGTGAATAGACATGTTTTCATTTCTCCCTTGGAATAGAGTCACAACAGAGATTGCTATAAAAAGTGATTTATTATGGGGATTGCCTTGTGGATGGGAAAGTATTGTCAGTTGATGCTTTAGGAAGAATTCCTTTACTTCCATTCAAGCCTAGTTGTTCCTGTTACTCATTATTAAAATAACATTTTACAGTTGCTATTTGAACCTGTGATCCAATAGACGACAGATGGAGGAAACCTGAACCCAAGAGGAAACCTTAAAGTTTCCTCTAACCCTGGCTAAGCCAAACTAAGATCAATGACCCTGGAGTAGATCTATACCTGAGGAAGATTATATATTTGCTACTATAAGATACTGGGATATTGAAATTGTTATCTAGCTAAACACAAACATAAATTGTACATTTCTTAATTTTTTTTATCAAGGCCATTTTTACTATTAAAATTGCAGAGACCTATAGAGTTTAGTTGGAAGAATAGAGATGTTGTTTGACTATGGTTGTGTGATGGTTTGTATATGCTTGGCCCATGGAGTGGCACTATTTGGAGGTGTGGCCTTGGTTGTAGTAGGGGCATTAGTGTGGGTGTGGGTTTTAAGGCCCTACTCCCAGCTGCCTGCCAGTCAGTATTCTGCTAGCAGCCTTTTGAAGAAAATTTAGGACTCTCAGCAACTCCTGCACCATGCCTGCCCAGATGCTGCCATGCTCCTGCCTTGATGATACTGGACTGAACCTCTGAACCTGTAAGCCAGCCTCAATTAAATGTTGTCCTTTATAAGACATGCCTTGGTCATGGTGTCTGTTCATAGCAGTAAGACCTTAACTGAGACAGTTTGTTCAAACTGAATGCTATGCAAGTTAAATATTGTGTGGTACACGGAGACAGATTAGTATTCACACCAAACCTTGTTCCTCTGCTTGGCTGCTTTCTGAATAAATGTATTAAGTTATAGAAATAATGAGTTTTAAAGGAAAAGTTGAACATTTACAATGATATAATTTCAACCTTTAATTTAAGTGAAACACCTACAAATGGTTGGTAGTTTTAGAAATCTGTACCCAATGTTCTGAAACAGAATAATGCAACCTTTATATAAAAGTCAATGGAACTTGTATATTTGTAATAAGCCATGCAAGAACATTGTGAATTTAGTTGTTATAAGTTTAAGTACCAATGGAGAGAACTATAAAAGACTCTGCTGTCTTTCCTTACTTGTTTTTGTTTTGTTAGCACATATTTTTATAAATACTGAATATTTTAGTTTGTTTCAGTAGTTCTTAACTTTAAGTGCTGTATGCCATTATACAACACTCCTGATACAGCAAATAATCTAGCTTAATTGATCCAGGATGGAGCCTGAAAGTCTGCATTTGTAATAAGCTTCCAGATTATGCCCATGTTCCAAGTCAGTGAAAAATTAGGTTTTATAATATTTCTGGCACGAATTAAAAACTCATATATATGTATGCATATATATATGCATATGAAATATTGATGACATTAAGACATTTAATGCTTTTAATTTTGTAGAATAAAATGATATCCAAATGTTTAAAAACATAATTTATCAAATAATAAGTGCTAAACATTATTGAAATTAAGTATCATTTATTCATTAACATTAAATAATATTTGGAAATTTTATACATTTTGATGACATTTTCCCCAACTTTCTTCTCATATCTATCTCCTCCAAGATCTGCCCGCTTCTCCATATCTCCAGACTACATTTACTCCCAAGTGTGGGAATATCCACTTTAGCATGGTTGTCCTAACACTTCCATATCCTTAAAGAAAACTTCTTTTTTTAATTTTTTAAAACTTTTTTATATTTTTTGTATATATACTATATTTACATTTAATTTCCCCTTTTCTGGTTCCCCACCCCCCCAAAGGTCCCACATGCCCTTTTCCCTCCCCGTGTTCCCCCATCCACCCCTTCCCACTTCCCTGTTCTGGTATTCCCCTACACTGATCCTTTGAGCCTTTCCACAACCAGGGTCTGCTCCTTCCTTCTTGTCGGACATCATTTGGTATGTCGATTGTGTCTTTGGTGTCCCAAGATTAAATATATTATGTTATATCTTAAAAGCATGCTTCAAAATAGTTATTGATGCTAATTTTGCTATGTGAATTTCTAGGCATGCTTGCTTGTTTAATATACTAGAAAAGATAAAATAAAAGAGAATAAAGATAATGTAACACAGTTCTGTAGAAAAATAATCAATTTATGGCTAATCTTAAAAGGGATTACAATTTTAGATGATATGGCAAATTTCTCAGAGGATAAACTCATTTTATTTTATTCAATATTGCAGTTTGTTACACATTTTATTATTTCTAGCGAACAGCCAATTATAGAAGGAAGCTTTTCTGCCTTTTGCTAGTTGTTTTGCATCCTTGCTAGCTTCAGAAGTGTAGCTTGGCTTTCATCCCCAGAAAACTCGCTGTCTCTCTACATTTGTTTTTTACTCAGCATTCAGACGAGACTATGTGCTTCTCAGACTCTTATTCCATAAAACAGAACAAGTAACCCTAAGCATCTTTTCCCTTGGTCTTATTTTTGTTGTCACACATTTGTTCCTTAGGTAACCACAATCTTGTGGCACGTATAAGCATGACTAAAGGTGTAGTATAGAGGCTACATTGATGGTGTGGATTACTTAGTAGCACTAGGTCTTCTAACATTTCCTTTACTTTGCTTCACTGCTGATGTCTTCCTACTGGGGATCTACATTGTCTCTATTCATTTCAACTTGGTCTCCCCCTTTATGAACACAAAGTGTCCACCTTCTTCATCCTCACCACCCATCCAATTACAGGTAAAACCTTTTAATATTCTTTTCTGTGAATAAATGAGTTGTTCAGTCTGTCTCAGTTCCTAATCTCACTGTCTGAAATCATGCCCTTCGTTTGATTCCTGTGAAAGTTATATTTCTCATGCCTTTATATTTTAGTTATATCCAATGATTCTTTCTTCACACAAATCCGATTATTAGAGTCCTCTATTAAAACAGTTTCAGCACTCCCTGCTGCTTAAAGAATAAAATCCACACTTCCAAAATGATGAAATTCAATTGTATTTATCTTTTTATCTTGTTACCTTGTTGCCGAGCTCAGTTTTCATTTCCTTATACTAATATACCTTCTAAAACTTTAAGAAAATAGTTACAAGTATATAATAGAAAAGATAAGTTTATAGTTAAGAATTATCTTTTAAAATACATGAGGAATTCTTTAAGAGCATAAATTATTTTTTCTAGTTTTTTATTTAATTTACTTATGTTTTATTTATTTATGTATTAATTAATTATTCCCTCATATATTACATCAGTTTCCTCTCCCTCCATGCTTCCCACTCCCATCCTCCCATCCCCCCTTCCTCCAGATCCACTCCATGTTGTAGTCTGCCCCCTCTAGAATAGCTATACCCATTTTGTTTCATGCCTGTCAGCTATTTCATATTGTTGCTGTAAAATGCCTGTCAGTCCTTGACGAAGAAAAATAACTTGAATCAGAGCAAGGTCATGCTGATCATATACCCTGTTGTGTTCTTATAAGTTTTGTTAATCTTAAGAAATTGCACAAAGCTTTATGTAGGACCCATCAAGTTAAATGTCAATATGAACTGTTAAGTTTAAAATGGCTTGAGTCAGAGCTGACCCCCAGGTCTTCCTGTACCTGCATATGAGCTCATTGTGGCTTTTGTGTTTTTTTTCTTTTATAAGCCTGCCCTGAGAAATGTTTACTTTTATAGCTTGATGATTCTGAGCTGTATCCCTGGTCTGATCAGTATTTGGGTGTGCATTTAATAAACCATCCCTATCTGACTGAGATTAGTGTTCCTGTGGTTTGTGGAGTGACTCTCAGACCACAATACTCTTCATTCCTCAGTTTTCCTTCAGAAGAAAGCAGGACTCCTAGGGCTGTCAATGAAATATGGAATAAAAGGTTACAGTAAAACTAGGTATACAACCTCCTGTCAAGGCAGCCAAAAGAGTCAGAGACAGACCCACTCCCAATGTTAAGTGTCCCATAAAAATATAAAATTATCTATAACGTATTTTCAAAGTGTAGAGCAATTTTAATTCAGCATCATGACTGCTCTGGAAAGGGATCATGTCCAAAGATATAATCCAGTTGGAAGGCAGATACAACACACACCTGTAATCCCTCTGGCTAGAATAGAGATACACCTTTAGTACACACCTTTAATTCCCAACTATATCTAATTGAATAGCTGACAATGTGATGAATCAGGGAAAAAAATCTGACATAATGTCTCAGGCATAGGATATGCCCAACTTTCATGGAAATAGACAGGAATTAGAGGCTACTTAAAGAGCAGTGAGGGAGAGGGAGTCAACTGAACTCAATTCACTTGTGCTCAGTTCAGTTTGGAGCAGTTCAATTTGGTGAAATTCAGTTGAGTGAAGTTGTACTTAGTTCAGAGCAGAGCCGTTGAGTTTGGAGCAGTTCAATTAATGAAGTTCAATGGCAGTCATTCCAAGCAGAGTATTTCGGTCAGAAGCAGAGAGAAGCCAATTTGTATCAGTCAGGTTGAAGAGGAGTTTGAGTCAGAACAGCTGAGTTGAACCAGCCATCCAGAGTTCAGCATGAGTTAGAAAGGGTGAGTTTATTCATCAGTATGTCTCAAAGGCTGAAACATTTTATGCCTAGGTTAGCAGTCAGAGGCTGGAAGCTCAAGGTCTGGACTTAAAGAAGATTAGATTGTATAGAGGCTTCCAGGCCTAGGTCTAGGGATAGTTAGTTAGAAACTCTGGGCTTAGCCCAAGCTATGCATTTTCAGAGCTTGGGTATGGCTCTCATCTCATCCATTCCTCTGAAGAAATAAAAGCAACATTGTCGTTTACTACAAAGAACCTAGCTCATTGCCATACAAGCTCTCTGATCGTTGCTTCAGTGTCTGTGTCCCCTAAATAACCATGTTTAGTTGAGTCTATGGGCCATTGTTATTCTGGCATCCTGACCCCTCTGTCTTCTACCATCCTTTCTCCTCCCTTTCCTGAGGATTTTCTGAGGTCTGCATAATGCTAGGCTGTGGGTCTCTCTATGTGCATCTGCTCTCATCAGTTTTTGAGTGAAGTCTGTCTGATAAGAATTAGGTTAGGCTCCTGTCTTTGAATATATTAGAAAATTATTAAGAATCATTTCCTTGACTTCACGTTAGTGCTCAGGGAACATCCTACTTCCTCCCATAGTCCAATTTGAATGAAATTCTAATGCTTTATTCTCTTACCCAGTTCTGAGCACAGGCCTTTTAGTCCCAAACGAGCTGCATGTGCCTGGGCTGCTCATTAGTTCTCTGTGTTTGACTGTAATTATTCTAATTCTAGATGAGCAATTCAGGTCACCCTACTTGAAAGGAACATGGTAGATTTATAGTTCCCTAGTTTCTGAAGCCTTCTATGTCCATAGGAGCTAAGTCTTGTTGTAACTCCTACTTTCTGTTGTAAGAGAAAGGTACAAGAGTACCTCAAATAGGGTAGGACATATAGATAGTGAGTTTTAAGATCATACTTCTACAAAATGAGGATCTAACAGTATTTATATCTTTTAACTTACTTCTAACAGTTCTATCCCAGAACTTACCTATGTTTGTTTTGCTTGACATGGCCCAGTTTATGCTTTATAAACCAATGTAGTTTCTTGTCATGACTGCTCCCTGTGTAATCCTTAATACAGTTGATTTATTTATTTTCTTTTTATTAGATATTTTATTTATTTGTGTTTCAAATTTTACCCCCTTTCCTGATATCTCCCCCAGAATCCCCTATCCCTTACCCCCTCTTCCTGCTTCTATGAGGGTGCACCCCCCCACTCCTGCCTCTCTGCCCTTACAGTCCCCTACACTGGGTTATCAAGCCTTCATGCAGCAAAGGGCTTCTCCCTTTGATGTCCAACAGGACCATCCTATGCTACATACATGGCTGGAGCCAGGGGTGCCTCCACGTGTACTCCTTGGTTGGTGGTTTAGACCCTGGGAGCTCTGTTATGTGGAGATATCATATATCTCATATGACTCGAGTTCTCATACAAATTTATTGTTTGGTTCTTGTCTTCTCATTAGCTTTTCTACTTTTATGATTGCAACTCATGCCTGAGAAAAATAAGTTGTGTTCAATAAAATTCTGAGTAGCTTATGAGTAGAAGTAATGAATATTAAAAGATACAAATGTCTGGAATCTAAAAGACTGCTCACACACAAAAGGAGACAGATTGATTTATAGATGTCAGATAACATTGGACATCCAGAAAATGGTCCCTCACAGTATGTTGTAATTTCAGTGATTTAGAATTTACAGAGATATTTATTTGTGCCCTGAAGAGTTTGATGCTGTCCAGAGGACATCTCATAAAGCACAATTAGACAAAGCTTAGCTTAGGAGTAAACTGACAGCTATGTTATTCAGCCAGTAGTGCTGAGTAGAAACAGACTGGGAAAATAGCATAGCCCACTTTACAACCATCAATTACTTGTCCACTCAAAATTATCTGAGAGAAAGCTAGTGCAAGGAATTTCAGAAAAAAAGGATACACAGGATTCTTCCATTGTTTTATATTAATAGGTGATATGAAAATTTGCAAAGAGCCACATAGCACACTATATGTTAAAACTTAGGGAATGAGATGGCAAAGTTACTGAGATTGTAAAGTCGCTGATCTCTGCACATTGGGCTATATATGATCTCTTAACTTTTTCTATCATAAAACAAACATAAACATAATTAGAGAATAGGCAGTAAAATACCTCTTATGGAAATTATTTTTATAGCGATATGATTGAAATTTAAATATGAAAAAAAGAAAAAGAAGTAGCTGGAAGACTTTATCTTACCAGTCAATGATTAAATATATAGATATTTTTTATTAGTAGAACTATACCTAACCAGTCATTTTAATGGTTGATAACATTGAATATTAGTCGGGGTTCTCTAGAGTCACAGAACTTATGGGTAGTCTCTATATTGTAAGGGAATTTGTTGATGATTTACGGTCTGTAGTCCAACTCCCCAACAATGGTCAGCAGCAGCTGTGATTGGAAGCCCAAGGATCTAGCAGTTACTCTGTCCCACAAGGCAAGCAGATGAAGAAATCTTTCTTCTCCAATGTCCTTATGTATGTCTCCAGCAGAAGGTATGGCCCAATTAAAGGTGTGTCCTACCATATCTGGATCTGGGACTTTCTTTGTCCCAGGTGACCTTGAACTCAGAGATCTCCTTGCCTTTTTCTCTTGGGATTCATAGCCACTATGCCTCAAGATTTCCATGCCAATATCCAGGTCAGAAACTTGTGTCTTCCAGCCTGAAGAACAGGATCACAGGTGAGCCTTCAAATTCTGGATTGTAGTTCATTCCAGATATAGTTGACCAACCAGGAATCACCACTACACATGTGCCAAATCCTAGAGCTAGCAAAGAAAACTATAGTGTGTTTAGATACTTCTCTATTTTATGCCCTTCACAGACAATGGATAAATGAACTAAAGTATTACTCATATTACTCTTAAAATAGTAACCCATAAAGAAAAATATGTTATATCTTCACTTATATGTGGATATTAGTGTGAAGTAAATGATAAATAATCTACACTCTGTAGAACTACAGAGGTTAGTTATAGAATAAGAAACTGGTTTGTGTGAAATGGTGGTAGATCTCCCTAGGAAAGGAAAATATATTAGATATTTATGGGTGGATTGGGGAGACTGAACAGAAAGGTTAAGTGCAGAAAGAGAGGAGAGAGGAAGACAGAGAAGATAAGGGAAGAGCAAACTAAAATTAAGGGTCATTTGAGGGGTCATTTTGAAGATTATTGCAGTAGAAGGTAGAAGTAGAAGGCTGCTCTAGCAAGAGATTATATCCAAAGACCTTCTTGGTCTTTGTGATCTGGTTGAAATACAGACACACCTTTACTCCCAGGAGACAGAGTTAAGAAGATTTCTGAGTTCAATGCCAGTCTAGAATACAGCAAGTGAGAAGGTCCAGGCTTGGTGGTACATGCCTTTAATTCCAGCACTCAGCAGACAGAGGCATGCAAGTCTTTGAGTTCTGTTTAGTCAGTTTGGTTGAGTCAGTGAGCTGAGAGGCAGTGCAGTGGAGTTAAGGGCAGTTCAGTCCCTGGAGTTCAAAGGCAGATTCAGCAGGGATAGTTTTACAGAGAGACTTCAAAGAGAACAAGCTAGCCACAGGCGAAGGTAGAACAAGCCAGCGAGTAAGAAGGAACCAGAAGATTAGAATAGATTGCTAGAGTTTATGTGAGACGAAGCAGAGAAATTTAGTCAGAAGCTGAGACAAATGAGTTTGAATCAGTCATCTGGGTGAGGCGTTTGAGACAGAATAGCTGAGTTGAACTAGCCAGTGAGCATTCAGAAATATCTGGAAAAAGTGAACTTATTCAGAAGTAAGCCTTAGATACAGCAATTCCATCTGGTGAATAAAAGTTACTTTTACAATATTTAAATGACATCACCCAATAATAGGAGAGACAAAGCCACAATGGCAATCTCTTGTCACCAAGTGAAGCTTCCACTAATGGCATTGGGCTATATCTAATTGCATTTGTGGTCAAAGAGGTCCTATGAAAACACCCACATGGCTGCTGGCAAGACTATAGGTTTCTCTCTACAAATTTACAGCAAGGCAGATTTGCTGAAGAGAGTACCCATGCAACTACCTGACCATGAAGAAGTCAAGCTGGACACTATACTGTCCAGTCCTCTTATTAATTATATTACTTTAGTTAAAGATGTAATATTTAGATGTGACTTGCCCATCAATAAATAGAAAGATGCCCAAAATACAGTTGTGACTATGAAATCGGAAACCATAAAAGCCAGTGTTGAGGTAGCAGCTCAGCCAGACCTAGCCAGCTTGCCAGGTGCTGAGACCCTGCCGGCGGAACCAGGTACCAGAGACAGCCCGAGTTTAAGACCTCCGGGGACTCAGGTCTGGGGCAGAAACTGCTCACAGACTAGCGGTTTGGAGTACAGCGGCCGTGCCTGCGCTCTGCGCTCACAGGCCAGACCCCGAACCCCCTGCAGGCAGCGCCATCTTGTCTGCAGCTTACCATCCAGCTGGTAGCAGGTCAGCCAGACCTAGCCAGCTGCCAGGTGCTGAGACCCTGCCGGTGGAACCAGGTACCAGAGACAGCCCGAGTTTAAGACCTCCAGGGACTCAGGTCTGGGGCAGGAACTGCACACAGACTAGCGGTTTGGAGTACAGCGGCCCTGCCTGCGCGCTGTGCTCGCAGGCCAGACCCCGAACCCCCTGCAGGCAGCGCCATCTTTTCTGCAGCTCCCCATCCAGCCTGTAGCAGGTCAGCCAGACCTAGCCAGCTTGCCAGGTGCTCAGACCCTGCCGGCGTACCCGAGACAGCCTGAGTTTAAGACCTCCGGGGACTCAGGTCTGGAGCAGGAACTGCGCACAGACTAGCGGTTTGGAGTACCGTGGCCGTGCCTGCGCTCTGCGCTCACAGGCCAGACCCCGAACCCCCTGCAGG
The DNA here is from genome assembly GCA_964023405.1 of Apodemus agrarius. Classification (NCBI taxonomy): domain Eukaryota; kingdom Metazoa; phylum Chordata; class Mammalia; order Rodentia; family Muridae; genus Apodemus; species Apodemus agrarius. Next base: position 39,196,204 of record OZ030016.1, on the reverse strand, counting down.
CAGCGCCATCTTGCCTGCAGCTTCCCATCCAGCTGGTAGCAGGGAAGCCAGACCTAGCCAGCTTGCCAGGTGCTCAGACCCTGCCCGCGGAACCAGGATAAGTAACAATTCTTGTATATTAAGAAGAGTGAGGACCAGCTATAGCGGCAGGCCTCCATATTGCAACCAGGACACAGCTGGAAAGGTGCAGGTAGAGACTCTGGTGCTAGAGCAGGGAGAGCTGCTAAGCTCTTGCCCACAGGCAGGCCCAGGCGCCTAGGCTCTGCAGCATGCCCCTGCGAGCTTAGGCCGTGCACTGAGGCAGCCGGAACCACCCAGCTCCCCAGGACCCCGGACTAGCGATAGCAGCAGGCCTCCATATTGCAACCAGAACACAGCTGGAAAGGCACAGGTAGACAGATTCCATCAGGGGCTACCACATGGGGGGATCTGCTAGGCTCTAGCTACTAGGCAGGCCCAGCAGCACGTGCCGAGGCTCTGCTGCACTCCCCCACACTTCCCGGAGACCTCAGGCCGTGCACAAAGTCAGCGGGTGGCAGCCAGCTCGTGATCCCGTTGAGCAGCAATCACGCATAACCACCAGTAGAGAAACAACAGGTAAGCCCAGCCTCACAGGAGATTCAAACACCAGCCAGTGACAACAAGGTCAACTAACACCAGAAATAACCAGATGGCAAAAGGTAAACGTAGGAATGCCACTAACAGAAATCAAGGCAACATGACAGCATCTGAACCCAGTTCGCCAACAACAGGAAGCCCTGGATACCCCAAAACACCAGAAAAACAAGACTTGGATATAAAATCACTGGTCAGGATGCTGGTAGCTGAACACATAGAAAAATCTCGTAAAGAAATAGAAGAGAAAATGGATCAAAAGTTAGAAGCCTTTACAAGGCAAATACAAAAATCACTTCAAGAAATGCAGGAGAAGATGGATCAAAAAGAAGAAGACAATAAGGAGGAAAGACAAAAATCACTTAAAGAAATACAGAAGAAAGTGGGCCAACAAGTAGAAGCTATGAAAGAGGAAACACAAAAATCTATTAAAGAAATACATGAAAACACAATCAAGCAAGGGAAAGATCTGAGCACATCCATCCAGGCACTAAAAACAGAAGTAGAAACAACTAAGAAATCGCAGAGGGAGACAACATTGGAGATAGAAAACCTTGGGAAGAAATCAGGAGCCATAGATGCAAATATCAACAATAGAATACAAGAGATAGAAGACAGAATATCAGAAGCCAAAGATACCATAGGAACCATTGATTCAACAGTCAAAGAAAATACTAAATGCAAAAAGGCTGTAACCCAAAACATCCAGGAAATCCAGGACACAATGAGAAGACCAAACCTAAGGATTATAGGTATAGACGAGAATGAAGATGTACAAGTTAAAGGGCCAGCAAATATCTTCTACAAAATTATGGAAGAAAACTTCCCCAACCTAAAGAGAGAGATGCCCATGAATATACAAGAAGCATACAGAACCCCAAACAGACTGGATCAGAACAGAAATACATCCCGTCACATAATAATCAAAACTCTAAATGTACTAAACAAAGAAAGAATATTAAAGGCAGCAAGAGAAAAAGGCCAAGTAACTTATAAAGGAAGACCTATCAGAATAACACCAGACTTCTCACCTGAGACCATGAAAGCTAGAAGATCCTGGGCAGATATAATGCAAACTCTAAGAGAACACAAACTTCAGCCAAAACGACTTTACCCAGCAAAGCTCTCAATCACCATAGATGGAGACATCAAGGTATTCCATGACAAAACCAAATTTGCACGATATCTTTCCACAAATCCAGCCCTACAAAGGATAATAGGGGGAAAACACCAAGACAAGGACGGAAACTACACCCGGGAAGAAGCAAGATAGAAACCTCCTCTCATCAAACCCAAAAGAAGGTAACCTCTCGAATATAAAAAATAAATAAAATAAATAAATATAATTTCAAAAATGTCTGGAGGTAATAATTACTATTCCTTAATATCTCTTAACATCAATGGACTCAATTCCCCAATAAAAAGACATAGATTAACAGACTGGATACTGAAACAGGACCCTACATTTTGCTGCATACAGGAAACACATCTCAGCGTCAAAGACAAACACTGCCTTAGAGTAAAAGGCTGGAAGACAATTTTACAAGCAAATGGTCTCAGGAAACAAGCTGGAGTAGCCATTCTAATATCAGATAAAATTGACTTCCAACCTAAAATCATCAAAAGAGACTCAGAAGGTCACTTCTTGCTGGCCAAAGGAAAAATCCACCAAGAAGAGCTCTCAATACTGAACATCTATGCTCCAAATGCAAGGGCAGCCTCATTCGTAAAAGAAACCTTACTAAAGCTTAAAGCACACATTACACCTAACACAATAATTGTGGGTGACTTCAACACTCCACTCTCCTCAATGGACCGATCAGGAAAGCAGAAACTAAACAGGGACACAGCGAAACTAATTGAAACTCTGGACCAATTGGATTTAACAGATATATATAGGACATTTCATCCTAAAGCTAAAGAATATACCTTTTTCTCAGCTCCACATGGGACCTTCTCCAAAATAGACCATATAATTGGTCACAAGACAGATGTCAACAAATACAAGAAGATCGAGCTAATCCCATGCCTTCTATCAGATCACCATGGAGTAAGAGTGGTCTTCAATAACAACAAAAACAACAGAAAGCCCACATACACATGGAAACTGAACAATACTCTACTCAATGACACCTTGGTCAAGGAAGAAATAAAAAAAGAAATCAAAGACTTTTTAGAATTCAATGAAAATGAAGGTACAACCTACCCAAATCTATGGGACACAATGAAAGCAGTGCTAAGAGGAAAACTCATAGCTCTAAGTGCATCCAAAAAGAAACTGGAGAGAGCATATACTAGCAGCTTAATGGCACACCTTAAAGCCCTGGAAGAAAAACAAGTTAATTCACCCAGGAGGAGTAGAAGACAAGAAATCATCAAACTCACGGCTGAAATCAATCAAATAGAAACAAAGAGAACCATACAAAGAATCAACAAGACCAGGAGCTGGTTCTTTGAGAAAATCAACAAGATAGATAAACCCTTAGCCAGACTAACCAAAGGACACAGAGACAGTATACAAATTAACAAAATTAGAAATGAAAAGGGAGACATAACAACAGAAACTGAGGAAATTCAAAAGATCATCAGATCCTACTACAAAGGTCTATACTCAAAACAACTGGAGAATCTGGAGGAAATGGACAATTTCCTAGACAGATATCAAATACCAAAATTAAATCAGCATCAAGTAGATCAGCTAAATAGTCCCATAACCCCTAAAGAAATAGAAGGGGTTATAGAAAGCCTCCCAACCAAAAAAAGTACGGGACCAGATGGTTTTAGTGCAGAATTCTACCAGACCTTCAAAGAAGACTTAACACCAATACTTTTCAAACTATTCCACAAAATAGAGACAGAAGGGACACTGCCCAACTCATTCTTCGAAGCCACAATTACGCTAATACCTAAACCACAAAAAGATCCAACAAAGAAAGAGAACTACAGGCCAATTTCTCTTATGAATATAGATGCAAAAATACTAAATAAAATTCTTGCTAACCGAATCCAAGAGCACATCAAAACGATCATCCACCATGATCAAGTAGGCTTCATCCCAGGGATGCAGGGATGGTTCAATATACGGAAATCCATCAATGTAATCCACTACATAAACAAACTGAAAGAAAAAAACCACATGGTCATCTCATTAGATGCTGAAAAAGCATTCGACAAAATTCAGCATCCTTTCATGCTAAAAGTCTTGGAAAGAGCAGGAATTCAAGGCCCATACCTAAACATAGTAAAAGCAATCTACAGCAAACCAGTAGCCAACATCAAAATAAATGGAGAGAAACTTGAAACATTCCCACTAAAATCAGGGACTAGACAAGGCTGCCCTCTCTCTCCATATCTTTTCAATATAGTACTTGAAGTTCTAGCAAGAGCAATTAGACAACATAAGGAAGTCAAAGGGATACAAATTGGAAAGGAAGAAGTGAAACTATCATTATTTGCAGACGATATGATAGTTTACCTAAGCGACCCAAAAAACTCCACCAGAGAACTTCTACAGCTGATAAACAACTTCAGCAAAGTGGCAGGTTATAAAATTAACTCAAGCAAGTCAGTGGCCTTCTTGTACTCAAAGGACAAGCAGGCAGAGAAAGAAATTAGGGAAATAACACCCTTCACAATAGCCACAAACAACATAAAATATCTTGGCGTAACTCTAACCAAACAAGCGAAAGATCTGTACAACAGGAACTTCAAGTCCTTGAAGAAAGAAATCGAAGAAGACCTCAGAAGATGGAAAAATATTTCTTGCTCCTGGATTGGCAGGATCAATATAGTAAAAATGGCCATCTTGCCAAAAGCAATATGCAGATTCAATGCGATCCCCATCAAAATCCCAACTCAATTCTTCATAAATCTAGAAAGAGCAATTTTCAAATTCATCTGGAGCAACAAAAAACCCAGGATAGCTAAAACTATTCTCAACAATAAAAGGACTTCTGGGGGAATCAATATCCCTGACCTCAAGCAGTACTACAGAGCAATTGTGTTAAAAACTGCATGGTATTGGTATAGCAACAGGCAAGCAGATCAATGGAACAGGATTGAAGACCCAGAGGTTAACCCACAGACTTATGGTCACTTGATCTTTGATAAAGGAGCCACAACCATCCGGTGGAATAAAGATAGCCTTTTCAACAAATGGTGCTGGTTCAACTGGAAGTCAACATGCAGAAAAATGCGAATTGACCCACTCTTATCTCTTTGCTCTAAGATCAACTCCAAGTGGATCAAGGACCTCCACATAAAACCAGACACACTGAAACTATTAGAAAAGAAACTTGGGAAGACCCTGGAGGACTTGGGCACAGGGGAAAAGTTCCTGAACAGAACACCAATAGCTTATGCTCTAAGATCAAGAATTGACAAATGGGACCTCATAAAATTACAAAGTTTCTGTAAGGCAAAAGACACTGTCAGAAGGACAAAACGGCAACCAACAAAGTGGGAAAAGATCTTCACCAACTCCACATCCGACAGAGGGCTAATATCCAATATATACAAAGAACTCAAGAAGTTACACCCCAAAGAAACAAATAACCCTATCAAAAAATGGGGCACAGAGCTAAACAAAGAATTTTCACCAGAAGAAATTCGGATGGCCGAGAAACACCTTAAAAGATGTTCAACATCATTAGTCATCAGGGAAATGCAAATCAAAACAACCCTGAGATTCCACCTCACACCAGTCAGAATGGCTAAGATTAAAAACTCAAGAGACAACAAGTGCTGGCGAGGATGTAGAGAAAGAGGAACACTCCTCCACTGTTGGTGGGAGTGCAAAATGGTAAAACCGCTCTGGAAATCAGTTTGGTGGTTCCTCAGAAAATTGGGCATGTCACTTCCAGAGGACCCTGGCATACCACTCCTGGGCATATACCCAGAGGATTCCCCTGCATGCAATAAGGACACATGCTCCACTATGTTTATAGCAGCCTTGTTTATAATAGCCAGAAATTGGAAGGAGCCCAAATATCCCTCAAAGGAGGAATGGATACAGAAAATGTGGTATATTTATACAATGGAATACTACTCAGCAATTAAAAATAATGAATTCATTCAATTTGTAGGTAAATGGTTAGACCTGGAAAATATCATCCTGAGTGAATTAACCCAATCACAAAAGAATGCACATGAAATGCAATCACTGATAAGTGGATAGTAATGAGCCCAGAAGCCCTAAATACTCAAGACACAAATAGCAAGTCAAATGATTCCCAAGAAGAAGAAAGGAGAGGACCCTGGGCCTGTAAAGATTGCATCCAGTTTAGTAAAGAAACCGAGGGGGGAGGGGGAATGATTGGGGAACAGTTGGGGAGGGGGAGAGGAACTATGGGAACTATGGTGGGTGGAAACAGGGAAAGGGGAAAGCCTTTGGAATGTAAACATAGAATATAGAAAATAAAAAAAAATTAAAAAAAAAGCCAGTGTTGATTTATATATTAAAGAATAAAAAACAAGAACTTTTCCCCTGTGCCTATGTCCTCAAGGGTCTTCCCCAGTTTCTTTTCTATTAGTTTCAGTGTGTGGTTTTATATGGAGGTCCTTGATCCACTTGGAGTTGAGCTTAGTACAAGAGATAAGAGTGGGTCAATTCACATTCTTCTGCTTGCTGACCTCCAGTTGAACCAGCACCATTTATTGAAAAGGTTATCTTTTTTCCACTGGATGGTTTCAGCTCCTTTGTCAAAGATCAAGTGACTATAGGTGTGTGGGTTCATTTCTGGGTCTTCAAACCTATTCTGTTGATCTACCTGCCTGTCACTGTACCAATACCATGCAGTTTTTAACACTATTGCTCTGTAGTACTGCTTGAGGTCTTGGATACTGATTCCCCCAGTAGTTCTTTTACTGTTGAGAATAGTAACTCATTCACAAAAGAACACACATGAAATGCAGTCACTGATAAGTGGATATTAGCCCAGAAGCTCTAAATACCCAAGACACAACTCACATATCAAATCATTCCCAAGAAGAAGGAAGGAGAGGGCCCTTGTCCTGGAAAGGCTTGATGTAGCATTGTAGAGGATTAGCAGGACAGAGAAGTGGGAGGGGTTGGTTGGGGAATGGGCAGAGGGAAGAGGACTTATGGGACTTATGAGGAGGGGGTAACTGGGAAAGGAGAAATCATTTGGAATGTAAACAAAGAATATAGAAAAAATAAATGTGTTACTTAGCAGAAAACAAGATCATTTCACACAATAAAAACAAAACAAAACAAAACAAAACAAAAAAACAAAGATTGATAATAAGACAGAAGAAGCAAATAAATAAATAAATAAATAAATAAATAAATAAATAAAATAGCACCTGTCTGCTTCCCTGGCTTTCAGTTTCTACATGGAATTCATCTTCTCTTGATTCTTTCTTTATGTTTTCTCATACTTTTGCTTTTCCTTATATTGTTCTGTTGTTATTTTCAATTTTACATCTGTAATCCATTCTACCAGAGCTGTTGCTATAATTGTGTGATCATCAGTAATGTATACTTTAAGTTTAGCAGATGAAGTTTGCTATCTTCTGTCTTACTCTAAAACTCCTTGTTGAGTATGTCAGACATTCTCTGTAGTAGCAGGACTAATTTTGGTGATTTGGATTGGGATTTTAGGGCAAGATTTTGCCTTTTGGGGTAATTTAAAGAGCACAAAAATTTTATGTTGCTACTGGATCTAATAGACTGCTTGGGGTGATAGCTCCTCATAGAACAAATAATTTACTGACATTTTGCATGATCTTTAATTATTTGATAAAAACTAACTATGTAATCTGTCTTAAATTTATACTTTTTAAAAAAGAAACTAAGAAGTACTTTTGTAACTTCAGATACAAAATGAAAGTTCTAGTACAATAATATATTTACTTAGCTTGTAGGAATTTAAAGTGAATAGTTTTCAAAATTACATTGTTAAAAACCATTGGGGGTGAGCAGGGGGAGGGGGTATGGGATAGGGAGTTTTCAGAGGGGTAATGCAGAAAGGGGATACAATTTGAAATGTAAATAAAGCAGATATCTAATAAAAATTGAAAGAAACATATTTTGGCATTCAGAAAGGCATAAGCAATAAATACTGTCAAACACACACACACACACACACACACACACGCACACGCACACGCACACACACACACACACACACACACACACACACACACACACACAGTTTAGATTTATCCCACAAATGTCAATGAATGCCTTAGATTTAGTCAGTTTCAATAATATTTCATTAAGATTTAATTTAATGATCTATTTTTGCCAGTAATTCTTTATAATTCTTTCTTTATTCTTAAATGTACTTCAGAATAAATGTATTATCATAACTACCTTATTAACAATGGCATTAAATTATACAAATACTATAGGTGAGAAAATTCTTAGATATATCACATAGTTAAACTATGTTACCTTTTCTTGTTCAAAAGTCCCTTCATATCTGACGCCATCTCTAGAATCACCATGTTTCTGTTTAGTTGGATTCCTGTTTATTTGATGACCTGACTTCTTTTTCTTATTCATCTCCCTTGGAAGATCTGATCTTTAGAGTCTGTCTTTTCTGATTGCTCTGACTTGGAGCAAAGGATCTATACAGTTAATCTTCAAGACTGTGCATTAGTCACTTAAATCAGGCTTCCATTTTTTCTCTTTCATCTGTGTCTTGTAATCAATTTTCAGCTTTGGGAGGATTAAGATGTAGGAGCATCTTCTCTGACTTCTTTATCTCCCCCCACAGTGTTTCCATATAAGATATTCAAGTATATTTTTGTTGCATTGATTTGTCTTGTGACTAATGCACATCTGAGCGTTTATCAAAGGAGTGCATCGAGATGACCTGCGGGATATAAAAGTGAAAATAATGACATTGCAGCCCAGGTCTTTTTGCTCTGGTTTATTGTTCTAATTCATTTAAATGATAACTTTCATGTCTTCCTGTGAAATGGATATAGCTGACTCCTCTGATGCGACACATTTGTGAGGAGGGCTATCTAATCGCTGCTATCATTTATCAGAGAAAGCAGGTGGTATAAAATATAATATTGACCCCTGGCATCTACTAAAGATATTGTACAGATGAGTTTCTCTAAAGTAGCAGCTTTTACTGTATAAAGGCAGCAAGAACAATAAAGAATTCCCTCTTTTATAATCACTTCTATTGCATGATCTAATTTCAGTTGCCAAAAACTTGGAGAGTCCTTATAAATCACTGGGAAAATAAAGTGTGGGTTATATTTCATTTGCAGTATTCATAAAATTTCCATAGCCCTCAATGTTTGTTCTTTTCTTCTTTATTTCCATAAATACATTATTGGTTAAAATTTTAATCATAAGACTGTACAATAAAACAGACAAAACAAAGCAAATGCACAAAGCAAAACCAATCTTTATTTCTCTTTCTTTTGATACTCTCAGTTCAACCCCAGGCAAGAGGGATGGTAATTCATGCTTTTGTTTTAATGAGCATCCCTAATATTGTGCCATGCAAATATTGTATTCTTGATTTCCTCACTGCTGAGATGTTATCTAGGAATAAATATGCATTTGTAGGATTCTCTTTTGTTTGAGAAATCTCATAAAAATGAGCACTGATATCTGAGATTGCATTTGGGTGTCTAGCCTGGCAACTAGTAGCTACTTTCATCTTCAGTGAAATATTCTGTCAGGTATTTTGTATTGACTCAAGATGACCTTGCTGCAATTTCTTGGAGTGTGGTGTGTCATTTGGATAGACGAGTTGGAGGTAAGCTTCCTGACCAGAGGAAAACATCTAAACCACAGTGATATTTATTCATTTACTAGGTTTTAAATACCTCTTTATGCAGTTACAGTTCTAGATATTGTGGGATAAAATGGGCATCACAATGAACAAACTTGCTACTCTCCTGAAATTTACCAGGGAGAAAGAGAAAACATAATCTACACACTTGATAAAAATGTCGCGCTGTGTGAATATCCTGAAAAATAACCAAATTAAGGTTGTGGTGAGTAATAGTGGCTGCTCCTGTAAATAGAGCACCAGAGAAAACATCTCTGAGGAGGGAAGTATCATTTGCACAGGGGGAAGTAAATCTCAGAGAGAAAGAAAATGGAAGTAAAGTCTAGGGCAGGGTTTTATAGTACATACAAGATGAGAAAAAAACAGGGCACACTGTGGTGTTGAGAACTCTGAGGCTTCTGAAATGATTTCACAGTGAAGCGAAAGGCAGTGGAGCCAGCAGAGCCATCACAGTACCTTATCAAAAAGATGAGTATGGGAAGCAGGTGGGAGATTTCATGTTGGCCTTTTCTAAGGATTAAACTCTAAATAGTATTCTATTTGAGAACCAATATTGTGCACACACAGTCCTTCATCATCCATGGCACTTTTCACTAGCAGAACTGTTTCTTCTATTTTGATATAAGTACAATGGGAAGAAATGTTATAGTGCTATTTTGGGAAATTGTAAGATTACAATTGCCCAACAAGGTGGCTTGGCTTCCATGATAGACTCATGGAAGCAGCATGGCTGCTAACTGACTCCTTCTGAAACTCAATTACTATACCCTCTAAGTACAGCTCATCAATGAACCGACCATGGCATGCATGTAGAATGCACTGGAGGCCTTCAGTTCTTGTGAAATGGGAACCTTTTTTGATGTTATCTATCCTCCCAAATAGATCTATGCATGTAATGCATATCAGTGAGCATCTACCACAGGCATTTAGGTAGTGCTTGTTAGATGACCTAATTATGGCCTTGTATGCATAAATGAATAAAATATGTGACTTTCATAGTCATGATTAGTATGTGTAGCCCACTCAATGCATAGTATCTATTTAGCAGGATTCCCATGGGTATGTGTGGGGATATCACTCCAGCACATTTAAAACTACACATTTGGTGTTATCAAATACATTCTTGCTTGAAAGGAAGTTCCATCTCAACTAGATACTAATAAAAACTAAATCTTCTTAAAATTCCGCATGTGATGATTAAGTAAATTGTCTGCAAATCACCTTAGTCAATAGAATACTTTGTGCATTAAATTGAGCAGAGTTTAAGTGAGCAGGAGACAGTTTCCAAATCAGAGTCCCTGGAGCCAGTATAGTTCCAGGTCAACTTCTGCAGATAAGCAGGTTATATTTATACTCAGAGACAGTCATGTGGTATGAGGACAGGAGAGAGAGAGAGAGAGAGAGAGAGAGAGAGAGAGAGAGAGAGAGAGAGAGAGAGAGAGAACTAAACTCCTGTGGTTGAAGTAGGCTTTATACTAAGTTCCTGTTTGAGTTCACACCCTTGTGAATGTGGAGATGGTCCCCTATGGTCTTGGGAAGCACGTATGAAAGCATGGAGTTCCAAAGCCTCAGCTTTGATCGCTAGGAGCACCCTCACCTTTGGCTGCTTAGCAAACAGCTCAGTTCTTTGGATGTGACAATAAGGGGTGAAACTCCTCCTCCTCCTTCACATTTCACCAGCACCAGGTGATAGTGCTGTCAGAGATAGTCACCAGCAGAGATTTTATTCAATTATATTCTCCATGCGGTTGGGACTTGCTCTCACTCAGCAGTCAGAGGACATTCATCTGTTCAGTGTATTTTACTGACCAATTCAGGTCTAAAACCTGACCTAGATTTAGTTCCTTTTATTACAATCAAATGAGCACTTTTGATCATGTGGAGTGGAAGGAACTCTTCGTATTTTGCAAAAATTTTCATCTATCTCCAGCAGTGATGTCTTAATGAAGACAATTTTGATATAAGACCACAATTTATTTGTTAACTAACTAGACTTCTTAGCTTAATTAATTAGACAGTTAATCTTAGGACAAGGCCTTTCTATATATCAAGCTGGCTTTGAACTCACTGTGAGACTTAGGCTATGAACTTGCAACAACACTCATTGTGCTTGGGTTACAGACATGGGCCACCATGAATGACAGAACTCTCTGAAACCTTGAATTAGAAAAGGATCCCAAAAATGATATTTAAAATGAGCACGTTTGAAGTCTTCTTTGAATTATAGGGATATTTTATAAATTAATATGTCTTTGTAACGTATTATGCCCTAACTCATTCAATAAAAACAACTAATATTTATGAAGCACAATGTAGGTATACACAAAACCAGATCATGACTACCTTTATTACTATTTTTTAAAATTAATTATTTTATTTACTTACACAAAAATGTTGTCCCCTGTCCCTCGTCTCAGAGTTCTTCCTCCTATTCCCTTTGTCTCTGAGAAGGGGTTCCCTCCTGTATCCACCCCACTTTGGCATCAAGTTTCTACAAGATTAGGTGCATCTTCTCCCACTGAGGCCAGACAAGGCAGTGTTCTGTTATATATGGGTCAGAAGCCTCGGACAAGTTCATGTATGCTCTTTGGTTGGTGTCTCAGTCTCTGGGAGCCCCCCAGAAGTCCTGGTTATTTGACACTGTTGGCTTTCCTATGGTATTACCATCCCCTTTACTTCCTTCAATCCTTTCCTTAACTCTTCCATAGGATTATTTGACCTCCATCCAAAGCTTGGCTGTGAGTTTCTGCTTCTGTCTCAGTCAGCTGTTTTGCAGAGCCTCTCAGAAAACAGCCATGCTAGGCTCTGATCTGCAAACACAACCTAGCATAGGAAATAGTGTCCGGGACTGTTGTCCTTCCAAGGGATAGATCCCAAGTTCGGCCTGTCACTGGTTGGCTGTTTCTTCAGAATCAGCTCCATTTTTGTCCCTGCATTTCTTTTAGACAGGAGCAATTTTGGGTCAAAAGTTTTGTAGGTGAATTGGTGCCCCCATCTCTCCATTGGGTCTCCTGTCAGATTACTAGAGGTGGTCTCTTCAGATTCCCTGTCTTCATTGCTGAACATTTTGGCTAAGATTGAGTTTCTGGAGCCTTGCCCATCTCAGGTCTCTGGAACTTTCTAGAGGTTCACTCCACTACTACCCCTCCAACCCCTGCAGCTGCTTATTTCCATTCATTCTCCTGTCCATCCGGCCCTCTCTCCTGACTCCCCTCATAACTGATCTTGCCCCCAATTCCCCTCCCCTCCCCTCTCCAGATTTCTCCCTTCCTCTGCCTCCAATGATTACTTTCTTCCCCCTTCTAATTGGGATTTAAGTATCCACACTTGGGTCTTCTATCTTGTTTAATTTCTTAGGGTCTGTGGGATTATCATGGGTATTCTGAAACTTTTGGGCTAATATCAATTTATCAATGGTATCCACATATCCGCATATCATATATATCCTTTTGGGTCAGGGTTATCACATTCAAGATGATACTTTCTTGTTCTATTCATTTGCCCACAAAATTCATGATGCCCTTGTTTTTTAATAGCTGAATAGTATTGCATTGCGTGAATGAACCATATTTTCTGTATCCATTCAGCAACTGAGGAACGTCTGGGTTGTTTCCAGTTTCTGGATCTGATGGATAAGCCTGCTGTAAACATAGTGTAGCATATGTCCTTGGGATATTGTGGAGCATCTTTAGGTATATGCTGAGGAAGGATATAGCTGGGTCTTCAGGTAGGAGGGAGTTGTGGGAGCATACAGTGTTCAGATATTTCATCACATACATATATAACTTCTCAAAACTAAAATAATATTAAAAACATTATCTATGGTATGTCATGAAAAATTTAATTTATGTGTTTAATTTCTATGATCAAAACCTTATAGTGTTTATAACAAATGAGTTACAAATCACAAAATTTGAAGAGAGATTACAGATCACATCTAATCATAATAACTTTTCAAAGCTTTTCCCAAGATCAAGGATTCAAATAAAGAGAATATTTAAGCTTTAAAGCCCACAGCTCATTTTTAATTGATACCTTTCATAATTAGTTATATTCTATTGAAATTTCAGCAATATGTTAAAATATGTTTTATAAAATCAAGTAGATAAACTTGAATTCTATCCACACTTTTCCACATTTCTGTTTTCATAAGGTAGCAATATGGCTGTTTGTAGAAGCACAGATATGCTGTTCCTTCTCTCTGTTAATGAGAAAAAGCAACATAGAAATTTTCTTGCTCATTCTAGTCTTTACCCAGTGGAGTCCCAGGACATCACTGTGAGTTCTGAAACACCAGTCTGGGAGGCATCAAGACACTGACTTTTAAAATCAGCCCTCACTTTTATCAATTACATCTTGACAATTCAATTATATCAATATTTTAATAGCCTTAAGGCATAATGTTTTCTGAGTGCTGAGTGGGTTATATGAGATGGAAAAATGATAGGTACTGGACCATCCCTTTAGCACTTTAGCTGATGCCACTTGAGGGGACAGATGGTCTTGACAGCCCATGAGAGCCACTGTTCGGAGAATTTGAAAGATACCTATTTCCCTGTCTGTTAACTGAAGACATCACTAAAGGCTTCTCCCATATCTAATAGACATTTTCACAGAGAAAAGGCATATCTAATAAGGCATCAGGAAAATCATGCCTAATAAACACCATCTCCTTGCAGATGTTTCTCCCAACATGTTATTTTATTAAAGGTCTGAAAATATACTTATTATATAAATGCCAAGCTCTAGCTACCCTGAAGCCTGCATAACTGCTTTTTTTTCCTTTGTTTGTTTTATGTGTCACAATCAGCAAAAATCAAAAAGACCATCATGACAACTATGTGAAATTCACAGTTTGGCAAATGATAACACTTTTAAAGATTCTTTAATTCATCCTACAAATATAGAAACTGTAAGAATTTGTGGCTGTGTAAGTATATACTTGCAGTTCTGTTCTGCTTTAAAGACTTTTAGAAGAGTAATTAAATATTGGTTCTGTAAACTTTCCATAATGTATTCTTTCCTGACAGCCTGGTGCTTCCTGGCTGTGTACTCATTATTCCCAGATCCTTGGCTATATTGTGTCTGGAGATTTATCAGGTGTTATCAGGTGTGAAAATCAAATTGTTTCCAGATGTATTTTCTTTCTGATTCTATTTCAATCAGTTGAAATTTACTTTTAGGGAAATAGCTTGCACTAAGTCATTCCAAAAACTTTAAACTAATTTAAAAATGCCTGCCAGTGTGCCAGTGACTTATTAGATACATAGATAGGCACATACATAGGCATTTGGTATTTTAATACCTATAGATATTTAAGTGTTATTCTCCAGTGTTTCAGTAAAGATAAATAACATTCATAAGATTATAAGCTTGTATTTTTGTTTTATACTTGGTGTATTTTATGTCTAGTGTCACACATATGTTAAACTATGGAGCTTTATTTAAGAACATACATAAATCTAGACACAGAGGAATGGCTCAGTGGAAAATGTGTTCACCCATGTAACAGACTGGAGTAGTGACATGTATCTGTAACCTCGACAATGGAAGAAGAAGCAGAGTTAAGTTGCGTCTTCAGAGATTGAGACTAGCTAGATTTTGTAAACAATATAAACAAGTTCAATGAGAAACACTCTCTCCAAAACTTAAAGTGAGGAAAATAGGAGATTCCAGACTGTCCTTTCTGATACTCACATATATATGCATGAGTATCTCTATATCCATATCAAAACACACACACACACACACACACACACACACACACACACACACACACTCACACACATGCACACACACACATGTGGGGGAAGAGAGAGAGAGAAAGAGAGAGAGAGAGAGAGAGAGAGAGAGAGAGAGAGAGAGAGAAACACACCACACCCTGGATTCATGTCTATAACTAAGTGAACTTGGATTACATTTTTAGAATGTCGTTTGATTTTTATGAAAACAAAATGTATGCATTATATTTTAATGATGTGTCCCCTCCTTCAATGCCTCATGATCATCCCTTTCTCCTTATCCATCTAACTTCATCTTCTCTCTCTGTCCCTCAAACCAAATGTAAAAAAAAGAAAATATAAACAACAGCAACAATAATAAGCTGAAAATGTTCAAAAAACAAAATGAAAATGCAAATTATAGTATAACATGTCAAAGGTTTATTGTAACACTTTGATACATAACTGCTTCCTCTGTGAGAAAGATACACTGTAGTAGTAGAAAAGGCAGAGAATGCGAAGGATTGATACTAGAATGGATGAAAGAGCATACCCACTGTCCAGGTGACCAAACAATGCCTGCATTTCCACAAGGAAAGATATCTCCAGTTCCATGATATGATCTTTTCCTTTCAGGGGTCATAATTACACATCTTCCAACCTCTCAGATCATTCTAGCTCTGGTATGATACAATACTCCTGATGAGAGAACTCCCAAGATGCCAATGATGGGTCTATTATTTTAGGGGATTATGCCTGTCTTACTCATATTTTTATTGCTCTGATAAAACACCATGACCAAGGAAACCTACAAAATGGAAGGTTATTTGAGTCTTACAGCTCAAACACACACTGAACATCACTTGAAAGTTTAATCATGACTGTAGTGATAGACCTCCTTCAACAAGGTTATACTTCTTTCTTTTCTTATTTACTTTTTATTCATAATCATAAACAACTTTGCAATCCAGCTAGACTTGAAGGGGAATGAGGAAAATATGGAACCAAAGAACTTCAGAGACAGCAGATATTACAGGGTATTTAGAGCAGATGGGGTGGGGATGTTCTCCTGAGATACAGAAGGAATAGTTTGATAGGTAATATGTCCACAAGTCAAAAGAAATTAGAGTTGCCCATAGTCAGTAATAGTGATCTTCTTCCTGGTCTTGCCATTCCTGGACCCAAACACCACACTTTTTAATCCTCCCAAAATACTTTCACCAACTAAAGAACAAGAATATAAAGATCTGAGCCTCTGGGCAGCCATTGTCATTCAAACTGTCCTAATGACATGGGAGTTGATCCTGGGATTAGGCCATCTATGGGGTGTCACATATTTTTTTATGTGCAGGTCTCCAATGATGAGACTTCCTGTGCATCTTATGATGGTGTCCACTTCCTGGCAAAGTCCTAAACAGGCAGGTAAGAAAAAGCAGAGATGTGCTTTATGGCTTATATATTATTTGCTCTGTTTTACCACAGGATCACAGTGTTGTACCTGTTTCCTCCTGGTATGACAAGAATGTCTTCTACCTCCTAGCAAAAGGAATAATGTTGAAGAAGAGAAATGAATAAGAGCTGTGTTTGCATTCTTAAATGTGAGATAAGTTAACTCTTTTAGTTAAAAATGTTCCCCTTTTCTTCCTTCTGTATTCTTACTCTATTGTAATAGAGCTAATAGAAAGAATAGGCTATTAATACCTAGTTCTTTACATTGTCAAAGGTAATATTGATGCACTTGAATTGTTATGATGCTATTCAGACATTCATTTTAACTTTACCTATGGACTCAACAATTTTTATCTCAGTAAATGTAGTTTATGTGATATTGCCTGCAGCTTCCCGCCCAGCTGGTGGTGGGGAAGCCGGAGGGTCACCCAGCGTGCCAGGTGCTCAGAACCATCCGGCGGCGGCGGCAGAACCAGGTACCCGACACAGCCCGAGCTTAAGACCTTCGGGGACTCAGGCCTGGAGTGGGAATTGGGCACAGAATAGCGGGTGCACTCTGCACTTGCGCGCGGGGCGGACCCCGAGCTCCCTGCAGGCAGCTGCCATATTGCCTGCAGCTTCCCGCCCAGCTGGCGGTGGGGAAGCCGGAGGGTCACCCAGCGTCCCAGGTGCTCAGAACCATCCGGCGGCGGCGGCAGAACCAGGTACCCGACACAGCCCGAGCTTAAGACCTTCGGGGACTCAGGCCTGGAGTGGGAATTGGGCACAGAATAGCGGGTGCACTCTGCACTCGCGCGCGGGGCGGACCCCGAGCTCCCTGCAGGCAGCTGCCATATTGCCTGCAGCTTCCCGTCCAGCTGGTGGTGAGGAAGCCAGAGTCAGCCAGTGTGCCAGGTACCCAGACCCAGCCGGAGGCCGAACCAGCCTCCCATCCAGCCAGTGGCAGGGAAGCTGGAAACCGGACCCAGCCAGCTTCCCAGCAGCTTGGGACCAGCAGGCGGAACCAGATAACTGAGATATCCCAACTTTAAGACCCCTGGGGAAACAGGATATCAGACAGGGAACCCTGAGCAGGAGCAGTGCAGAGCAGCCACCCAACAGGCGGAACCAAATACCTGGGATATCCTGAGGTTAAGACCTCGGGGGACTCAGGCCACCTGTCAGCAATCTGTGAGCAAGAGCCCCGCAGGACAGTGATTCAGGTATCCCAGTCACTGGGAAATAGCCTTACAACCCCACAGGAGGGTCAAGCACCAGCTAGTATCTACAGGACCAACTAACACCAGAGTTAACCAGATGGCAAAAGGCAAACGTAAGATCGCTACTAACAAAAATCAAGGCAATATGGCGGCATCCGAACCCAGTTCCCCAACAGCAATAAATATTGGATACCCCGAAACACCAGAAAAACAAGACTCAGATCTAAAATCACTGGTCAGGATGCTGATAGAGGAACACTTAGATAAATCTCTTAAAGTAATACATGAGAAAATAGATCAAAAGCTAGAAGCCATTGCAAGACAAACACAATTAAATCCCAGATATCTCAACACACCAGAAAAACAAGACTCAGATTTAAAATCACTGGTAAAGATGCAGATTGAGGATCACTTAGATAAATTTCTTAAAGTAATAGAGGAGAAAATAGATCAAAAACTAGAAGCCCATACAAGGCAGACACAAAAATCACTTAAAGAAATCCAGGAGAATATAGAGCAAAAAGTGAATCCCAATAAGGGGGAGAAACAAAAATCACCCAAAGAAATACAAGAGAACATGGGTCAACGAGTAGAAGTCATAAAGGAGGAAACACAAAAATCCCTTAAAGAATTACAGGAAAACACAAACAAGCAACTGAAAGATCTGAGCAAAACCATACAAAATCTAAAAACAGAAGTAGAAACAACTAAGCAATCGCAAAGGGAGACAATGTTGGAAATAGAAAACCTTGGGAAGAAATCAGGAGTCATAGATGCAAATATCAACAATAGAATACAAGAGATAGAAGACAGAATCTCAGATGCTGAAGATACCATAGGAACCATGGATTCAACAATTAAAGAAAATGCAAAATGCAAAAAGCTGGTAACCCAAAACATTCAGGAAATCCAGGACACAATGAGAAGACCAAACCTAAGGATTATAGGGATAGATGAGAATGAAGATCTACAACTTAAAGGGCCAGCAAATATCTTCTACAAAATTATGGAAGAAAATTTCCCCAACCTAAAGAGAGAGATGCCCATGAATATACAAGAAGCCTTTAGAACCCCAAATAGACTGGACCAGAACAGAAATACTTCCCGTCACATAATAGTCAAAACCCCAAATGTACTAAACAAAGAAAGAATATTAAAGGCAGTAAGAGAAAAAGGACAAGTAACATATAAAGGAAGACCTATCAGAATTACACCAGACTTCTCACCTGAGACCATGAAAGCTAGAAGATCCTGGGCAGACCTTATGCAGACCCTAAGAGAACACAAACTTCAGCCAAGACTACTATACCCAGCGAAACTCTCAATTGCCATAGATGGGGAAACCAAGATATTCCACGACAAAACCAAATTTGCAAGATACTTATCTACAAACCCAGCCCTACAAAGGATAATAGGGGAAAAATACCAACACAAGGGGGGAAACAACACCCCAGAAGAAACAAGATAGAAACCCCATCTCATCCAACCCAAAAGAAGAGAACCACTCAAATACAAATAATAATAACAATTCCCAAAATGTCAGGAAGTAATAATTACTATTCCTTAATATCTCTTAATATCAATGGACTCAATTCCCCAATCAAAAGACACAGACTAACAGACTGGATACGGAAACAGGACCCTACATTTTGCTGCATACAGGAAACACATCTCAGTGTCAAAGACAAACACCTCCTTAGAGTAAAAGGCTGGAAGACAGTTCTACAAGCAAATGGTCCCAGGAAACAAGCTGGAGTAGCCATTCTAATATCAGATAAAATCGACTTTCAACCTAAAGTCATCAAAAGAGACACAGAAGGTCACTTCCTGCTTGTCAAAGGGAAAATCCACCAAGAAGAATTCTCAATACTGAACATCTATGCACCAAATGCAAGGGCACCCTCATTCGTAAAAGAAACTTTACTAAAGCTTAAAGCACACATCGCACCTAACACAATGATTGTAGGTGACTTCAACACTCCACTCTCCTCAATGGACCGATCAGGAAAGCAGAAACTAAACAGGGACACAGTGAAACTAATTGAAGCTTTGGACCAATTGGATTTAACAGATATATATAGAACATTCCATCCTAAAACAAAAGAGTATACCTTTTTCTCAGCACCGCACGGTACCTTCTCAAAAATTGATCATATAATTGGTCACAAGACAGACCTCAACAAATACAAGAAGACCGAACTAATCCCATGTCTCCTATCGGATCACTATGGAGTAAAAGTGGTCTTCAATAGCAAGAAGAACTACAGAAAGCCCACATACACATGGAAACTGAACAATACTCTACTCAATGACACCCTGGTCAAGGAAGAAATAAAGAAAGAAATCAAAGACTTTTTAGACTTCAATGAAAATGAAGGTACGACCTACCCAAATCTCTGGGATACAATGAAAGCAGTGCTAAGAGGAAAACTCATAGCCCTGAGTGCCTCCAAAAAGAAACTGGAAAGAGCATACACTAGCAACTTAACAGCACACCTGAAGGCGCTGGAACAAAAAGAAGCTAACTCACCCAGGAGGAGTAGAAGAGAGGAAATCATCAAACTAAGGGCTGAAATCAATCAAGCAGAAACAAAGAGAACCATACAAAGAATCAACAAAACCAAGAGCTGGTTCTTCGAGAAAATCAACAAGATAGATAAGCCCTTAGCTAGACTAACCAAAGGGCACAGAGATAGTATCCAAATTAACAAAATTAAAAATGAAAAGGGGGATATAACAACAGAAACAGAGGAAATTCAAAAGATCATCAGATCCTACTACAAAGGCCTATACTCAAAACAACTGGAGAATCTGGAGGAAATGGACAATTTCCTAGACAGATACCAAATACCAAAATTAAATCAGCATCAAGTAGACCAGCTAAACAGTCCCATAACCCTTAAAGAAATAGAAGGGGTTATAGAAAGCCTCCCAACCAAAAAAAGTACGGGACCAGATGGTTTTAGTGCAGAATTCTACCAGACCTTCAAAGAAGACTTAACACCAATACTCTTCAAACTATTCCACAAAATAGAGACAGAAGGGACACTGCCCAACTCATTCTTCGAAACCACAATTACGCTGATACCTAAACCACAAAAAGATCCAACAAAGAAAGAGAACTACAGGCCAATTTCTCTTATGAATATAGATGCAAAAATACTAAATAAAATCCTTGCCAACCGAATCCAAGAGCATATCAAAACGATCATTCACCATGACCAAGTAGGCTTCATTCCAGGAATGCAGGGATGGTTCAATATACGGAAATCCATCAATGTAATCCACTACATAAACAAACTAAAAGAAAAAAACCACATGGTCATCTCATTAGATGCTGAAAAAGCATTTGACAAAATTCAGCATCCTTTCATGCTAAAAGTCTTGGAAAGAGCAGGAATTCAAGGCCCATACCTAAACATAGTAAAAGCAATCTACAGCAAACCAGTAGCCAACATCAAAATAAATGGAGAGAAACTTGAAGCAATTCCACTAAAATCAGGGACTAGACAAGGCTGTCCTCTCTCTCCATATCTTTTCAATATAGTACTTGAAGTTCTAGCGAGAGCAATCAGACAACATAAGGAAGTCAAAGGGATACAAATTGGAAAGGAAGAAGTCAAAGTATCATTATTTGCAGATGATATGATAGTCTACTTAAGCGATCCAAAAAACTCCACCAGAGAACTTCTACAGCTGATAAACAACTTCAGCAACGTGGCTGGTTATAAAATTAACTCAAGCAAATCAGTAGCCTTCTTGTACTCAAAGGACAAGCAGGCTGAGAAAGAAGTTAGGGAAATAACACCCTTCACAATAGCCACAAACAACATAAAGTACCTTGGCGTAACTCTAACCAAACAAGTGAAAGATCTGTATGACAGGAACTTCAAGTCCCTGAAGAAAGAAATCGAAGAAGACCTCAGGAGATGGAAAAATATTTCTTGCTCCTGGATTGGCAGGATCAATATAGTAAAAATGGCCATCTTGCCAAAAGCAATCTACAGATTCAATGCAATCCCCATCAAAATCCCAAATCAATTCTTCATAGATCTAGAAAGAGCAATTCTCAAATTCATCTGGAGCAACAAAAAACCCAGGATAGCTAAAACTATTCTCAACAATAAAAGGACTTCTGGGGGAATCAATATCCCTGACCTCAAGCAGTACTACAGAGCAATTGTGTTAAAAACTGCATGGTATTGGTACAGCAACAGGCAGGTAGATCAATGGAATAGGATTGAAGACCCAGAAATTAACCCACAGACTTATGGTCACTTGATCTTTGATAAAGGAGCCACAACCATCCGGTGGAAAAAAGATAGCCTTTTCAACAAATGGTGCTGGTTCAACTGGAGGTCAACATGCAGAAGAATGCGAATTGACCCACTCTTATCTCCTTGTACTAAGATCAACTCCAAGTGGATCAAGGACCTCCACATAAAACCAGACACACTGAAACTATTAGAAAAGAAACTTGGGAAGACCCTGGAGGACTTGGGCACAGGGGAAAAGTTCCTGAACAGAACACCAATAGCTTATGCTCTAAGATCAAGAATCGACAAATGGGACCTCATAAAATTACAAAGTTTCTGCAAAGCAAAGGACACTGTCAGAAGGACAAAACGGCAACCAACAAAGTGGGAAAAGATCTTCACCAACTCCACATCCGACAGAGGGCTAATATCCAATATATACAAAGAACTCAAGAAGTTAGACCGCAAAGAACCAAATAACCCTATCAAAAAATGGGGCACAGAGCTAAACAAAGAATTCTCACCAGAAGAAATTCGGATGGCCGAGAAACACCTTAAAAGATGTTCAACATCATTAGTCATCAGGGAAATGCAAATCAAAACAACCCTGAGATTCCACCTCACACCAGTCAGAATGGCTAAGATTAAAAACTCAAGAGACAACAAGTGCTGGCGAGGATGTGGAGAAAGAGGAACACTCCTCCACTGTTGGTGGGATTGCAAAATGGTAAAACCGCTCTGGAAATCAGTTTGGCGGTTCCTCAGAAAATTGGGCATGTTACTTCCAGAGGACCCTGGCATACCACTCCTGGGCATATACCCAGAGGATTCCCCTGCATGCAATAAGGACACATGCTCCACTATGTTTATAGCAGCCTTGTTTATAATAGCCAGAAATTGGAAGCAGCCCAAATATCCCTCAAAGGAGGAATGGATACAGAAAATGTGGTATATTTATACAATGGAATACTACACAGCAATTAAAAATAATGAATTCATGCAATTTGTAGGTAAATGGTTAGACCTGGAAAATATCATCCTGAGTGAATTAACCCAATCACAAAAGAATGCACCTGAAATGCAATCACTGATAAGTGGATATTAATGAGCCCAGAAGCCCTAAATACTCAAGACACAAATAGCAAGTCAAATGACTCCCAAGAAGAAGAAAGGAGAGGACCCTGGGCCTGTAAAGATTGCTTCCAGTTTAGTAAAGAAACCGAGGGGGGAGGGGGAATTATTGGGGAACAGATGGGGGGGAGAGGAACTATGGGAACTATGGTGGGTGGGAACTGGGAAAGGGGAAAGCCTTTGGAATGTAAACATAGAATATAGAAAATAAAATTAAAAAAAATGTAGTTTATGTAATATATTTTACATTATATAATAAAAATATAAACGTAATATATAAATAGATATAGATATAATATATTTTATAACATACTATCCTGAAGCATAAATCATAATAACTTTGACCTGAGGATCTCTCAAGTGCTGGGATTACAGTTGGAAGCTATCATCTCCAGCACTATGCTCTGGTTATTAAAGTCTAAGGTTAACATTTCTTCTGCTTGGTTTTATCCAACACATGCTGACACTGAGAACAAGGACCATGGGGACCCTGCTGATGCCAGTGTAAGCTGGCTCAGTGTTCATAGCAGAAAGGTAGTGACACTTGTGAAGTAGCTCAGTAATTGACAGAGGACTGTAGTGATGTTAGAATGAACTGGCCAGGTACTCACCAGAGGACCAAGAGGACTATTTCTATGCAGTGCGATCTGGATTGGCACTACCAAGAGAATCAATACTCCTATTAACTGACTCAGTACTCAGACAGGCTATTGTGATGTGAGTGCACACCTGATTCATGTTGCAACCCTATTAATTCCCAATGCAAAGTAAATTGGTTCTTATTCTCAGGGGTACTGTTCTACAGTTCCCGATTAACTTCATGAACTAAAACATTAGGCAAGTCTACTTCAGGACTGTGATGATAATGACATGATTATGCCTAATTACAAAGAACATTGTACAAATAATAAAAATGCCCAAATTCTCCCATATCCTCATACTATTTTACTATGTTTTATAAACTTAATTTTTACTCTGTTCTTCCTGAAGTCAAATGATTATGAAAATCTATACATACATACATACATACATACACACACAGACACACAGACACACACACACACGCATGTACATGCAAAACATTTAAAAACATGTGCTTGCCTATTCCCACTGAGAGACCTATACTCTTCATGGTACATGTGCTTTTTCATTTCAGTGAGTTATTAAATCCATCTTTACTCAACTGGAGCAGTGACCAAAGTGGGTCATAACTAAAAGTTCCAGACATGGTATGAATCTACTCTCTAAATGGTTAGCTCCAGGCTCCTTTCTTGTAGTTTAGACAGCTTAGAAATTTATGTTGCAGTTCATTTTGCCAGTTCTTTAATTTTCCATATCTAATTGATGATTTATTGAATTTCCTCTATAATAATCTTTCTCTATGTTGTCATTATATCTTTTAAAAAACATATTCTTTAACACTAATAATAAATTCTCATGTGCCCCTTTCATTTCAGAGATTTTTGTCAACAATATAATTATATATCAACATTATTACTTTTCAATTAGTTCCAGTTGCCTTTAAAATTTAGACTAAAATCTTTAGCATGCTCTGTGAGTAGAAATATCATAAATTATTATCTGTCATCGATAGTCTTGATTTATGCCCAGTGTCACAGAAAAACAAATGACTTTTTTTTTTCTTTGAGAAGTATTAACACAAGGGCAATAAGTTAAATAGTGACCATTTTCACAGTGACTCGCATAGCTTCTTACATACACACGTATACTTGCATATGTGTACACTTTATCTACTTATTTTATTTTCATTTCATTTTTATGACTTTATGTAATGCCCTTTTTATTTTTCTTGTTTACCACCATCCTCTTTTTCTCTTTTTATTTAAACAATTTTCATCCTCAAATAATAGTTCTAAAGTTGGTTTCTAAGAAAAAGATTCATGAATCCTGTGGAAAAATTATCACAGTCCTAAACAATTGCATGTTTATTCACTTTATATTTTTTCTTAGTTAACAACTTGACAAATGGCATATGCATACATATATACATACATACATATATACATGCATACACACATAGTCACACATATGTAATTATATACTAATATATAAATACTCATATGTAGTTGCATACTAATTATATATAATGCTTCATTTTTAACCTTTCAATATGATTTGGAAAGTTTTGAAATATTGTAACTTTATTTTGGACGTAGAATCAGATGTAAATCACATTCAACTTTATTAAGCAGGACACTCAAGAAGCTGTAAAGTGTTCATTTTATTCTACTCTAAACAATTATTTGTTTCTCACCCCCCTTCCTGGAAGTTATGATTCAAAAGTCACTTGTGAATGATAGCAGAAAGTTCAGTTCTGTCTAGACAGAGATTGTTCTTCCTGTCTGCTCATAGAATAAGAGGATTAAGAAAGGTAAAAATGATTTACCCAATTTTCTATAACTTAGCCATGTAGACTGATGAAATTGAGGCACTTTTAAGTGTCAGTTGCTTAAAAGTGTAGAAAGAGGAGGTGGATATCAATCAGTCATCAGATCCCCTTCTTGCAGTATGGTATAGCCATCCAAAGGCCATAGTTGAACTGGGTCTACCTGAAAGCAGGGCTGGAAATGAATAGGAACATGATAAGAGAGAAGGATGAAGCCAAGATAAAGTTTCTGATCTAGGTTCAAAGTTTAATTTTCATCACTGCATTTATATAGGGAAAGCCCACAGACTCCATCCTTTGTTTCAGCTGGATTATGTAGCAATGCAAGCTCAGCGGGCAGTCTACTCCTGTAGGAAACTGCAAATGCTGAGAGGCCAGACACTCCAGCTAGATTATAAAACCATTTGGTTCTCTTTAGCCTACTCAAGGCTGGGCAAAGGACATAGTATGGGAGGAACAACTTGTTAATTTCTAGTTTCAGTTTTCCAAAGATGAATCCTCTTGGAAAAAAAATCACTCTAGATTCAAAGTTTAATATTTAAGATATCTCACATTTTGTTTTTACAAAGTGTTGGTATTATTGAATTTGGTACCTCAGGTTTTTTTTCATATTCCTAAGGAAAAATTGGAAACTTCTTTCATTAGCATACATTCATTCACTACATATTTGGTGACATTAACAATTATAATACATCTGGATTTTACAGGGGGACGCACCCAAGTGTAACTAAAAATAATCTCTTCTTCCATGTGAAAAGACAAGTATACATTTATACAGAAATAATTGAACAAGAAAATTAAAATTATCATGTCAAGCATCTTACTTTTGAATAATATTTATACCCATATTCACTGTACACAGACACACACACACACACACACACACATATATATATATATGTATGTATATATATATATATATATATATATACATACATATATATATATGCTGTAACACATGTATCCTCTCTTAAATTTATCTTCAGAACTAATCAAATAATTTGGTAAATCTAAAAATGTCTTTTCTAGTTAAAAGTGGTAAGAGAGGAAAACAACTCCAGAAAGTGAAAGAATTTTATAACAGAGAAACATACTTTTAAAGTTTAACACTTATATTCAGTAGAATTTTTATATCCCTCAGTGTTAGACGTCAAGTATAATCTAACTTTACCAGGGCAGCTTAAACCCTCAGAGTTGAATTGAACACGGTTGTCCCCTTTCTATCCACAGAATCATCAGACTGTCAATTTTTATTATGCATTGACCAAGTTCAGCAAATATGCATTTTGATGGAGTCAAAACTACAATTTGTCTACAGTCAAGGCTCTAGATTGATAAAGAAGGTGTTAGGAGTGTCTTTAACTGGACATGGCATCATTTAATAAGGTAAAAAGGGAGAAGAGGAAGGTCACTGAAGAAATGACCCTGAATCAATGTGAGTTCTTTTTTTTAAATTTATTTATTTTTTAATTGAATATTATCTTCATTTACATTGCCAATGGTAAAAACTTTCCCAATATCCCCCCTCCCCTAAGGCCTCCAATCCCTCCCCTTCCTCCTTCCCCCTGCCTCCACATATATGCCTCTCCACCCAACACACTCCCCCCACTCGGTTTCCCTTTGTTTGGGCCTCTGTCGAGCCTTTACCTGACCAAGGACCATTCCTCCCACTGATGCCCAACAAGGCCTTCCTCTGCCACATTTTGGCTGGAACCATGTGTGCTCCTTGGTTGATGGTCCAGTCCCTAGGAGTCTTGGGGTTTCTGGGTGGCCGAAATCATTGTTCTTCCCATGGGGCTGTGAACCCATTCAGCTCCTCTGGACCATCCTCCAGTTCCTCCACTGGGGACCCCATGCTCAGCCCAATAGTTGGTTGTTAGCATCTGCCTCTGTATTTGTAAGGCTCTGGCAGGGCCCCTCTGGAGACAACCATGGCATGCTATTTGATTCATCCTATAAACAGTCAACAAACCCTGACACTACTATGGGCAACAAGAAGTCAATGTGAGTTTTTAGCACACATATCTGCATGCTCTATATTCTAGATTGCTTGTTGCAGGAAATGTTAAAAAAAAAAAAAAAACCAGCAAGTTCCTGTCCTAGTGCCAGCAACTCTTTAACCCCGGGCACCTGGCCGGCCATTCACTGCCAGGCAATGGCCTACCTGTTTTCCTCTTGTGGAGAATTTCTGGCCTGGAGCTCTTGAAACATCTCCACCCAGCTCACTAATTTCCCACTGGAGGGTCTCTACCATGCCAGGCCCATGGTTCAAATCCTGCATGGCCTTTGTGGTGCACATCAGGCAAACCCATGCTTTGCCACTGTACCTTTCTCTCTTGAACCCAGACGATTCGCCCATGAAGGAAAACACAACACAAACTTAGTTCAGAAACAACAGTAACTCAATCGCTGGGCTAACCACTAAAATCCTAATCTTGCAAGCTTTATTAATCTAAATTCTCCAGTAGTGAATCCTGATGGATCCATCATTGAAACTGGAAGGTACTCATAGCTACTTCTTGTCTTCATACGATCCCTGTCCAAAAGGGACTTAACTCTCTCCTGCTTCCTCTCTTCCTCCATCAAATCCAGAAGTCTCTCCTACTCACACAGTGATTGGCTCCTTTAGTCATTAGGGGATTGGTTCACAAGAAGTCACCTGACTCACTCCTTGTCTGCAGCCCCCTCCCAGGAGACTAGAATTAGCATCAAAATACAAACAGCACCAGGCCCATCCACAACAATTGCTCACCTTGTATTTTCTTATACTGTCTCATTTTCCATTGCATTGAAATGATGGTTTACTAATACAGAGATTAATATAACAGATCCCAGGTCCCATGGATCAAAGTGGTCTCTGTTTTTGCCTCTGATATTCTTTGCAGTTTACCACAGAGTAGGACCATTTATTCCAAGCCTGTACAAATCCTTGGACATTTAAGTAATTTACATACAGCCTAACTAAGCATCTGTCTAGGAAGCTAGTGTCTGTCTGCTTTGTTTACCCAATTAAACATTACTCAACGTCTGCTAACAAAGCAAACCACACACCTGAAAGCTATCCAGCTGCAGTTGTTCTTCAGAACTCACTGATCCACATACTTCAGTAATGGTGACTGACACACATTGCAGTATGAATTTACCTTGGACTTCCCTTCTTTCTCATGCCTCTTTCTACTTGTGGGTGATGGCTACATGCTTCTGTCTTCAGAAGGTGTCCTACTCTAAAGACTTCCCTTTATGCAACTGTGCCTAAGGCCTGTTGTGAAGTGCTGACATTTGGTGTTCTTTTTTCATCAAACTGCCTTAAAACTCTGTAAATGAGCTCAGGTTTCCTCTTTCTAGTCTTGCTGTTGGGAAGTTCATGTTTTACATGAAGTAAGTTGTTTTCAACAGTTCTAGGGAAAAGACCAATGTTGAGGAAATGACCATCCTGCCAACAATCAGCAAGGAACTGAAGTCTCACACGGACCACACAAGTAAGTGTATAAGCAGGTTTCCATCGCCAGTGAATCCTCAGGATAACTTACAGCTCAACTGCCACTATGGGAGACCCTGAATTAGCCTGCCGTGCTGAGGTAACTGTACTTCAGAAAATTACATAATAAATATCAATTACTATTATATAATACATAAAGTATATATTAATATAAATGTATAATATAGTATATCACATATATAATTTTATATACTGTTATATAATAAAATTACAGATTGTATAATATTTTAATATTATTTAATATACTAATATTATATATAATATATAATATGTTACTATATAGTAATATACAATATATTTATAATATATTCAGTATCTTCTAAATATATTTTATAGCATATCCTATGAAACATGTTTATATGAATATATAATATTAATAATAAATATTTGCTGTGTCAAGCTGTCAAGCAAAGGGTAATTACTTATAGAATATTAAATATATTCAGATAATTCTACTATCTGGTGCAAAGTCATCTCAGGAGTTGAAGAAACATGGAGAAAGCTCACATGTGTGGAATGGGCTGTGAAGATATGACTGTGAAGAGATGCAATTAAAAATTTAAACTTGGTGATCAACATCATTTTTGTTAATAAATTTAATAATTTTTTAGATTTTTATCAGTGAAGTATAGAAAAGATTTTTTCTTCTGTGTTTTTATATCTTGACATGTTATAGTTAGAAATAATATAACAATTTAGATGTTCTACTAATTTATTCTATGATATTTACTAAAGCATTAACATAGCAATTTCACTGCTTAGCTTCACTCAGAAAACCATCCATTGTTCCACATTTGTACACTTCCTACTGGTTTGTGTTTTGTTGCTTGCTTTTATTTTACAAGGGTGGTAATAGATACAAACAACAATAACATGATTTTAAATTAGACACAATTGAAAACTTGCAATTAATTTCAAGTGATATTTTAGTTTCTTTTAATTATTGCCATATTCAATAGAAATATTGGTAAAACCAGTAAAAATCCAACTTAAATATCATTGTTAAAGTGGAATTGGAGGGCAGTCTTTCCAAATACACATTTCTCTTTACCATGACTTTCCTGTGTGAAGTCACTTAGCTCACCACTTACAAGAGTTGGTAGAGAGATTATCTGCTTGTGAAGATCTAAAAATCCACTAAGGAAAACATTGACTTCAGAGATTCTGATTCAGAGACTTTTTTTGTGATATATACAGTCAACTTATTTCATTCTAGGACATTGAACTTGGGCCTTGACTTGGGATCACCTAGCCACCAGCACCCTACATCTTTAAAAAAGCAAAGAAATAGACAGAACATCTATGATGATATTTTCTCTGGAGCTTACTCTTATGAAAGGCAGCAGAGTCTTATACTAACCCATTCTAGAAAATTTATGTATCACCCTGATGCCTCTGCCATTGT
This sequence comes from Apodemus agrarius, assembly GCA_964023405.1. Classification (NCBI taxonomy): domain Eukaryota; kingdom Metazoa; phylum Chordata; class Mammalia; order Rodentia; family Muridae; genus Apodemus; species Apodemus agrarius. The sequence continues at coordinate 39,165,740 of OZ030016.1, read as the reverse complement.
TCAAAATGAAGAGAATAAAATGCATACATGGACTAAATTTTCTGTCTTGAGAAAAATTTCATTTTCAATTGACCTTGAAAACAATATGCATTTTAAGAAACATAGATGCTGGTGGTAGATTCTAGATGAAGGAGGAACAATATGAAATAGACCTTTTACATCTGAATGTTTGTTAAGATTGATAAAGACCCAAGAGACAACAGGTGCTGGTGAGGATGTGGAGAAAGAGGAACACTCCTCCATTGTTGGTGGGATTGCAAGATGGTACAACTGCTCTGGAAATCAGTCTGGCGGTTCCTCAGAAAATTGGGCATGACACTTCCAGAGGACCCTGTCATACCACTCCTGGGCATATACCCAGAGGATTCCCCTGCATACAATAAAGACACATGCTCCACTATGTTCATAGCAGCCTTATTTATAATAGCCAGAAGCTGGAAAGAACCCAGATGTCCCTCAAAGGAGGAATGGATACAGAAAATGTAGTATATTTATACAATGGAATAGTACTCAGCAATTAAAAATAATGAATTCATGCAATTTGTAGGCAAATGGTTGGATCTGGAAAATATCATCCTAAGTGAGTCTACCCAATCACAAAGGAATTCACATGAATTTCAATCACTGATTAGTGGATATTAATGAGCCCAGAAGCTCTGAATACTCAAGGCATAATTAGCAAATAAAAAGATTCCCAAGAAGGAAGGAGAGGACCCTAGTCCTGAAAAGACTGGATTCATTTTTTTTTTTTTTGAGAGTACCAGAACAGCAAAAAGGCAGGGAGGGAGGGGGGCGATAGGGGAATAGGCAGGAGGTGGTGGGGGGGGCAGGGGAAGAGGACTTTTGGGACATGGGGTGAAGGGGAAACTGGGAAAGGGGAAAGCCTTTGCAATGTGAACAAAGGATATAGAAAATAAAAAAAAATGAAAAAAAAAAGATTGATAAAGACCCAAACGGAGGGTTTGGTGGCCATACTGTTGATTATTACAAAGTAAGAATATAAAAAATATCCCTTTCTGATATGACCAGAGATTAAACTTATTAGTATGGATTCATTTCTTTTGAAATGTAAAGATGCCTTTTTATTGTTCAGTGGTTTCTTCATTTATTAATTTTTCTTATGTGTGTAGAGAAATGATTCAATAGCATAGATTTTGTGGATCAACTGTCTGTGGATGTTTCTAGTGAATGAAATACTCTTGAAATGACATAGATTGGCATCTAGCAGTATGTTTTGACCTCCATTATGTTGTAAATACGTGATGCCTCACTGCTGGCAGTATTTTGCTGGTGACTATAAAGTCTTCAGGACTTGGAGGTCTTGCTAGGAGAGGTGAGTAAACATGAAGGAATGAAGGCTCTTCTCTAGTCCCCGAAACTGTCTCCTGCTCCATCACTATGGGAATGTCCACCACTACACATCTGCCATTCCTTAAGCACTGTGAAGGTTAGAATTCCCTCTGAAATTATGATACAAAATAAATGATCCATCTCCTAGCTGTGTTGTCATTTATTATATTACAGTAACTCAAAGTTATTAATGAGACAGTATACAAACTCATAAATCAATTTATCTTTTAAAAAACCTGAACTTACAGCAGAACAGCATCTAAGTTCTTACAGGTAGACCTCAATCAAGGGTGCCTTTTCTGAAGGGGTATATCTTATGTTATTTACTTGACTTCTCCTTAACTGTACAGTCTGAAATACTTGATTCCATAACCTACTAGTATTACAGTTAGGAACTCAGATTGGGGTTTTTGTTGTTGCTGTTTGTTGTTGTCAATGTTGTGTTCCCTCTTCAGAGCTAATTGTTTCTAATTTTGTGATTTCTCTTCTCATAAACATCTAGAAAGCTTTTTTCCATTTAGCATTATTGTGAAAACATCATATAGAATAAAATTTCTTATGAAAGAGATTTAAGAGATATCCCGTGTTTAAGATCTCTGGGGACACAGGCTAGGCAGAGCAGAGGTTCCTGTGTGCCAGCCAGGCGTGGGTTCTGTGCCCTGCGGGGTATCCTGCACTTCCTGCTGCTATCTTTGCTGCTGCTTGGACTGGACAAGTGGACCCAGGTACCTGAGATATCCCGAGTTTCAGATCTCCAGGGACGCAGGCCGCCAGGCAGCAACCTGCACATAGGAGCTAGGCAGAGCAGCAGTTCCTATGTGCCAGCCAGGCATGGTTTCTGTGCCCTGTGGGGTGTCCTGCACTCGAAGGACTCCCAGCCACCATCATTGCTTATGTTCGGACGGGACAAGCGGTCCCAGGTACCCGAGATATCCCGAGTTGAGTGGGGAATAGCGGGGGGTGGGGGTGGGGGGGAGAGGAATTATGGGACATATGGTGGGGGGGGTAACTGGGAAAGGGGAAAGCCTTTGGAATGTAAACATAGAATATAGAAAATAAAAATTAAAAAAAAAAAAGATCTCTGAAGACTCAGGCTGCCAGGCAACGACCTGCGCACAGGATCGGGGGAGAAAGGTGGTTCATCTGTGTGCTAGCCAGGTCTTGGTCTTGTACCCTGAAGGGTGGTCAGCACTTGGAGGGGCTCCCAGCCACCATCTTCTCTCCCTGACATAGCAGACAAGCAGTATCAGGTCCACAGAGACAACCGAGTATAACATTGCTTGGAGCAAGATACACCAGGGGTCCAACAGCACCCAAGAGGAGGGCAGCACATCAGCAATCTGTGCCAGGAGAAACCCAGTCATCCAGTGGTAGGGAAATAGCCTTACAGGCCCACAGTGTGTTCAAGCACCAGTCAGTGACTAGAGGACCAACTAACGCCAGATATAACCAGATGGCAAAAGGCAAATATAGGAACGTTACTAACAGAAATCAAGGCAATATGGCAGCATCCGAACCCAATTATCCGACAGTAGTAAGTCCTGGATACCCCAACACACCAGAAAAAACAAGATTTAGATCTAAAATCACTGGTCATGATGCTGTTAGAGGAACACAAGAAGGACATAAATAAATCTCTTAAAGAAATACAGGAGAAAATGGATCAAAATATAGAAGCCATTACAAAGCAAACACAAAAATCATTTAAAGAAATTCAGGAGAATACAGATAAAAAGCTAGAAGCCAATAAGGAGGAAATGCAAAAATCACTTAAAGAAATACAACAGAATATGGGTCAACAGGCAGAAGTCATGAAAGAGGAAACACAAAAATCTCTTGAAGAATTACATGAAAACACAAACAAGCAAGTGAAAGATCTGAGCAAAACCATCCAGGATCTGAAAACAGAAGTAGAAACAACTAAGAAATCACAAAGGGGGACAACTTTACAGGTAGAAAACGTTGGGAAGAAATCAGGGGCCATAGATGCAAATATCAAGAATAGAATACAAGAGATAGAAGGAAGAATCTCAGATGCCGAAGATACCATAGAAATCATTGACTTGACAGTCAAAGAAAATGCAAAATGCAAAATGCTTGTAACCCAAAACATCCAGGAAATCCAGTACACAAGGAAAAAACCAAACATAAGGTTTATAAGTATAGATGAGAGTGAAGATTTACAATTTAAAGGGTCAGCAAATATCTTCAACAAAATTATGGAAGAAAATTTCCCTAACCTAAAGAGAGAGATGCCCATGAATATACAAGAAGCCTACAGAACTCCAAGCAGACTGAAGCAGAACAGAAATACCTCCCGTCACATAATAATCAAAACCCCAAACGTACTAAACAAAGAAAAAATATTAAAGGCAGTATGAGAAAAAGGCCAAGTAACATATAAAGAATACCTATCAGAATTGCACCAGACTTCTCATCAGAGACCATGAAAGCTAGAAGATCCTGGGCAGATACCATGCAGACTCTAAGAGAACACAAATTTCAGCCAAAACTACTATACCCAGCAAAACTCTCAATTGCCATAGATGGAGAAAACAAGATATTCCATGATAAAACCAAATTTACACTGCATGGTATTGGTACAGGGACAGGCATGTAGATCAATGGAATAGAATAGAATTGAAGATCTGGAAAATAACCCACAGAATTATGGTCACTTGATCTTTGATAAAGGAGCTACAACCATTCAGTGGCAAAAAGATAGCCTTTTCAACAAATGGTGCTGGTTCAACAGAAGGTCAGCTTGCAGAAGAATGCAAATTGATCCACTCTTATCTCCTTGTACTAAGCTCAACTCCAAGTGGATCAAGGACCTCCCCATAAAACCAGACACACTGAAACTAATAGAAAAGAAACTGCAGAAGACCCTGGAGGACATGGGCACAGGGGGAAATTTCTGAACAGAACACCAATAGCTTATGCTTTAAGATCAAGAATTGACAAATGGGACCTCATAAAATTTCAAAGTTTCTGTAAGGCAAAGGATACTCTCAGAAGGACAAAACGGCCACCAACAAATTGGGAAAAGATCTCCACCAACCCCCCATCCAACAGAGGGCTAATATCCAATATATACAAAGAACTCAAGAAGTTAAACCCCAGAGAACCAAATAACCCTATTAAAAATGGGATATAGAGCTAAACAAAGAATTTTCACCAGAAGAAATTTGGATGGCTGAGAAGCAAATTAAGAGATGTTTAACATCATTAGTCATCAGGGAAATGCAAATCAAAACAACGCTGAGATTCCACCTCACACCAGTCAGAATGGCTAAGATTAAAAACTCAAGAGATAACAGGTGCTGGAGACGATGTGGAGAAAGAGGAACACTCCTCTACTGTTGGTGGGATTGCAAGATGGTACAACTGCTCTGGAAATCAGTCTGGCGGTTCCTCAGAAAATTGGGCATGACACTTCGAGAGAACCCTGTCATACCACTCCTGGGCATATACCCAGAGGATTCCCCTGCATGCAATAAAGACACATGCTCCACTATGTTCATAGCAGTCTTATTTATAACAGGCAGAGGCTGGAAGGAACCCAGATGTCCCTCAAAGGAGGAATGGATACAGAAAATGTGGTATATTTATACAATGGAATAGTACTCAGCAATTAAAAATAATGAATTCATCCAATTTGTAGGCAAATGGTTGAATCTGGAAAATATCTTCCTAAGTGAGTTAACCCAATCACAAAAGAATACACATGAAATGCAATCACTGATAAGTGGATATTAATGAGCCCAGAAGCTCTGAATACTCAAGGCACAATTAGCAAATCAAGATTCCCGCAAAGAAGGAAGGAGAGGACACTGGTCCTGTAAAGACTGGTTCCAGTTTTGCAGGAGAGTACCATAACAGAGAAAGGGTTGGGGGGTTGATGGGGGAAAGGGGGGGGGGAAGAGGACCTATGGGACGTAAGTTGGGGGGGGGACTGGAAAAGGGGAAAGCCTTTGGAATATAAAGAAAAAATATAGAAAATAAAAAAAGAAAGGAAAAGTAACTGGGAAAGACCTTGGAGGACATGCACACAGGGGGGAAAGTTCCTGAACAGAACACCAATAGCTTATGCTCTAAGATCAAGGATTGACAAATGGGATCTCATAAAATTACAACGTTTCTGTAAGGCAAAGGACACTCTCAGAAGGACAAAACAGCAACCAAGTAATTGGGAAAAGATCTTCCCCAACCCCACATCCGACAGAGGGCTAATATACAATATATACAAATATCTCAAGAAGTTAAACCCCAGAGAACCAAATAACCTTATTAAAAATGGGGTACAGAGCTAAACAAAGAATTTTCACCAGAAGAAATTCAGATGGCTGAGAAGCACCTTAACTTATGTTCAACATCATTAGTCATTAGGCAAATGCAAATCAAAACAACCCTGAGATTTCACCTCACACCAGTCAGAATGGCTAAGATTAAACACTCAGGAGACAGCAGGTGTTGGCAAGGATGTGGAGAAAAGAGGAACACTCCTGCACTGCTGGTGGGATTCCAATATGGTACAACCAATATGGAAATCAGTCTGGCAGTTCCTCAGAAAATTGGGCATGACCCTTCCAGAGGACCCTGTCATACCTCTCCTAGGCTTATACCCAGAGGATTCCCCTGCAGGCAACAAGGACACATGCTCCACTATGTTCATACCAGCCTTATTTATAATAGTCAGAAGCTGGAAAAAACCCAGAAGACTCTCAATGGAGGAATGGATACAGATAATGTGGTATATTTATACAATGGAATACTACTCAGCAATTAAAAACAATGAAATTTGTAGGCAAATGGTTGGAACTGGAAAATATCATCCTAAGTGAGCTAACCCAATCACAAAAGAATACAAGAAATGCAATCACTGATAAGTGGATATTAATTAGTCCAGAAGCTCTGAATACGGAAGACACAATTATCAAACCATATGATTCCCAAGGAGAAGGGGGAAAAGGGCCCTGGTCCTGAAAAGACTTGATCATGTATTGTAAGGGAGTACCAGAACAGAGAAATGGGAGGGGGGTGATTGGGGAATGGGCGGAGGGAAGAGGACTTATGGGACATATGGTGAGGGGGCAACTGGGAAAGGGGAAAGCATTCAGAATGTAAATAAAGAATATAGAAAATTAAAAAAGAAAAAAGAAAAAATTAATAGATGCTGTATTTTTTTCACATTTGATTTTGGTTTATACTAATGTTCATATCTAAGTAGTATAGAACTTGTTTTACCGATACTATTTATTGATTGTAAAGATTGCAGAAAGAGTAATAACTGAATCAGTTATTCTAATTAAGACAAGAAACAAAAGACCTGTTTATTCAAAGATTATGAAGGATAAAATAACCCTCATCTGCTCGTTTTCATATCAATGCTTATACCATCATGTAATAGAGATTTAGGTCAAGAGTAAAAACATGACTAACATAATTACCTACTCATACTGCTGAAACTTAACATCGATTATCTCCTTAGTAATCATTGTCAATTATTCCATATATATATATATATATATGTGTGTGTGTGTGTGTGTGTGTGTGTGTGTGTGTGTCACAAGTACAGAAGTTGAATTCTTTTTTTAAATATTTTTTAATTTTCTATATTTTTTGTTTACATTCCAAAGGCTTCCCCCTTTCCCAGTTACCCCCTCACCATATGTCCCATAAGTCCTCTTCCCTCCTGTCCATTTCCCAATCACCATTTCTCTGTCCTGCTACTCTCCTACAAAACTGGATCCAGTCTTTTCGGGACCAGGGTCTTCTCCTTCCTTCTTCTTGGGAATCTTTTGATTTGCTAATTGAGCCTTGAGTATTCAGAGCAGAAGTTGAATTCTTATACAGACTGACTCATGTGGATACCATTACTTCCCAAAATACATTAGGATATTTCATTAAATTGTGATCACATTAATTTTAAAGCCTAATCACTATTTTTATAAGAATGTTGCATTTACTATATGCAATAAAGGAGTTTCCTCTCATTTATTAAGAAGCAGAGAAACTTTTTATCTGTCCAATTGCAGGCAGTCTTGAGATAGACACAGAAAAGAATAGACTTCACATTAAAGACTTCATCCACAGCTCTGAACACTTGTCTTCAGTCATATTAATCATCATTTGTGCAGCCTTATTTTCAAGTGGGTGAAAACATACCCTAAATTCAGTCACTTTGTCAGAAAAGTTATGGAGATATAAGGTACATGGATAAGTAGAGATACTTATTAAAATTCATGTGCTCATTACCCTTTATTCTGTGGAGGATTGCAATCTGCTGTTTGACTGAAATCCACTTCCAGGTTTTCAGAGACTGCTTGTGCTTAATTTATTATCTTAATGTGGATGCAACATGGTTTGAATCTTGAATGGTTTTCCTTGTATTAGCAACACTGCCATCGCTATCAAATTGGAAGGCATGTTTTTACTCATAAATTAATTCTTATAAATATGTTGTTTGAAAGAAAGTCAGTGAAGCATTCTCCTGGCATAACTCATCGTAGTTCCATCTCAGACAACTTATTTATAATATGTTGTTACCTGTGCTTGGAATGTGTAATTTTTCATTAAAAAATAATGTCTTCAGCTATTTTTGCAAACAATACCTTAATTAAAAGTGCATATTGTACAGCACTAGGTATTCCTCGGGGCTTTTGTTAATCTTAATGTTTGGCTAATTAACATATTTTCATTTCTACTAGAATCTGCCTATTAGAGGATTCTATTATGTTACCATTTTGTTGACATTCTGTATCATACATCATCAACTTATCAGCATTCCTGATTCCATGAGTGTCAGAAGCATCTTTGAAAATGTCGATACCATTAAAATGATTCTTCTGATTCCAAAAGCTACTCTCCATGATCTTATGTGTAGTGGAGCTTATTCACATGTTAAATAAATTGAGATCTAGAGTCAAGTATGACTTTGGGACCTGTTACATTTTTAAGTCTTCACAGAAATTAAAGGATAAATTTAAAAAGTCGCATGGAATAAACAGGAGGAATATGCTTGGCTGCATTTTCTTATAGCCATTGCGTGCAACTGACTCACTGTGCTGTTTAACCTCCCATGTTTGAATTGGTAAGTTCTAGTTCAGTCATCCACTGTCTCATTTGAAATTTCTTTTTGTTTCATTCTAAAGATATTATGTGTTTACATGGAACATGGTCAGGAATATCCATTACTAAAATTATAATATGGATTATATCACATTAATCTTAGCAGCCTATGAGATATTTTCAGTAAGAAGAAAACAGAAATATTTGCACCTACTCACTCAATACCTGGATCCATCAAATTAATGCTTAATAAATTAATGTCGTATCATAAAGTGCTTGTGCATATTTTTGTAAGCTTACTATAAGCAGTCAATAATTGTTCTCTTTTCTTTGAATAGCCATTGATATTTTGTGAACCCAGTTTACTTGTTTATCTTAGGTAAATGTTGTGAAGTGAAGATAAAACTAAAATTAAAATATTGATATTTCAGTGGCCAGTGGTTTCAAATGACAAGGTATCACTCAGATTTTAAGAACATTTTCTATAGAAGATATTTTGTTCAGTTGTAGTGTCACTAGTTTGAGTGAAAGTGGCCATTCTTATAAAAAGGCACAAGGTATATAAAACACAAGTGAGGAAGACAAGCATAAATATGCAATGTCTCAAAAACAACTATAAATTATTCAATAAAACACGTTTTGTTGAATATAAAACCACCATGCCATATAAGCAGCATTTCTCTACCAGTCATATCTAACATAAATACAAGAAAATACCCTCCAAAACTATGAAATATTTAATCAAGCAAGTCAAAACTTTTTCTACATTAAAAATTGAAAAAATCTGATAAAAGAAAAGGAAAAGAACAAATCTAAAAAATACAAATACCCATGTAGACTTGCCATTTCTAAAGTGTCAAACACACACACACACACACACACACACACACACACACACACAAACCCCTTAAACACCCTGAATGATTAAAACAATTACAAATGAAAATAACAAAATTAAGGCTTCACAGGAACATGATACCAAAAGAAAATGTACAATGATTATAATCAAAATATCATCTTATTGGCATAAAACCTGATGTATACATTAACACAATAGAAAGCCAAGAATAGTATACATAACCGTGGGCAATTTATTTTCACTAAATTGTCAAGGATGTATCCTCGAGAGAACTTTTCCTAATTCATGGTGCAGGGATAACTTAATGAATTTAAGTTTATTTATTATGTAAATTTCCAGCTTAAAATAGATGAAAAGAAATAATTAGAAAATATAAGAAGAATAAAAAAACACTTCAAGATGTTGTCATGGACAATGATTCTTTTGCTCATGACCTTTGAGCCATCTCTTCAGTCCTAGTTATGAGACCAAAAGGAGAGGCAATGACAGCACCACCACCACGACCAAAGATAAATGGAAGGAAGTCGAGAAGAAGCTTTTTTGCACCCTGGGGACAATCAGAATGCAGAGACCATATAAAGAAACAGGAAATACTTGCAAGATGTATGGCAAGCATTTCTTCTAAAGAGAGAAACAAATTGGCCAACAGCTCTGGCAAAATTTGTCAACATGATTAATCACTAGGAATTTGAAAGTCAAAGTCATAACAAGACATTGCTTCAGACTATTTACAATGGTTATAATAAATGTAGCAGTGGAAAGAGGGTGTCTTGTTGTTAAGTTACCAGAGTTAATAAACATGACAAAATGGGATTTCAATAAAAAAAAACATAAACAGAGTTTTCATAATGATTTACAAATCCTACTCCTGGCTCTCTATCTAAAGGAAGGAATCCTGCTTAAGTGGTGTCTGCACTGATCTGTTTATTCCGTTATTGTTCACAGTGTTAAGACACAGAATAAACTGGTATCTACTGGCTGATGAGTAGTTGAAGAAAATACATGTACAGATCATGAAACATACTTCCCATACCTGAAATATAATCACAGACATGAGATCCAGACAATTATGGAGGACAATATAGTAAATGAAATAACTCAAACATAAGATAAAAAATGTCATATGTTTTTGCTTATACTTGGAAGCTATGAATGTTTATCTCGTAGATTCTGAGAATAAAATAGTACTCTTCAAGCACTAGAAATGCCAGAGGAAAGTGTGACAATGATCAGATAATGTTCAACAAATAGTAGTCAGATGGCAGGGATAAGTGTTAGTCTGCAAGATATAATAGAGTGTCTACAGGTTATACCACTAAAATGTTTGGAAAGAAAGAATCTTAATTACTAAGATGTGATCAATCATTAAGTCTACACATGTGTTTCCTTTTCTTTATAACTCAGATATGTGTCAATTTTACCTCACAATTTCCAAAGGGCATGACTGGGTTAAAACATAGGACTAAGCTGCTAAATTGCTCTTTCATATTTGGCTTGTTAAAATTGAGTTTATCCATACACATACAATGTCTGGCTGGCATTTTGGAGAATGCTTATCAGTTTATAGTAAAACTGTATTTTTTGCTTTTTATTCTCACAAATACAAGTAGACTCTAAATAAAGCCAGAGGTGTTGGGTGATCAATACAGTACAGATCATTTACATGGAACTGATTGAGAAGAAGTACTCTGCAAAAGCCTTGTGAGTGAAGTGCAGTGGCCATTGTTACGAAGCAGAGAGCAGACATGTTGTATTTGCATTTTAGAAACAACTATTGCCTCAGAAAATTTCCTCCACATTTGAAAAGTATAAATCCTCATTGGCACAGAGTGTGCAACCTGCTGACTCATGGTTTTATTTCTGAAATGAGAAAGAATATATGCATATACTGTATAACTAACACTTCAATAAAATGAGTTCAGCAATATTTCTATTCTATATAGTAAATTGAATTTTGGAATTATTTTAAGAATTAGGTAGTTTATAGTTAAAAGGGTTTTCAGTGAGGCACAGATATTATAATACAGTTAAATATAAATAGTAAGTTTAATTCTGTTGAAAAATAATCTAATAAACATATGAGAAGTTATTCATTTTACTTATTTAAAATAGATTATTCTTTCATACAATACATCCAGACCACAGTTTCTTATCCCTCCACTCCTCCTAGCTACCCTTCTCCATCTATCTCCCTGGGATTCACAGGTTTCCAACAGAAAGACAACAGTCAAACACACAAAACAAAATCCAGTAAGACAATGCAAAATCCCTTACACAAAGGCAGGACTAGGCAACCAAACTAGTGGAAAGATTTTTAAGAGCATACAAAAGTTTGAGACTACTGGTCTTCCTATAGGGTCACCCTCTTCCTCAGCTTCTTCCAGCCTTCCCCTAATTCAACCAAAGGGGTCAGAAGCTTAACCTGGGCCCCCAAGAGCTCTCAAACACTGGACCACCAACCAGAAAGCATACACCAGCTGATATGAGGCCCCCAACACATATACAGCAGAGAACTGCTTGGTCTGGGTTTAGTCAGAGAAGATGCACCTAACCCTCAAGAGACTGGAGGCTCCAGGGAGTTTAGAGATATTGTGGTGTGTAGGGGGAGGGGGGTTGAGGGTCGTGGGTGGTGGGGACATCCTCGTGGAGACAGGGAGTGAGGAGGAAGTATGGGATGTGGAACAGTTGGAGGTGGACCAGCAGGAATAAAATCTGGAGTGTAAATAAATAAATAAATAAATAAGTAAATAAATAAATCTAAAAAGAAACATAAGAGCATGCAAGAGTCAGAGAAACAGCCACTCCAACAGTTAGTTGCCCCCAAAAGTCACTGAACTAACAGCTACAACCTATGCTCCACACCCTTGCAGGCACCATGTTTGATACTTCTTTCTCTATGAGCCCATGTGAGCCTTGCTTAGTTGACTGACTGCATTGGGTTCTCATTGTGTCTTCTATGCCCTATGACTCCTACTGTCTTTCCTCTGTACACTTCCACAAGGTTTGTTGACCACCAAGGGGAGAGACCCAGTGGAGACCTCCACTTTAAACTCTGTATAATGCTTGGTTTGTGAGTCTCTGAATCTGCTCCCATTTGCAGACAGAGGAAACTTCTGTGATGATGTCAGGAAAAGGAAACAATCTATGAGTATAGCAGAATATAATTAAGAATAATTTAATTGATGTTTTGTTTTGTTTTGTTTTGTTTTGTTAGACCAACCTATTTGGTTATACCCTGTGTCTCTGGGAAATCCAGTTTCTTGCTTCTGGTCATCCAAGACAAATGGCCACCCAAGCAGTGCTGGAAATAGGTTTTTATATAGTACTTGAAGACTTACCTATATCAATAAGACAATTGACAGAGATAAAAGGGATACAAATTCCTAAGGAGAAAGTCAATGTGTCTTTATTCATAGATGATATGGTAGTATGCATAGGTTACCTGAAAAATTCCACAATGGAACTGTGATAGCTGATACTTTCAGAGAAGCTACAGGACATAAGATAAACAATAATAATAATAATAAATTAGTAGCCTTCTTGCATTACAAATGTGGAGTAATTTATTTTGTGGTTAAAATATAACTCATAGATTGGAAATAGTTCTACCTGAAGGCCTAGCTATACCTCTCCTGCGCATATACCCGTAAGATGTTCCACCATACCACAAGGACATATGGCCCATTACGTTCATAGTAGCTTTATTCATAATAACCAGAACCTGGAAAAAACCTAGCTGTCCCCGAGTCAATGAATGAATACAGAAAATGTGGTTCATTTACATAATAGAATACTATTCAGCTATTAAAAACAAAGATATCATGAATTTTGCAGACAAGTGGAATAGACTAGAAATTATCATCCTGAGTGAGGATGATCCAGACTCAAAAAGAACATACTCACTTATAAGGGGATATTAGCCATAAACTCCTGGATAGCCACTATACACTCCATAGACCCAAAGAAGCTAAACAAGAAGGAAGCTTCAAGTGAGGCTGCTTGAATCTTACTTAGAAGACAGAACAAAATAGGAGGAAAATGGAAAGAGGAAACTGAGTGGGAGAGGGAGGGGGAGGAGAATGGGAGAGCAGGATCAGGTGTGGAGAGAGACAGGAGACAGGACCAGAGGGCCAGGAGAATGAATGGAAATCTGCATCTGGCAGGGTGATGGGGGATGGGAGTTTGGAGCCATCTCTAGAACATGCCAGAGACTTTAGCTTAAACACATAGCACCAAGGATATGACCTGAATAGGCCACCTCCTGTAGCCAGACAGAACCCTGGGGGATGGATATGGACCCTGGGGGATGGATATGGTGGACCCAATCCACCCACAAAATTTTCGACCCTAAATTTGTTCTTTCTAAAAGAAACACAGGGATTAACATGGAGCAGAGACTGAAGGAATGTCCAACCAATAGCTGTTCCAACTTGAGACTAATCCAAAAGGCAAACTCTAATCTCTGATGTTACTAATAATGCTCTGTTATGTGCAGACAGGATTCTACACTGGCTATCCTCTGAGAGGTTCCATCCAGCATCTGACTGAAACAGTCAGATGGTGCCATAGAGCAAACAAAAGGAGCCACGACCACATACAGAATCATTTTGCTTCACTGTAAAGGAATAATTTGTGGAACTATTTTCCCAAGACCAAGGAAAAAATAAGCAAATGGCAAAACCTTTCACATTTTGGCTGAAAGATGCCTCACTGTAAGGAAGGGGAGAAATTAAGTTTTCTTGGTTTACAAAGGGAAGCAGAAACCCTTGTCCCTTTCCCTGTTCTTTTTTTTTGGGGGGGAGCAATTTTTTTAATTTAAATTTTTATTTTCTATATTCTATGTTTACATTCCAAAGGCTTTCCCCTTTCCCAGCCCCCCCCCCACACACACCATACGTCCATCCCTTAGGAAATGTGTGCTATTTCTCTTTATAAATATGAGGTATCATCATTTCAAAAGCAATCGAGTTTTTATCTGCCTAACTTTACATGCAAGAAATATCTTTCCTAAGTACACAGAACCATTATGACAGAAGGTCACCACAAAAGAAAATATTTAACAAGTTTCATGTATCTGGGGAAGAGAAAAGCTTCTTTTAGCTGGGCTTGGTTTCAAGCAGCAAATTTACTTTCCATCAAGATACTAGAAGTTTAATTATTCTTAGGATAAAGCTGTCTTGTTAGCACAGATCGTAAACTCAGTCACTGGTGAATGTATATATTTTATGTCACAAATAATTCTAAAGCATTTTTTTGTGAACACAGATGTTGTAGGTTCTATCTGCTCTTATTTAACTTGACTTAAGAAATCTGTCTGTCCTCACGATTTGATTATAAAATTGTCTATAATGTGGATTAAGGTCTGAGTCTTTAAATATTTTAATTGCCATATATGAATATATATATATATACATATATGTACATATGTATGCCTATATATACATATATAGGCATACATATATATATATATGTATATAAATATAAAAATATAATCTGGTCCAAAATAATTTTTATTGTCATTTACATTGATAAGTGGCCTATTCGGAATAATTAACATATGCATCAACTTAATCTTTTTTCTAATTTCCCCAAATGCCTAATAAATACATATATTGCTATTTATACTCATGCTGCTGTCGTGTCTTTATAAACAACAACAATATACCCTTTGCTAAGTTCTGCTCATGTCTGTTTCTCTATGTCTCTGGTATACCACTACTCTGTTTCAATGGCCACAAATAAAATTTTGAATTTTAACTAATGAGTGAGATCATGTGATGTTTTTCCTTCTGTGCCTTATTTCATTTACTATAATGTTATTTAAGCTTTTTCATATCAAAAATACAGGGTTTTATGCTTTTTAAGCATAAATAACCCATTGTATATGTGCACTGCATTTTCCATTTTATTCATTGATTGATGAATATTAAGGTTGATTCTTCACCCAGCTGATTGTATAAGGCTTTGATAGATATGGCAGTGAAGCTATATTTGCAAAATTTCATTCTTATTTCCTCTGGCTTGTGCTCATGGTGGAATCAGAGTATAGTATTTAATTTCTGTGGGGGCACATACTGTCTGAACATTTATTAACTTGTAAGAGGCTTTCCTTTCCAAATCATCTCATCAATTGTTATCTTTTGATTTTGTGAAAACAGCCCTTCTTGCAGGGTAAGGGATATCTTATTTGGAATTTGATTATCATTTCCTTAATGATTAATACAACTGAATTTTTTTATTCATACCTCTCTGCTGATATACCATGTATATGCCTCACTTTGACAAATATCTATTCAGCTCTTTAGGTCTTTTTAAAATTGGTTATTTGATCTGTACTTTTGAGTTGTTTGCATTTCTTATATGCTCATGGCGTTATTCCTTGTGAATGAATAGTTGGCAAATATTTTCTTCCACTCAGTATGTCATATCTCTTCTCCTTTTGACTATTTACCTTGCTACAAAAATATTCAGTTTGATGAAGTCTCGAGTTACGTTTATGTTTCATGTGCATGTGGAATCTTTTGTCTAGGGGAATGTCCTAAAAGATTTTCTCATATTTTCATCTATAGTTGTGAGATTCTGATCTTATACTTGAGCTTTTAATCCAATATGAGATATTTGTAATGGTTGAGAGATCAGGGTCCAAATAAATTCTTCTAAATGTAGAAATGTCGTCAGCATGCCCTATAACACATTTCAGGGCTGGGAGGGAAAACTCAGTATATAAGAGAGATAGCAGCTCCTTCAGAAGATCTGAGTTTGATATCAATCACCTTAGGCACCCTTAAACCTAGCTCCAGGGAAACTGTTCTTCTTACGTCTATGGGTATTCAAACATACACACACACACACACACACACACACACACACACACACACACATATATACGTATACACACACACACACACACACACATATATATATATATACATACATATATATATATATATATATATATAAACTTACAGACATATAGAGTAATAAAAATAATAAATGTCAATGGACATTTTTAATTCTTTTCAAAAATTGACTATAAATATCTGGGATTATTTTTGGGTCATTCAATATCCTTCAACAGCTTTTATGTATATTTTAAGTCTAAGTAGTTCATATTTTCTCTTCAAAATTACATTGACTAAGTTTTCTTTTTTTTTCTTTCTTCCTTCCTTCCTTCCTTCCTTCCTTCCTTCCTTCCTTCCTTTATTTTTTATATGCTTCCCTGTGAATTTCAAAACTTGTTGTTTGCTCAGTGAAGAGTAACACTGATATTTTATCAGTATGACTTTTGAGTTTAGACAACAATAATATTTTCTCTTGGTTTGAAAAGATCTATCAGGTAATCAGGAAACTTTTATTTCCCAATAAATTTCACCAACAGAGATTTGTTTTCACCTTGATTTCTAAAACCATATTAAACCTTCACATTGTAGATACATATCTCACAAAGAGAACTTATTAAAAGAAGTCTTCTGTTGGTCCAGTGTTTCAGAAGTTTCACTGAGCTGTACGAGTGTAGGTGATGGAACTGTGCAATTTCCTTCACAGTGGCTGGGACATAGAGGCCACGAATGCCTACAGAAGCAGATTTCATTCCTTTCTTTCTTTTCTTTGTTCACTCTCATCCCTCACTCTCTGAGCTGTTCACGTTGCATTAGTTTGTTCTCCCAGACAGAGGTATGTTTTACTAATCTCCCAGGTCTTTCTCATTCCAATGAAGCTGACAAGAATAATCATCATACCAGTCTATCATGGAACTACATGGCTTACTTTTATTCGTGTGATAAATTCCAAATTTCCAGTATTACTTCAAATTAGTCTATAATGCAATTCAAGCATACTTTTAGTTACTCTCCTAAACCTGCTACTGTGATTCTTTCACAGAAGCTACAGCCAATCTACTGATATAGTCATTTTGTGGAATGTTATACAAATCTAAATACTTCAAATCAATCTCCAAATACTGTTCAAATCAAACAGTATTTGAAATAGGCTTCAGAAAACAGTATAAAGAACTTTCTTGCTATATTTTTATCAAAATAGCTTTACTGGGAAAATTTTTAGAAAGAAACCATCAAAAGTTTCTGAAAGTTGATTGAAGAGAAAGACTAGATGAGTGGAAAGAAGTGTGAGATAAAGAAAGCATGGGCATAGAGAAGTATTAACTTAAGAAATATAACTCTTATGTGGAACAGAGAGGCCAGATGCATAAGTCAGTTTTTACACCTCCTCATTGTCATGCTAATAACTCTCTGAACAAGTGCTCTACTTGGCAATTGCAGGCAAAAATGATGGTTGCCTTTCCCACTGGCTTTCACTTCAGGCCTGGAAAAAACACATTAAAGGAATCTATGTGCAGTGGGTTTGCCTGATACTGCTTGTATTCTAATGTTAAGACCTGTTGTCAAGACCTGGTTGCCCCAGAGACAAAAGAGTCTGCGTGTACAGCCAACTGAAGATATATGATCTTGCCCCAATATTATTTCTGATTGGTAAATAAAATTGCCACCAGCCTATAGCTGGGCAGGAGAGACTGAGGCAGGAGTTAAGAATCCCAGGCTAGAGGTTGAAGGAGAACCACAAAGGAAAGAGAAGAAGGTGAATAGAGGAGAAGCTGCCATGGGTTAGATGAATCATGAAAATGTGACCCTGAGCACCAGATAAACTAGAGTTAAGAACAGCCCAAATGAAGCATTGTAAGTAATAACTCAGGGTTACTGATAGGAAATAGGTTCTAATAGCATAGAGGCTAGATATCTGCCCAGATCTTATGGCTATTGTAAATAATTAAGTTGTGTGTCTTTTATCTGGGAACTACATGATTGAGGTGGGGTAGAAACCCTGGATTGATATTAAATAAATTCTACAACCTCTGTGTAACAGTCATTGAATTATAAGCACTGATACAGAGATATTCTTAAAAACAGAAATTCTAGAGTTGAAAATCTGTGACTGAAATAATCATTTCATTAGAGCAATGAAATGCTACATATTAACTGCTAATATAATAAAGATTTATCAGGGTTGAAAAGGTCATGAGACTTTGAATCTGATCAACAGAAGAATAAATGAATGAAAAACAATCAACTTATATGTGTGACACATGAACAATATTGAAAATAATCCAATGAAAACTTAACCTATCCAACACCCACAAATAAAAGCCAGGGAACACAATTAATGCAAGCTGGGAAATGCACATGATGTGCATGCATTCTTATTCACAGAAAGGTCAATGTGTCCCTATAGGCTTAATTTAATAATTTTATTTATGGTAAAAAAATAGGCCCTTCTACAGGAGTGATTTTTGTTGTTTGGGTTTTTTTGTTTTGTTTTTGTTTTTTTTGTTTGTTTGTTTTTTGAGACAGTGTTTCTCTGTGTAGTCTTGGCTGTCCTGGAACTCACTCTGTAGACCAGGTTGGCCTCAAACTCAGAAATCCGCCTACCTCTGCCTCCCAAGTGTTGGGATTAAAGGCATGAGCCACCACCACCCGGCTACAGGACTGATTTTTAACACACAAAAAATGTTGTAAGATAGTATCATGCAAATAAGAGTCAGAATAAATATGAAAATAAGGCATTAAAATAGAATCAAACAAGTAGATTATACATTATAAAAGGAACAATGAAAATTACATTCATCATAACTGTGTACTAAGTAATATATTAAACAAAATAGATAGAACACTTAAATTGGTGGCTCAGCCACATTTTATAGTTGAATATTTTAATTTCTCCTATGAAGCAAAAAGTTCAAATCAATAAAACTTTTGTTTCTGTGAAGTGATTTTAACTAACAGAGCTTAAAAGTTTACTCCTTGTTACTTTTATATAAACCTTGTCTCTTTATTTGAATAAACAATTAAATACCAACTTGCGGTGTATTTATACAATTCAGCATTTATTTATTGAGGAAATTCATTGTATTAATTTTCTGTCACGAGTAAGCAATCACATTTTCGGCCTTAAGTCCTTCTATGTTCCCTTGAAAGACTGAACGGCAGCTCCAATGGAGCCAATATCTCCAAAATCCATGGCTTCCTTCAAAAATCTTTTTGTCAACTCTTCTCCAGGACTCAGTCATCTGTGAAGAAATACACCTGTGTGTTTCATCTGTGAAGAACAGCAGAGGTGGAGTCACCATGTGTCGCAGATGCTCCATTTATGAACAAAAGATGAGACTTCCTTTCAGCTAAAAAGTTTAGCTACCAAAGAAATTCAGGAAGTTTTAGGAGTTCTAAGAAAAACTCCTCAAATGGAAATTCTCTTTGAGGACTTGTGTGTTCCTCCTGTGAGACCTGAAATCCGGGTTCTGGCTGCATGTAGAGAATTCAGTTTCTTGTTACTGTGTGCTGAATCTTCACTGGCTCTTCAAGACCCTTCTTGTTTTGTATGGATCGCTGGAGTCATCCAGGTCACTGGTGACTGGTGTGTTTCTTTGTTCTTGAGCGATGATATAGATCAGCTTGCCCATTTTTGCACAGATGGCTGTATCAACGTGTCACCAATTATAAGCAGTTTTACTACACTGATGGGAAATGCAATGCACCATCCTCTTGGAAGCATTGAGTGAGTGCATAGACCCAGGGTAGCTTAAATGCCTAGAGCCTCCATCCAGCAGACCTGCCATAACAAATACCACACAGTCAGGGATATTCGTAACTTGGCTATGGTGGCTTGAAAATTCAACTGGTAGAGAAAAATGGAAATGCTCTGACTCAAGCACTATAGTTTACAAATAATTAATAAAGAATAATATTTTGAGGGATAATGTCTTTTCATTTTGTTTAAAGTTTCTAACTTAAGTCATAACCGGTATATAACATTGCAAAAAATAAAAATAAAAAAAATCAGAAAAGAAAGAAAAGATAAATGTTTTGGATTAATTTATATCTAAAGAAAATTATTCTAAATGAATATATCTTCATGGTTTTATTCATCAATAGAGGCCTGCACAATAGATGAAAATGGCATCTGCAAATCTGCAGAGATGTAAACATATTACTGTAACAAGGTAACATTGATGTAATTGTATAAATAATTTTGTGTATATTTGAAGCACATTCATTTATTTTTATACCTATGATTGTTTTTGCTTGCATGTACATAAATATACCACCTAAATGTCTAGACCCTCCCCACCAAAGATCCAAACAGGCCATTAGGTTTCCTAGAACTTAGTTACAGATGGTCATGTTCCATCATGACTCTACTGGTAACTTAACCAAGCTCCTTTGCTAGAGCCACACAAGTGGTCTTTTCAGTCCCAACTTGTACATAAATTTAATCTAACTTTATGATTTAATTATTCTAATTTGTTATAATGTAGTAGATAATCTTCAGTGTAAATAAAAGGTAGCCAAAGTGAGGTATGTGGGAATCTAAACAAACATGAATGTGTTTGTATGTGTGCTTGTAAAATGTGCTAGGTCATGTCTCATTTATGGAATTCTTAGACTGTCCATTGGTAAAAGTCTGAAGCCTCTGGTCTAGAGGAACTGGAAGGTTTGAATTTACCAGAGAAATATTAAATTGTAAAACAAATACAAAGTTAAACTTTTCTTTTGAGGCACATTAGAGAAACATTACTGAACTGTCATGCAGCTTTGGTTGAATGATATTGCTTGTTCAGAAAACATAAATAATCTCCATTATCCCCCCAAATAAATCAATACTGCTTAATTTGGCACCAGGGTATCTACTGGTTTCCAGGTTTATTTTCATCAGGAAAGATGAATTTTTTTTACTCAGTCTCCCTTTTGTGCTCTTGTGTCTGTATTCAGCATTTCTGTGTAGGGAACAAGAAAGAGCCCATTTGCTCTGTAACAATGTTTTCCTTGAGGCCTAGATGTTGTTCACTTAATTTCAGCTGACCATTTCTTTCTAAAGCTCTGCTGGAGGCATGCAGTTTTCATACGGTCTAGTAAATTCTGTTAAAATTATCTCTTCTCTGTCAACACTGGTGATTTTCTGTGGAATTCCAACATAACCTTTCTTATTTATTTTTTTTATTGTGCATTAATTCTAGAAAAATTTTTTAATTGAATCTATCTCTGATTTATCTTTGGGACCTTGCCTCCCTCTCTATACTAGACACCCATTGTTCATCCACTGGCTATTCATTAAGTGGATGTATGAATCAACAATGAAACAATAATGAAGTGTAGCATTTAAAAAAATATTTCAATTTTCACCTATGGTGCCTGTGGCAGTGTTTTCCCTGTCCAATTGGTTTAAATGTTAGTGCAGCAGGAGGCCTGTGGTTGGACAGGGCAAAGGAAGGTGGAGCTAAGCGTTGCAGCGACAGGGACAGAGGAAAGAGAGTGGGGCAAGCAAGATGGAAGGCATCGAACAGGATGATTGAGAATTCAAGTGCTTTTAAATAGTCACAGGTAGATTTATATCATATTGGGTTAGAATAATTGGGGTAACTCATCTAATCTAAGTGGGCAGCTTTTATCATTATCATTTGGCTCTGAAATTGTATGGGCATCTTGTGAATTGAGAATTTTTTAATCTACAGATTTGATTGATTGTGTTTCTAGAGTTTTGTTTTACTGGGTTACTGGAATGTGGGACCTCTGCTGTCCACAGGGGCTCTACATCTGAGGAGATACAGGCGGCTGTGAGAAAAGCAAACCAGAGCTGGGAAGACTGTGATGGTAGCTGATGAGGCTACCTAGACACAGTGTGATGGCTGCAGGAGCAGAGTTGCCAGCCTACTAGAGTTTTGTTTCTACCGGATTGCTGGGTGTTATGGTGGCTGACCACAGGGTGAGTGGTCTTTGCGTGGGACTGGTGAACTTAGCCAGTAGAGTACAGACATTTCTGTAGCTCCTGACCCTCTGGTGCCTGGGGCAGTGCAGGAACCTGTCAGTCTTTTTTAATATTTCCCACAACAGGTGCCTATCAGTTAGGGACAACTCTTGCTCTTAGTAATTTCAAAATTGATTTTCTGTTTGGAAGAATCTAATGAGAAAACAATTCTTCTCTGAGAGTACTGCCCCCAAATCATTTGCTTTGCTTTCATTGATGTTACTGTATGAATTATGAATTTCAATTGTCAATTATTATTATTAGATTAGAAAAAGACTTTTATGTTCTTTATCTTCAGAAATACAAAAATTGCATCTTTGTGACAGAGCAAGGTAGCACCACACTGATATGATAAAAACCTGTTACCAAACTGATGCACTGCATAGACATTATATCAAACCTGGGAAGATCTCAGATTAGGAAGAACTGCATCCCACAGATGAGGGTCAAAGATCCTGAGAGGATGAATTAATTCAGTTCACACAGCTACTGACTGGTTGATTCAATACTCATATCCAAGTGTGTTCTCTTTCCGTAATATCAAAGTTGATGTTACTTATAATCTTGACACTGAAACTGTGAGATAAAGAAAACTTTGTAGTGACAAAAGGTTTTAAATAAGAATCTAAACTCCAAGGCTCCAGAAAAGAAAAGAATCAATCTAGAATGAGCAGGAGACTAAATGTTTATTGTGGTGACAGGATATTAAAACATAGTCAAAATCTAATTTATATGAGTAGTGTTAGCAAGATATTATAGTATTTGAAATAACATGTTCAAAATTGTATGTTCAAAAATAATATGTACAAAAACATATTCAAAATAAGGATAACAGTGATCTAGCTTAGTTTTATATATGGATATTGAATAGCATATGTTAGTGCATAGTGAGAATCTTCCATCAAAATTTTATATAAATGTACTTCTTTTTTAAGTTTTTAATTTTTCGTTGATTTATTTCATGAATGTGAGTACACTGTGGCTGTCTTCAGATACACCAGAGAGGGCATTGGATCCCATTAGAGATGGTTGTGAGCTACCATGTGATTGCTGGGAATTGAACTCAGGACCACTGGAAGAGCAGTCAGTGCTCTTAACCACTGAGCCGTCTCCCCTCCTAACCACTGAGCCATCTCCCCAGACATTTTTTTTTTACAGCTTTAAATTTTACTGGTTATAGTAGGGATCTTGATATAGTTTAGGTAGTCACTATGTCCTAAATGTCTGTTTATTAAAGGCATAGTCCTCACTATAGAACACTTGGAAATTGGTGAATCTTTGAAGAAGGATCTTATGGGAGGTCTTGAGTGAATGCCTTTGAATGCTACAGGATGACCCCAGTCTCTTTCCTCTTTCTTTCTTCATTTTGTAGCTGATGAATCGAGTTCTGTGATGAGTCACCTTTCCAGACACCAAAAACCAAGAGCCAGATTATTTATTTTTCTTTAGAAGACAATTGTTCGAGTATTTTCATAATGATGGAAAATGACTCACAGATATCTCATACCTAAATACCACAGACTGAGATGTGAAATGAGGAAATGCATTTTTTCTTCATTCTAGCCACAATTCCAAGGACACAGTATTTTCACAGGTACTTTCCTCTACTGCCCCAGTCCTTCATTCAGATGACTGCCTCCTCATGAACCTTCACCTTCAGATGCTCTTCTTCTGCCGCTGCCTTTCTTTCAACCTCTCCTACAAGAGCAGCTGTCATATCAGATTAAGTGCAACACAAAGCCTTTTAGATGTTGTCATTGCATGGAATATGTTATTTTAGTTTCATACTTCCCAAGGGGCCCTGACTATTTGTGTTGTTTTCTACTAACAATTTAGCAGTGAGATCATCTGTGATCTCCAAAGAAAAATCTAATTAATACTAGAAAGAAGTTACAATGTCACAAAATTTTACATTTTACCTGCTGACTTCCGCCATCAGCTTCATCTCCTGACTGTAGATACCTCTGAAATACAACCGATTTTTCTAACCTGGTAAAATAGGTTTTGTAAATATTAGTTTGTTTTCTTCTATAAGTTTTCAAACTATGTCATTTGACCTGGAACAGCAAATATGGATCATTTAATTGTTTATGATAAAAAGAACACGAACAGATTTTATAAAGATAATAGATCTTGAGGACTGAGCTCACTGTCTTTTTCACGATTTACGGAGAAGTAGAACAACTTGGTCTCTGTTAATTTCTCTAATTAAGGATTTATATTTTCAAGACAATATGAACTATGATATGTTTACAATCACAATACAATTTTTTCATTGACCAAGTCTCTTTGTCTAATTTTCTGTATTTATATAGAATTAAATGAAATATCCTTAAATTATGATGAGAATGCAGCAGAGAACCAGAAGTTTAAAATGTGCAGAGTATCAATGTGGCACCAAGAGGAAACCAATTTCCTGAGAGATAGCACTTAGGGAAAAAGGAGTCCCCAGAACATGAAGTTTGCTACTTTTTAAGCATGAATCAACACTCATTTGCTGAGCTCTGCCTACAGGGTGGTTAATCCTAGAATACAAATTTTAAAATCATAAAAAGTGAGATAAAATAAACATCTAAATTCTAGGTGAGGTACCAACGTCTTTACGACTTGCTTCATGAAATTATGGTGCCTTGAAGTTTAATGATTGTAAGAGCATAAAAATGAAAGAAGACTTCTCACATGAATAAGTCAGAGGAATCAGAATTCTCTAGAACGCTGGTTGTTTGCCCACATTTTATCTCATGAGCACGGGTCAAAATCAATTTGAAATGCAACACACCATTTTTTTTGCACTTATAAAATTTTTGAAGTGAAAACTATCTTATCTTTGTGGATGTTTTGCAGAAAAATGGTTGAGAAGCAGAAAAAATACAATCGTGTATACCTTCACTATACACCACAGAGTTCTTTGAATCACTTCTGTTACCTGGAGAGCTACAAGACATTTCAGGGGCAGGGTAGAGCATTGTTGTGCAATCTGCAGAGGCAGCAACAGATCTTTGCAAATACATCTTTTCTTATTACTGTGTCAGCAACTTCTACTTTTGCCAATTGAATCATTTAACCAGCTGAGACCTCATGTATTTTTTTGCTGGTTTTGGCCTTCTCAGCAAGAGCCCAAGTAAAATGACTGTCTCCAAGAAACCTCCCTTCCTCCCTCCTCCTCCCCCCTCTTCCTCCTTTGCCTCCCTCTATCCCCATCTGCTGCTTTCTCTTCTTTCCCTCTTATATTTTTTCACTATTGTTAACCTTCTTGAATGCCATTTTTTCAAGATGGATATATAAAACATATAAAATGTGAAAGAAGGAAAGAAAACACATGCTCATATATATATATATATATGTATACACATTATACACACATCATATATATATATTTACATATATGTTATATATAAATATATGATATTAAGATATCCGAACCTATAAGTTGTATAGTTCATAGCTAATATTCAGAATACATGTGATTCATTTGTTGTGGTTAATATCATCACATCATTTTATGCATTTCTTTTCCTACCTTTCCTCTCTGCAGTGCACTGTGGCTTGTCAGAGAGATCAACAAATTTTACTAAATACACCTTCTAATGTCTCTGCCTTATTTACTAGTATATTTTATTCATCTAGGTGTTGTAACTCACACACCAATAGAAGATAACATGGATAAATTAATTCTGCTACATACTCATGATATAGCTATAAATTGATAAAAAGCAAAGTCTGACAGACAAGTCACAGTTTTGACTATTGTAAAGCCTATATGCAATAATCATGTAACCTAGATCACTTTTTCCTTAGAGGGGTATTATTTTATTTTATTTTTTATTTTATTTTATTTTATTTTATTTTATTTTATTTTATTTTATTTTATTTTTTTATTTTATTTTATTTTATTTTATTTTATTTTATTTTATTTTATTTTATTTTATTTTATTTTATTTTATTTTATTTTATTTTATATGGGTGTTTTCGTTGCATGTATGTTTGTGGACACACAGCCAGATGACAGTTGCAGATTCCTGTGACTGGACTTAGAGATGGCTGTGAGCTTTCATCTATTTACTGGGAATTGAACCTGGATCCTCTGTAACATGCTTATAACTACTAAGCCTTTGCTCCAAGTCATAACCTGTCCCTTTTGTTGTCTAATTCTTTGAATTTAGACCTTCTTTTGTTTGTTCATTCGTTCGTTCATTCCTTCCTCCATCCTTCCTTCCCTCCTTCCTTCCTTCCCTCCTTCCCTCTCTTTCTTTCTTTCTTTCTTTCTTTCTTTCTTTCTTTCTTTCTTTCTCTCTCTCTCTCTCTCTTTCTTTCATTTTTGTTTTATTTTTTGTTGTTTTGTTTTGTTTTGTTTGTTTTACAGTCCTAAACTTGTTATTTTTGCTTTTGTACCAGGTATCACAAATGCAGTCTAAACGTACATTAAGTCTGTAGATACTTTCTTCTGCCAAGAGAAACTTGTGTTTGTTTTCTGGTGGTGAGTTTAGAAGCCCAAGAATGCAGAGCAGTATAACCTAGCCTTCAGCCTTTCTGTGTCTATCACTTCCATTTCAACTTCTCTGCCTCATCAATAGGTCAGGGAGAATATCTAATCCGTTGAGTGGTCTCATATTCTATCTCCTCACTTCTCTTCTAATTGTCTTGGCTCTCAAGCTTCCTAGTACCACAATCCTTTATACAATTCCTCATTCAAAAACAAAAAACCAAAATCTTTTTATTAATTCTTCATGGCTTTCCTACTTTGCACCCAATCCTACTCATCTCCCGCTCCCTGTATACCACCTTCACCCTCTACCCTTGCAACCTCTCCTGCAACAGAGAAAAACATCTCCATGTAGAAGCTGTATTGTGTCACAGTGTGTTCCACCATGTATATGCTTTGTCCACACATGGCTTTCAATTGTTCATTGCAATGACTCTGGTCTGGTATGAGGCCTCTGGTTTCTGCTGCTCTATCAGTACTGGAATCTCCCTGGGATTGCTCTTGGAGAGCCTGATTTTGGTCATGGAGATCCTGTAGTTTTGGATCTGTAAGACCAGTCCCTCATGCACTCCAGCGGCCAGGGTGAGGAACAATGCAGACTGTCTAGATTGTTGTAGCCAGTGAGGGGTATGGTAAGTTTTCCCACTCTCATGACTTCACAGCAAGCTTTCCTGCATGCCATAGGTGACAAAGAATGAGGAAAGGGAGGAGGGCATTTCTTCCTTGTCCAACCAACCGCAGACTAGACAAGAGGAACGGTTGTCTCTTTAGAGCTCATCCCTTTAGGACTCACCCCACCCCCACATCTAGGACAAGCTCAACTATGTTGCTCAGCTGAGATGCAGAAGATGAGGTAC
Organism: Apodemus agrarius; assembly: GCA_964023405.1. Lineage (NCBI taxonomy): Eukaryota > Metazoa > Chordata > Mammalia > Rodentia > Muridae > Apodemus > Apodemus agrarius. The sequence goes on along the minus strand of OZ030016.1, from coordinate 39,138,307 downwards.
AGGGTCAGGTCTCTCACTATAATGACTTTTGGATCATTTCTCATGCCTGTCCATTAGTGGCAAGGAGTGATGGGGTGACATCTTACCCTTACCTGTCCATGCCCCCACCCTGCAGACTAGTGGTGGGACCAGCTCTCCAGTGCTCACACACTCATGCTCAGCTTGCCTGAGCCCCTGCTACCAGGTCAGCTCTACTGTGATGCCAAGGCAAGGAACATGGCTTATTCTCCCAAGTGCTGCAGCTCATGAGGGGCGGGGCCAGCTATCCCACTCTCATCTCCCTAGCCAGGTCTCCTACTTGTGTCAGTTATTGAGGAGGAAGTGGGGGGGATACCTCTCAATCATCCATCCACACCACCGCATGAAAGATGAGTGGCAGGGCCAGCTCTCCCCTGCTCACAAACTTTGGCTGCGCAGCTGCAACTTGGCAGTGTGTGAGGCCCATGCTTTCATGAGTACTGCTGCTGGCTAAGGTCATGGTCAGCTCTCCGGCTCTGACACCTCCAGGACCAGCTTTCCCATGATGCCCCGTGAGAGGTTGAGTCAGTTCTGCAGAGCCTCTCAGACATAAACTTGTCTCCTGGGGGTAGCTCAAACCAGGGATGTCCACTTGGGCTTTCATGGTAACAGACTTCTGCTGTTTAAAGGCCAAGGGCCCAAATGTGTCCCCCAGTCGCAGAACAGTCCAGAACAAGTCTCAGGTGGCATCACCTACTATTCACATCAAGCTGTTCCTTACTATCTTTGAGTCATCAGTTCTGTTGCTTTTCATTGTGCATGCATCCTTCTGTTTCAATTTCTTTCTTTTTTCTCTTTCCTTTTTATTGGATATTTTCTTTATTTACATTTCAAATGTTATCCCCTTTCCTGGTTTCCCCTCTGCAACCCCTCTCTCTTATCCTCCCTTCCCCTGCTTCTATGAGGGTGCTCCCTTACCACCCACCCATTCCCACTTCACTGTCCTGGCATTCCCCTACACTGGGGCATCAAGCCTTCACAGGACCAAGGTGTCCTATTGATGCCCGACAAGGCCATCTGCTGCTGCATATGCAGCTGGAGCCATGGGTCCCTCCATGTGTACTCTTTGGTTGGTGGTTTAGTCCCTGGGAGCTCTGGGGGCTCTGTTTGGTTGGTATTGCTGTTCCTCCTATAAGATTGCAAACCCATTCAGCTCCTTCAGTCCTTTCTATAACTCCTCAACTGGGGACCCCGCGCTCAGTCCAATGGTTGGCTGCGAGCATCCACATCTGTATTTTTCAGGTTTTGCATTTTCTTCTTCTTTTCTCCATGTTTACTTGCTCCTCTTAGTGGAGTCCGTTGGTCTCTGAGTCTGCCATCATCTCAGGAGTGTCTTCAGGGGTGGTATGCCTCATTCATGCACTGGAGCACTGGGTATGGTTCATCTCAGGTGTGGTTTGCTCCTTCTCCCCAGACCTGCTCTGTGCCAGTGTTCATCTCAAGTTAGCTCCGTGTCTGGGTCCCATGGAACCAGACAGTTCAGTCTTGCTTCTTTTCAGGAAATGTTAAGCTACTACTCATTCTGTTGTTCACAGGTTAGAACACTGAGCATAGACATAAAACTACTGTCCTCTCTGCCACAAACTGACTCATGTGACATAGCAGCCATACTGGCAACACCTAGGGGCAAGTTCCTCATTTTGGGGTGACCCATAACTATAAAAGCATTTTTACTACTACCTCATAATTATAATTTTAACACTGCTATGAATCATTTTGAAAATATCTCTGCTTTCGATAGTTTGAGATGACCACTGTGAAAGGGTTATTAAACCTCCAAAGGGGTCACAGCTCTTAAGTGTTTCTCATAAGTCTGCTTTTCCCCCTCTAGCTCTCTGAGGAGTGATGATTTTGAGCTGATGATGTGGGATTCCTACATTTCTTGTTACTTGGGTTTCCATTGCCTACTCTTTCCTAAATCTGCTTTTTGAAATGTTTGTGTTTCCTGTGGACTCCTTAGCTAATGTGCTGATAAAACAGGACAACAAAGAAATAATCAGTATAATATGTCATAACAGATATTAAACACATAATTTAATTCATGCAGGGTGAATAAAATTAATGAGAATGGAGTCATTTTCTTGATCAGTCAGAATGATTTGTCTACATCTAAATGCAGAGCACACAGCTTATTCAGTATTTTCCAGGTCCTGTTGGGGATGTAGAGGACAAAAAATGCAGGTTTTATGACAGTAATGTGGTTGTATTTGTGGTTACTAAAGTAATGTTATATCTAAATATGGTTTTTAAGTATTTAACTTTTATTTGGAAAAGAATAATGAAATAACCTCCATGCTTACCATTCCAGAAGCCACATTCTAATATGGTTTCAGTGATTTAAAATTCAGAAACATATCTGTCATGTTCAGACTCCTTTTGTTAAGATTATTTAGTGGAAATTATGTACCTCAGTAGAATCCTGGGGCTAGACAATTTTTTTAATGAAAGGCAACCATAGTACTTTAGGAAAACTGATCATTCTGTCTTCATACCTCAGTGTGTTTATCTATGAAAGCCAAAGACTAATTAGCAAATTTACTAATGAAGTTCTCCATATTTGCTGTAAAGAAAAGCCATTCTTTGCAACACTGTGAATAATGAGTTAGACCAGACTGAACCTCAACAAGAACTGCTATTCATTCTTGAAAAATGTGAATGTGTTTTCTTTCACTTCATGCAATGTTGATTAGTAATTAGAGGACCTTGGTTCAAACAAATAATTAGAGATGATGATTAAAGAATAAACACAACCTTAACTAATGGCTTTGCTCATAGCAGGTGCTTCTTTAGGCCACCAGTAAAAATCATTTTTTTAGGCTCTACATACCAACACAACATTTAACACATTATTGCCACTGTAAAAATGGCTGTGTCATCAAGGAAGCACAATCATTTTTCATTATTTGTTCTGCAATCTGGCCAGTTCTTTAACTGTAAGAATCCATCTTAATCTAGTGATATCATTCCAGATACTGTTGGAAGGGTATGATGGAGACTGAGAAATACCTCTCATACTAATATTTATCACATTCAAAGCCTAACTTTAAAGTGCTATCACTGCACAGATTGCACAAAATTATGTGCAAAATAAATGTTAAATACATACTATGTATATAAACAGTGAATACCTACTCAAAGATATCATTGGCTTTTAAGCATCATTGCATCTTGTTTGAATGAGATTGATAGACCTATTCTAATTCCATAATCTTACTTTTCTATAGAAGAATATAAATTTTCTTGTTAAATAATATCACAAAATTAGCTCTATATGCAGATTATACTTATATTCCTTCAACTACAAAATCACTAATTTAAGCTTTCCTGTGACTAAGTGATGTTCAAAATATGTTGCTAATTTAGCAAACCTGATTTTTTCAGAATGTTTCAAGTAAGAGTTTCTTTTCTTTTAATAACTTTCTTTATTAAATATTTTCTTTATTTATATTTCCTCATTTCCCCTCTGAAAACACCCTATCATGTCTCCCCCCCTCCTGCCCACTAACCCACCCACTCACAATTCCCTGACCTGGCATTCCCTTAACTTGGGCCAATAGGCTTCATGGGTCCAAGGGCCTCTCCTCTCATTGATGTCTAACAAGGCCATCCTCTTCTACATATGCAGCTGGAGCCATGGGTCCCTCCACATCCCTGGGAGCTCTGGGGGTACTGGTTGGTACATATTGTTGCTCCGGGCTGCAAGCACCTTCAGCCCTTTGGGTCATTTCTCTAGTTCCTCCACTGGGGACCCTGTGCTCAGTTCAATGGTTGGCTGAGAACATCCCCCTCTGTATTTGTCAGGCACTGGCAGGGCATCTCTGGAAACAGCTATATCAGGCTCTTGTCAGCAAGCACTTATTGGCATCCACTAAAGTGTCTGGGTTTGGTGATTGTATATGGGATAGATCCCCAGGTGGGGCAGTTCCTGGATGGTCTTTCCTTCAGTCTCTGCTCCACATTTTGTCTCTGTATTTCCTCCCATGGGTACTTTGTACTCTACCTAAGAAGGACCAAAGTATCCCTACACTGGGCTTCCTTCTTAAGCTTCATGTGGTCTGTGAATTTTATCTTGGGTATTCCAATCTTTTGGGCTAATATCCACTTATCAGGGAGTACATATCATGTGTAATCTTTTGTGATTGGATTACCTCACTAAGGAGGATATTTTCTAGTTCCACCCATTTGAATTCATTGTTTTAAATAGCTGAGTAGTACTCCATTGTATAAGTGTACCACATTTTCTATATCCATTTCTCTGTTGAGGGACATCTGGGTTTTTTCCAGCTTCTGGCTATTATAAATAAGACTGGTATGAACATAGTAGAACATGTGTCCTTATTACATGTTGGGGCATTTTCTGGATATGCATCCAGGAGTGGTATAGCTGGGTCCTCCCATAATACTATGTTCAATTTTCTGAGGAAGCATCAGACTGATTTCCAGAGTGGTAATCCCACCAGCAATGGAGGAGTGTTCCTCTTTCGCCACATCCTGGCCAATATCTGCTGTCACCTGTGTATTTAATCTTAACAATTCTGACTTGTGTAAGGTAGAATCTCAAGGTAGTTTTGATGTGCATTTCCCTGATTACTAAGGATGTTGAACATTTCTTTAGATGTTTTTAGTACAGTTAGTATTCCTCAGCTGAGAATTCTTTGTTTAGCTCTCTACCCAATATTTTAGTAGGGTTATTTGATTCTCTGGAGTCTAACTTCCTGAGTTATTTGTATATATTGGATATTAGTCCTCTATCAGATGTAGGATTGGTAAAGATCTTTTCCTAATCTGATGGTTGCTGTTTTGTCCTAATGACAGTGTCCTTTGCCTTATAGAAGCTTTGCAAGTTTATGAGGTCCCATTTGTCAATTCTTGATCTTAGAGCATAAGCTAATGGTGTTCTTTTCAGAAAAATTTCCCTGAGCTCATGTACTCAAGGGTTTTCCACACTTTCTTTTCTTTTAATTTCAGTGTATCTGGTTTTATGTGGAGGTCCTTGATCCACTTGGACTTGAGCTTTGTACAAGGGGATAAAAATGGATTAATTTGCCTTCTTCTGCATGCTAACTTCCAGCTGAAACAGCACAATTTGTTGAAAATGTTGTCTTTCCTCCACCTGATGGTTTTAGCCCCATTATCAAAGAGCAAGTGACCATAGGTGTGTGGGTTCATTTCTGTGTCTTCAATTCTATTCAGTTGATCTACCTACGTGTCACTGCAGCAATACCATGCATTTTTTTCATCACAATCACTCTGCAGTACAGCTTGAAGTATGGTGATTCTGCCATAAGTTCTTTTATTGTTGATAATAGTTTTTACTATACTGTTTTTTTGGGGGGGGTTGTTTTCTTCTTTTTTGTTTGTGTTTTTGGTATTCCAGATGAATTTGCAAATTGCTCTTTCTAGGGGTGAAGGGGTGTTGGATTTTGTCAAATGCTTTTTCAGCATCTAATGAGATTATCATGTGCTTTTTTTCTTTGAATTTGTTTATGTAGTGGAATACATTGATATATTTCCTTATATTGAACCATTCCTGCTTCCCTGGAATGAAGCATACTTGATTATGATGAATAATTGTTTTGATGTGTTCTTGGATTTGATTTGCAAGAATTTAATTGAGTAGTTTTGTATTGATAGTCATAAATTGGTGTGAAGTTCTCCTTCTTTGTAGGGATTTTGTGTGGTTTAGGTATCAGAGTAATTGTGGCTTCATAGAACAAATTGGGTACTGTTCCTTCTGTTTCTATTTTGTGGCATTGTTCAGAGAATATTGGTATTAGGTCTTCTTTGAAGGTCTGATAGAACTTTGCACTAAACCCTTCTGGTCCAGGACATTTCTTCATTGATAGACTATTGATGACTGCTTCTATTTCATTATGGGTTATAGGGCTGCTTAGATTGTTTATCTGATCTTGATTTAACTTTAGTACCTTGTATCTTTCTAGGAAATTGTCCATTTCATCCAAAGTTTCCAGTTTTTTTTGAATAAAGATTATGTAGTAGGATCTGATGATTTTTTGTTTTCCTCAGTTTCTGTTGCTATGTCTCCCTTTTCATTTCTGATTTTGTTAATTTGGATACTCTCTGTGTACCCCCTGGTTAGTCTGGCTAAGGGTTTATCTATCTCTTTGATTTTCTCAAAGTATCAGCTCCTGGTTTGTTTGATTCTTTGTATAGTTCTTTTTGTTTCTACTTGGTTGATTTCAGCCCTGAGTTAATTTCCTGCCATCTACTCATCTTGGGTGTATTTACTTATTTTTGTTCTAGAGTTTTCAGATGTGCTGTCAAACTGCAAGTGCACGCTCTCTTCAATTTCTTTTTGGAGGCACCCAGAGCTATGAGTTTTCCTCTTAGGACTGCTTTCATTGTGCCCCATAGATTTGGGTATGTGGTGGATTCATTTTCATTATATTCTAAAAAGTTTTCAATTTATTTGTTTATTTTTTCCTTGACCAAGTTATCATTGAGTCGAGTGTTGTTCAGCTTCCACATATATGTGGGCTTCCTATTGTTTTCGATGTTATTCATAGAATAGATCAGGCTTAAACTGTGATGATCTGATAGGATGCATGCGATTATTTCAATCTTCTATCTGTTGAGGACTATTTTGTGACTGATTATATGGTCAATTTTGGAGAAGGTACCATGAGGTGCTGAGAAAAAGTATATTCTTTTGTTTGAGGATAAAATGATCTGTAAGTATCTGTTAAATCCATTTGGTTCATAGCTTCTGTTAGAATCACTGTTTCTCTTTTTAGTTTCTGTTTCCATGATCTGTACATTGCTAAGAGTTTGGGGTTGAAGTCTCTCACTATTATTTTATGAGATGCAATGTGCGCTTTGAGCTTTAGTAAAGTTTCTTTTATGAATGTGGGTGCCCTTGAATTTGGAGCATAGATATTCAAGATTGAGAGATCTTCTTGGTGGGTTTTTATTTGAAGAGTATGAAGTGTCCTTCTTTATCCTTTTTGATAACTTTAGGTTGAAAGTCAATTTTATTCAATATTGGAATGGTTACTCCAGCTTGTGTCTTGGGACCATTTGCTTGGAATATTGTTTTCCAGAGTTTTACTTTGAGGTAGTGTTTGTCTTTGTCACTGAGGCGGGTTTCTTGTATGCAGCAAAATGTTGGGTCCTGTTTAGGTATCCAGTCTGTTAGCCTATATCTTTTTATTGAGGAATTGAGTCCATTGATATTAAGAGATATTAAGGAAAAGTGATTTTTGCTTCCTGGTATTATTGTTGTTAAAAATGGAGTTATGTTTATGTGGCTGTCTTCTTATTGTTTTGTTAATGAAGATTACTTTCTTGCTTTGTCTAGGGTGTAGTTTCCCTCCTTATGTTGGACTTTTCCATTTATTTTCCTTTTAGGGCTGGATTTGTGGAAAGATAGTATAAATTTGGTTTTGTCATGGAATATCTTGATTTCTCCATCTATGGTAATTGAGAGTTTTGCTGGGTATAGTAGCCTGGGCTGGCATTTGTGTTCTCTTAGTGTCTGTATGTCACCTGCCCAGGATCTTCTGGATTTCATAATCTCTGGTGAGAACTCTGGTCTAATTCTGATGGGTCTGCCTTTATATGTTACTTGACCTTTTCCCCTTATTTCTTTTAGTATTCTTTCATTGTTTACTGCATTTTGCGCTTTGATTATTATGTGACAGGAGGAATTTATTTTCTGGTCCAATCTATTTGGAGTTCTGTAGGCTTCTTGTATGCCCATGGGTATCTCTTTCTTTAGGTTAGGGAAGTTTTCTTCAATAATTTTGTTGAAGATATTTACTGGCCCTTTAAGTTGGGAGTCTTTGCTCTCTTCTATCCCTATTATTCTTAGGTTTTGTCTTCTCATTGTGTCTTAGATATCCTGGATACTTTGGGTCAGAAGCTTTTTGCATTTTGTATTTTCTTTGACTATTTTGTCAATGTTTTCTATGGTATCTTCTGCACCTGTCTTCTATCTCCTGTATTCTGTTGTTGACTCTTGCATCCATGACTCCTGATTTCTTTCCTAGATTTTCTATCTCCAGTGTTGTCTCCCTTTGTGATTTCTTTATTGTTTCAACTTCCATTTTTAGATCCTGGATGGTTTTGTTCAGTTTTTCACCAGCTTGTTTGTGTTTTCTTATAATTCTTTAAAGGCATCTACTTATTTATCTGTGTTCTCCTGTATTTCTTTAAGGGAGTTATTTATGATCTTCAAGTCATTCATCAGTATCATGAGATGCTCTTTTAAATCCAACTCTTTTTTTTTCTGGTGTGTTGGGGTAACCAGGACTTGCTGTGTTGTGAGAACCGGGGTTTGATATTGCCAAGTACCCTTGCTTTCTGTTGTTAGGGTTTTTGAACTTGCCTTTGCTATCTGGTAATCTCTGGTGTTCGTTTGTCTTGCTGTCTCTGACTGGAGCTTGTTCCTTCAGTGGGCCTGTAAGCCTGTGTCAGCACTCCTGGGAGACCAACTCTCTTCTGGCGGAATCTGTGTGCAGATGACTGTGGTGCTACTCGGCTCCCAGGTGCAGATGTTGACTGGAAGGATCCTGTCTCAGCTGGTCCAACAATTGTATACCCTGTGCACTCCTAGCTGTTCTTCTTTGGACAGTTATTGGAGAGAAAGTGGAGATCTCACCTTAGTGTTCAGAAATGAAATTACTGCTGGTAGATCACCCTCTCCTGGCTGGCTCTGCACAGAAGGCTGTGGAGCCACTTGGTTCCCAGGTGCAAATGGTGACCAGAAGGATCCTGTCTCAGGTGCTCCACTGATCATATGCCCTACATGCTCCTAGCACTTCTGCTCTGGATAGTTATTGGAGAGAAAGTGGAAGTCTAACCTCTGCACCCAGAAGTGAGAGCAATGCTGGGAGATCACTCTCTCCTGGTGAACTATGCACAGAGGGTTATAGAGCTGCCTGGCTCCCTGGTGCCAAAATCAAGTAAGAGTTTTTTGTTAGACCTCTTCTCTGGTTTTACTAGGAGTTAAATATAAATAATGCAAATTAATTTTTGTATACCTTAGGAACACGCCTTTAAAATGACACAGCTGGGGAAACAATTCTAAAATTATAGTGTAATTTCAATAATGTACTTCCTAATATAAATTGTGGGTAATAGGCAAAAGTGAAATATTTTGTTACATCATTAATGTAATTTTGATTTTTTTCAGTGGAAGAATATAAAAATACATATTTGTAGGAAACTGTGTGATGTTCCAGTGAAATTTTTAAGTCCAGCTAAGCAGACTTCACTGCAGAATTTATTAAAAATCCTTGTTTGAAGACTGGAGGGATGGCTCAGCAATTAAGTGTATTTGATTCTCTTCCAGGGAACCTACATTTGGTTCCCAGTATGCACACAGCAGCTTGCAACTATTTATAAATGCACATCCAGGAAGCCAATGTTCACCTCTGCTCTCTATGGTTGCAGTGAATGCACACAGTGAGCGTGCATAAGTGCAAGGAAAACACTCATGCACACAAAATGAAATAAATCTTTTAAAATTTCAAAAAGCATTAAATATTCCTTCCTTTGATGTTGCACTATAATTATCTGTAGTATTCTATTGTACATGGGAGCACCAGGAGTGATGAATTAAGCATCAATAATTTTGCACTAACCACTAATCAATCTCTTCTAATCTAGCTCTCCTTTTAGCATCTCAACCATTGGTACAATTTTTATTGCATTATTCTTTATTTCAGATTATTCTATCTTCCAACGCTGTCATATTTCCCTCAGTGTTTTATTAATTCGCAAAATTATTTATGTAATGGAGTACATGTAGCAATTATAGTCAGTCAAGCTAATTAAAATATCAGTCAGTAACTTAATTTTTATGAGTATATTAAAAATCTTTTCCCTGGGAGATCTGAAATATAGCACATGCTAGTATTTACTGTGGCCATAGCAGAGTGCAGTAGTAGCTATTTTGTTATAGTGAAAAATATTTCTGCAGTTTGGCACTTACACCTTCTGGTCTCGCAGCCTTTCCTCGCCTTTGCCCACTTCCAGCCTCTAATCGTCAGCCTCATCCTTTGTGTCTGTGGGGTGACTTTTCCCACATATAGGTGAGGTCATATCATGCCCTGTCATTTGTGATGACATGGACACATGTGCTAAGTGAAGTGAGTTGTGTTTATATTTTGTTTTTATTATCAGCCTTCCTCCTGCAATATTGATATTTCTGAGCCCTATTTAATTGGCTGCAGCTTTTACTATTCTGAAGATATGCCTTCCATTATGTCAGAATAAATGCAAGTAAATTGATCCTTTTTCCTCAGATTGTAGGGAACATCCCCAAATCCCAACATCTGGGCTTCCTTCCTTAGGAGACATTTCTATGTTCACTTTTAAGGGTGCCATTCCTTTGAAAGGTTAAACTTTTTCTTCTCCAGTAGTCATTATTTCTAACAGAAGTTGATGGTTTTGGTTGCTTGCTTGTGTCTAATCTTCCAAAATCATCGTCATTCTCAGACATAGGAACTTTCAGTCAAACCCTGAGAGAAAAGGAAATCCATCTCTCTGGAAGCCCTTGACACTGAAGTCTAAATACCCAAATGGAGCAGGAGTCCTTAACCTGCTAGTCACACTCAATTCAGAGTCTAATCGGCTCGCTGCTGATGGTGTCATGACCCCATCATCTCCCTCAATGTTTCTATCTAGTTCTTTTCTTCCAACAATTGTTTCTTATTTTCTGTTCTCTCTCTTTACCACAATCTTTTCATTCTTCAGTTTCCCTCCCCACCCCACCCTCACTGATCTCAGCAGATAAGAGCAGGCCTATTGGGTGGCATATACCGCCAGATTTAGACTTGTCTCTAAACTCGCAATACTTCCTTGACAGGAAACCTGGAATAGAAGTTTTTTAAGTGATTAAGTGGTCAGAAAGCTAAGTGGGTTGCTATAACTGTACAGAGAATAGGCCAAAGTTGTATTCTGGCATGTCAGGTTGATAGAAGGGGCAATGCAACTTTTGAGAAACACTAAAAATATAAAATGGAAAGCAATAGCCTGGAAAAAAATCCAACACCAGAAGTGTCCAACCCTCTCTCATCTCCTTATCCATCTTCACTCTGACTGAATCCCATTCTCATTCTCATGCTTTGCTAAATACCTTAATAATCCTTTTTCCTGTTCTTGGTGCTACTGAGCAACAACCTCATATCATAGCCATAAGCACACACTCATGCACAGACATGCACAAATACAATCATGTTATCTTTCCAATTTTCCAAATCTTTGGTATTTTTCCTCTCAATCTGTTTTGTATACATTTACATAATGAATTATGATACCAGTCACAAATGTTAGAACAAACAAGCAGACCCACCAAACCCTCTATTTGAGAATCTCTCACACCAGCTCTGGGCAACATGCTAATCCATACACGTGCTGAAAGCATCAATGTTTAGTGTATTTTGAGGACTCACTAGGTATAAAGAAACAGACTAATCTCATTTAATATGTTGTTGTTTCTCAGAACCAACTGGAAATTTGATTGTAATCCATATGAGCATTTCCCATAATGAGTGGCTAATTCTGAAACACATCTCAAGTGTTTCAGTGATTTCCTATGAGTACCACCTCTTAACAGGAGAAACCACAAACCCACTTTTTCAATCTTTCTTTCCAATTCAGTATAGATTATCTAATTATTCTCTGTCTCAGAATTCTAGAAGGGAAGCAGAGGCAGATACAAACATAGATCTGTTCTTTTTCTTTTCCATAGGGCTATCTAGTTCTTGAGAGGCAACAGTCCTTACATCCAGTGTTCTGCCTCAGTAGTTCAAACTACAGTTTCTGCAATATGTAGCAAGGCAATGAGATTCTCACCAGAACTGCCCTCAAGAATAGATAGCTTGATACCTAGTTTTTGACCATCAATGCTCGGAATACAGAGACACTATAGTGAGTCTATCCCAGTATGACAGACAGTGCTTGCTGCTTATTTTATATGTCAAACTTCTCAAGTGATGGCAATACTAATTCTTTTACTATGTTCTGAATAACTGCTAAACTCTTTTGTGAAACCATTTACATGAGTGAGGCTGGCATGCACATATTTATGCTTGCATGCATGTGTGTATGCATGTGTTTGCTAGTATAATAATGTGTGTGCATACATGTGCACTTGCATTCATGTATGTGTGCATGCATGTGTATGTGCATGCATGTCTACAGATGCTGGAAATAATGATTTAAAGGAAATAGAGGTAAACATTATAGGGACTGCGAAACCATATATTAGGATCATCTGGAAGCTGGAGAAATGGTGGTTTCAAACTTATAGCACAAGCAAAATCTTTGCATAAATGCGTTTATAATTTATCTGAAGGAAAGCATGACATAAGTAAACATATTATACTGTCTCTAACCTAAAATATATGTATTCATTATAATCTCTTCTGTTTCTGCAGAAGGGTTAACTTCCAAATAAATCTATATGGGGTTCTGGGTTTGTTTCTCATCAACTTCTTTGATTACCTCATTGTTTTATTTATTAAGGAATTTGCTGAAAACAAACAAATATACAGGAAATAGTCAAAATCCTAGAATGAGACACAGGCCAAGAATGAATTAATTCTTCAGTGGCAATGATCATTTTAGCTCTTCTAAATCCTGCTTTCATTTTTTAGGATGTGGCAGGGGCCATTAGGTCATGGACAGGTTAGCTTAAGGGGGTTGAGTAATTTCACCACGAATGCAGAGCAAATTGGCTATTGAGCTAAGTCTCCTCAGATGAACCATATTTATTATCTTTTTCATAAATTAATGTCTGTGGGGTGCTTACGAACAACACTTGTGAAGGCAAAAGAGAAACAGCATTTGGTAGAGTGAGCTGCTTGTGTTGCAGGACAAGTGTGTGTCTGTCAATCCGACATGGGTCTCTGACACTGGTTTTCTGAGCTCTCATAGATGGGTTGTAGGTAATTGAATCTTCTACTCCTCCCTGCCAGTCTCTGTGTGGACGACAGTGGGAGAATTTTGCTTGATGGACCTTATATTCTCAGGTATACAAAAACCCTGAAAGGACCAAAACATAAATGACTTTTCCTGGGGCAGCAATTCCTGCCCGAGAGGACCCCAAGGACATGCCAAGGATTTCAGTCATGTTGCTCTGGGTGAAGAAATGAGGTGAGTTCAGGTTACTTACAGCCATGCAGGCAACTTTAAGGCCTGTACACTAATAAAGGAGAAACCTCTCTTCTCTCTCCCAGCAAATGTCATCCGACTATATATCCTTGCAAAGGGTATGCTCCCAGCAAACATTAAATATCTATAATTCTGGAGGTGGTGAGAACTGAGAGAAGCTTATGAGCTCCAACTATTAATAACTATTAACTGTCAATTAAACCTTGGAAAAGGAAATGGTATTGTCAGCACTTCCCAGCCCCATAAACTAACTGGTGCACTCTTGCGCACCAGGGACTCACAGCTGATGATAATTCTAGAGCACAGTGGTCATGGGATGCTCAGAGCTCAGCAATCTATAATACTCCTTCCTTCATCTACCTCTTACCATTTTTCTGGCCCCTCTTGGGTGATGTTCTTTGAGACTTATTGAGAGTTTTCCATATAGTTGTCTTCCTTAGGCTTTAACCATAAACAGTCTGTGATTATCTACACTTTGATCAGTTATGAACCTTTGAAAGATGCTTCTCTGACCAGAGTTGTAGGCATCCACCTTGGTTACATTCTTAATATGTATATACTTAAAACCAGTCATATTTAACATTACATTATAAATAGTATGTTATAACCTTAAATATCAAGAAAGCAGTTTGACAGGTGTTCCATAATAACTAACCAAACAGCACAGCACATTTCTTTCTATAGTCTTTTGACCTCTTAAGCCTGACTTTTAACGAGACTTACAACACAAGATATGAATTACATCCCTGAAGTTGTAATCTAATTAGGAAACATCTGGCTATATTCATAACAACCATACAGCTATTGAACCAGCAAGCACATATTGCCTAGCATATTGTTAGTGTGGTATGCACAGTACAGAGCTGAGAGGACCTCTTGATGACAATCCTTCATAAGCTGCCTACATAAAGCTTTCTGGCACCATGAAAGCTTTCCAGTAGGGAGAAAGCTGGTGACTCAATCCTTTCTTTATTTCGCCATTGATAGTGTCCTCAAGTATGGTGAGCAAGCAGCAGGAGTAGAAACAGTTAATATTGTTTTGTCTCCTCAGAATCTTCTCACTGACAGTCCTAAGAAGCTAAAACAGTGACTTCAAGGAATGTATTTTTTCATATGCCTGGGTGCACCTCTATTAAGCTCTTTAAGTTATTTTTCTGTTCTGAGGTGTTGGGCGTTAGACTAATTTTTGTCAACCTTGCTATGTTTCCACATAGTTTCACAAAATGTAATAGAAATGCTGGCCTTGGCAGTCCCTGTGAGCTCATTTCCCAGCCTCTGTTGTTGTGTGCTTCCATGCCATTTGGATGCTTTTCTACTTCTGCAAGAGGTTAGCATCATATTACATATGAAAGGAAACCTTTGTATAACAGGTGGGCTCAGTCACCCTTGCAGAGCATCCTTGTAGACATGTGCCAATCTCAGGGGTCAGAATCAAAGGGGTATTAAAGGAAACTGTTACAGATACTAAACACAGTGTTTGAAAAAAGGCATCACTGCTGTTAAACACAGTGTTAATTGATTGTATCATGTGCACTGATTGTTAGAACAAATGATCAGCATTTTAATCAGAGAGATCATGGGAGGCCATTCCTTTAGTTTTCTCTCCATCATTCACAATTGTTTTCCAGAAGCCACCCAATCTCTTCATCCTTAGGGTCCTTTCAAAGGTCTTTCACATATCTCCTTCCTTCTACAGATGTGTGGGTCTGTGGCTGTCCACATTTGTTCTAACCAACTTAAGGCCAAGGAGCATCTTGGCATAGGATTACCAGCTGTAGACCCATGGGCTCCCTGGATTTGATAGCCCTGGGTCTTAGCTGAGGATCTCTGTTTCCTCTCTGTTCAGTGAAGAGGCTCTATTCTGCTTAACCAGTTTCCATCTCCACTGTACAGAAATGTCTAAGGCTTACTCTGTGGAGTTATCTTCCCAGGCCCAAGACAAGTTTAATCTCCCAAGTATCTACTATCCACTGTTTATACCTTCATGCAACCTTTGTGATGGCTTTAAAGTCTTCTATAGGCTCACAAGCATTCAAGGCAGCTTTTGTGATTTTTGTTTTAGAAACTCTAGCTTGATAAAAATCTCCCTGTGTTTGCCTTTAAATAACCCAGATGATCTTTTGCCTGCCTTTTCTGTTTCTGTTCTTCTGTTCATTGCTTTAGCACTTTAGGAGTAAAATTCTCATGATAGTTTAAATCAATATATTATTACCTTTTATTATTTAAAACAATGCTTAAATTAAAAATTTCCCAAGACTTTACATATCATCTCTCCCCACCTACCCAATTTTAAGCAATTTCTCATAAAAAGAAAGAAAAATGTAATATAACAGCAAAGCCCTTCCAAATCAAAAAAGATAATAAAACCACATCTAAAAAGAAAACAAACCAAACTATATCCACCAAACAAACCAAACCAAAATGCCGTCAAATTTAACCAAATTAAACCCCACATGCAAACGCACGTGCTCGCGCGCGTGCACACACACACACACACACACACACACACACACATACATGCAAAACCCTGTGCAGTCCGATTATATGTTGTAAATTGCTAATCTTGATGCCTGTCACTAAACATGACCCAATGGCACTGTATTGGAAAAAGCTATTTTTTCCTCTCTTAGGACCTAAAAGTGACAGTTCCATTGGTTAACCTTTACCCTAATGGCTAAGTTTCATTCATTTAAAAAAATATACAATATGAAACATACAGTAAATTAAAACAAAAATTACCACATTGAAGACTGACAAAAGTAACAGACGGAAAAAAGAGCAATCGAAGGCACCAGTATCAGAGATCCACTCCTTTCTCACCAAGGCATCTCATAAAACCATTAGACTAGAAGGTGTGCAGAGAACTTGGTGCAGATATGCACAGGCCCTAGGATGGTGCTTCAACCTTTCATGGGTTGATTTAGAGGGTCTTGTTACCTTGGTGTCCTCTGTCGCCTCTGGACCTTATATTCTTTCCACTTCCTATTTTGTTTTTTTGTTTTTCGTTTTTTTGGTTGTTTGTTTTTTCCCCAGGTTACCTGATATATGGTGGGAGAGTTTTGATGGAGACATCTCATATAGGGATGCCATTTTCTCTGTGTGACATCTGCTTGAGGGTCTGTATATTGTCCACATCTTCTGCAGGAAGAAGTTTCTTTGCTGATGGTTGATCGCTCTAGTAGTAGAGCAGAGCAGAATGCCATTAGGAGTAATTTAATCAGTACATTTTTCTTTTTTTAAATAGTGGTATTATTTATTTATTTTTAATCCAAGTCCCTGTTTTATCTAGTATTAGATTCTTAGTAACCCAAGCAGTGTCAGGTACAGGTTCCATCTCATGGAGTTATTTCTTAGTTACTCCCACAATCTTTGTGCCTCTGTTTCCCTGGTATTCCTTGAAGATAATGCATCATTGTAGATAAAGAATTTGTCATCAGCTTGATATTTATGTTTGTCTTTTGAGAGTATGCAGAGTACAGTTTTTGTACCAAAGATGCTGGAGGCCAGGAGTGAAGACTCTATGGAGATGACTGAACATCTCCAATTTTAAATAGTTGTGTAGGGATTGTCTTTAACAATGGTACCTTGCTGTCAGTTTGTGGAGAACAACTTATAGTTTTCTCAATCCCTGAGCCTTTTAGGGGTTCTGGTAGAACCCCTGTGACTAACAACTCAACTAGATGTAACTCAATCTTGATCCTTGAAGCACCATTTGGTGACAAGAGATGACAGTTGCTATTGTCCCCTATAATTTGACCGTTTCTTTTAGATTGTCTTTGTGTCTGTACATATTTTAATACATTTCTACTGTATTACAATTTCCATACTATCTCTCAAATAATGTAAATGCATGTCTCACAGCAGTGCTTATTGAAGTTAACTAAAGTGACAGATCAGAATCAGGCTCCCTGTTGGGCCACCCCAGAGAGGGCACAAATGGCAGACCACAGAAATGGATCTACTCAGATGAAATATTAGTATTGCTTAGAGGATTATGGGCAAGGGACTATGTTCAATAGCATGAGAAATGTATGAGTGCCACTCCACTAAAGGAAAAACCTTTTTCTCCTCTAGGGCTTGTCAATGTATATATCTCCTTAGGGTGGGGTTTAGTCTCAGGAAGCTCTTTTCAAATTCACACTAACTACCTATAAATCTAGAGACAGGCAGAGCCCCATTTATCCCTCTGATCTATTAAGTATTCATTTTATATAAATCCTTGGTGACTGGCATGTCCTGGAGATCCCCTTCCCTTATTAATAGAAAATTAATGAGCCTAATCTGTCAGGGCTCTTTCAAATAATCAGAGATATTAATACTATTGCACAAAAGTATGCACAAAGAATTTGGAATGCCCATATTTCCTTAAAATATATTTTAGTATATAATTTTAAAAATATATTAAAATATCACTTTAAACTAAAACATTACATAGTAATCTGGACAATTACCTTATGAATTGATATTTTTTAAGCAGAGACTTGAAAGGAGTAGAAAGAACTTGAAAGGAGTGGAAAGGATATCTCTGTGAATTCTAGGGAAAGAAAGATCCAGCGAGGAGAAACATGCCCGGAATCCCTCAACCAGATTTATTGTTAGCCTTCTGAAGAAAAACGTTTAAGCTGAATATCAAATATCAACAATGAAAAAGAGGTCTGGTTCCTATATTTGCCATGTATAGGTAGACTTTGGACTTCCTTAGGTTATAGCTAACAGCTACTGTGGCCATTCTGGAGGCTGGAGCCTAAGAGCAGGCTGAATCACTGGTTTTGTAGACCTGCTAGGCTGTGTACATCCTTCCAGCCAGTTCTCTTGCCTTTTTACAGAAGCCTCAATAACATCTGTGAGACTATGACCTAATTTACTTCTTTGGCCTCAAGTCCTCAAATCATCACATTGGAATTATACCTTAGCTCAGGAGTATTATAAGGTATAAACATTCATGCTGTGACACACTGACACACATGGCATACCATGTGTCTTCAAATTTGATTCCACACATATTCAGTCACTTTCATTCTGAGATGAAGATTGGATATTTGGTGAAACTATGGACTGCAGAGTGAAAAGTGCAGAAAATTGAATTGAGAAATCCAAAGGAGGAATTATTTTGTAAATTTTAAGGTAGTTAATGTTGTGTTGAAAACCATTATTAGTTTATATTAGGAATAGTTTGATATGCTTTCATATCAATTTATTTTCTATATGGAATGGACCTGCATAATTGCACAATGAAAAATGTTCTTATGAAATATGTATATTTTATTGTATTATTGGATATTTTCTTAATTTACATTTTGAATGTTATCCCCTTTCCTGGTTTCCTACCTCGGAAACTTCCTATACCATCCTTCTTCCCCTTCTTCTATGAGGGTGATCATCCACCCAACCCACCCACAACCTACTCCCCACCCTCAAATTCACCTACACTGGGACATCTATCAAGCCTTCACAGGACCAATGCCTTCTCCTTTGCTACATATGTTACTAGAGTCACGGGTCCCTCCATGTGTACTCTTTGGTTGGTGGTGTAGTCCCTGGGAGCTCTGGGGAGTCTGGTTGGATGATATAGTTCTTCCTGTGAAGTTGCAAACCACTTCATGTCCTTCAGTCCTTTCTCTAACTCCTCCACTGGGAATCCTGTGCTCAGTCCAATGGTTGGTTGCAAGCATTCACCTCTGTATTTGTCAGGCACTGGCAGTCTCTCTCAACAGACAGCTATATCAGGTTCCTGTCAGCAAGCACTTCTTGGCATCTAAAATAGTGTCTGGGTTTGGTGACTGTGTATGGGACAGTCTCTGGATAGCGTTTCAGTCTCTGCTCTATACTTTGTCTCCATATTTGCTCCCGTGAGTATTTTGTTCTTTCTTCTAAGAAGAACTGAAAGGTCCACATTTTGGTCTTCCTTTTTCTTGAACTTAATGTGGTCTGTGAATTTTGTCTTGGGTATTCCGAGCATTTGGGCTAACATCCACTTATCAGTGAGTGCATACCATGTGTGTTCTTGTGTAATTGGGTTACCTCACTCAGGATGACATTTTCTGGTACCATCAATTTGCCTCAGAATTTCATGAAGCCATTGTTTTTAATAGCTGAATTGTACACCATTGTGTAAATATACAACATTTTCTGAATTCATTCCTCTGTTGAAGGACATCTGGGTTCTTTCCAGCTTCTGTCTATTATAAATAAGGCTGCTATAAAAATAGTAAAGCATGTGTCCTTGTTACATGTTGGAGCATCTTTTGGATATGTGCCCAGGAGTAATATAGTTTGGTCCTCCAGTAATACTATGTGCAGATTTCTGAGGACCCTCCAGACTGATTTCCTGAATGGTTATACCAGCTTGCAATTCTACCAGCAATAAAGGAGTGTTCCTTTCTCCACATCCTGGCCAGCATCTGCTTTCACCTGAGTTTTTGATTCTAGCCATTCTGATTGTTATGAGGTGGGTTGTTTTGATTTACATTTCCCTAATGACTAAATATGTTGAACATTTCTTTAGGTGCTTCCCAGTCATTCAGTATTACTCAGTTGAGAATTATTTGTTTAGATTTGTACCCCATTTTTAATAGGGTTATTTGATTCTCTGGAATCTAAATCCTTGAAAATTTTGCATATATTGGATATTAGCCCTTAATTGGGTATAGGACTGGTAAAGATCTTTTCCTAATCTGTTGGTTGTCATTTTGTCCTATTGACAGTATCCTTTGTCTTACAGAACCTTTGCCATTTCTTTTTTTTTTCCTTCAGTTTTTCTTTTCTTTTTTTTATTGGATATATTCTATATTTACAATTCATTTCCCTTTTTCTGGTTCCCCACCCCCAAGAGTCCCACATGCCCTTTTCCCTCCCCCTGCTCCCTCATCCACCCCCTCCCACCTCACTGTTCTTTACTCCCCCACAATGATGCTTTGGTCCATTCTAGCTCCAGTGTCCACTCCTTTCTTCTTGTGAGACATCACTTGGTATGTGATTTATGTCTTTGGTGTTCCAAGATTCTAGGCTAATATCCACTTATCAGTAACTGCATACCATGGGTATTCTTTTGAGACTGGGTCACCTCACTTAGTATGATGTTCTCCAGCTCCATCCATTTCTCTAAGAATTTCATGAATTCATTGTTTCTAATGGCTGAATAGTACTCCATTGTGTATATATACCACATTTTTTGTATCCATTCCTCTGTTGAGGGACATCTGGGTTCTTTCTAGCTTCTGGCTATTATATATAAGGCTGCTATGAACATAGTGGAGCATGTATCCCTATTGCATGCTGGGGAATCTTCTGGGTATATTCCCATGAGTGATATGGCTGGGTCCTCTGGAAGTATCACGTCCAGTTTTTTGAGGAACCGCCATACTGATTTCCAGAGTGGTTGTACCAGCTTGCATTCCCACCAGCAGTGGAGGAGTGTTCCTCTTTCTCTACATCCTCACCAACACCTGCTGTCTTCTGAGTTTTTAATCTTAACCATTCTGACTGGTGTGAAGTGAAATCTCAGGGTTGTTTTGATTTGCATTTCCCTAATGACTAATTATGTTGAACATTTCTTAAGGTGTTTCTCAGCCGTCCGAATTTCTTCAGGTGAAAAGTCTCTGTTTAGCTCTGTTCCCCATTTTTGGATAGGGTTATTTGGTTTTCTGTGGTTTAACCTCTTGAGTTCTTTGTATACATTGGATATTAGCCCTCTGTCTGATGTGGGGTTGGTGAAGATCTTTTCCCAATTTGTTGGTTGCTGATTTATCCTTTTGACAGTGTCTTTTGCCTTACAGAAACATTGTAATTTTATGAGGTCCCATTTGTCTATTCTTGCTCTTAGAGTATAAGCAATTGGTGTTCTCTTCAGGAATTTTTCCCCTGAGCCAATGTCCTCAAGGGTCTTCCCCAGTTTCTTTTCTATTAGTTTTAGTGTGTCTGGTTTTATGTGGAGGTCTTTGATCCACTTGGAGTTGAGCTTAGTGCAATGAGATAAGAGTGGATCAATTCTCATTCTTCTGCATGTTGACCTCCAGTTGAGCCAGCACCATCTGTTGAAAAGGCTATCTTTTTTCCACTGGATGTTTTCAGCTCCTTTGTCGAAGATCAATTGGCCATAGATTTGTGGGTTCAATTCTGGGTCTTCTATCCTATTCCATTGATCCACCTCCCTGTCACTGAACCAATACCATGCAGTTTTTAATACTACTGCTCTGTAATATTGCTTGAGGTCCGGGATATTGATTCCCCCAGAAGTTCTTTTGCTGTTGATGATAATTTTAGCTATCCTGGGTTTTTTGTTATTCCAGATGGATTTGAGAATTGCTCTTTCTAACTCTATGAAGAACTGAGTTGGGATTTTGATGGGGATTGCATTGAATCTGTATATTACTTTGGGCAAGATTGCCATTTTGACTGTATTAGTCCTGCCAATCCAGGAGCATGGAAGATTTTCCCATTTTCTGATGACTTCTTCAATTTCCCTCTTCAGAGACCTGAAGTTTTTGTCATATAAATCTTTCACATGTTTGGTTAGCATCACTCCAAGATACTTTATATAATTTGTGCCTATTGTAAAGGGTGTCATTTTCCTAATTTCTTTCTAGGCCTGCTTATCCTTTGTGTATAGGAAGGCTACTGATTTGCTTGAGTTGATTTTATAGCCAGCCACTTTGCTGAAGTTGTTTATCAGTTGCAGGAGTTCTCTGGTGGAGTTTTTTGGGTCACTTAAGTATACTATCATATCATCTGCAAATAGTGATAGTTTGACTTCTTACTTTCTGATTTGTATCCCTTTGACTACCCTTTGTTGTCAAATTGCTCTAGCTAGCAACAAAAACAACAGAAAATCCTCATACACGTGGAGGCTCAACAATATTCTACTCAATGATACCTTAGTCCAGGAAGAAATAAAGAAAGAAATCAAAGATTTCTTAGAATTTAATGAAAATGAAGGCACAACATACCCAAATCTATGGGACACAATGAAAGCAGTGCTTAGAGGAAAACTCATAGCCCTGAGTGTCTCCAAAAAGAAACACAAGAGAGCATATACTAGCAACTTAATGGTGCACTTGAAAGCTCTGGAACAAAAAGAAGCAATTTCCCCCAGGAGGAGTAGAAGACAGGAAATCATCAAACTCAGTGCTGAAATCAATGAAGTTGAAACAAAGAGAACTATACAAACAATCAACAAAAGCAGGAGCTGGTTCTTTGAGAAAATCAACAAGATACATAAACCCCTAGCCAGACTTACCAAAGGGCACCGAGACAGTATACAAATTAACAAAATTAGAAATGAAAAGGGAGATATAACAACAGAAACTGAGGAAATTCAAAAAATCATCAGATCCTACTACAAAAACCTATACTCAACACAACTGGAGAATCTGGAGGAAATGGACAATTTCCTAGACAGTTACCAAATACCAAAATTAAACCAGGATCAAATAGATCGTCTAAACAGACCCATAACCCCCAAAGAAATAGAAGGGGTCATAGAAAGTCTCCCCACCAAAAAAAGCACAGGACCAGATGGTTTTAGTGCAGAATTCTATCAGACCTTCAAAGAAGTCCTGATACCGATACTCTTCAAACTATTCCACAAAATAGAAACAGAAGGAACACTACCCAACTCATTCTATGAAGCCACAATTACCCTGATACCAAAACCACACAAAGAAAGAGAAAACAAATCCAACTAAGAAAGAGAACTACAGGCCAATTTCTCTTATGAATATCGATGCAAAAATACTAAACAAAATACTTGCCAACCGAATCCAAGAACACATCAAAACGATCATTCACCATGATCAAGTTGGCTTCATCCCAGGGATGCAGGGATGGTTCAATATATGGAAATCCATCAATGTAATCCACTACATAAACAAACTCAAAGAAAAAAAAAACACATGGTCATCTCATTGGATGCTGAAAAAGCATTTGACAAAATTCAGCATCCTTTCATGCTAAAGGTCTTGGAAAGAGCAGGAATTCAAGGCCCATATCTAAACATAGTAAAAGCAATATACAGCAGACCAGTAGCCAACATCAAGGTAAACTGAGAAAAACTTGAAGCAATCCCACTAAAATCAGGGACTAGACAAGGCTGTCCCCTCTCACCATATCTCTTCAATATAGTACTTGAGGTACTAGCTAGAACCTTTGCCATTTCATGAGGCCCCATTTGTTGATTCTTGATCTTAGAGCATAAGCCAGTGGTGTTCTGTTCAGGAAATTTTCCCCTGTGCCCATGCGTTCAAGGGTTTTTCCTACTTTCTTTGCTATTAGTTTCAGTGTATTTGGTTTTATGTTAAGGTCCTTGATCCACTTGGACTTGAGCTTTGTAGAAGGAGACAAGAATGGATAGATTTGCATTCTTCTATATGCTGACCTTCAGTAGAACCAGCACCATTTGTTAAAAATACTGTCTTTTTTTCCACTGGATGGTTTTAGCTACTTTGTCAAATATCAAGAGACCATAGGTGTATGGGTTAATTTCTGGGTCTTCAATTCTATTCCTTTATCTTTCTGTCTGTCTCTATACCAACACCATACATTATTTTATTCTCTATTACTCTGAAGTACAGCTTGAGGACAGGGATGGTGATTTCCCCAGAAGTTCTTTTATTGTTGAGAATTGTTTTCACTATCCGAGGATTTTTGTTATTTCAAATTAATTTGCAAATTGATCTTTCTAACTCTATGAAGAATTGAGTTTGAATTATTTTTTCTGATCAAGCTGTCAAAATTTATTTTTTATACAAGGCTATTTTTTTTCAAAAATAATTTTTATTGGATATATTCTATATTTACATTTCATTTCCCTTGTTTTGTTTCCCCACCCCCTAAGGTCCCACATGCCCTTTTCCCTCCCCCTGCTCCCTCATCCACCCCTTCCCACTTCCCTACACTGATGCTTTGATCCTTTCCAGCACTAGTGTCCATTCAAATTTTGATGGAGATTGCATTGAATCTGTAGATTGCTTTCAGCAAGATGGCCATTTTTACTGTATTAGTCCTGCCAATACATGAGCATGGGAGATCTTTCCATCTTCTGAGATCTTTGATTTCTATCTTTAGAGATCTGAAGTTCTCCTTATACAGATCTTTTATTTGCTTTGTTAGAGTCATGCTAAGATATTTTATATTGTTTGTGACTTTTGTGAAGGGTGTTGTTTCCCTAATTTCTTTCTCAGTCTGTTTATCCTTTGAGTAGAAGAAGGCAAGTGATTTGTCTTTGTTAATTTTGTATCCAGCCACTTTGCTGAAGTTGTTTATCAGCTTTAGGAATTCTCTGGTGGATTTTTTTTTTTGTGTCACTTAAGGATATTATCATATTATCTGCAACTATGCAGTCATAATAATACCCATAGCATAGATTTTAATCTTCAACGGCTTGCAGAGATTTCCTTTTCTGATTGAAACATTCCTACTTAAGAAATTGTAGAGGAGATTAGGATCACATAATAACTCATAGGCAATGATGTCAGTTATTCTTCAAGCCAGAGAGAGGTTAAGGTTAAATGTAATTATTCACTAGATGGTACTTTGCTCTCTTTAGGGGAAAGTATTATTTATATATGTCTTGTTCTATATTTTGTTGGGATATGTATGCATGTGATATTCATATCTATATAAGCCCTCCACAAGTGCTTATAAGTGCAAAAGCTTTTAATAAGCTTTTGAAATTTAATTTTGCATTTAAAAGTACAATTAATTCCATAATATCAAATAATATATTGATTTTTTTCTGTATTTTGATTTTTATGTACTGTTCTATGAATTGTATACTGTACACTGTGTATTAAGTATTGTATAAGTGTTCACAGATGTTTTATTATATATAATTTTCTTAAAGAAATCTTAATTATAATGTATATATGGAAACACTTATGAATAGATTATTACTTTCTAAGCCTAGATATGAAGTAATTAATCATTTCTCTCCATTATTAAATCAATGATATAATTGTAAAATATTGTATTAAATTCATATTATAGATATCCTGGAGATCTATTTTTGACAAACTTTCATGTTCTTAAATTACTTTTGCACCTTCATCTCAGTCTTCTCTATAGAATGTCTTTAATCTTTCTCTGCCTTCTATCATTACAGACAATAGAATATCTACAGCACACCATGTGGATGGAAATACAGCAGTATGTGATATTTATGCCCTCTCATTGTCATGAGTTAGCATGATCCATTCTGTCACCTGTCATTCTATATCACTGTCAGAGATTCCCTCTGGTTAATCTGTAAAACTTGACTTTCACTAACCATGATTACAAATTGAGTTCCTTCTGATTAAATCCAAATATCTCAAAATATAATTTTATAATATTATTTTGGAATGGAACTATGATTTGAAATACATCAGCATAACTATGCTATTGGCAGATGAACAGGTACTATCCAGGTCTCATTTTACTTATAGTATCAAGGAGGTTTTCAAGATATTATTGGGAATGTCAAGATGAATTCACAAAGAATGCCTTCATACATATTTATGGGTAAAGGCTATCATCTAATAAGTTTAGGTAGGATATGTATTTTTCCTGTGGGCTGCTTGGCATTAACTAGCTGCCTGTTGTGTTTCATCTGATGGATAGACAGCTGCTCTAACTTCTGCTTCTTCAACTTGAATTCTGTACCTAATTTTAATGGGCCAATTATCTTTCTGTTATTAATATGATTGTTTAACTTTTAAAACGTCTTTTTCTATTTGGAATCAGCTTATTTGGAACATTACATCACTTTCATTGTACAAACTTTAATGCTGTTTTCTGGTAAGAGGTCATGGATATAGTTATTTAGTAACTTTTGTGAATATTATTTTTCCTTTCACAATATAGTATTGGTAAAACAGATAAATCTATGCATCCATTTCACAAAATAATTCAAACTTTTTATCTATTATAAGAAAGTAAGTCAGGATTCTATCTTAAGTACAAGATACATTTTACCAGTGGGTAAACAATATACTAATTAAAGAGCCTTTGCTCACTATTTTTGAATTTTACTTAGTATCAAAGAAATTTTAAAACTATATGTAGAAAAGACAAGGGTATTGTTAGTGGTGGATGACAGAAAATAGGCAGCCATTTTACTTCAAAGGAATGCAAGAAGATCAGAATGAACTACTTCAAACAGGTTCATCCCCAGGAAATATCCCACAAAAATATGCCTCTTTAACATATTGACTATTTTGATATATTTGTCAGAGAAATAGCAGGCATCAGAATAACTTTCAAAATTTCGAGAAAATTCTATCTCTAAAGAAAATATCTAATTTTAAAGATTTCTTCCATCATGAAAAGGAAGAAATTATCTAACCCACAAACAACAGAGGATATGTGCTTTACTCTCTATAAAACCAACCATACTCTTGTCTGAATTGCTCCTTATGGCTATCAAATCATCACAATCTCATTCTACACCCATTTCATTAGTTTTCCTCAGTGCTTCCATGTAAACACTCCATTATTCATTTTTAAAAACTACATTGAATAGTCATGCATTCTGTCTTCTCCCATAGGAACATGAGATGCATATCACAATATATATTTTCATCTGCTTTTGTTGAACTATTTGTTTTTAAGGAATCTTCAGAACTACTAAGATAGTGTTCAGATAAAGTACGACTGTCATTTCAAAAGGAATAAGAAGTAGATTGAGCCACATATATGTGACTATGAACTGAGATCCCAAAACCTGACTGTATTAAATGACAACTTGAAAACTGGGAATTATTATATGAGCTTTTGTAATTACAAAATGAAGGAAACTTACAAATCAATATTCTGTTATATTCATGGATGGAAATAGTAAGTGAACTAGTTACTTTTCTTTTGTTGTGAAAAATTACCATGCCCAAGGAAGCTTACAGAAAAGAAAAAGTTTCTATTTACTATATAGTAGAGACAGCAAACTGGAAAGAGTAGGTATTTTTACTCCTGAAGCCTGCCCTTTTTGACATATTTCTTCTACCATAGTCACACCTCTTTTTTTTTTTATTTTCTATATTCTTTGTTTACATTCCAAATGCTTTGCCCTTTTGTGGTTCCCCCTCCCCATATGTCCCATAAGCCTTCTTCCCTCTGCCCATCCCCCAATCCCACCTCCCATTTCTCTATCCTGGCACTCCCCTACAATGCTGGATCAAGCATTTCCAGGACCAGGGCCCTCTCCTTCCTTCTTCTTGGGAATCATTTGATATGCTAATTGTGTCATGAGTATTAAGATATTCTGGGCTTATTAATATCCACTTATCAGTGATTGAATTCATGTATATTCTTTTGAGATTGGGTTACCTCACTTAGGATGATATTTTCCAGTTCCATCCATTTGTCTAAAAATGTCATGAATTCATTGTTTTTAACTGCTGAGTAGTATTCTATTGTGTAAATATACTACATTTTCTGTATCCATTCCTCCATTGAGGGACATCTGGGTTCTTTCCAGCTTCTGGCTATTGTAAATAAGGCTACTATGAACATAGTGGAGCATGTGTCCTTATTGCATGCCGGGGAATCCTCTGGGTATATGCCCAGGAGGGGTATAGCAGGGTCCTCCAGAAGTGTCGTGCCCAGTTTTCTGAGGAACAGCCAGACTGATTTCCAGAGTGGTTGAACCAGCTTGCAATCCCACCAGCAGTGGAAGAGTGAGTGATCCTTTTTCTCCACATCCTCGCCAATACCTGCTATCTCCTGAGTTTATAATCTTAGCCATTCTGACTGGTGTGAGGTGAAATATCAGGGTGGTTTTGATTTTCATTTCCTAATGACTAATGATATTGAACATTTCTTAAGGTGCTTCTCAGCCATCTGAATTTCTTCAGGTGAAAATTCTTTGTTTAGCTCTGTACCCCATTTTTAATAGGGTTATTTGGTTCTCTGGGTCTACTTTCTTGAGTTCTTGTATATTTTGGAAATTATCCCTCTGTCAAATGGAGGATTGGTGAGGATCTTTTCCCAATTTGTTGGTTGCTGTTTTGTCCTTTTGACAGTGTCCTTTGCCTTTGTTTTGTTAATTTGCATACTTCTGCATGCTGACCTCCAATTGAACCAGCACCATTTGTTGAAAAGGCTATCTTTTTTCCACAGGATGGTTGTAGCTCCTTTGTCAAAGATCAAGTGACTATAGGTGTGTGGGTTTATTTCTGGGTCTTCAATCCTATTCCATTGATCCACTTGCCTGTCACTGTACCAATACCATGCAGTTTTTAACACTATTACTCTGTAGTATTGCTTGAGGTCTGTGATACTGATTCCCCCAGAAGATCTTTTACTGTTAAGAATAGTTTTAGCTACTCTGGATTTTTGGTTATTCCAGATGAATTTGAGAATTGCTCTAACTCTATAAAGAACTGAGTTGGGATTTTGATGGGGATTGCATTGAATCTGCATATTGTTTTTGGTAAGATGGCCATTTTAACCATATTAATTCTACCAATCCACGAACATGGAAGATTTTCCCATTTTCTGAGGTCTTCTATTTCCTTCTTCAGAGATCTGAAGTTCTTATTTTTCATTTGTTTGATTAGAGTCACTCCAAGATACTTTATATTGTTTGTGGCTATTGTGAAGGTGTCATATCCCTAACTTCTTTCTCAGCCTGCTTATCCCTTTAGTATAGGAAGGCTACTGATTTGCTTGAGTTGATTTTATAACCAGCCACTTTGCTGAAGTTGTTTATCAGCTGTAGGAGTTCTCTGGTGGAGTTTTTTGGGTCACATAAATATATTATCATATCATCTGCAAATAGTGATAGCTTGAGTTCTTCCTTTCCAAATTGTATCCCTTTGTCCTCCTTATGTTGTCTAATTGCTCTAGCTAGAATGTCAAGTACTATATTGAAAAGATATGGAGAGAAAGGGCATCCTTGTCTAGTCCCTGATTTTAGGGGTATTGCTTTAAGTTTCTCTCCATTTAGTTTGATGTTGGCTGCAGATTTGCTATATATTGCTTTGAAATCAATCAAGTAGAAACAAAGAGAACCATACAAACTGTCAACAAAACCAGGAGCTGCTTCTCTGAGAAAATTAACAAGATAGATACACCCTTAGCCAGCCTAACCAAAGGGCACAGAGACAGTATCCAAATTAACAAAATTAGAAATGCAAAGGGAGATATAACAACAGATACTGAGGAAAGTCAAAAAATCATCAGATCCTATTACAAAAGCTTATACTCAACACAACTGGAGAAACTGGAGGAAATGGACAAATACCAAAATTAAATCAGGATCAAATAGATCATCTAAACAGTCCCATAACACCTAAAGAAATAGAAGTGTTCATAGAAAGTCTTACAAAAAAAAAAAAAAAAAAGCACAGGACCAGATGGTTTTAGTGCAGAATTCTATCAGACCTTCAAAGAAGACCTAACAGCTATACTCTTCAAACTATTCCACAAAATAGAAACAGAAGGAACACTACCCAACTCATTCTATGATGCCCCAATTATGCTGACACCAAAACCACACAAAGATCCAACAAAGAAAGAGTACTTCAGGCCAATTTCCCTTATGAATATCAATGCAAAAATACTAAATAAAATTCTTGCAAACAAAATCAAAGAACACATCAAAACAATCATCCACCATGATCAAGTAGGCTTCATCCCAGGGATGCAGGGATGGCTCAATATACAGAAATCTATCAATGCAATCCACTGCAAAACAAACACAAAGAAAAAAACCATATGGTCATTTCATTAGATGCTGAAAAAGCATTTGACAAAATCCAGCATCCTTTCATGCTAAAAGTCTTGGAAAGAACAGGAGTTCTAGGCCCATAGCCACACCCCTTAAACCTTTCAAAAATCACTGTCAAATAGCCTCTTATACAATTGTCTTAGCCTATGGATAACTAAGTGTACTGATAATGAAAAGATGTTTGGCTTCAGTCTTTTAATTGACTGGCCTCACTGTGATGCAAGATTTTAGAAGTATTAATGCAAAATATTTAGTTCTTTATAAAACCAGTGACAAAAATTGACACAAAATATTGTATAAGGGTAACCATCAGATGAACAAACAAACCTATTGAAGCTGTCTTTAGCATGATGAGTCAATCTACCAAAAAACAAACAAACAAAACAAAACAAAACACCAATCCCTAAACCCATCCCAAACCAACCATTCAGAGAACCTTGAAGAATTGACAACTGGAAGCTGGAACATTCTTTATAGCTGGAGGGAGAGCATCTTGGGGAATCAGTAAGGTAGGACTAGGAGAACTTTCTGCCAAACATACTTTTGTCTGCCACATTCCTACTTTAATTTTATGATTTGTGTTGCTGTTCCTTTGCTACAAAATTGTTGTTTCAACACACTAGAAATTGTGAGTATTTTAAGAACATTTAATATTAACTTTCAGCTTTCAAAATGAAGTCATGGAGAATTCTTTAATACAATCTGTTTATAAACTATCAATTGTACCTAACATTTCAAACTTTTAATCCAAATTATCAATATTTCCTAAAAGTTAAATGTGTAATTTTATATTCAGACACATTCAATGTTATTGACAAGATGAATAAAATAGTATGCCTAGCAGGTTATTGATGTAGAGAAATTATGAAGGAATCAAATTTCTTAATGTCTCATCAGATAAGCTATAGCCTTAGAAGACATTTAATTAAGCCCTGAAAGATACACCATCAGATTCTATTAACTTTTTTAAAAAAGGAATTGTCTAATGATTTCTCATACTATTTTGACACCAAATTTAGGGAATATGAAATAGAGTATAAAATTATACTAAAAATACTTTTACCTTTGTAATATTAGCCTACCTCTATGAATTATTTTGAAAGAATGTGTATGAACATAAAACCTTTTGGGAAATAACCTTTTAATTTGGATTAAAAGGTTAAAATACTAGGTAAAATTAAAAACAGTATATTCTGACCTATGTGGCTAGAGAAGAAAAATATATAATAAAAATTTCAATGAAAAATAAAATTTTCAGTTATTATAATTGGATATAACTATTTTATCAAATATAAGTTTCAAATAAAAATTGGGCTGGCCCCTGAACCAGCGATAGCGGCGGACCACCATATTGCAACCAGGACACAGCTAGAAAGGCCCAGGTAGACACCCCTTCCAGGGCTACCCTCACAGGGGGGGGGGATATGCTAGGGTCTCAGAGCCAAGGAGGCCGAGTTCCGCCTAGGCTCTGTGGGACATCCCTGTGCCCTCTGGCCCTGCACCAAGGCTGTGTTCTGCAACCAACTCACCGGCCCCTGGACCAGCAATAGCGGCGGGCCTCCATATTGCAACCAGGACACAGCTGGAAAGGCCCAGGTAGACACCCCTTCCAGGGCTACCCTCATGGGGGATCTGCTAGGCTCTCAGAGCCAAGCAGGCTGAGTTCCTTGCAACCAGGACACAGCTGGAGAAGCCCAGGTAGACAGACTCCAACAGGGGCTACAATCGCATGGGTGACAGCCAGCTTATGATCCCTTAAAGCAGCAGTCACACATATTCACCAGTAGAGAAACAACAGGTGAGCCCAGCCTCACAGGAGATTCAAACAACAGCCACTGACAACAAGGCCAACTAACACCATAAATAACCAGATGGCAAAAGGAAAATGAAGGAACTTTACTAACAAAAATCAAGGCAACATGACAGCATCTGAACCCAGTTCTTCAACAACAGGAATCCCTGGATACCTCAAAACACCAGAAAAACAAGACTTGGATATAAAATCACTGGTCAGGATGCTGGTAGCTGAACACATAGAAAAATCTCGTAAAGAAATAGAGGAGAAAATGGATCAAAAGTTAGAAGCCTTTATGAGGCAAATACAAAAATCACTTCAAGAAATTCAGGAGAAGATGGATCAAAGAGAAGAAAACAATAAGGAAGAAAGACAAAAGTCACTTAAAGAACTACAGAAGAACGTGGGCCAACAAGTAGAAGCTATGAAAGAGGAAGCACAAAAATCTATTAAAGAAATACATGAAAACACAATCAAGCAAGCGAAAGATCTGAGCACATCCATCCAGATACTAAAAACAGAAGTAGAAACAACTAAGACATCACAGAGGGAGACAACATTGGGGACAGAAAACCTTGGGAAGAAATCAGGGGCCATAGATGCAAGTATCAACAATAGAATACAAGAGATAGAAGACAGAATCTCAGAAGCCGAAGATACCATAGGAACCATTGATTCAACAGTCAAAGAAAATACTAAATGCAAAAAGGTGGTAACCCAAAACATCCAGGAAATCCAAGACACTATGAGAAGACAAAACCTAAGGATTATAGGTATAGACGAGAGTGAAGATTTACAAGTTAAAGGGCCAGCTAATATCTTCTATAAAATTATGGAAGAAAACTTCCCCAACCTAAGGAGAGAGATGTCCATGAATATACAAGAAGCCTATAGAACCCCAAACAGACTGGACCAGAACAGAAATACATCCCGTCACATAATAATCAAAACTCCAAATGTAATAAACAAAGAAAGAATACTAAAGGCAGCAAGAGAAAAAGGCCAAGTAACATATAAAGGAAGATCTATCAGAATAACACCAGACTTCTCACCTGAGACCATGAAAGCTAGAAGATCCTGGGCAGATATCATGCAAACTCTAAGAGAACACAAACTTCAGCCAAAACTACTTCGCCATTGATGGAGACATCAAGGTATTCCATGACAAAACCAAATTTGCAAGATATCTTTCCACAAATCCAGCCCTACAAAGGATAATAGGGGGAAAACACCAAGACAAGGACCGAAACTACACCCAGGAAGAAGCAAGATAGAAACCTCCTCTCATCAAACCCAAAAGAAGGTAACCTCTCAAATATAAATAAATAAATAAATAAATAAATAAATAAAAATAAAAATAATTTCAAAAATGTCTGGAGGAAATAATTACCATTCCTTAATATCTCTTAACATCAATGGACTCAATTCCCCAATAAAAAGACATAGATTAACAGACTGGATACGGAAACAGGAACCTACATTTTGCTGCATACAGGAAACACATCTCAGTGTTAAAGACAAACACTGCCTTAGAGTAAAAGGATGGAAGACAATTTTACAAGCAAATGGTTTCAGGAAACAAGCGGGGGTAGCCATTCTAATATCAGATAAAATAGACTTCCAACCTAAAGTCATCAAAAGAGACTCAGAGGGTCACTTCTTGCTTGTCAAAGGGAAAATCCACCAAGAAGAGCTCTCAATACTGAACATTTATGCTCCAAATACAAGGGGAACCTCCTTCGTAAAAGAAACCTTACTAAAGCTAAAAGCACACATTACACCTAACACAATAATTGTGGGGGACCTCAACACTCCACTCTCCTCAATGTACCTATCAGGAAAGCAGAAACTAAACAGGGACACAGTGAAACTAATTGAAACTTTGGACCAATTGGATTTAACAGATATATATATATATATATATATATATATATATATATATATATATATAGAGAGAGAGAGAGAGAGAGAGAGAACATTTCATCCTAAAGCTAAAGAATATACCTTTTTCTCAGCACCTTCTCCAAAATTGATCATATAATTGGTCACAAGACAGATGTCAAGAAATACAAGAAGATCAAGCTAATCCCATGCTTCCTATCAAACCACCATGGAGTAAGAGTGGTCTTCAATAACAACAAAAACAACAGAAAGCCCACATACACATGGAAACTAAACAATACTCTACTCAATGACACCTTGGTCAAGGAAGAAATAAAAAAAGAAATCAAAGACTTTTTAGAATTCAATGAAAATGAAGGTACAACCTACCCAAATCTATGGGACACAATGAAAGCAGTGCTAAGAGGAAAACTCATAGCCCTAAGTACATCCTAAAAGAAACTGGAGAGAGCATACACTAGCAACTTAATGGCACACCTAAAAGCCCTGGAAGAAAAAGAAGTTAATTCACCCAGGAGGAGTAGAAGACAAGAAATCACCAAACTCAGGGCTGAAATCAATCAAGTAGAAACAAAGAGAACCATACAAAGAATCAACAAAACCAGGAGCTGGTTCTTTGAGAAAATCAACAAGATAGATAAACCCTTAGCCAGACTAACCAAAGGACACAGAGACAGTATACAAATTAACAAAATTAGAAATGAAAAGGGAGACATAACAACAGAAACCGAGGAAATTCAAAAGATCATCAGATCCTACTACAAAGGTCTATACTCAAAACAACTGGATAATCTGGAGGAAATGGACAATATCCTAGACAGATATCAAATACCAAAATTAAACCAGCATCAAGTAGATCAGCTAAATAGTCCCATAACCCCTAAAGAAATAGAAGGGGTTATAGAAAGCCTCCCAACCAAAAAAAGTACGGGACCAGATGGTTTTAGTACAGAATTCTACCAGATCTTCAAAGAAGACTTAACACCAATACTTTTCAAACTATTCCACAAAATAGATACAGAAGGGACACTGCCCAACTCATTCTTCGAAGCCACAATTACGCTAATACCTAAACCACAAAAAGATCCAACAAAGAAAGAGAACTACAGGCCAATTTCTCTGATGAATATAGATGCAAAAATACTAAATAAAATTCTTGCTAACCGAATCCAAGAGCACATCAAAACGATCATCCACCATGATCAAGTAGGCTTCATCCCAGGGATGCAGGGATGGTTCAATATACGGAAATCCATCAATGTAATCCACTACATAAACAAACTGAAAGAAAAAAACCACATGGTCATCTCATTAGATGCTGAAAAAGCATTCGACCAAATTCAGCATCCTTCCATGCTAAAAGTCTTGGAAAGAGCAGGAATTCTAGGCCCATACATAAACATAGTAAAAGCAATCTACAGCAAACCAGTAGCCAACATCAAAATAAATGGAGAGAAACTTGAAGCATTCCCACTAAAATCAGGGACTAGACAAGGCTGCCCTCTCTCTCCATATCTTTTCAATATAGTACTTGAAGTTCTAGCAAGAGCAATTAGACAACATAAGGAAGGAAGTCAAAGGGATACAAATTGGAAAGGAAGAAGTGAAACTATCATTATTTGCAGACGATATGATAGTTTACCTAAGCGACCCAAAAAACTCCACCAGAGAACTTCTACAGCTGATAAACAACTTCAGCAAAGGGGCAGGTTATAAAATTAACTCAAGCAAGTCAGTGGCCTTCTTGTACTCAAAGGACAAGCAGGCTGAGAAAGAAATTAGGGAAATAACACCCTTCACAATAGCCACAAACAACATAAAGTATCTTGGCGTAACTCAAACCAAACAAGCGAAAGATCTGTACGACAGGAACTTCAAGTCCTTGAAGAAAGAAATCGAAGAAGACCTCAGAAGATGGAAAAATATTTCTTGCTCCTGGATTGGCAGGATCAATATAGTAAAAATGGCCATCTTGCCAAAAGCAATATACAGATTCAATGTGATCCCCATCAAAATCCCAACTCAATTCTTCATAGATCTAGAAAGAGCAATTCTCAAATTCATCTGGAGCAACAAAAAACCCAGGATAGCTAAAACTATTCTCAACAATAAAAGGACTTCTGGGGGAATCAATATCCCTGACCTCAAGCAGTACTACAGAGCAATTGTGTTAAAAACTGCATGGTATTGGTATAGCAACAGGCAAGCAGATCAATGGAACAGGATTGAAGACCCAGAAATTAATCCACAGATTTATGGTCACTTGATCTTTGATAAAGGATCCACAACCATCCGGTGGAATAAAGATAGCCTTTTCAACAAATGGTGCTGGTTCAACTGGAGGTCAACATGCAGAAGAATGTGAATTGACCCACTCTTATTTCTTTGCACTTAGATCAACTCCAAGTGGATCAAGGACCTCCACATAAAACCAGACACACTGAAACTATTAGAAAAGAAACTTGGGAAGACCCTGGAGGACTTGGGCACAGGGGAAAAGTTCCTGAACAGAACACCAATAGCTTATGCACTAAGATCAAGAATCAACAAATGGGACCTCATAAAATTACAAAGTTTCTGCAAAGCAAAGGACACTGTCAGAAGGACAAAACGGCAACCAACAAAGTGGGAAAAGATATTCACCAACCCCACATCTGACAGAGGGCTAATATCCAATATATACAAAGAACTCAAGAAGTTAGACCGCAAAGAACCAAATAACCCTATCAAAAAATGGGGCACAGAGCTAAACAAAGAATTTTCACCAGAAGAAATTCGGATGGCCGAGAAACACCTTAAAAGATGTTCAACATCATTAGTCATCAGGGAAATGCAAATCAAAACAACCCTGAGATTCCACCTCACATCAGTCAAAATGGCTAAGATTAAAAACTCAAGAGACAACAAGTGCTGGTGAGGATGTGGAGAAAGAAGAACACTCCTCCACTGTTGGTGGGATTGCAAAACGGTAAAACCGCTCTGGAAATCAGTTTGGCGGTTCCTCAGAAAATTGGGCATGTCACTTCCAGAGGACCCTGGCATACCACTCCTGGGCATATACCCAGAGGATTGCCCTGCATGCAATAAAGACACATGCTCCACTATGTTTATAGCAGCCTTGTTTATAATAGCCAGAAATTGGAAGGAGCCCAAATATCCCTCAAAGGAGGAATGGATACAGAAAATGTGGTATATTTATACAATGGAATACTACTCAGCAATTAAAAATAATGAATTCATGCAATTTGTAGGTAAATGGTTAGACCTGGAAAATATCATCCTGAGTGAATTAACCCAATCACAAAAGAATGCACATGAAATGCAATCACTGATAAGTGGATATTAATGAGCCCAGAAGCCCTAAATATTCAAGACACAAATAGCAAGTCAAATGATTCCCAAGAAGAAGAAAGGAGAGGACCCTGGGCCTGTAAAGATTGCATCCAGTTTAGTAAAGAAATCGAGGGGGGAGGGGGAATTATTGGGGAATCGTTGGGGGGGGAGAGGAACTATGGGAACTATGGTGGGTGGGAACTGGGAAAGGGGAAAGCCTTTGGAATATAAACATAGAATATAGAAAATAAAAATTAAGAAAAGAATATATCCAATAACAAAATAAAAATTGATTTTAATGGTAGCATATTGCTCAAGTTTGACCTCAGAAACAGATTATTTCCGTAAAATACTATTTCATTTCATTATTTGTCATCAAAAGTGGTAATCCCAGCTTCATATCCTAGACATAATATATAAAGTGTTTCTTTTATGGAAACCTTTAAGAAAATATTTATCATTTTGTTGAAAACAGATTGATGTCTCACAAATTACATCCCATCCACCGTTTCCTTCCCCTACTCCTCCCAGCTGCCCCACCACCCACTTCTACAGAGCCACTCCCACTCCAAGTTCCCCTCAGATAAGTGTAGGCCTCCAAGGGAGGACAGCCAAACAGGACAAAAGAAGACAAGATAAGAAATGCTGAAAGCCTTCATATTGAGGCTGGACAAGGCAATTTACTAGTTGGAAAACAGTCTCTCAAGAACAGGTGAAAAGGTCAGAGACACACCTTTTCTAACTGTCAGAAGTCTTACCAAAGCACCAAGCAAAGTGTATACTCACACGACCTGGTTCAGACACAATCAGCTTGTTGTTTGAATTTCTGTGACCTCCTGTGATTGATTGGGTTGATCATGTGCAAAGATCACAACATGAGTAATATTCAAGTATATATCTTTTCATTTACCTTGGTAAATGAAAAGATATATACTTGAATATTACTCAGTTACCTAGCTGTACAAGACTATTTTTCATATAATATTAATATTGCACTAAGCATATATATGCTATTTTTTGTTATGTTATACATCATCATATTATTATTATTATTACTGTTATATCAGACAATATAATAGAGAACTATAACTGAATGGAATAATGCAAGTTTCAAGAATATAAAAATACAGCATTGCAAATTTTCCCTTTATTTTGACATGGGTGAAGGTTGAGTGTGTGTGTGTGTGTGTGTGTGTGTGTGTGTGTGTGTGCATATTTCTTTTCTTTTAGTTTTAATTTAAAATTTTCCAAAGGCTACAAATTAAAGCTTAAATAGACTTACATACTATTTTTGCCATGAGATTCTCCACCAGCATATTCTGAAAACTATTTGTAAGAAAACTCACAATCCCATTTACAAATTCACAAGTTTATTGTAAAACATGATGGAATGATTTCATGTATGAATATGTCCATGCCATATTTCAAAACCAAACCAATGACATCTCTAACTGAAACAGGATTACATATACCTCTATAATCAGAGACAGGTATTTCATATCATTCCTGAAGAAACAGAACTAGGATAAACAAGGACCTGTTTCAACAAAACAAAATACATATTGCAAGTATATACCTAATACAGGCAAAAAATAATTTTACATGAGTCACTAGTTAGAACACTGTTTTTAATAGTATGTAAGAAACTCTGTTGCTAGTTTTTGTGTCTGAAGATAGACAGCTATATCGTATATGTGTATATGTGTTGCAAAATAGTGATTGAATTTATGTTGGAATTGTTTTTGTTCCAATTACCTGGTTTTTCATAGCTAGAACCTCAAGAATGTGATTTAATTTAAATGGACCCAGGGAGCTGTGGCACACATATGCATCTTCTGCTGGGGGCATCACAGATGTGTGACTGAATCTCCTAGGTCATTCTAAATTAGACATTCAAAGTTTACCAACCCAAGCTTGATCAGGCACGCTTCAGCTTTGTCTCTTTTCTCATAAAAGTTCAGCTTTGTGTGCCTGTATCTATCCATGTCTCCCTAATGTAGTCTGTGTTCTTCAACATATTCGAAAGTGTAACTCTTTATTAAGCTTCTATATTAAAGTTTAAAGTAAAAACATTATCAACTCAGAAAATGTCCAAGTATATGAAAGATTTTACTAAAATTTGATTTTAATCAATTTATAGATGCGTTAAATATTGAAATGAATGATGGTAATTAGACATAAAATGACCAATGTGTATTACTGTTTTTTTAAACAGAAGAACTTTTCTTTTCTTTGGGATCCAAGGACCCTGGCCTCCAGTAGCCATCTAATGAACTAGTTGAGCTAGACAATCACCCTGATCATAGATGTGACAGATAAGCAGGCATTGGGTTTAAGGTCAAGGCAGGAGAATGTGGGTGCCAATTGGAAAGAAATGCTGCAGGAGGAGAGTGGGCACCATCTCCAGCACCTGCAAATTCCTGCCTGTGGTTAGAAGACTTAAATCAGGGCCCTAGCATCCTAGCCCTTGCCCAAGGGGCCAGTAGTCTCCTCATCTAGGTATTACTTTTTAAACTCAATTGGATAGCAAAAATTCAAGAGGGTTTAAAAATATCCAAAGTATCTAGGCAAGCTGAAGAGGGAATGAGTACTAGTGGGATAATTTTGTTAACAGGCACTCTCCAAGGTTCTGAATTAATATATAAAATTTTAAGTGTGTTTCTAGTTTGTCTCATTGTTTTCTTTCAACTGTCTGATCCCAGAACTGTCTCTGTTCTCAGTACTTCCTCGAGTAACCTGCTTGAGGAAGATTCTTTTGTATCTTTATTTCCTATTATTTATTTGTTGCTTATCTAGATGTGTCTCTTGTTTATGTATAGGGCCACATGTGTCTGTTTACACTCGAATGCCAGCACAGGGTGTTAGGTCATGTGGTGTTTGAGCTGCAGATGCTTGGCAGACACCAGGCTTCTGATGGGAGTTCTGAGATTTGAACTCTGGTACTCATGGTTACATAAGTAGTCTCATTCTGTGGCTGTGCATGAAAAGCGGTATAAAGCATGTTCTCTTTGCCATCAAGTTTTTAATCAATAGAGTATGTGAAGTGACAAACTTTTCTCACTTCTAGAATCCACGTAAATATTATCTTGCTAGAAGACTAGAATAGGGAAGTTAATTGACTGCACACAACAGATACATTACAAGATCAGTAATGGTTTCTCTAGTAAATTTCCATCCTGACCAAGAAAATCTAAGGGGTGAAAAAGCAAAAGGACTTTTTGATTGGATTCTTGAATGACAACTAAGAAGATGTAGAAAACATTCAGCTAGAGTGTGTTTTAAGGGTTTACATTAAAAAAACCCACTAAATTCCAGTATTTTAACAAACTGGTGTTTATTTTATGACAGCTAGTATTATCTAAATTAATTCAAATCACAGACTTCAACTACATTACTGTAAAATTGCTTACAAATCAAAAGGCAGAAATAAACATATGCAATAATATGCCAGTTATTGAAGCAGGAATTACCACAAAAATATAAAAAATGCACTGTCATATTACAGCATAATACAAAAATATTTGTTCTAGGGAGAACAGATATATGAACATTAAAATGATTATTAATCATATCAACATTTCTCAAGAAGTCATAGTAAATATTGTTTATTTCAGTACAAGCAGATGAATATGCACTTACACTCATAAGTATTAAATACATATTAAAATATAAATGATTATGCATGTAGCTTAGGAAACTGGAGGAATTAAATAGGTTCTCAATATGGAGAAGGGTTGTATGTCTCATTAAACTTCAAGGTGATCTTCTCTGGGGATACAGATTATTTCCAATACATTTTCATGGTCATTATTGAAACACATAATGGTGTGTGTTTAGTGGCAACACAGTGTGCATTAGGGGGATAATACATTTACTCATTAATTCAAAGCATATTAAAATCTTGTCCCTTTCATTGTCTTAACCATGCAATAATTTATTTTTACTAAAATATTCCATTTGTTTTCAGCAAAGGACATTACAAGGTTACAATATAAATTCAAGGCAGTAGTGATTAAAAGTAATTTCATTACTGGGCATAGACTCTCCTTCAGGAGAATATATGAATATTATTTTCTATTTTAGTAGTAAATATCCTGCTTTTGTAAGGCCATTAATTTTGCTTCTTTTAAGAAACTTATGGGCAGCACTATTAGATTTAGTAAGTTACTAAGAAAACCAACAATTATGCGGTGTGAAGGTGGGAGTGGAAATTATTGAGCTGATCATGAGAGACCTGAGGGTGAAATTTGAGGTACAGATATGATAATATTTCATTGTATTTAAAATTTGAGGTATGGATATGTTACTATCTCATTGTATTTATATATAAAATTGTCAAAGAACGGATTTAAAATAAAATAAAAATAGGATGGCATATATTCAATTTTCTCTTTGGTTTCCTTAATAAATCAATAGACAAAATAGTGTCCAGTTCTGAGTAGTAGTGAAACAATTTTACATGTATAGAGTTGTGACATTCAACATTCCATTTATCTGCTGATCTTCCCAATTTTATTTGACATATACCAGCCAAGTATTCTAAAATATTTTGAGAAACAATGGAACAAAAAATGAATGTGAATATGAAGCTAGTAGCATAGAAAGCTATCTTTATTATAATTTTAATTGCATTTATTTATATTTTCAGTCAAATTTTTTAAAGAACACTTTCTGTTCTGAGCAACTATTTTATAGTACTATCAGCAAAGATAATATGAAAACCAAAGTGCATGCAAGTGAAAACATGTGGAAGACTTTGATTAAGCTTGTGAGAGAATTTAACAACATAAATGAATACAGAATCACAGATTTTGATAGGACATAAAGTGGAATTCTGAGACCATGAACACCTTTGTTCTCGGATCTCTCTCCGTGAAGAAACTAGCTCTTCTACTGTTTCAAGGTTAGTTTTAAACTTGTTTTTATTTGATGGTGTATACATAGGTCTTCATAATGTTCAAAACACTGAGAGGATACAGGATGAAGAAGAAAACCTATTTTGGAATTAAAACTTTTCAGTGAAGAAGTGAAAGTAGCGGAATATACATAAAAAATATGTGGGAATGTGAATCCAATGAGAAAAGACATTAGGAAAGGGAAAAATCCTGGTTAGTGGGAAAAATTACAAGGGCACTTAGTGGTTTAAATAATAGCCCGCAAAAGCTCATATGCTTAAATACTTGAATACCTGGTTGGTAGAACTGTTTGGGAATGATTCAGTGTGGTTTGTTTGAGGAAGTGTCTCTTTTGGGGTAGGTGTTTAGGATTATAGGGATTCTTGTAATTCCCAGTACCTTCTCCCTGCCTCAAGGAACTCAACTATTCCTTCTCCCTGCTATCACAGGTTCTAAGCCTCTGAAACTGAAGCAAGTTAAATAATTTCTTTTATGAGTGGTCTTGTTCACAGTATTTTATCACAACATGGAAAGTAAGACAGACACAGACTCAATTTTATAACTCTGATACCTTGCAGATATACAGCTGCTTACTTTAGAGTTAACTGTGGATTTATAAATCAGCAAATTGTTAACTAACATTCTTGACCTCATCATCCAATCTTTCATAACAGGATGTTCCCTAGCATGAAAAATATGTTACTAATTGTATTCACTATAATTTTTAAAGCCAATGTACAACATGGTTGCAAAATTAATCATGCAAAATAAAATAAAACCACTTAGTATTTCCTGGAGGCTGGCAACATTATAGTGTTCTTATTGCTGATGCCCTTATATCATTCTAAGCATTTATGAATGTTATAATTGCACTGCGTATTTGTGTCAATCAAAATATTCTGTTTGGTACTTTCTAGCGGTATTTTTCTTACACACTCACAGAATTTGTTTATTATGCCAAACCCAGTGGGTTATTCACTGTCTCAGCTTACTAAAATGGATACTCTATGGATATACCTTTTTCTGAGAAATTTTCTCTTTTTTCATGGTGTGTTTTCTCCCAAGTATCATCATACATCTCATTCCTTTGTGCAATCTCTCACTTCATACTCTTCTGTATGTGTTCCCTCTATGTCATTTTTGAATACCCTTTAATGTGGGGAATTCCAACCTTCGGTGCTAACTTTAACCACCTGGCTGGGGACTCTCACTTGACCCTATCTATAGCCAGGAAACATGAAGTTGTTTCACTGTTACTTGCACTTGGTCCCTTTTCTTTCTTTTTTTTTTGATTTTTTTTATTGTATATATTCTATATTTACAATTCATTTCCCTTTTTCTGGTTCCCCACCCCCAAAGGTCCCACATGTCCTTTTCCCTCCCCCTGCTCCCGCATCCACCCCCTCCCACTTTACTGTTCTTGTACTCTCCCACAATGATGTTTTGGTCCATTCTAGCACCAGTGTCCACTCCTTTCTTCTTGTGAGACATCACTTGATATGTGATTTGTGTCTTTGGTGTTCCAAGCTTCTAGGTCCCTTTTCTAAATAGACACCAGAGATATGCTGCTAATCACACCCATCCTCTATCCAACCCAGTTCAAACCTACATACTTTCAGACATTGCCTGGTGAGTCCAACAGATCCTTCTCTTCCCATACCCTTCTTAGACCATAGTTAGCCTGTGTCTCATATATTAAGTGTCAGATCCTAATGTTGCTAGTTTCCAGGCTTGCACCATGAAACACATGATGCATAAGAGTCCAGTCTGCTGTGTCTTCTTGACTTCTTCCTATGCATGCCAAAATCAATATTTATTCC
The DNA here is from genome assembly GCA_964023405.1 of Apodemus agrarius. Classification (NCBI taxonomy): domain Eukaryota; kingdom Metazoa; phylum Chordata; class Mammalia; order Rodentia; family Muridae; genus Apodemus; species Apodemus agrarius. Next base: position 39,094,705 of record OZ030016.1, on the reverse strand, counting down.
AAATCCTGCCTACATATGTTGATTACTGTCTCAGCCTGCTGTCCTCATAGCAGACATAGAACTAACATAAGCTCACATGCCCAAGTTTCATCAACACACACACTCACACAGACACACACACATATATATATATACACACACAGAGAGAGAAATGCAATTAATAAAATATTTCACCCCCAAATTCACTAGTCTCTTAGAATGTCTCTATTGAGAGTTACCAAATAATATGAGGGTACATGAAAGCACAGTCATAAACTTTATGACATACATGGAAGACTTTAAACAATACAAATAAACATCCTAATTAAGTTAAAGAGAATGAACTTAGAGTAAATGTATAAGCAATACACAAGAAAATACAAACAGAAGGCTGAAAGAGATGCCAAAGAGAGTGTGGGATTTAAAAGCAAAATTCAATAAAGACACAGAAATATCGAATGAACACTATCTAAAAGGGAGATGGAATTGAAAACTCTATAACTCAACTAGAAAACTTAAGTGAAAGCCTTACAAGAAGAATGAGTCAATTAGAAGATTGAATATCAGCACTCAAAGATTAAGTCATTAGACAACACAGAAAACAGTATGAAATTATTTTAAGTTTCAAGAAAGGAACATAAAGAATTATAGGATACCATGAAAACACCAAGAACACTTATATCACTGAATTATATTCATGTAGAAATGACCTTCTCATTGAATCTTCCTACTAAGGCTCTCAACACTACACCAGTTCAAATGATCTGGCATATATAGACATATACTGTCCTGTCTCAAATCCCATAGTATGTTAGTACACTTAGAATTAAGTACAAACTTCCCATTGTGACCAATAAGAACATCTACATTGCAATTCCTTCCAGCCAGTGGTACTTTCATAACACTCAGCTTTATAAAAGAAACAGCCACTGTCTGAAGTAACACCTTCACATAAGTACATCCTTGATGGACTTACACAAAAATAAATTCCACATATTAACATAGATGGATTCAGTAATAATGATTGGGAAGTCAATATAGGTCAGTATTTTACAAATACTCCAAAATAGCATGCTGAGAGTGAGAGAACACAGTAAACATTGAGAAACATGTTAGACAGGAGTGGTGACATACCCATTGTCAGCACTGGTGGATGCTTATCAACAGTGGATTATAGCTTTTCACATAGAGAAAACATTCTGCCTGGTGTTTTCCATTGTTCCATGTCTAATATGTATGCATGGATGAAGTAAATCCCTAGAGACTGCCCTACCTGGGGATTCATCCTATAAACAGTCACCAATCTCTGACATTACTATGGACGACAAGAAGTGTATACCAAAAGGAGCATGCCATAGTTGCCTCCAGAGGGGCCCTGCTAGAGCCTTACAAATACAGAGGCAGATACTAGCAGCCAACCATTGGTCTGGGCGGGCGAGGGGGGGGTCCCCAATGGAAGAGCTGGAGGGTGGCTCAGAAGAGCTAAAGCTGTTTACAGCCCCATGGGAAGAACAACGATGTCTGCCACCCAAATGCCCCAGGAATTCCCAGGGACTAAACCATCAACCAAGGGGTACACATGGTTCCAGCCAAAAATGTGGAAGAAGAATTACTTGTAGGGCATCAGTGGTAGGAGTGGTCCTTGGCCAGGTGAAGGCTCAATAGATGCCCCAACAAAGGGAAATCAAGGAGGGGAGGTGGGAGTGAGTCTGGTGGAGGGCATATATGTGGAAGCAGGGTGTGGGAGGAAGGGTTGGGAGTCTTTGGGGAGGGGAAAATCTGGAAAGGTTTTACCATTGGAAATGTAAATGAAGATTAAGTTCAATAAAGAAAATAATAAAAAGAAGCTTATCATTGAATTTAGCAAGTATTTCACCATTGTTATTCCTGCAAGTAGTGAGGTTGTATGAATTGCTTTTTTTTTTTTTTTTAAGATCTTGTGCCTTTATAATATCCTGTACTTACAGGGAGCAATCTGTTACATTGTTTAATGGAAGTGTCTGTTGATACCACAGCTTTTGTTTTCTTTAATCTGAACAGTATGTTTTTTTTCACACTGTAATCCTCTGCTCTGTCGCTGGATAATGAAAGAGGTGTTTTAAATCTCTCTGATGAAATACAGCATTTTTCTGCTTCATCTCCAGCTTAAAGTAGATCCTTATTGCCCTGTAGCAGAACACCTCCATTCTTCTCATAGCACAGTGGTATTTTCTCTTAACACCAAAGGTTCAGAAGAATTTGCTTACTCACTCACTACAGGGCAAATACTGTGCTGGATATCCTAGTATTCAGTTAGAGAAAGCAGTTTTAAATTAAAATAATCTGCAACTCATTGCAACAATCTAAGTGCTTAGAAGTGCTCAATTCAATTTATGCTTATGCTCATCTGTAATTTTTTTACCTTCTCTATAAGAAATATTAGTGACATTTTACAAATGACTAATTGACACACTATGTTCATCAATATATCCCTTAAGACATGCATTAACCCAGAGATTTTCAAAACTCTATATAACCATTCAAATAACAATTCTAATAGTCAAACAACTAGGTCCTGAAGAAGCCTGCTGTGAAAAATGCTTAAGACAAATAAGATCACTTCATTTGTAACAACCATGAAATAAGAGATATAAAAAAATCATTAGTATTTCTTCCAGGTATTTAGTAGTTTGCATTAAATTTCCAAATTCATTTTCTAATAGGGCTACCACCAATTAAACAAATAAATAAATGTACACCAATTGATCTCTGGAAAAGCCCCAAGAACAGTAGATTTGAATAGAAGACTGGAGGATGTAGCTCAGTGATCTTAAGACAGCAGTCAATTAGGTGTTACTTGCCTGGATTGCAACATTTGGATTACTGAGTTCTATTGGCAGAGTTCCTGGGTTAGTATATCTCGGTTGAAGCATATAGACCTGCCGCAATGATCAAGCCAGAGGTTTTATCATAACAACAGTGGATGTTAGGATCAAACTCAGAGAATAACTGTAAATCTAGTTAAAGAGAGACGTTTGACTCAGTAGGAACTAATATTAATTCATTCTCAAGTTCACTGCCATTGTATTGAATGTATGGAAGACATAGTGGATGATTTTAGCCATGGGATAAAAAATTGCTGTAAAACCAGAATTAAACGGATATTAATGCAAAAGACTTCAACATGTCAAATTCATGTCAGACTCAACATTCAATGAGATGTACTGAAATTGCCATTTTGTTTTTGTTATGCTTTATACACGTGCATATTTGTGTACATATATTTTCAAAATAGGTATCATTATCTGCTTTATTAGTGATTTAAAATAACTGCAAAGAGCATTTGGGGTGGAATAGAGGGGTGGAATAATTTGCCTCCCATTTGACTCTGATCAAGCTTTGTAAACAGATAACCCAGCAGAGCACAAGGACAGGCATTCTTCAAGGACCAAAAGGCAGCAAATGCTGTTGATATAGACAATGTGATTTTTCAAAATATGGTGGTTTATTGTTTCAAATATTGAATGAAATAAAGTGTAATCTACATTTACTAATATGTTTTTTCAATTCACAAATCATCAAAATACATAAAAATCATAGACAATAGTTTGTGTTCATATGTGAACTGGATTGAGGTTTCTGATAAAATGGTTCTAAGTGTTTTTGAACTATTTAAATAATTGGTAATAAATATATGAGCTCCCTATGACCCACAGAATTAAAAAAATTCTGATTCAAATGCTTAAAACAAATTAGATTACCACTGAATAAGTATATGTGAAGCATAAAATATTTTTGAATTTATAAAAATACTATCCAGTATATGAATTCTTCTGCTGTTCTCTCCTCTAATGTGAGATGTTGTAGGAAATCATATAAAAATGATATTTCTTTATAACTGGAAGGTATTAACATGTTTAAGTAAGTGAGCTGTTATGTATTTGAAGTTATTCATGTTAATATTTACGTGAACATAAAGATTCAAGTAGGTATGCCATTTGAAATATTTATAATATTCTAGAATAGGGCTTCACAACATGTGGCTCACTTTCCTTTGTGGGGGGTGAAATGACCCTTTCACAGGAGTCATCTAAAACCATCAGAAAACACAGATATTTAATATTTAATTCATAATAATAGACTTGTATGAAATATCACCAGAATAGCTATGAAATATGAAATGAAACTAATTTTATGGTTTGAGGTCACCACATGAAGAACTGTATTTAAAGGGCAATAGCATTAGGAAGGTTGAGAAGCTCTGTTCTAGAAGAAGGGATACACCAGTCTAAATCCGGGATATATTTTACAGAATTCTAAATATTGAAGCATTTTAATTAGAAATTAAATAAGAATTTTTTAATAAATGAATATCAACAGAAATTTCAATAGCATCATTAATTCAGTGATAATGTACTATTAAGAGAATATTAAATCACTAAATTAAATTTTATATTTAATTTCTATGTTAAAGAATATTAAAATATTAACTATGTTAGAAGGTCGCAAGTTTCTATAACACTCTCAACCATTTTTCAATTTCAGATTATATCGTAGACATGAAGCAAAACAATCTAACAGAAACTTAATCAGATATAAGAGCTTGGAGTTCAGGGGCTGAAGTCTCGGTAGCAAATTGTCAATCTGTAAGTTATAGAAACCAATATTACTAAGTTGATGAAGTTGAACAAATGTAGCAAATACAGGGAAAAATGTGGAAATCTGCCTCTCTGACTCTGTGGATCTATAAACAAGTGCCTGATCCCGAGCCTAGAGTTACTATCACTCTTTGGGAAGCATTGGGAAAATAAGGTGGAATAAAGTCCAGCAATAAGATGTTCATCATCCACCCCGGAGTCTGTTTTCCTCTGATCCCAACAAGAGTCTTGAGAAGGCTATGGCCATGCTTCTTTTATGCACCTCAATCCCCATTCTAATCTAATTCAGTATAATTAATGCGACCCCACTATTTAAGACTTAGATAACAACATAAATCAGCAGAGCAGAGGGAATGTTATGACACTCTTTACCTCAAAACACTGTTTCTATTATTACCATATTTGGCATGCTTAAATGTCTAAGAAACACACAAGCAATGCCAGATTTTCATTTCACAATGTATAAGAAGCATAGGTAACCCACCGAAATACTCTTGGTACAGCAACAATAAGGATACAGGAGGTTTTATTTTAAACATTTTGGGACAATAGTATCTATTCTTCTGAGCCATTCTTCCCAAGTTCTATCCTTTAAACACTTATGTCCTCCAGAATAGCTTCTGAAAAACAAAGCTGATACTTATGGGGTCTACTTCTGTTTAATAATCTAAGAGTAGAGAGATAAGGTATATAATGATTTATACACATGGGCACATAATCTATAAAACTACAAAGATACACATACATGAATATGAATACACATACCCACCTGCATGTGTCCGTGCACTGTAGGAGAACAAAGAAGAGATAACTATGATGACTATCCTTCCTTTCTGCAACTGATATATGTGCACAACTGATATGTATAACTTCCATTTTCTACTCTCTATTTCTTATTTCCTTTGTTCTCATATTGTACCCTGGTCAACTATGGTTTGTTGGGTAATAGGGTGACTTTGGCCATAATTTCTGAAAGGTTTCCTTATAATGGATTCTTTCAAATTAAGTTTACAAACAAAGTTTATAAAACAAAAAAAAAACAAAAACAAAAACAAAAACAAAACAAAACTGTGGCTTCCAGCTGGATTCTAAGGAAGGTGGTATTTATCACAAAAAAAAAGCAGCAACTTTCAGCAAGATGGCCAATTTTACTACGTTAATCCTGCCTATCCATGACCACGGGAGATCTTTCCATCTTCTGAGACCTTCTATTTCTTTCTTCAGAGACTAGAAGTTCTAATCATACATATCTTTCACTTGCTTGGTTAGAGTCACGTCAAGATATGTTACATTATTTGTGACTATTGTGAAAGGTGTCCATTTCCTAATTTCTTTCTCAGTGTGCTTATACTTTGTGTAGAGTAAGGTTACTGATATATTTAAATTAATTTTATATCCAGCCAATTTGCTGAAGTTGTATCTCCAATTCAATCCCCATCAAATTTCCAACTCAATTCTTCATAGAGTTAGAAAAAGTAATACATTTGAATAACAAAAAATTCAGGATAGTAAAAACTATTCCCAACAATAAAAGAATTTCTTGGGGAATCACCATCCCTGATTTCAAACTGTACTACACAGCAATAGTGAGAAAAAAAATGTATGGTATTGGTGCAGAGACAGGCAGGTAGATCAATGGAATAGAATTGAAGACCCAGACAGGAACCCACACACCGATGGTCACTTGAACTTTGACAATGGAGTTAAATGCATCCAGTGAAAAGAGAACAGCATTTTCAACAACTGGTACTGGTTGAACTGGAGGTCAGCAGTTAGAAGAATGCAAATTGATTCATTCTTTTTTTTTTTTAATCATTTTTTTTATTTTCTATATTCTTTGTTTACATTCCAAAGGCTTTCCCCTTTCCCAGGTACCCCCCACCATATGTCCCATAATTCCTCTCCCCCCATGCTATTCCCCACTCTTCCCCCCCCCCGATTTCTCTGTTCTGGGTCTACAATACTGGATCCAATCTTTACAGGCCCAGGGTCCTCTCCTTTTTTTCTTCTTGAGAGTCATTTGACTTGCTAATTGTGCCTTGAGTATTTAGGGCTTCTGGGCTCATTAATATCCACTTATCAGTGATTGCATTTCGTGTGTATTCTTTTGTGATTGGGTTAGCTCACTTAGGATGATAGTTTCCAGATCTAACCATTTACCTACAAATTGCATAAATTCATTATTTTTAATTGCTGAGTAGTACTCCATTGTATAAATATACCACATTTTCTGTATCCATTCCTCCTTTGAGGGATATCTGGGCTCCTTCCAATTTCTGGCTATTATAAACAAGGCTGCTATAAACATAGTGGAGCATGTGTCTTTGTTGTATGCAGGGGAATCCTCTGGGTATATGCCCAGGAGTGGTATGCCAGGGTCCTCTGGGAGTGGCATGCCCAATTTTCTGAGGAACCGCCACACTGATTTCCAGAGTGGTTTTACCATTTTGCAATCCCACCAACAGTGGAGGAGTGTTCCTCTTTCTCCACATCCTCGCCAGCACTTGTTGGCAGGATCAATATAGTAAAAATGGCCATCTTGCCAAAAGCAATCTACAGATTCAATGCAATCCCCATCAAAATCCCAAATCAATTCTTCATAGATCTAGAAAGAGCAATTCTCAAATTCATCTGGAGCAACAAAAAACCCAGGATAGCTAAAACTATTCTCAACAATAAAAGGACTTCTGGGGGAATCAATATCCCTGACCTCAAGCAGTACTACAGAGCAATTGTGTTAAAAACTGCATGGTATTGGTACAGCAACAGGCAGGTAGATCAATGGAATAGGATTGAAGACCCAGAAATTAACCCACAGACTTATGGTCACTTGATCTTTGATAAAGGAGCCACAACCATCCAGTGGAAAAAAGATAGCCTTTTCAACAAATGGTGCTGGTTCAACTGGAGGTCAACATGCAGAAGAATGCGAATTGACCCACTCTTATCTCCTTGTACTAAGATCAACTCCAAGTGGATCAAGGACCTCCACATAAAACCAGACACACTGAAACTATTAGAAAAGAAACTTGGGAAGACCCTGGAGGACATGGGCACAGGGGTAAAGTTCCTGAACAGAACACCAATAGCTTATGCTCTAAGATCAAGAATGGACAAATGGGACCTCATAAAATTACAAAGTTTCTGTAAGGCAAAGGACACTGTCAGAAAGACAAAACGGCAACCAACAAAGTGGGAAAAGATCTTCACCAACCCCACATCCGACAGAGGGCTAATATCCAATATATACAAAGAACTCAAGAAGTTAGACCCCAAAGAACCAAATAACCCTATCAAAAAATGGGGCACAGAGCTAAACAAAGAATTTTCACCAGAAGAAATTCGGATGGCCGAGAAACACCTTAAGAGATGTTCAACATCATTAGTCATCAGGGAAATGCAAATCAAAACAACCCTGAGATTCCACCTCACTCCAGTCAGAATGGCTAAGATTAAAAATTGATTCATTCTTATCTCCTTGTACAAAGCTCAAGTCCAAGTGGATCAAGGACCTTCACATAAAAACAGATACACTCAAACTAATAGAGGATAAAGTGGGGGAAAGCCTCTAGCACATGGGCATAGGGGAAGATTTCTTGAACAAAACACCAATGGCTTATGCTCTAAGATGAAGAACTGACAAATGGGACCTCATGAGATTGCAAAGCTTCTGTAAGACAAAGGATACTGTCAATAGGGTGCTTCAGGCCTTCTTCGAAGGGGAAACAAAATACTAATGGGTGGAAATATGGATACAAAGTGTGGAGTAGTGACTGAAGGAAAGGCAATACAGAGACCGTCCCACATGGGAATCCAACCCATGTACAATTACCAAAGCCAGACACTATAGAGGATGCTAAGAAGTGCTTGCTGATAGGAGCCTGATATTGCTGTCTCCTGAGAGGCTCTTCCAGAGCCTGACAAATACAGAGACAGGATGTTCACTGCCAACCAGTGGACTAAGCACAGGATCACCAATGGAGGAGTTAGACAAAGGATTGAAGGAGCTGAAGGGGCTTGTAACTCAATAGGAAGAACAACAATATCAACCGACCAGATATCCCCCATAGCTCCCAGGGACTAAACCAGCTAAACAACTATTTTGAGATCCATTTGACAGTGCCACAGCATTCTTAGCTTGGGGCCATGACTACTTTACCTTTTGCATATTTTAATATTGAAGAAATTCATACTTTGCTTGCTACATTCTTTGCTGGCTTAAGAAGTGAGGTTTTTATTTTTTATAAATTATAACTGGTAGTGTCATTATCCTTTTTCTACTGAGAACACCTGGAGCATTTAGGTATCCTTTGCAGCCAGGAATCTTCAGTACTAATAATTATGCATTAGGCCCAAATTTTAAATCTTCCAAATACTTTAAAGCCTGTGTTTTATTAGTTTCTGCTCACAAACAAACCTGTAAATCACAGCAGGATTATTATCTTTTTTCCCTTATTTGTAGAAGCAATGAAGAAACATAAAAACAGAGCAGTTCAAAATCGTGATAAGAATACCAGTGGCACGAATCTATATTTCTTTGAAACAAACAAATAGACATAAATAACCAACCCACTGGGTTTAAACATACCCTAGATAAAACTGGAGGTGGTATCATTAGAGGAGTGAAAAGTTGAAAATTAATTTGTTAAACATGATCCACTAAATAATATATACCCTTCCTAATTTCATGTCATCATCTTTTATTTAATTACCAATACATTTACTCATGGCTGTTCATTCATGCAATAATGTGTGACAATTCAGTACAGCAAAATAAACCTACTTGTGGCCATATCCCCAAAGAATGACCCTCCCGCCTCCAGTGACTTTCAAGGACTATTAGTTTCTCAGTCAGAAGTGGGTCTTCATGAGCTCATCAGCTCAGAGATGTGGAATCTTGATGGCATTTAGTCTTGGAATTTCAGTCTCTAGAAACCTTAGAGGTTAAGTAGTGTTGCTCAAGCTACATACCCAGCGTCAGTGTTGAGCATTCCATTATGACGACCTGCTAACTAATACACTTGTACTTTATTTTCCTTGATTTGGGGTCTATAATGTTTCTCATAACACACTGTCTTAGTTACTATATAATAGCTTGAGATAAGATGGTGGGTACCTTTAGCTTTCTAATTTATAAATAGTATTGTCTCTACTGGTCCAATTGTGCTTTACCAATATTTATTCTTATACAGTCACTATAAATGAAAATTATGTCATGGATTTTATCATGATCATGTGCAATCCACTGACTTGTTTGAAATCTTATCATAATAAGTTTGAGGTTTCGAAGCCAGCAGGTAGATTCTTCTTGCCATGTATTTAAGAGTCCTCCTTTTCCCTGATAGGTTTTATTTGCAACTTCTATAATATTTATAACTGTTATAAATATTATACTATTTATTTATAGTATATATACTATTATAATATTTATAACTGTTATAAATATATATCTATAATGTATTTATAACTGTTTACATAACTTATAAACATGTAATTATAAATTCTCCTAAAATTTCATTACCTTATTGTTGATTACTAAAACATAAAATATGACTGATATTATATATTGACTCTGATTCCTATGAGTTTGATAAACACAAAAGCATGCATTGATTCTATGTGGTCAATGCTTGCATCATAGTTTACTTGGGATTGTCTACTTTGACAATCATGCAATCTGCAAAGAGAGTATTTCCATAATTACATTTTCTTACTTTCTTTTTATGACCTTCTTATACTGGTTGTGAACTACTGTGTGATTTGGAATAGTATTGTGAAGAGAAGATATTGCAGCATTTTTCCCATTCTTGGGAAACATTTAAGACTTCCACCATTAGTAATGACATCAGATTTTAGATTTTCTTGTGACTGTCTTTTATGTTAACCCTTGCATTTTGAAATTGCTAAAAACTCTTAATTTGTTGATACTATGAAAATGTATTTCACTTTCTTGATGCTTTTTCTGCATCTATTGAAAAGATCATAAATGCTGTGAGTAGCTTGATGGTGAATATAGTAAATTGTATTTTTATCTGTTTTTAGGTTGTTAATGCAAAGAATTGAGTTGAAAAAATTTCCAACTCATTGAAATTACTCTTATGTTTTCAACATGATCCTTACTTTATCTTGCTATATTGTTCTTTCAATATATTTTACTAAAATACTATTTGCTTATTTTCAAGGCGAATTTTGGGAATTTTAGTGAAATATCAATGTCTGTCTTTGTCAGTTTACACCATAAAACATTTGAAAACATAATTCCTGAAAAATAGATTTATTAACTTCTGGTTTTTGAAGACTAGACAGCCAAAGTTGAAGGGATTGTATTTATATTAAGGGCTGTTATGAGGACCCAGAAAACCACAAGACTGAATCAGACATTACACATTAAAAGGTACACAGACAGATACATGCAGAGCCCACTGACAATTGTAGTTGACCCACTGAGGATACCTTAAAATTGCATTTATTCATTAGATATAGAGTAATGCATTAATATAGTCATTAAAATTATTGCTAAGGCTATTCGTCGCTTTCCATAACTTAATGTTATAGCCCTATTATTGAAGACAATACTTATTTATGGTATTAAACATGAAGATGTTGAGCTGACAACTAACTAGAAGCTTCGCCCCTACCAAATAACATTCATGGTCCTGGAAGATATCAGAGGAGAAAGGTGATCAGCAAGGTCATCTTGCTACAGACCCTGTCACTTACAACAACTCTGATCTGCCATTATGACATATACAATAGTGTTGCAAATGTTTTGAGAGTATCAGCCACTGTTAAAATTGTATTTCAGGGCTACTCCATAGATACAATCCTTCCATGTTACTACTTAAGTGTCTAAGAATCTGATATTAGATAGTCCATAGACATGGAGGAAAAGAAAATACTACAGTTCTGGTAAAAGACATAGCAATCAATGACTGTAATGCCAGTGCTAAGGCTACAGTATCCTTTAAGATATAGGAGTATAAAAAGTACCATAATGGGCCAACATTTTATGTTGAAAACAAAAATAATAAACAATAAAATCATAAATAAATACATCATAAAATAATAATTTATATAAAATTTATTTTGCATATTTGTGTTCAGAGATGACTATTCCTACTGCCTTAGTTTAGTAAAGCTCATCACAGTACTTTAAGCTTTTATTGTCACTTTTGAGATCAGAAAGTTCAGTTTTCTGATAATTTGATTTGTTTGTATACTGAGAGACAGGCACAAAAATTGACAAGCAATATATGGAACTTTCTTTGTTAATCAACACTTTGATAACAACTTTTAAATTTGAAACAAAACTAATTTTCTATTAAGGACAAAGTTTTACTTTTCTATCAGAATTTTACATTTAAACAGTCACCAAATTAATTTACCAAAGTTAAATACAGTTGTTTCATTAATGGTTACCCATTTTATATGATGTTGTGAATGGAGTAAAGTATGAATTTCATGTCAAAAAGAGGAATTAGCAGTCCTGAAACAAGTGCTCCTCACTGGCAAAACTTTTTATGACCCATGTTCCCCTGGCCAGAATACTGTCCCCATCTGTACCTGTGCATCTGGTGACTGTCCATTTCTTGCCAGTTTAATTCTCATGTAATAGCAGCTGACTTTTCCCTTATGCTCACAGGTGCCAACTGTTCAGCGTGTATCTAATTGCATAAAGAAATGCAGCATAATTGCCTGATTTCACACACCTCACTCTTTTGCTTCAGTTATCCTCATGTGCTATCTATTCATTCTTTCCAGAGCACATACAGCACTGCAAATTATTACATATAAAATTCCTTAACTTGTTCCTTTGAGGATAGGTCTAATTTTAATCACCGTTTACTCAGCTCCAGAAGATAGTTGATAATAAATGGAGATAATAGAGCACGACTTTCTTAAGAGGTGGCTAGTGGTAGAAAAACGCTACTTAGTAAGAGAAAACAGAGAAATTAGCAGAGCAGGTCAGAAGAAGGGAGAATCCAGAGCTTAGTCTGGAAGGATTAGCGACAGTTTGGGAGTTCTGTCCCCTTAAGAGAGGATTGAACTGCAAAGGATGGGGATCATGGCTGAGGAGCAAGATTCCAAATCTGTGCTGTGGATTCAGTAACAGATATTTTACACTCAAGAGAGGGACAGGTGGAAGAGAAATTCAGGTACATATGCAGTCAGATGGGAGACACCTGGAAAGTCCATTCTATTTCACCTACCTAAGCTTCAGGGAGATACTTTTTTAAAAGACCCACGCTGAAATAGTAGTTTGTTAATCCCAAACAAAAGACTGTCTGAACAGAATACTCTGGGACAAGTGTCATAGGATTATAGACTGAAATCTGCTGAATGCCCCTAAATAAGAGGTGGAGTCTAAAAATTTGATCTGATCCATGCTTTGGAGTACAACTCAGATTTAGGCTCCACACCTGCAGAAGACTGCCAGCATGCATCCATCTGTTTCCTATACACAGCAGTGGGGATCATTTTAATATTTTGACACTTGCTTGTCAGCCTTTGATAATCATAATCCTATGCTTGAGTTGACTTATCCTTTAACATCCAGAAGTGAGAGCACATGTGAGTTGCAATCTGTCTCTGGCTTTTTTTTAAAAGTCATACTCAATGAAATTCATCCAGTGTTGATGTCAATGGCAGCATTTCATCTTTCATATTGGTTGAATATATTGACCCATCAATCTACTGTTGGACACTCAGGTTGATTCTTTATCTTAGTAGTGGTAACTTCATAACTTTTTTTCACATGTGTTGCTGGGCACTCCCCTTTTCTCTTGTGAGTTTTTACTATCAATAATAATCAATAGTACTGAAAATCAAAACTGTACCATAAAACTCAGCCTTGTCAGTGAGTGCATACCATGGGTATTCTTTTGAGACTGGGTTACCACACTTAGTATGATGTTCTCCAGCTCCATCCATTTCTCTAAGAATTTCTTGAATTCGTTGTTTCTAATGGCTGAATAGTACTCCATTGTGTATGTATACCACATTTTTTGTATCCATTCCTCCGTTGAGGGACATCTGGATTCTTTCCAGCTTCTGGCTATTATAAATAAGGCTGCTATGGACATAGTGGAACATATATCCTTATTACATGCTGGGAATCTTCTGGGTATATATATGCCCTGGAGTGCTATGGCTGGGTCCTCCGGAAATATGATGTCCAGTTTTCTGAGGAACCGCCAGACTGATTTCCAGTGGATATTAGCCTAGAATCTTGGGACACCAAAGACACAATCCACATACCAAATGATGTCTGACAAGAAGGAGTGGACCCTGGTGCTGGAAAGGCTCAAAGCATCAGTGTAGGGGAATACCAGAACAGCGAAGTGGGAAGGGGTGGATGGGGAAACAAGGGGAGGGAAAAGGGCATGTGGGACCTTTGGGAGCCAGGGAACCAGGAAAAAAGAAATGAAATGTAAATATAGAATATATCCAATAAAATTTAAAATAAGAAAAGAAAAAATCTTCAATTCTGTCATAAAATGTTTCTATTTCATATTTCAAAAAAAAGATTCTTATATGATCTCTATCCTGTCTCAGTAAATTGCTATGATATTGTTCTATGTTTTGACTCTTAAAAGATGGTTTATTTTAATATCACTTTAGAGGTTTATAATGTTTAAAAGGTTAAAGATCATTGCTTTAAAAATATGTCAGTCATGTTTTCGCTAATTAAGTTATAAAGTAGCCTTGTATTTTTATAAGCTATAGATATATCATGTAAATATCAAAGGTTCTCAAAAGTTTGTGGACTGTGCTTATAGATTGAAAAAACAAACAAAAAAACCCAAAAAATATCATCCTAATTCACTGAATTAACACAATCACAAAAAATACACAAGAATTCCACTGACAAGTGGATATTAATGAGCCCAGAAGCTCTGAATGCTCAAGGCACAATTAGCAAATCAAAAGATTCCCAAGAAAAAGGAAGGACAGGCCCCTGGTCCTGAAAAGACTGGATCCAGTTTTGTAGGAGAGTACCAGAACAGAGAAATGGTGTGTGTGGGTGTGTGTGTGGGGGTGATTGGGGAATAGGTGGGGGGGAAGAGGACTTATAGGACATATGGGGAGGGGGGAACTGGGAAAGGGGAAAGCCTTTGGAATGTAAACAAAGAGTATGGAAAAATAAAAAAATAAAAAACAAAACCAAAACAAAACAAAACTCAGCATTGAGTTAGAGATCAATTTGTCAGATTAACTTGTATGCTTTAGCATATCTTCTTAGACGAAATAAGAAAATAGGAACCTTTACATGAATGGATTTGTATCTAATACTTTACTGTCTCTACTCACTGACTGAAGAAATTGTGTGGTTATAGATAAGGAAAATAGATGGCTTGATATGATAATATAGTGTTTAACATGAGAGCTAGTAAAAGAAGCAAAAGGTATTTTAAACATAAATATTTTCTTTTTTATTGTATATTTTATTTATTTACATTGCAAATGTTATACCCTTTCCCGGTTTCCACTCTGGAAACCCCCTTTCACATCCCCCTACCCCTGCTTCTATGATGGTGCTCCCTGCCCACTCCTGCCTCCATGCTTTGGCATTCCCTTACACTGGGGCATTGAGCCTTCACAGTACCAAGGGCCTCTCCTCCCACTGATGTCCTACAAGGCCATCTTCTTCTACATATAAAGCAGGATTCAAGGGTCTCTCCATGTATACTCTTTTGTTGGTGGTTTAATCGCTTGGAGCTTTGGGGGAGGATCTAGTTGGTTGATATTGTTGTTCTTCCTATGGGGTTGCAAACCCCTTCAGCTCCTTCAGTCCTTTCTCTAACTCCTCCATTGGGAACCCTGTGCTTTGTCCCATGGTTGGCTGCAAGCATCCTGCCTCTGTATTTGTCAGGCTCTGACAGAGCCTCTCAGGAGACAGCCATATCAGGCTCCTGTCAACAAGCACTTCTAAGCATCTGCAATAGTGTCTGGGTTTGGTGTCTGCATACGGGATGGATCCCCATATGGAGCAGTCTCTGGATGCCCTTTCCTTGAGTTTCTGCTTCACACTTTGTCTCTGTATTTCCTCCTGTGAGTATTTTGTTTCCCCTTTTAAGAACTGTATAATCTACACTTTGGTCTTCCTTCTTCTTGAACTTGTGGTCTGTGAATTGTTTCATGGTTATTCCAAACTTTTGGGCTAATATCTGCTTATCAATGAGTGCATACTATATGTGTTCTTTTGTGAT
Source organism: Apodemus agrarius (assembly GCA_964023405.1). Taxonomy (NCBI): domain Eukaryota; kingdom Metazoa; phylum Chordata; class Mammalia; order Rodentia; family Muridae; genus Apodemus; species Apodemus agrarius. Next base: position 39,078,879 of record OZ030016.1, on the reverse strand, counting down.
TGGGTTACCTCACTCAGGATGATACTTTCTAGTTCCATCCATTTGCCTAAGAATTTCATGAAGTAATTGTTTTTAATAGCTGAGCAGTACTCCATTGTGTAATAGCAGATGATAACTTCAATTCCATAGTGCTCCAATTAATTTTTTATTAATAGAAAAAAGTTTAATGAGATTCTTTGTACCTTTTTGAAATATAATTTTGATCTGTTGATTATAAATGAAAATTGGATAGCTTTTCTATGAGATAATGGTTTAATGAGATATGAATCATGAAGAAATACAGAAAGATGATAGGTGCATCAGAGGGTAAAGCCACTGGGATCAGGCAAAATATTTCAGTTCATGTTACTCTATCTAAAAGTATTCTACTCAGAATTTGAGAGGTAATTGCCATTGATGAGATAAATCAACACGACAGAGAGCAATCTTAGTATTCTGCACAATTTCTCCACTGTACAATATAAAATTTAAAGTATAAATCTAGCCACCATAGATGTCTTTTAGAAATCACAGCATATTTTAACTTTGACCACTTGAGATGTCATAACTACACAACTATGTCTCAAATTCTGTATTCATTGAGAGTATTTGTTAGTATCCTCATGGAAATATCAATGATGATGTCAAGCTCCCCAAATTTGCCAGTACATAGCAATGAAAACAAATGTTGATTGAACTTGTCAACTTTAAGTGTCCATGTTCAGTTTTTTAAAACCTTTGACACCCACTATTGCTTTCTACCAGGAAACAAATGCAATGATAAAATCCAGAAACCTAAATAATATTAATAGCAATGTCATAAATGTTATTACTATGAGAAAACTTCATATTTTTGACTTCTTAGGTACACAGTTTTGCTTGTACATACAAAATTATTCAAAAATCTGTGGCTATTTTGTGACATGTTTAAATGAATGAATTGTGTGTATCCAATGTGACTTTTACTGGGTAAGCTCCTAGAGACGGGCTGGGTGTCAAATGAGGACCGAAGCAAGAAATAAAGCAATAACAGGGAAAAGATTGGGATAATGACACAAAAGGGAATGGCTTTGTACTTATAAGCCTGTATGTTTCAGTTTCAGTAGATACAGTCCTTTCATGATTTCATCTGTTATCTATAAGTAAATTACAGGGTGGGATAAATAATCTCAATTAGAACGAGCCTAAATTTTAAAGAATTCCATTGATTTTTTTCTCTTTCTTTTTTCATATTTATTTATTTATTTATTTATTTATTTAAAATTCCATATTTTATTGCCTTTGCAGCCCACCGTCTGACTGTTCCACATCCCATACCTCCTCCCCACTCCCAAGCTTCCACCCTACCAGATCTCTAAACTCCCCAGGGCCTGCAGTCTCTTGAGAGTTAGGTGCTTCTTCTCTGACAAAACCCAGACCCAGCAGTCCTCTGCTGTATATGTGTTTGGAGCCTCATATCAGCTAGTGTATGCTGCCTGGTTGGTGGTCCAGTGTTTGAGAGATCTTGGGGGTCCATATTAGTTGAGACTCCTGGGTCTCCTCCTCCTCAGCTTCTTCTAGCTTTCCTCTAATTCAACCACAGTGGTCAACAGCTTATGTTCAATGATTGGGTGAAAATATTTGCATCTGACTCTCAGCAATTTGTTGGGTCTTTTGGGGGACAGTCATGATAGGTTCCTTTTTGTGAGCTCTCCATAGCCTCAGTAATAGTGTCAGGCCTTGTGGCCTCCCCTTGAGCTGTATTCCACTTTGGGCCTGTCCCTGGAACTTCTTTTCCTCAGGCTCCTACTCCATTTCCATCCCTGAAGTTCTTTCAGACAGGAGCAATTATGGGTCAGAGTTTTGAATGTGGGATGGCAAACCCCTCTCACTTGGTGCTCTGTGTTTCTATGGGAAATGGGCTCTATAATTTCCCTCTCCCTACTGTTAGGCATTTCATCTAAGGTCCTTTGAGTCCTGAGAGTTTCTAACCTACCAGGTATCTGGTGCATTCTAAAGGGTTCCCCCTAAGGTTGGCTCTTTCCAATCTATCTGCTAGCACTCAGGGCTTCAGTCCTTTTCCCTAGCCAATACCGGATCACATACCCTACCCTCCCACCCCCATCCTGCCCACTTTTCCTCTCAGGTCCCTCCCTACCTCCCCGCTTGTGATTGCTTTCTTCTCCTTCCCAAGTGGGACTGAGCCATCTTCACTTGGGCCCTTCAACTTTTTAACCATTTGGAGTTCTGTGGACTGTATTTGTAATTCTGTGCTGTTTTTATTTTTTATTTTTTGGCTAATATCCAGTTATTAGTGAGTACATACCATGCATGTCCTTTTGGGTCTGAGCTACCTCACTCAGGATATTTGCTAGTCCCATCTATTTGCCTGCAAAACTCAGCATATCCTCATTCTTAATAGCTGAATAGTATTCCATTGCATAAATGAACCGCATTTTCTGTATCCATTCTTCTGTCATGGGACATCTGGGTTGTCTCCAGCTTCTGGCTATCACAAACAAAGCTGCTATGAACATAGAGGAACATTTGCCCCTGTGACATGGTGGGGCATCTTTTGAGTATATTTCCAAGAGTGGTATTGCTGGGTCTTTAGCTACATCTATTTCCAATTTTCTGAGGAACCTCCAAATTGATTGCAAGAGTAGTTGTACCAGTTTGCAATCCCACCAGCAATGGAAGAGTCTTCCTCCTTTTCCACACCCTCACCATCATGTGCTGTCTCCTGAGGTTTTAATCTTAGCCATTCTGATTGGTGCAAGGTGGAATCTCAGAGTCGTTTTGATTTGCATTTCTCTGATCAAAGGACTAGGAACATTTCCTTAGGTGTTTCTCAAACATTTGAAATTCCTATGTTGTGAACTCCCAGCTTAGTTCTATACCCCATTTTTGATGGGGTTGTTTGGTTTTTTGGTGATTAGCTTCTTGAGTTCTTTATTTTGGATATTAGCCCTCTATTGAAAGTGGAGTTAGTGAAGATTTTTTTCCCAATATGTTGGTTGACAATTTATCTTATTGGCTATATCCTTTGCCTTACTGTAGCTTTCCAGTTTCATGAGGACCCATTTATCAATTCTTGATCTTAGAGGATGAGCCATTTGAGTTCTCTTTAGAAAAATCTCCCCCTGTGCCAATGAGTTCAAGCTTCTTTCCCACTTCCTTTTCTGTTAGATTCACTGTTTCTGGTTTTATATTGATGTCCTTGATCTACTTGGACTTGAGCTTTGTGCAAAGTGACAAGTATGGGTATCTTTTCATTTTTCTACATAGAGATAGCCAATTAGACCAGCATCATTTATTGAAGATGCTTTCTTTTTTTTCCATTGTATATTTTTGGCTTCTTTGTCAAAGGTCAAGTGTCTGTAAGTGTGTGGTTTTATTTCTGTGTCTTATATCAGAGATAGTTCAGTCTTATTTTAAAGCTATGTAAAGATAAATTAACGACTAATCAAATAAACTTAATTACATCTTAGATCGCAGATGATTTAAAGCATGAGTAAACCAACTCAACAACTTTATTGTCTGCATCACCATTATTATTTCCCACTTAAAACAGTTTACATTCACATTTATATTCACATGGTTAAGTTAGTTTTGTGTATGTTTGAAATGAAAGAATTTTTTTGAAAAAAGAAAGTCTTTTCTTTCTATCTGAAATGATAAAGACTGGGATAAAATTTTGGCATCTTTGAGAATTCAAAAAAGGCAAACTAATATCTACCTGACTCATTTCAGTTTTAAGATCTGGGAAATATCCCTTGCATTGAGATTGAGGTTAATGTATGGCCACTCAATGCAAGTTATTTGCAGAGAATCCTTGATGAATTGCAGCTGTCATTCAGCTTAGTTACGCTCTTCACAGAGGTCCAGGAAGGCTAAACATAGAACACGGCTTGAAAATGTAGGAACAACACAGTCATCTCTGGATTGTAAGAAAATTGGCGTGAGAAACAAACATAATTTCACTTATTTGTCTCACTGAATGGCATTTATCTTTCCAGTTCTAGTCTCAGCTTGTTTACAAAATGTATGAACTTTCTATAATGAGATCTTTAGTTTAGCAGTCACCTGTCCCAGTTTTCTTACATGCCATCCACCTAAATATGGGCATTCTCTAAAATTGTTAACCTTTCTCCATGGTTTCACAAATAATTTAGGTTTCCCGTTACAGCTCTGATTTTTATGTATGAAGATTGTGCTTGGAAGCCAACAAAAAGTATAGCTTTCTAAAATACAAAATAAAATTAACCACAAGATATCTAGATTTATGAATGAGCATTTTGTACTCTGAATTTAAGAAAGTTTGTGATGACATAGATAGAATCATTATTCATGTATAATTATTGCATTTCATATAGCACATGACTTCTACAAAACACTATAGCATATATTCAAGTGATTAGTATTACAGAAATATAAATATAGGCTAGGGCTATAAATCAAGCAAAGTAGCTGTTGATTCTAACAACAAAGGGGTGAAGTGAAAGATGTTTTTCCTTTTATATTTCAGATGTATATAGACATGGATGGTACTGGTGGACATGTCCAACTGGGGGAGAAAAAGTCCATGAGATGTAAGTCCAAGTGACAAAAAGAGGGCATGAGTTTGAAAGAGAGCAGAATGTATGAGAGAGTTTAGAGGGGAAAAAAGGAAGAGAGAAAAGACATAGGTTAACAGACTGGATATGTTAACAGGATCCAACATTTTGCTTCATACAAGAAACCTACCTCAGTGACAAAGACAGACACTAGCTCAAATTAAAAGGCTGAATAACAATTTTCCAAGCAAATAGTCACAAGAAACAAGCTGGAGTAGCCATTCTAATATCAAATAAAATTGACTTTCAACCTAAAGTTATCCAAAAGGATAAGGAAGGACACTTCATACTCATCAAAGGAAAAATATACCAAGAAGAATACTCAATCCTGAATATTTATGCTCCAAATGCAAGGGCAGCCACATCCATAAAAGAAACTTTACTAAAGCTCAAAGCACACACTGCACCTCATACAAAAATAGTGGGAGACCTCAACACCCTACTCTCATCAATAGACAGATCATGGAAACAGAAACTAAACAGAGCAACAATTAAACTAACAGAAGCTATGAACCAGATGGTTTTTTTTAACAGAAATCTATATAACATTTTATCCTAAAACAAAAAAAAAAATACATTTTTCTTAGTACCTCATGCTACCTTCTCCAAAATTGAGTATATAATTGGTCACAAAACTGACCTCAACAGATACAAGATGATTGAAATAATCTAATACATCCTAGTAGATCATCACCAATTAAGCAGATTCTTCAATAACATCAAAAACAATAGAAAGCCCACATATATGTAAAAGCTGAACAACACTCTACTCAATGATAACTTGGTCCAGGAAGAAATAAAGAAATTAAAGACTTTTTAGAATTTAATAGAAATGAAGCCAAAACATACCCAAACCAATGGGATACAATGAAAGCAGTCAGGTAGACCTATCAGAATTACACCAGACTTCTCACCAGAGACTGTGAAAGCCAGAAGGGCCTGGGCAGATGTCATACAGACCCTAAGGGAACACAATTGCCAACCTAGGCTGCTATACCTCGCAAATTTCTCAATTACCATAGATGGACAAATCAAGGTGACATGACAAAAACAAATTTACACAATATCTTTCCACAAATCCAGCCCTTCAAAGGATAATGAATGGAAAACACCAACAAAATGAGGGAATCTGCACACTAGAAAAAGAAAGAAATTAATCTTCTTTCAACAAACCCAAAAGAAGATAACCAGACAAACATAAGTAGATATTAGACCAGAAACTTGGAATAACCAAGGTATAATTTACAGACCACGTGAAGCTTAAAAATTAAGGCCAAGGAGACCTAGCCAACCTGTCAGGTGCTGAGACCCTGCCGGCAGAACCAGGTACCAGAGACAGCCCGAGTTTAAGACCTCCGGGGACGCAGGTCTGGGGCAGGAAGTGTGCACAGCCTAGCGGTTTGGAGTTCAGCGGCCGTGCCTGAGCTCTGCGCTCGCAGGCCAGACCCCCCGAACCCCCTGCAGGCAGCGCCATCTTGTCTGCAGCATCCCATCCAGCCGGTAGCGGATCAGCCAGACCTAGCCAACCTGCCAGGTGCTGAGACCCTGCCAGCGGAACCAGGTACCAGAGACAGCCCGAGTTTAAGACCTCCGGGGACCCAGGTCTGGGGCAGGAACTGCGCACAGCCTGGCGGTTTGGAGTTCAGCGGCCGTGCCTGAGCTCTGCGCTCGCAGGCCAGACCCCCGAACCCCCTGCAGGCAGCGCCATCTTGTCTGCAGCATCCCATCCAGCCGGTAGCGGATCAGCCAGACCTAGCCAACCTGTCAGGTGCTGAGACCCTGCCGGCGAGTTTAAGACCTCCAGGGACTCAGGTCTGGGGCAGGAACTGCGCACAGCCTAGCAGTTTGGAATACAGCGGCCGTGCCTGCGCTCTGTGCTCGCAGGCCAGACCCCAAACCCCCTGCAGACAGCGCCATCTTGTCTGCAGCATCCCATCCAGCCGGTAGCAGGTCAGCCAGACCTAGCCAGCTTGCCAGGTGCTCAGACCCTGCCCACAGAACCAGGATAAGCAACAATTCTTGTTTATTAAGAAGAGTGAGGACCAGCTATAGCGGCAGGCCTCCATATTGCAACCAGGACACAGCTGGAAAGGTGCAGATAGAGACTCCGCCTGGGGCTAGAGCAGGGAGAGCTGCTAAGCTCTCGCCCACAGGCGGGCCCAGGCGCCTAGGATCTGCAGCACGTCCCTGCGAGCTTAGGCCGTGCACCAAGGCAACCGGCACCACCCAGCTCCCCAGGAGCCCGGACCAGCGATAGTGGCAGGCCTCCATACTGCAACCAGAACACAGCTGGAAAGGAACAGGTAGACAGATCCCATCAGGGGCTACCACGTGGGGGGATCTGCTAGGCTCTCGCTACTAGGCAGGCCCAGCAGCACCTGCCGAGGCTCTGCTGCACTCCCCCACACTTCCCGGAGACCTCAGGCCGTGCACAAAGTCAGTGGGTGGCAGCCAGCTCGTGATCCCGTTGAGCAGCAATCACGCATAACCACCAGTAGAGAAACAACAGGTAAGCCCAGCCTCATAGGAGATTCAAACACCAGCCAGTGACAACAAGGTCAACTAACACCAGAAATAACCAGATGGCAAAAGGTAAACGAAGGAATGTCACTAACAGAAATCAAGACAGCATGACAGCATCTGAACCCAGTTCGCCAACAACAGGAAGCCCTGGATACCCCAAAACACCAGAAAAACAAGACTTGGATATAAAATCACTGGTCAGGATGCTGGTAGCTGAACACATAGAAAAATCTCGTAAAGAAATAGAAGAGAAAATGGATCAAAAGTTAGAAGCCTTTACAAGGCAAATACAAAAATCACTTCAAGAAATGCAGGAGAAGATGGATCAAAAAGAAGAAGACAATAAGGAGGAAAGACAAAAATCACTTAAAGAAATACAGAAGAACGTGGGCCAACAAGTAGAAGCTATGAAAGAGGAAACACAAAAATCTATCAAAGAAATACATGAAAACACAATCAAGCAAGCGAAAGATCTGAGCACATCCATCCAGGCACTAAAAACAGAAGTAGAAACAACTAAGAAATCGCAGAGGGAGACAACATTGGAGATAGAAAACCTTGGGAAGAAATCAGGAGCCATAGATGCAAATATCAACAATAGAATACAAGAGATAGAAGACAGAATATCAGAAGCCGAAGATACCATAGGAACCATTGATTCAACAGTCAAAGAAAATACTAAATGCAAAAAGGCTGTAACCCAAAACATCCAGGAAATCCAGGACACAATGAGAAGACCAAACCTAAGGATTATAGGTATAGACGAGAATGAAGATGTACAAGTTAAAGGGCCAGCAAATATCTTCTACAAAATTATGGAAGAAAACTTCCCCAACCTAAAGAGAGAGATGCCCATGAATATACAAGAAGCATACAGAACCCCAAACAGACTGGATCAGAACAGAAATACATCCCGTCACATAATAATCAAAACTCCAAATGTAATAAACAAAGAAAGAATACTAAAGGCAGCAAGAGAAAAAGGCCAAGTAACTTATAAAGGAAGACCTATCAGAATAACACCAGACTTCTCACCTGAGACCATGAAAGCTAGAAGATCCTGGGCAGATATCATGCAAACTCTAAGAGAACACAAACTTCAGCCAAAACTACTTTACCCAGCAAAGCTCTCAATCACCATAGATGGAGACATCAAGGTATTCCATGACAAAACCAAATTTGCACGATATCTTTCCACAAATCCAGCCCTACAAAGGATAATAGGGGGAAAACACCAAGACAAGGACGGAAACTACACCCGGGAAGAAGCAAGATAGAAACCTCCTCTCATCAAACCCAAAAGAAGGTAACCTCTCGAATATAAAAAATAAATAAAATAAATAAATACAATTTCAAAAATGTCTGGAGGAAATAATTACTATTCCTTAATATCTCTTAACATCAATGGACTCAATTCCCCAATAAAAAGACATAGATTAACAGACTGGATACGGAAACAGGACCCTACATTTTGCTGCATACAGGAAACACATCTCAGTGTCAAAGACAAACACTGCCTTAGAGTAAAAGGCTGGAAGACAATTTTACAAGCAAACGGTCTCAGGAAACAAGCTGGAGTAGCCATTCTAATATCAGATAAAATTGACTTCCAACCTAAAATCATCAAAAGAGACTCAGAAGGTCACTTCTTGCTGGCCAAAGGAAAAATCCACCAAGAAGAGCTCTCAATACTGAACATCTATGCTCCAAATGCAAGGGCAGCCTCATTCGTAAAAGAAACCTTACTAAAGCTTAAAGCACACATTACACCTAACACAATAATTGTGGGTGACTTCAACACTCCACTCTCCTCAATGGACCGATCAGGAAAGCAGAAACTAAACAGGGACACAGCGAAACTAATTGAAACTCTGGACCAATTGGATTTAACAGATATATATAGGACATTTCATCCTAAAGCTAAAGAATATACCTTTTTCTCAGCTCCACATGGGACCTTCTCCAAAATAGACCATATAATTGGTCACAAGACAGATGTCAACAAATACAAGAAGATCGAGCTAATCCCATGCCTTCTATCAGATCACCATGGAGTAAGAGTGGTCTTCAATAACAACAAAAACAACAGAAAGCCCACATACACATGGAAACTGAACAATACTCTACTCAATGACACCTTGGTCAAGGAAGAAATAAAAAAAGAAATCAAAGACTTTTTAGAATTCAATGAAAATGAAGGTACAACCTACCCAAATCTATGGGACACAATGAAAGCAGTGCTAAGAGGAAAACTCATAGCTCTAAGTGCATCCAAAAAGAAACTGGAGAGAGCATATACTAGCAGCTTAATGGCACACCTTAAAGCCCTGGAAGAAAAACAAGTTAATTCACCAAGGAGGAGTAGAAGACAAGAAATCATCAAACTCAGGGCTGAAATCAATCAAATAGAAACAAAGAGAACCATACAAAGAATCAACAAGACCAGGAGCTGGTTCTTTGAGAAAATCAACAAGATAGATAAACCCTTAGCCAGACTAACCAAAGGACACAGAGACAGTATACAAATTAACAAAATTAGAAATGAAAAGGGAGACATAACAACAGAAACTGAGGAAATTCAAAACATCATCAGATCCTACTACAAAGGTCTATACTCAAAACAACTGGAGAACCTGGAGGAAATGGACAATTTCCTAGACAGATATCAAATACCAAAATTAAATCAGCATCAAGTAGATCAGCTAAATAGTCCCATAACCCCTAAAGAAATAGAAGGGGTTATAGAAAGCCTCCCAACCAAAAAAAGTACGGGACCAGATGGTTTTAGTGCAGAATTCTACCAGACCTTCAAAGAAGACTTAACACCAATACTCTCCAAACTATTCCACAAAATAGAGACAGAAGGGACACTGCCCAACTCATTCTTCGAAGCCACAATTACGCTAATACCTAAACCTCAAAAAGATCCAACAAAGAAAGAGAACTACAGGCCAATTTCTCTGATGAATATAGATGCAAAAATACTAAATAAAATTCTTGCTAACCGAATCCAAGAGCACATCAAAACGATCATCCACCATGATCAAGTAGGCTTCATCCCAGGGATGCAGGGATGGTTCAATATACGGAAATCCATCAATGTAATCCACTACATAAACAAACTGAAAGAAAAAAAACCACATGGTCATCTCATTAGATGCTGAAAAAGCATTCGACAAAATTCAGCATCCTCTCATGCTAAAAGTCTTGGAAAGAGCAGGAATTCAAGGCCCATACCTAAACATAGTAAAAGCAATCTACAGCAAACCAGTAGCCAACATCAAAATAAATGGAGAGAAACTTGAAGCATTCCCACTAAAATCAGGGACTAGACAAGGCTGCCCTCTCTCTCCATATCTTTTCAATATAGTACTTGAAGTTCTAGCAAGAGCAATTAGACAACATAAGGAAGTCAAAGGGATACAAATTGGAAAGGAAGAAGTGAAACTATCATTATTTGCAGACGATATGATAGTTTACCTAAGCGACCCAAAAAACTCCACCAGAGAACTTCTACAGCTGATAAACAACTTCAGCAAAGTGGCAGGTTATAAAATTAACTCAAGCAAGTCAGTGGCCTTCTTGTACTCAAAGGACAAGCAGGCAGAGAAAGAAATTAGGGAAATAACACCCTTCACAATAGCCACAAACAACATAAAGTATCTTGGCGTAACTCTAACCAAACAAGTGAAAGATCTGTACAACAGGAACTTCAAGTCCTTGAAGAAAGAAATCGAAGAAGACCTCAGAAGATGGAAAAATATTTCTTGCTCCTGGATTGGCAGGATCAATATAGTAAAAATGGCCATCTTGCCAAAAGCAATATACAGATTCAATGCGATCCCCATCAAAATCCCAACTCAATTCTTCATAGATCTAGAAAGAGCAATTCTCAAATTCATCTGGAGCAACAAAAAACCCAGGATAGCTAAAACTATTCTCAACAATAAAAGGACTTCTGGGGGAATCAATATCCCTGACCTCAAGCAGTACTACAGAGCAATTGTGTTAAAAACTGCATGGTATTGGTATAGCAACAGGCAAGCAGATCAATGGAACAGGATTGAAGACCCAGAGGTTAACCCACAGACTTATGGTCACTTGATCTTTGATAAAGGAGCCACAACCATCCGGTGGAATAAAGATAGCTTTTTTAACAAATGGTGCTGGTTCAACTGGAAGTCAACATGCAGAAGAATGCGAATTGATCCAATATTATCTCTTTGCACTAAGATCAAGTCCAAGTGGATCAAGGACCTCCACATAAAACCAGACACACTGAAACTATTAGAAAAGAAACTTGGGAAGACCCTGGAGGACTTGGGCACAGGGGAAAAGTTCCTGAACAGAACACCAATAGCTTATGCTCTAAGATCAAGAATCGACAAATGGGACCTCATAAAATTACAAAGTTTCTGCAAAGCAAAGGACACTGTCAGAAGGACAAAACGGCAACCAACAAAGTGGGAAAAGATCTTCACCAACTCCACATCCGACAGAGGGCTAATATCCAATATATACAAAGAACTCAAGAAGTTAGACCGCAAAGAACCAAATAACCCTATCAAAAAATGGGGCACAGAGCTAAACAAAGAATTTTCACCAGAAGAAATTCGGATGGCCGAGAAACACCTTAAAAGATGTTCAACATCATTAGTCATCAGGGAAATGCAAATCAAAACAACCCTGAGATTCCACCTCACACCAGTCAGAATGGCTAAGATTAAAAACTCAAGAGACAACAAGTGCTGGCGAGGATGTGGAGAAAGAGGAACACTCCTCCACTGTTGGTGGGATTGCAAAATGGTAAAACCGCTCTGGAAATCAGTTTGGCGGTTCCTCAGAAAATTGGGCATGTTACTTCCAGAGGACCCTGGCATACCACTCCTGGGCATATACCCAGAGGATTCCCCTGCATGCAATAAGGACACATGCTCCACTATGTTTATAGCAGCCTTGTTTATAATAGCCAGAAATTGGAAGCAGCCCAAATATCCCTCAAAGGAGGAATGGATACAGAAAATGTGGTATATTTATACAATGGAATACTACACAGCAATTAAAAATAATGAATTCATGCAATTTGTAGGTAAATGGTTAGACCTGGAAAATATCATCCTGAGTGAATTAACCCAATCACAAAAGAATGCACCTGAAATGCAATCACTGATAAGTGGATATTAATGAGCCCAGAAGCCCTAAATACTCAAGACACAAATAGCAAGTCAAATGATTCCCAAGAAGAAGAAAGGAGAGGACCCTGGGCCTGTAAAGATTGCTTCCAGTTTAGTAAAGAAACCGAGGGGGGAGGGGGAATTATTGGGGAACAGATGGGGGGGAGAGGAACTATGGGAACTATGGTGGGTGGGAACTGGGAAAGGGGAAAGCCTTTGGAATGTAAACATAGAATATAGAAAATAAAATTAAAAAAAAAAATTAAGGCCAAGGTGTGGATACTTTAGTCCTTCTTAGATAGGGTACAAAATACCCATGGGAGGAAATAGAAACAAAGTATGGAGCAGAGACTGATGGAAAGACCATCTAGATACTGCCCTTCCTGGGTATCTATCTCATATACAGCTACCAAACCAAGCCTATTGTGGATGCCCACAAGTGCTTGCTGACAGGAGCCTGATATAGCTGTTTCCAGAGAGGCCCTGCCAGTTCCTAACAAATACAGAGGGGGATGCTGTCAATCAACCACTGGACCGAGCACAGGGCCTCCAACAGAGGAGCTTGAGAAAGGACCCAAGGAGCTGAAGTGTTTTACAGCCACATAGGAGGAACAACAATATGAACTAACCAGCACCCCTAGTGCTCCCAGGGACTTAAGCACCAACCAAAGAATTCACATGGAGGGACCCATGACTCCAGCCACATGTGTAGCAGAGGATGACCTGATTGGACATTAATGGGAGCAGAGGCCCTTGGACAGCAGAAGGCACATTGTCCCAGGGTAGTGGAATGCCACTTCAGGTTAGTGTGAGTGGGTGAGTTTGTGAGCAGGGGATGACGGGGTGGAATTGGGTTTTTTTTTGGGGGGGGGTGAAACTAGAAAAAGATTTAGCATTTGAAATGTAAATAAAGAAAATAGCTAATAAAAATGAAAAAGTGTTCTTTAAAGAGACTGAGAGATATAAAGTAGGCAGAAGCAATAGCCATGGGTAAACAAGAACTATGAAACAGTTCCAGTGAATGGGTGCTATGAAGAAATCATATCCACCATGTTGAACTAGAAGAATCATGTGTTAAGCAATTACTATGATCCATGCTATATAACACCCTCTTTGCTCCTGGGAACTGGGTGTAGCTACAACCATTTGATCACTTCAAGCAACAGAAGTTTGCTGATGTAATATTTTAAAAGCATTGACAGTAGGTTGGAATTCATTGTCATTCACAAAAGATTATTTAAAATATTTGGCTTAGGCAGGTAGGTGAAATGTTTTAAGTATTTAAAAGATGCACAAATGAGGAAGCAAAGATTAATGGGTAAAAGTTATGAAGAAGGTGTGGTTTCTTTACACCACAGAAAAAGCCAAAAATTAAAAGGGGCCAGATAAGAGCTACTCGAGCAATCATATAGGGATGAGATGTCACCCCCTAGGGATATCATAGAACAAATTACTCTTTGAATGTGTGACTAGACCCTGTAACTGCTAAAAGTAACTAAGTCTGGGTAGTCCTTTGATCTCTGCCTTTGAAATTCATGTAAAATATTTAAACAAGTTTACATTGCTAATTGGCTTTACAAGATGAAAGAAATTTTGCACTTGTATGAAAGAGTAAAATTACTCTCCATCCTCTTCAGAATAATTTTTATATGTATATCAAAACCATAATTATTTCTCAGTGCTGTTCTAATAAATACATGAGGTTGACAGATGCACCATAATTTGGTATGTTTACTGAATTTTGGAATTTAACATGTTGATATTTCACTTGAGGAATTTGAAACATACTAAAGTATAGGCTTTAAACATACTACAAAACAGTGTACTTTTATGAATGATTGTTTCATTTTTTTAACAATTAAAATACAAAGAAAACTTGAATATTAGTGAAATATCATTTAACCTTTTGCATATCTTTCCTGAGTTATATTTGTTTAATGTTTAAAATTTATATTTGTTTAATGTTTTCCATTTTGCACATGTATTTAGATGTATGAGTTTGTGTGCTGGTAAAGAAAAACACTAGTGGAGTTAATTGGTAAAAGGTTATTCGCGACTATTAGATTAGCAGGAGTAGATTTCTACTGCCTGAGAAAATGACTTGTGTATTTTTTGGTGCTGGAGGATATCTAATGAGGGTGTCGGTCAAGGAAACTAGGTCATCTGTGCTGTTAATGGATTCTTAACTTAGGTCCTCTATCTGAATCTCATAAAGCCTGGGAGTTAACTGTGATAGGTACAGTTCAGAGAGGTTTCTCTGGAGAACAACATTACTATTTGTAAATTGGGAAAAGCGGTTAGAGTGCTTATGTTTATAAGGATAAAAAAAGGATATAGCCATTGTACTTTTTTCAAAGTACAGGCTTTAAAACAAGAGTAAAACCTGGAGCTTATTTCAGTAATAAATCTGTATAAAATTAGTGATGTACAGAATTTGATATACTCTAGCCTAGAATGTGTGTGTGTGTGTGTGTGTGTGTGTGTGTGTGTGTGTGTTTCTTATAGTGATGGTTGAAGGCTTGTCTCTTAAGGCTTCTGATAAAGAATTTGCACACACACACACACACACACACACACACACACACAAAGACTCAGTGTGTGTCTAAATGCGTCTACACTAAAACTTTCTCAGAAATGCTTGAGAAGGGGATGGTAGAACTGGCTCTGCTCTAAGGGCACTGGCTCCTTTCCCAGAGTACCTACGTAGGCATCCCAGCATCCACATGATTGATCACAACCATCTATAACTTCAATTTTAGGGGATCTCATGCTCTCTTCTGACTTCCTAGAGCACTGCAAATAGTGCACTGACATATGTCAGTGAAACACTCAAACACATAAAATAAAAATAAATAAATATGCCCATCTACATAAAGTAAAAAGGAATAAACAAAAAAGCAAAAAGAAGTGCTTGAGGAAAACTGCATGTCTATTAACATTTTTTTCTTAACATTTCTATAAGAATTCATAAGGATTTTTGCATGCAAATATATCTTTTTCTTTTCTTTTTTTCCTTTTTGGACATTGCTAATGCAACTTTTCTCATTTTTTTAAATTTATATTCCAAATGTTGCTCCCCTCCTGGTCTCTTCTTCCCCCTCCCCTTTCCCTTTTTCCTTTTAGAGGGTGGGGCACTCCTTGTTATCCCTCTACCCTGGCTCATCAAATCCCTGCAGAATTAGGCACACCTTCTCCCACTGAAGCCAACCAAGGCAGCCCTGTTTGTGAAGGGATTCCATAGTCACACTACAGCTATAGGGGTAGCCTGATTTGCAGTTATTTGGGGATGCACTTGGACAGATATAGCAGATGTGTTGCTTAGTCCCCACATAACATATCTTAAGCATATTCTCCCCCTATACCTCACAGGCTTCTGTAGGGGTTTGAATGAGAATGTTCCCAATAGGATCATTTACTTGAACAATTAGTCCTATTTGGTGGTGCTGTTTGGAGATATTTAGGACTTGTGGCTCTGCTGGAAGAAGTATTGAGACTAGATGCTCCAGCAGCCATGACTGTTGCTTGCTGCCCTGTGAAACTCATCAGTTTAGAACTGTAAGATGATCATCTTTCCATACATTGTCTTAGTCATGGTGTATTATCACAGCACAAGAAAAGAAACCAACAAATACCTTCCAATTCCCTGCTTTCCATTAGGTGACAGTTCTCTGTCTATTTTAATGAAACATATATGCTTACATTATTTTATGTAATTGATGATATAAGTTTTGAAAGCAGAACATCACTACACATTTTTTTCATAATAATCCTAGAATGGTTAGTTAATGTGGAGGATGGGATTTTTTTTTTAATTTTTTCAAATGTAGGAGCAATAATATTGGCAATTATTATTAAGATTGAGGATTGGAGACTTTAAATGATTTACCACATTCTGTTTTGTTCACAGCAAGATTTACTGGTTGGAAACTGAAAATTATTAGGCATGATCAATCTGAAGGTGAAGATGTATGTTTTAGTGATTTTAAGAGAACACATATCGTATTAACCTCTCTAAAGTTTTGAAATCCCACACCACTTCTGACTGCATCAGAAAACAGGGTGGATTGAATTTAAATGATTGTGGTGAGACCCATATGCTATAATATTCTCTTGCCAGATTGACATTGCAAACTCAGGAAGAGCAACGGAGGGCCTTTTATTATTTATAATTCTCTAGGCCCTCAGCCACATTCTGTGAGCCAGAGAAATAAATGAAATATTCATTAAAACACCTAAACTATCAATATTATATAATTGAAGATGAAAGGAATAACATGGAATAAATAGGCTCTTTTTGGAACAAGAGATCATGCATATATTTTATATGAGAAACAATAATAGTTTCCTTTAAGTCCTTTGGGAGCTGAGAAAATGTAGTATTTTTTTCCCAGGCATTCATAGATTACCAATATGGCAAGCAAAAAATATAAATATTAGTTTGTATGCTTTTATACACAAAAATACAAGCAAGAAAGACCAGGAAATGAATAATCTATTTTACTACTTTTAATAAATTTGGATTTCCAAAATGAAAAAAAAAGACATAATAACAGAGATTTAAAAGTCCTACACATATTTATGTATTCAAGATATATGGTATATTTCATAGAAATCTTTATTCAAAGTCTCCACTAGAATTTGGCAATTTTCTTTATGTTATTTCTGTAAAGGATTAGATATAAAGGATGGGAGGTTTGTAGGATATCAATCACATATCCATTTTTACTCTTTTTAAGTCTTGTAAAATATCTGAGAATAATATTTATCTCAAGGATCACATTGAATCTTGTGGACAGGAAATGGTTTGTGGATTTGGTCCATTTGATAATCACTGGTCAGATCAGTATTTAATTAAAAATTAAAAAAAATCTAAGATGTAAATTGCTACCAATCTCATTGTGAAAATGATGACAATGTTTTGATTAATATTTTAGACTAAATATAGTGAAGTTTTAAATTCGGCCATAGGAGTTGTATCATTTGTTTATCAATCTAGTGTCATTCCTGGACAGGTGAACTCAAGCATTTTGAAAATGACTATAAGTCAGTACACAATAGACTATAGAGAGGATTATGTATGTTTATGCATTATGATTTCTACTTATAAGTGATCATTTTAAAAGATTTATTTATTTATCTTGTATACAGTATTCTGCCTGCATGTATGCCTACATACCAGAAGAGGGAATCAGATCCCATTATTGATGTTTATGAACCACCATGTGGTTGTTAGGAATTAAAATCTGGACCACCGGAAGAATAGTGTTCTCTCTCTCTCTCTCTCTCTCTCTCTCTCTCTCTCTCTCTCTGTATATATATATATATATATATATATATATATATATATATACGTATATATATATACACACATATATGTATATCTCTATGTATATATATACACATATATGTATATATATATACTTATTCTAGTATAAGTATAGTACTCTTAATATATATTTATAGTTTATTAATAAATATAAATGTATAAACAGTTTATATATGAATATACATCTGATTTTTACTGCTTTTAAAGTGTATGTTAAGTGTGTATGTAATTAACAAAATGCCAAGCAACTTGGGGATGTTGTTCTTTTGGTAAGGTGATTGTTCATTATGAAATTAAGGCATGGATTCAATACAAAATATTTAAATTATTTTATGAAAAACA
Source organism: Apodemus agrarius (assembly GCA_964023405.1). Lineage (NCBI taxonomy): Eukaryota > Metazoa > Chordata > Mammalia > Rodentia > Muridae > Apodemus > Apodemus agrarius. The sequence goes on along the minus strand of OZ030016.1, from coordinate 39,060,940 downwards.
AAAAACATAGGTGAACATTGAAAAACATGCAATAGAATAAAGGCTTTAAAGGTAGCTCGTACAAACTCATACATAAAAAGTGTTCAATTTAAAAAATGTAATTGAATAACATAATTATTTAATTACATGGCATAGAAATAAATAATCCATTTTTTCTGCCAAGAAATGTTAATTATTCCTAACTCATCACTTTCTGGTCATTTTATCAAAATAGTCTATGGACATATGTTTACTAATGTCTATTATTTCTTCATTGTAAACATATCACATAATGAATATTCCTGTAGATTGCTTCTATGTCTATATTCAGTGATATAATTTATAGCTTGAATATTTTCATGATAGTATGATTCACACTAAAGAAATTGGCAAACAAAACACATTGTTTGGTCATTGAATAGCGTAACCTTCACAAAAGCTAATAAAATTTTAAAATGCTTTATAAGATGGTCATAAGTGAGACAAGGGATGAAACGGAAGGAGTTGGACAAAAAGAATATTGTGAAAACATGCTACATGTTCCTGTGGATTCATTCATTAAAATGGACCTTCACTTTAGGTAAACTACAGAAAAAAGCATTTTATTTGTTAGAAAGATCTGATTTCTGCACGAAGAGACCAGGGTAAGATAGAGCACACATGGGTAATTGCCTATGAGTAATAAACCTAGGAGATATTAAGTATCTAAGTGTGAATGAATTATTGTTGTTGCACCCAAATTGATCCCGGTGGCTACCCGCATCAATACTCTGGGTTCCCAAATTAAGGACACACACATTCAACCTTTATATTTTTATGGCAGGGCTACTTTCTATCCTTCATGTGGCTGATCTAGCCCCCTGTCCCGATATTCCTGGGTTATTACTTACTAATCCTGTATTTCATCTTTGCTGCCCCAGATACAGCTGGGGTACCTTCTCAGGGCAGCTTTCCCCAGAACCTAGATAATGGCTCTCTCTGTATTTTGTACCTCTCAGGTGTGGTGTCTCTTCTTCCCAAGCATGGCAGCCTCTCTTTTCCTGCTCCTCACAGGTTCCTTCCCCAATAATCCTAAAAGTCCTGCCTCTGCCTCCCTGACTAACCATTGGCTGCAGGCAACTTTATTTACCAATAAAACCCAACTGGGAGGCAAGGTCCTTCAGCATCTTTTGTGTGGAAGTGCAGATTCTCATGCAATTTTGGGAACCAAATTAACATAATACAGCCATTAGACCAAACCAACAACAAATTATTATATTTCCTACAGAAATATGTTTTTCATATTGATCCTTACTCTTGAACTCTCTACTAACAGTTATGCAGTATGCCCTTCATGTCACAAGAAGGATTCAAGTATGTCAAGGGGTTCAAACATTGGAAAAGTAAATTAGAAGCCAAGGGTATGCATCATTGACTCATTCCACCTCTATCTTAACTAGCTTTACCACAAGTATAAGGGAACAAGTTCAGAGTTCTGACTAACTGGTTAGTCAGAATAATAAGAGGGCTAAACAATGTCTATGAAAATATATTTCAAAAATACAGTGTCTAAAGTTTTTCCCTTTAATAATTGAGTTTATAAGAATATGAGAAATCAGAACAAAATTAGACATACAAGCTTTTCATTTGATAGCCAAATATGGAGCTAATTATGTGCCTGTGAGAATTCATATAGATGTATGTAGAGATATGGATGTCTCTGCCATTAGTAACTAATATCCTCTAGATAGTGGCAAATGTGGTCATTTTACTTCTTTTTAATTTTAGCATTTAATACATAAAGTTTCATAAGTAGGACATATAATTTTATTAGCAAAGAAAACATTTTAAATATATAGAAATTATTTTCATTTTTCTATATCGTATAGAGCACCTTTATATTTATAGAGACAATAAGAGTATCTTATTTAACCTGGTCAGTGATGGTGCACACTTTTAATCCCAGCACTTGAGAGGCAGAGGCAAGTTTATTTTTGTGAGTTCAAGGCTACCCTTATCCACAGAGTAAGTTTCATGACAGTCAGGGTTACACAGTACAACCCTGTCTCAACAACAACAATAACAACAACAACAACAACAACAAAAGTCATATTTCTCAGATGGTCTTGAGAAAGCTAAATAGTCTTAGGTTGTATTTAAACTCCCCATCTTTTTTCCATCTCTCAAGTCTTTCCAGATCCTCTCCCCTCCTATTCACCCAACTTTAAACTTTACCTCAAAAAGTCAAACAAACATACAAATAAACAAACAATATAACAACAAACCACTCAAAACAAAGAAAGCAAAATAAAACAACATGCAAATGAAGTAGAAATGTCTAGTTTCTCTCAAAAGTAAGTTATGTCAATTCATGTTTTGCTGGAGAACACAGGATGTCTTGCTCAAGTATATACATGGAAGAATGATTTCCTGAAGCAAATACAGGCGAAAGGATGTTTTGCTGGAGCAGACACGGGTGGAAAGATGTTTTGATATAGCAAATAAGTGAAAGGACCTATGATGAAGGAGTATACATATGACCCAGAGACAGTGGGAGATGGAGCAATGAGCATTAGTTTAGTTTGCTCTGTCTCACTCTTCTTAGAGAACTAACAACATACATGTATTGGCTTGCCTTATTTAGTCTTGTTGAGCTCCACTTATGGTAACACCATTGAGAGAAATTCACCCAAGACCTGGTTGTGAGGTGCCTTGCCACTTTTCTGGCATCACCTCAGGCTGGTTGGCAAGCCTGGCAGTTTCTTCAGGATTAAACTGCAGCTGCCTGGTGTCTGCTGGCTGAAAGGACTGGACTGTAGATGCCAATTCAAATATGGTATCTGCCGGTCTAGAGGAATGCTCTGCAGCTGCTGACTTGTATTTGGTGTTTGCTGTAGGACTGGACTGCTGAGAAAGAAGACCTAGCTCATCCCTAAAGAACTGAACAGGTCCACTTTCCTCATATACTTATACCTTTTCTCTTCTACTACCTCTGCTGGGTAGTGTTCTAGAGGAGATGTTGAACCCTTATTAAAAGTAGGTTTCAAAAGATTTAGGCCTACACATAAAGGAAAACATGAAACTTCACCAAGCTCTAACCAACTAGAACCACACATAAAAACTTGTAGTTTGGGGGTTGGGAGAAAAACAGTACCTGAAAAGCAAGATTCTGACCTAAAATCCCATCTCATGAAGATGATAGAGGCCTTTAAGGAACAAACCCAAGGAACTTAAGAGATTTGTAGCCCCATAATATGTACCAATCAGTACCCCAGAGCTCCTAGATACTAAACTATCAAGCAAGGGATCCATGGTTCCAGCTACATATGTAGCAGAGGATAGTCTTTTCAGACTTCAATGAGAGGAGAGGCCATTGGACCTGAGAAGATTCAATACCCCAGTGTAGGGGAATTCCAGGTCAAGAAATTGGGGGGAGGGAGGATTTAGCAAGCAAAGGAAGGGAAGAATGAGATAGGGGCTTTTGGAAGGGTAACAAGGAAAGGGGATACCATTTGAAATGTGAATAAAGCAAATATTTAATAAGAAGAATCTAAAATATAAATAAATAAATGAATAAATAAATAAATAAAATAGCCAATAAAAAGGACATAAATAACTCCCTTAAAGAAATACAGAACACAGGTAAACAGGTAGAACCCCTTAAAAAGGAAACAAGTAAATCCCTTAAAGTAATCCAGGAAAACATAGTCAAGCTGGATATGGAACTGAACAAAACCATCCAAGCCCTAAAAAATGGAAATAGAAACAATATAGAAATTACAAATGGAGGCAATCCTGGAGCTGGAAACCCTAGGAAAGAGATCAGGAGTTAAAGATGCAGGCATTACCGTCAGAATACAAGAGATAGAAAAGATAATCTCAGGCATAGAAGATACCATAGAAGATACTGACATAATGGTCAAAGAAAATACAAAGTGCAAAAAGCTCTAAACCAAAACATCTAGGAAATTCAGGACACAATTAAAAGACCATACCTACGAATAATAGGAATAGAAGAGAGTGAAGATTCCCAATTCAAAGGGTCTGAAAATATCAACAAAATTGTAGAAGAAAACTTCTCTAAACTAAAGAGATGACCATAAATATACAAGAAGCCTATAGAACACCAAATAGATTGGACCAAAAAGAAAATTCTCCTGTCACACAATAATAAAAATACTAAATGCACAGAGCAAATAAGAATATTAAAAGTGGTAAGGGGAAAGGACAAGAAACATATAAAGGCAGACTTTTCAAAATTACACCAGACTTCTCAACAGACTCTAAAAGCCAGAAGATCTTGAACAGATGGGGAAGAAGTTTCTTTGATGGTGACTAAGAAAGGCACTGAACTATAAGCATAGCAGGATGTCATTAGCAGTCATTTTATCACTGCATTTTTTTCTTTTTTAGGAGAAGTATTACTTGTGTTTGTCCTAGGTCCCTGTGCTATCTAGTCTCTGGTTGTTGGTCACCCAAGCAGCATTGCCTATGGGTTTTCGCTCATGTAATATTCAAATTACTCAGCTCAGTTCTTAATCTTTACCCAAGTTAATGTTTTCTTTAGTGCCTTTGTTTTTTTTTAAAATATAACAAAACAAGTTATAATAAAATAAAACAAAAACTGTCACACCAAATTTGGAGAAGACTAAACAATAGAAAAAAAAGGGATCTAGGAAAAGCACAAGAATCAGAGACTCACTAGTTTGCATACTAGTTATTGGTTGGTTATTCCAAGATGTTTTGTGTCACTATTGCCCTAGCATGTCTTGCAGGCAGGGCATCATTGTACATAAAAGGATTTGTGTGTGGGTTGGTGTTTATATTTCTCCTTTAATAGTATGCAGAGTACCTTTTTATACCAAGAATACTAGCATGCACATATAAAGGCTCTATGAAGGTACAAGCTTGACTTTCCCATGTTTAATGATTTGGTCTTCAGCAATATCACCTTGCTGTCAATTTATATAGAACAATCTATAGTCTTGGCAACAGCCAAGACTGTGTTTGTAGCTTTCTATGTGACAGCTTTGGCCAACAACTCAATTAGATATATTCCAATCCTGTTTCGTTTGTTTGGCTTAAACTCTAGAATTTCTTTAAGTTTGGGATAAAAATGTTAAATCAGTCACAAATCCTTGAAAAACGCCAAGTTAGTAGCCATGTTGTTTGTTCAACTTTAAATGTACTTATTCTACTTTTAGTACAAAAAAGGATAGAAGAAGAAGAGACGGAGCACAAGGAGGAAGAGGAAGCAATGCAGTACAACACATTTCATATGTTCATATGTTCATCTTTTTGCAAGTGAAAATGCAATACAATAGGAGAATTAGAAACCTGTCTTTGAATCCTGATAGGTTGAGCTTCAAATATTCTTTTATCATATACTGTGTGACTTTTAAACAAGCTATTTTAACCTTTCTCCTTGTTTTCTCAAGATCATAATGGAGATAAGACCCAACTTACCTCCATACTTAGTTGTGTTATGAAGTTTAGAAAACAGATATCACCAATAATAGCTTGAAATATCCCAGAATTAGGGAGGATGTTTCTGCCTCATGACTGAGTAAGATTTTAGTGGAACTCTGGCATTCTGTCCTAAAATTGTTCACAGAGCAGAATTTATTCAAGTGAGAAAATTAAATAGTAAGGGGAATAAAAATCTGGAGTGTAAATAATAGCTAGATAGCTAGATAGCTAGCTATCTAGATAGATATAGATAGATAAAAAAGAAGACAAGTAAATGTTCAGACCTCTGATAGTTAGAGGGATAACCAGAATCCAAATATTTATGGTAAAGTGAATTATATGCAAAGGTGTCTCTATAATCCTTGCTATTATCCTTGAGGTTTCTCTTTTGTCTCTATCCTGAACCAGCAAGGAGCAAAGTTGCATATGTTGATCCATCTGCTACTGTTTCAGGCTTCCCACACTGGTGCTAACTTATAAGATATGAAAGTGTGGAGCTAACAATATGTTTGAATTAGAATCAAGAGACTACACAACAATATTTTCTTTTATAAGGATTGCCTAGGATTTTAAATTTTATATAATTTGGTGTTTACATTTATTAATTCATATACGCATGTCTTCCTTTATGGATGCATATATGTAAGGGGATTGTATGTCATTGTGTGAACCATCTCTCCTTCCATGATGTTGATCCCATGGATCAAACCCAGACTATCAAGTTTGGTAGCAAGATCTTTATGCACTGAGCTGTCTTCTATATCTCACGTTTGTATAAATGAACACATTTTTCTAGTATGGCTGATACTACCTAATGTTTGGCTGTGGGTCTTTGAATCTGTTTCCATCAGTTGATAGGTAAAGCCTCTCAGATATTTATGCTAGGCACCTTTCTGGAAGTATAGTAGACCATCATTAATAGTGTCAGGGTTGGGCTCTCTCTCACCATGGGTCTTAAGCCAACCATTGGTTGGCTTTTTCCTCAATTTCTGCTCCTTCTTTACCCATATACACCTTGTTGGCAGTAGAAATTGTGGGTCTAAGATTTTGGGTCTGGTTTGGCTCCTCCATTAGAACTCTTATCTGGTTAGAGGAGATAGCCGTTTCATACCGCATGTCCCCAATTACTAGAAGTCTTAGAGAGATTCACTCTAATGATTTCTTGGGAGTTCCCATTGTCTTAGATTTTTTTGCTCGTGCCAGAGATGTCCTCTCCAATACAGTTGTCTCTCACAGTTCTCTGTACCTCCTCCCTTCCTCCACTTATCATTCTCTCCTTCTCAACCTTGTTCCTTCTGTCCATCCACCCTCAGTGTCTATTCTATTCTCTTCTCAATGGGAATCAAGTATTGCCCTCTTGGTCCTCTTTGTGACTTACCTTGTTTGGATCTATGAATTGTAGCATGGTTATCCTCTCCTTTAGAGCTAACATCCACTTCTAAGTGAGCACATACCAGAATTGTCTTTCCAGATCTGGGTTTCTTTCTTTAGGATGATTTTCTGTAGTTACTTCTATTTACTTGAAAATTTCATAATGTCATTTGTTTTAATAGCTGAGTAATTTCCCACTGTGTAAATGTACCACATTTTCTTTATCTGTGATTTGATTGAGAGATATCTAGGTTTTAGTTTGGGGCTATTACAAACTGCCATAAACAGAATTGAGCAAGTTCCCTTTTGGTATGGTGGAGCATCTTTTGGGTATGTACCCAGGAGTAGTATGCCTGGGTCTTCAGGTAGAAGTATTCCCTAATCTGCGAGAAATCACCAAATTGATTTCCCATGTGGTTTTACACGTTTTAATTCCCACTAGCAATGGGAAGTGTTTCCCTTTTTCCATATTCTTCCCATCATGGGCTGTTGCTTGAGATTTTTATCTTGGACATTCTGGTGAGTCTAAAGTAGAATGTCATGGTCATTTGGATTCACATTCCCCTGGTGACTGAGAATTATGAACATTTCATTAAGTGTATCTGTGCCATTAGGATTTCATCTGTTGAGAATTCTGTTTAGATATGTACCAAATTTTTAAAATTGCATTAATTGGTTGTTGATGTCTAGTTTCCTGAGTTCGTCATATATTTTGGATATCCACCCTCTGTCAGATGTTGGGTTGGTAAAGATCTTTACCTATTGTGTATGCAGGAGTTTCGTCCTTTTGAGCATGTCCTTTGCCATGCAGAAGTTATCAGACTTATAAGATCTCATTTATTAATTATTAATCTTAGTACCCGAAATGTTCTTGCTCTTTTCAGGAAGAGGTTTCCTGTTCCAATGTGTTCAAGGTCATACTCTACATTCTCTTCTATCAGGTTTAGTGTATTGTATTTAATGTTGAGGTCTTTGGTTCACTTAGAGTTTTTTGCAGCATGATAAATATGGATATTTACATTCTTCTGTATACAGACATCCAGCTATTCCAGCACCATTTGTTTGAAGATGCTTTCTTTTTGTCTGTTGTATGTTTCTGGTTTACTAATAAAAATCAGATGTCCATAGGTGTATAGATTTATTTCTGGTTCTTTAATTCAATTCCATTAATTGATGTCTTTTTATGCTAGTGCCATGCAGGCTATTATTAATACTGCTTTATAGTACAGCTTGAAATCAGGGATGGTGATACCACCAGATGTTCTTTTATCATACCAGGATTGTTTTAGCAGTCCTGGGTTTTTTCTATATGGAATTAAGTATTGTTATTTCAAGGTCTGTAAAGAATTGCATTGGAATTTTGATGCGAATTGCATTGAATGTGTTGTTTTGGCAAAAATGGCCACTTTTACTGAGCATGGGTGCTCTTTCTGTCTTCTGATAGCCTCTGCAATTTCTTCAAAAATGTTTCTTTTCATACATGTCTTTTACTTGTTTGGTTTGAGTTACATCAAGATATTTTGTATTATTTGTAGCAATTGTGAAGGGTGGTGTTGTGTTAATTTGTTTCAGAGCCTTTTTATCACTTGTATACTGCTGGGGTTCTGATTTTTTTGAGTTAATTTTGTATCCAGCCAATTTGCTTAAGTTGTAAGAGTACCCTGGTAGAATTTTTGGGTCACTATCATATCATCTGCAAACAACAATAATTTGATTTCTTCCTTTTCAAATTGTATTCCTTTGATCTCCTTTATTTGTCTTACTGCTCTAGCTAGAACTCCAAGTACTATATTGATTAGATAGGGAGAGAGTGGGCAGCCTTGTCCCCAATTTTAGTGGAAATGTTTTACGTTTGTCTACATTTATTTCAATAATGGCTTGCTGTATATTGCTTTGATTATGCTTAGGTATATGCCTTGTATCCCTGTCTTAGTCAGGGTTTCTATTCCTGCACAAACACCATGACCAAGATGAAAGTTGGGGAGGAAAGGATTTATTTATTCAGCTTACACTTCCACATTGCTGTTCATCATCAAAGGAAGTCAGGACTGGAACTCAAGCAGGTCAGGAAGCAGGAGCTGATGCAGAGGCCATGGAGGGGTGTCTCTTACTGGCTTGCTTCCTTTCCCTTTCTCAGCTTGCTTTCTTATAAAACCTTAGACTACCAGCCTAGGGATGGTACCACCTACAAGCCCTCCCCCCTTAATCACTAGTTGAGAAAATGTCTTACAGCTGGATCTCATAAAGATATTTTATTGTCTTTTTCTTTTAATTTTTATTTTCTATATTCTATGTTTACATTCCAAAGGCTTTCCCCTTTCCCAGTGCCCCCCCCACCATACGTCCCATAATTCCTCTCCCCCCCAACTATTCCCCAATTATTCCCCCTCCCCCCCCACGGTTTCTCTACAAAACTGGATTCAATCTTTACAGGCCCAGGGTCCTCTCCTTTCTTCTTCTTGGGAATCATTTGACTTGCTAATTGTGCCTTGAGTATTTAGGGCTTCTGGGCTCATTAATATCCACTTATCAGTGATTGCATTTCATGTGTATTCTTTTGTGATTGGGTTAACTCACTCAGGATGATATTTTCCAGGTCTAACCATTTACCTACAAATTGCATGAATTCATTATTTTTAATTGCTGAGTAGTATTCCATTGTATAAATATACCACATTTTCTGTATCCATTCCTCCTTTGAGGGATATTTGGGCTCCTTCCAATTTCTGGCTATTATAAATAAGGCTTCTATAAACATAGTGGAGCATGTGTCTTTATTGTTTGCAGGATATTTTCTTATTGAAGCTCTTTTCTCTGTGATAACTTCAGCCTGTGTCAAGTTAACACACAAAACCAGCCAATACAATTGACCCCTTGTCAAGTTGACAAGCAAACATATCACAATTAAGCCTCGGCCCTTACTTTCTTATTTATCCCCAAGATCTAAATAAGATTAAAAGTCTTGCAGTCTTTGCAAATAGTTACATATTAAAATTCCAATCCCTTTAAAATATTCAATCTCTTTTAAATTGAAAGTCTTTTTACAATTAAGTCTCTTAACTGTGGGCTCCACTAAAATTCCTTCTTATTTCTAGAGAGAAAAATATCAGGGCACAATCACAATCAAAAACAAAATCAAACAAAATGTCTGGGATCCACTCATGATCTTCTAGGCTCCTCCAAGGGCTTGGCTCACTTCTCCAGCCCTGTCCTTTGTTGTGTAGCATACATGTTGTTGTCTAGTCTCCAACTGCCTGTTGCTCCTGTTCTCCACTGTTGCTGCTGTTCATGGTGGTCAACTCATGGTATTGCCATCTGGAAAACACTGCAATTAGGTTTCACCAATAGCCTCTCATAGGCTCTCTTCATGGTACCACGCCTCAACCCCTTCGCATGACTCCTTCAGCCTTAAGCCATCAACTGCAACTGAGGCTTCTCCTTCACCAGTGACCTACCATGGCAGCTCACAGTGCCAAGCCTCAGCTGCTCTTCATGACTCCTTCATGCCTTCAAAACCAGTACCACCTGGGTGACTCTTATACATTACCAAGTCTGCAGCACTAGGTGCAACATTAGCTATTTCTAGAACACAGCGTCTTTGTGCTCTCAGAAAACACTGACCAGAAGATTTCACATCAGTGATGCTAGACCCAGTAATGCAAAGGTTTCGTTTTAGTAGTTCTGGTATAGTGTTAATCACAGCTGATTTTTCAGATCCTGCTAACTCAAACCATAATCTCCACAATCAAAATAGCAACAGTCCTGAAATCTTCCCTCTGAAACCTCACAAGCCGGGCCTTCATCTTCTGCACTGTTTTCAACATTATCTTCCAAGCTCTTCCAGAATATCCCACAGAGCTCTTAACATCCAAATGGCTCTTATAGCTCAAAGTTCCAAAATCCTTCCACAGTTCTCCCCAAAATATGGTCATGTTGTCACAGAAATACCCCACTATGCTGGTACCAATTTGTCTTTGTCAGGGTTTCTATTACTATAAAAACATCATGACCAAGATGAAAGTTGGGGAGGCAAGAATTTATTGAGCTTACACTTTTACATTCTGTTGATCACCAAAGGAAGTCAGGACTGGAACTCAAGCAGGTCAGGAAGCAGGAGATGATGCAGAGGCCATGGAGGGTTGCTTGCTGGCTTGCTTCTTTTGCCTTGCTCAGTTTGCTTTCTTATAGAAGCCGAGACTACCAGCCTAGGGATGGCACCACTCACAATGGGTCCTCCCCTCTTGATCACCAATTGAGAAAATGCCTTACAGCTGGATCTCATGGAGGCATTTTCTCAACTGAAGCTCCTTTCTCGGTTATAACTCTAGCCTGTGTCAAGTTGACACACAAAACCAGCCAGTACAATCTCTGATCTCAATAATACTTTTATCATGAAAGGGTATTGAATTTTTTCAAAAGCTTTTTTAATGAGATGGCTGTGTGTGTGTGTGTGTGTGTGTGTGTGTGTGTGTGTGTATTTCCTGTCAGTTTGTTTATATAGTTGGTCACATTGATGGATTTTGCAGATTATATTTTTGAGCCATCCCTTCATCTCTGGAAGAATCCTACTTGATCATCATGTGTGATTTTTTTGATGACTTATCAAATTTGTATCTCAAGTACTTGAGTATTTTGCATCACTATTTCTAAGGAAAATTGGTCTGAAGTTTTCTTTGTTGAATCATTGTGTGGTTTAGGTGTCAGGGGGACCATGACTTCATAGAATGAGCTTGATAGTGTTCTTTCTGTTTCCATTTTGTGGAAGAGTTTAGTATTATTGCTATTAGCTTTTTGCAAGTCTGGTAGAATTCTATACTCTATATTCTATACCTTCTGGATCAGATTTTGTTTTAATTAGGTTGTCATATTTTTAATGACTGCTTCAATTTCCTTAGATATTATAGGCCTAATTTAAATTGTTTACTTCATCTTCATTTAACATTGGTAAGTGGTATCAATCACAAAATTGGTAAATTTCTTTTACATTTTCCAATTTTTACAGGTTTTTGAAAAAAGAGCCAGTGATTCTTTGGATTTTCTAGATGTCTGTCATGTCTGTCATTTGATTTCTGATTTTGCTAATTTGGATATTCTTTCTCTATCATTTAATTAGTTTAACTCAGTGTTTGCCTGTCTTGTTGATTTTCTGAAAGAACCAACTCTTTATTTTGTTGATTCTTCATGTTGTTTTCTTTGTTTCTAATTTCTTGATTTCAGTCCTGAGTTTGATTATTTCTTATTGTCTATTCCTCTTGGTTGTGTTTGTTTCTTTTTGTTCTTGATCTTTCAGGTATGCTCTTATGTCAGTAGTATAAGTTCTCACTAATTTCCTATGAAAGCACTCAGTGCTAAAAAACATTCCTCTTAAGTACTGCTTTCATTGTGTCCTATAAGTTTGGATATGTAGTGTTTTCATTTTCTCTGGTTTCTAATCAGGGTTTGATTTCTTTATTTCTCCATTTACCCAATGGTCACTGAGCAGGGAATTGCTCATTTTCCATGTTTTTTTTTTTAAATTTTTTAAGCTTTCTGTTGTTTTTGTGGTTGTTGCTGTCCAGCTTTAATCTTTGACAGTCTTATAAGATACAAGGCATTATTTTAATTTATTGCATATGTTGAGATTGTTTTGTGTTCTAGTTTGGGCAGACTTGAAGAAGGTTCTGTGAGATGCTGAGAAGGTATATTCTTTTGTTTTTCAGTGAAATATTCTGTAGATATCTGTTGGGTCATTAATTCATAAGATTTGTTAGTTTCATATTTCTCTATTTAGTTTTTTTCTAGATGACTTGTAAATTGTTGAGAGTTGGATGTTGAAGTCTTCCACTATTAATGTGAGAGGCTCAATGTGTGACTTAGGCTTTAATAATGTTTATTTTATGAATGTGGGTGTCATTGCATTTGCTGCATAGATATTTAGAATTGAGATATCATCATAGTGGATTTTTCATTGGATGAGTATGAAGTGTCCTTCCCCTTCTCTTTTGATTAGTTTTGATTGAAAGTCTTTTATTAGATACTAGAATGGCTACTCAAAGTTTGCTCTTTGGTTCAGTTTGCTTGGTAAATCTTTTTCCAGCCATTTCTTCTGAGGTAATATCTAAATGTAGTGCTGAGGTATATTTCTTTTATATGACTGACTAATAGAACTTGTTTTGTATCCATTCTATTAGCCTGGGACTTATTTATTAGGGAATTGAATTCATTAATGGTGAGAGATCTGGTTTTTCATGTAAGTCGTGGTTTTCTCTGTCTCTCTGTCTCTCTCTGTCTCTCTCTGTCTCTCTCTCTCTCTCACTGTGTGTGTCTGTGTGTGTGTGTGTGTGTGTGTGTGTGTGTCTATTCTTTTAGATTTGCTGATGTGGATTATTTATTTTCTGTGTTTTCCTAGGTGTAGTTAAACTTCTTGGGTGGGAATTTTCCTTCTACTATTTTCTGAAAGAATATATTTAGGGATAAGTTTTGTTTAAATTTGGTTTTATCATAAAATATCTTGCTTTCTCCATTTATAGTTATTGAAAATACTTCTGTATATAGAAGTAGGAGCTGGCACCTCCCATCTTTGAGAGCTATCAAAACATCTGCCCAGCCCCCTCTGGTTTTTAGAGTCTCTTTTGAGAAGTAGGGAATAATTTTGTTAGGTCTGCCTTTATTTATGGGCCTTTTTCATTTGCAGCATTTAATATTCTTTCTTTCTCCTATATATTTAGTGTTTTGATTATTATATTTCTTTTATTATGTAAAAGAAAGTGGATTTTCTTTTCTGATGCAAGCTACTTGGCATTCTTCAAATTTCTTCTGTGTTTATAGGCATCAGATTTTTTTTTATTTTCTATATTCTTTGTTTACATTCCAAATGCCTTCCCTTTCCTGGTTCCCCCCTCCCCATATGTCCCATAAGCCCTCTTCCCTCTGCCCATTCCCCAGTCATCCCCCTCCCATTTCTCTGTCCTGGTACATCCCTACAATGCTGAATCAAGCCTTTCCAGGGCCAGGACCCTCTCCTTCCTTCTTCTTGGGAATCATTTGATATGCTAATTATGTCTTGAGTATTCAGAGCTTCTGGGCTAATTAATATCCACTTATCAGTGACTGCATTCCATGTGTATTCTTTTGTGATTGGGTTACCTCACTTAGAATGATACTTTTCAGTTCCAACCATTTGCCTAAAAATTTCATGAATTCATTATTTTTAATTGCTGAATAGTAAGTATTCCAGTGTGTAAGTATACCACATTTTCTTTATCCATTCCTCTATTGAGGGACATCTGGGTTCTTTCCTGCTTCAGGCTATTATAAACAGGGTTGCTATGAACATAGTGGAGCATGTGTCCTTATTGCATGGTGGGAATCCTCTGGGTATATGGCTAGGAGTGGTATGATAGGGTCCTCTGTAAGTGTCATGCCCAGTTAGTTTTCTGAGGAACAGCCAGACTGATTTCCTGAGTGGTTGTATCATCTTGCAATCCCACCAGCAGTGGAGGAGTGATCCTCTTTCTCTAAATCTTAGCAAACACCTGCTGTCTCCAGAGTTTTTAATCTTAGCCATTCTGACTGGTGTGAGGTAAAATCTCTGGGTTGTTTTGATTTGCATTTCCCTAATAACTAATGATGTTGAACATTTCTTAAGGTGCTTCTCAGCCATCTGAAGTTCTTTAGGTGAAAATTCTTAGTTTAGCTCAGTAGCCCATATTTTAATAGGGTTGTGTGTTTCTCTGGGGTCTAACTTCTTGAGTTCTTTGTATATATTGGACATTAGCCCTCTGTCAGCTGTGGGGTTGGTGAAGAACTTTCCCCAATTTGTTGGTTGCCGTTTTGCCCTTTTGACAGTGTCCTTTGCCTTACAGAAACTTTGTAATTTTATGAGGATTTTTAGGGGAAATATTCTATGATATTTTTGAAAATATTTTCTAGGCGTTGATGTTGAGAATCTTCTTCCCCTTCTATTCCCATTATTCTTAGGTTTGGTCTTTTCATAGTGTCCCATATTTCCTAGATGTTTTGTGTCAGAAACTTTAGATTTAATGGTTTCCTTGACCATTTATTGATTTCTTATAGTATATCTGGTATACCAGTGCTTCTTCCTTCCATGTTGTGTATTCTTTTGCATCTGTAGTTTCAGTTCTCTTTCCTAGGTTTTCCTTTTCCACATTCATTCAGTTCATATTTTCTTTATTTCTTCTATTTCCATTTAAAGGCGCTGAAGTGTTTTATTCATTTCCTCTTTGATTGTATTCTGTATTTTGTTAAGGGATTTATTCATTTTCTCTCTAGATACCTGTATCATCTACATAAGATTTGATTTTAGGTTATTTTCTGATTTTTCTGATATATTATGGTATCCAGCACTTGCTCTAGTAGGATATCTGGTATCTAGTGGTGCCCTGGCTATTGTTGATTGTCCTTTTATCCTGGCAATTAGCCTTCTGGGTTTTATACTTACTCTTGGTTTCTGTTTCCTCTCTCTCTGTTGGCCTGGGAGGCCTGGGGGTTCTCTTGACTAGTTATTCTTTTGGTCCAGTAGGCTCTGTGCCCTGGATACTTTTTGTGGTCTGTTTGGCCTCTGCAGTTTTGCATTATACCCTGGCCTCTGGAGTCCCTAGTATCAGTATTGCCTGGGGTCCTGGGTGATGAAGGACCTCCAGGAAAGCAATCTGGGTTGTGAGCTGAAAAATGGAGTCCAGGGTGTGTGGTGCAATTTATAGCTGATAGGTGTGTTTTAGGGGAATATGAAGGCAAGTGCTTGGGGCAGGGGCTAAGCTGATTGTAATTGGTGAGTGCAGGTCTCCAGGCATGCAGACAGAGTTGTAGGGTGGGAAATGGGGTCCAAGGTATAGGATGCAGTTTTCCTTCTATTGGTAGTATTTTCTAGGAATTTGGTGTTCATGGGCTTGGGGTTGGAAGAGGTTTATCTGATGTCTCTGGTGCCAGCCGGCCACCATGAAAGCAGTCAGAGTTAGAGAACAGAAAATAGACCACAGGTGTGGGGTAGAGATTACCACCACTGGAAGTGCTTTCTGGGGAGTTGGTAAAAAGGGCTTTGAAGGTGAGAGGGAGTTCCAAAGGCTGTGATTTTTTGTTAGGTTCAGAAAAAGTCAATCAGCCTCTTTCTCTCCTTCCCCTTCTCCCTTTCCCATAGATACACACACAAGAAAGGGAGAAAGAATTTAAAATGAGAAAATAAATGCAAAATGTTATTATTAGTGTGGTTGAGAACTTTGTACCAGGTATAGATGTTTGGAGTAGCAGAAAGAGCAGTTGCTTCCAAATACATTGATGTCTCTTACAACAGGACTTGGGGTCACTGTTCTGGTGGTCCTTATACATACTGTCAGTGCTTTCTGATCTTCAGTAGAAATGCAATAGAATGGGCACTTAGGTTTAAAATAAACCTCAGCATCCCAGTATACACTATGTGCACATATGCTTAACAATCAGTCTTAGCTTGTTTTCACATAGGCTTTCTATATTTTTTATACAACCTATCTAATATTTCTGTAGGATCTGTTCAGCTCTTCTATGTCAACATGTGTTGAAAATAAAACTACTCTCTCTGAATGGAAAATTTGCCTTCTCCAAGTGAAGGGATTTAAATTATGCTGTAGATAAGATGTTGTAAGCAGACCAGCTAGAGAAGTGTTTTATTTCTGAAGTAAATGGAGTGAAACAGATGGAGGAGGGAAGAGAGAGCTTTCCTAGAGCAAAGTGACTATGTGTCACCAGCTGTTGTGGGAGATAATGGGCAATGGAAAGTGATGCATAGATGACTCCAAAACCAGGCTGCCCTTGGCCAGGGATGGCTGGGTGGAAGGGCCTTTTCCTTGCATTCTTTTAATCAAAGGTGAAACCTAGAATTTGTAATTCTCACTTAGAAGGGCACTGTGTTACTGAGTGAAAACAGGACTGAAAAATATTTGCTTTATTCACAGTGGGATTCTGTTACAATTACATGGTTTACGAAAGGAGCTATTAGAACTGGGTTTAGTAGGTAACATTTTAGCATATTGTACTTGATACATAACTTACAAATAGGGTTTTATTTAAATTTTCATTGAATTAAATTTCCTATTTAAAATTCCTTTATGTAAACAGAAAAAACTTAACATTTTAAATAATGATTTCCTAATTTGGTTGGAAGAGAAACCTAATTTCTAAATTAGTTGGTTATTTAAACATTAAACATAAAGCTCAAAGGGATGTGAATGACTTCCTTAATCTTAAGACAAATATGACTGAATTTACCCAGAAATATTTGTTATAGTGGTTGTTCAAAAAAAATAAACTCTAGAAATAAGGAATATAACAATCTATATAAGTACAATATGGAAAGTAGTTTTAGTTATACGAAAATCAAATTTATAAAGCTATCTGTTGTAAAAGATAACATATACGTATTTTAGTATTCATGTTGCATGGCTCTGAGGCAAAGATTTATAAGTCCCCACTGGAAGATGAAGAAGCAAAGCATGTTGTAAGCAGACACGGAAATGATGTTCTGCAGTTCGGGAAAAATACATGTACTTAACAGGCAGGTCTTAGGAAAAGATGACAAGAGTATTAAAATATGGAATGCACAATAATATATAAAATGATGGTGCCTACACTAATTAGTATATCTGCAAACAAGGATATTTTATTACTTTCCAATAAGGAGTCATCGAACAGATGAAGCCACTACAAGGAGAATGGGAACGTTGGAAGTGGGTTATAGGCACCAGATGATAAACAGAAGGAATTTTTTTTTTATTGGCTGTGTCGTATTAATTTAAAACAATCCCTCACTCAACACTCTTTGTCCAATCCCTTTTTACTGATTTTAACTTATGCAAGATTCTATTGATACTTTTTCTAAATTGCCGAAGGATCAAGTGTCTGTACACTTTATGATTATTGCATGCTGAATTAAAAGCATTTTTAGATATCAGTAAATTATTCCAAACTATAAAGAATAAGAATTTGTCAAATATTGAGTAGAATTATTTCTAATTGTATTCTTTATTCCTAATGACAAGATATTTAAAAAATATTTATATACTATTATGTTAATTCTGATATTTTTTCTGTTTTTTTATTTTTCAGTTAGAGTAAATTTTAAAGTGTAATTAGATTTGCCAGAATATTTACAGATGGCAAACCAGAAAGGCCAGGGCTTGCCAATTCATTGTCCCATCATTCCATTCGATCACATTTTTATTCAAAAACAGTCTTGGAGAATAATTTTCACACTGTGAAGTTTTAAATAATCCCATCCCAGTGTGTTCTTCCTGAATTCTTTCAATGGCATTATGATCTTCTGAAATGCACATTTTTACTCCCTTGATGTGCTTAGTTATGATTCTTTGTGCCATGAAAGCAATGAGACCTAATTAACTTGAAGTTCTTGACCTCATTAAGAGAAAAAATGAAAACTGCTTTCTTTCATAAATATAATTAACATTGATAAGCTTAAATACCTTTAAATATTTGATGCAAACCATCAAAGTTAACAATGATCATAGGTCAATGTGTCTAAAGTAATAGACTAAAAAAATATTTTATTCATCTTTTTTCTATTCTTTGAGAATGTGAGTTAAGACATCAGGAAAAAATAATTGTGAAATACAAATGGACAATAAAAAAATAAAATCAAGAGTTAGAAACTGTTTACAATCTAATAATTTTATTTTGTAAATATTCATTAGTTCACAGTGTGCATTCAGAATTAACTGTCTAACTAGTGTGTCAATTTTATCAATTCTTCTTTTTACTAAATTTTCACATCAATTTGCTGCAGTAGAACATGTACCATCATAAAACCAAATTGAAATAAATGCACATGAAAATAGCTGTTTCTAATTCTATAAATACTTGTGAAGCCAAACAATCTTTTTGACATGGCAAGTGAAAATGATAATGTATTTGTCATGACACTGTAAGTATTTATCCTGGTGTTTTCAGATTCTACTACTGAACTTGCAGCTGAATATACTAATAGAGATAATAAAGTACATAATAATTGTGAGAAACAAGCATACATATGAAATATATTATTAGAATGTATTTCTTCTATTAGTTACAGTATTTCATTATTATATTCCCTCTCAACAAATAACTATCAACATTTTAGCAAGCTTTTATTATAATGTGGTTTCACCCGGGCAGAAGGATAAAACTTCCATTTCAGATTATTTCTTTGTGTTGAGTTATCATAATGCAATAATTTCAGAAACAATTTTCCGTGAAATTATCCAGTATTATTTTATAAATGTATGATAATGAGGCATAACTTCCATTAAACTAAATTACTAGGTTTAAAGTATTTCAATATACTGTAAAAACAAGTTTAGGATGACAACAGGAACACATTAATTTTCAGAAGAATTACACCTGTTTGAACATAATGTGAAATGAAATGAGGTTCAAATTGAAATGATTATCATTATTGAATAACTAGTTTTCAAACAGTTATTCTTTTTGAGATATAATGTGGAGAAAACTAATGACTCTATATGTATATATTGTGATGGGAATGTCAATGTTTTTACCTTATATTTTTAATTTCAATTTTATATTTACTTATATTCTTTTATATTTATTCATATTCTTTTATAATATATTTTTATTCTTTTACTATTTTTGATAATTTTATTTACCTTCTTCTGTGTTCCCCATGTGTCTGCACCATTAGAAATGATTTTATCTTATCTTTTACATCATAGCTATCATATAATTTAGATATTACTTAAAACTCAGCTATGTGTTATATTATTATATTCAAAACATGCTATATAATAATCATTTCATTAAAAGTAAATATCCTCTTGGGTTGCTTGCTTGATGTTCTTAATGAAAAATCTTCTAATAATTATAAAAGTGCCATATAATGTATCATAATTTAGTACTTGTTCTGTTTTTAAACAATTCTTTTTGCAGAAAATCTGTATATAATGAGATTTATAGGTAAAAGTGAATGTGTTTTATTTGTTCTGGAACTTTTGCAGGTATGCATTACTCTAATTAATGTTCAATTAAAAAATAATCTGAGGCCAGGGATACCATTCAGTCAAGTGATATCTCTACAAATATTGATACATGAATCTGCCTACCTCTATATCATGCACGTATAGTGCTATGTGCTCATACCCAACACTGGGCATGAGTGCAGTAAAGAAAGGAATTCCCATAGCACATTGGCTAGCAACTATGGCCATATTAACATGCCTCTCCTTTGTTGAGAGACTGTGTATCAAAAATGAAAGTGATACATCTATGCACACTTATCAACATACGTACACACAACAAACACTATCAAGTACACACAAAAAGACCTCCCTCTCTCTCTTTCACTCCCCCATTCTCTCTCCTCCTCTTTCCTTCTATTGCTCCTTCCTCCTCCACAATTTTAAAATTAAAATATTCTCTGGTGGGTGACATGAATAATTAGATAACAGATGCTTCATAACACAGGCACACCCACCAACAAAATTATATATGTAAACACATCACAACCACCACCACCATCATCAAAAGTATTCTTTAGTGTCACTTGTGAAGCACACATCTTTTAATTACAGACTTTACAAGGTGGATGCAGGGAAGGTATAATGTCAAGTTTAGTCTCGACATAGTGATTTGGAATTGGCGATTGGCCAGAATTATGTGAGTGCCTTCTGCAAAAAGAAAATGCTTGATACATTTTTATAATACATTCAGCAACAAGAATGTCAAATTAAGTGTAAATTAATTAAATAATAGAGCAAAAATTGTGAGGACAAAGAAAGAAACAATGTGGTGGTTTGAATAAGAAAATGTATTTTAATGTATTTGAACATGGATTTGCATTTAAGAGAGCTTTGGCGGAGAGATTTTGGAAGCTTGCTAGAGGAAGTTTGTCTTTTTATAGTCTGCCCTGATTCTTGATGTCTCTCTGCCTCCTTTGTGTAGTGGAGATGTAATTTCTTATGATTGTGGTCCTGCTGGCACAGTATACCTTTCCTGACGTGGTGCCTTTGGCACCATTAGCCAAATCAACACTTCTTTAAGTTGCTTTTGGTTGTGGTATTTTTTCACATTAACAGGAAATATTTATTAAAATGTTCTTGTCCTAAAATAGCTATTGATAACACTGAGTCACTGAGTAACTTTGAAGATTATTATCTCTGATATATCTTACTGGACTTTTCTTCCTAGAGTATCCAAGTGAAAGCAGTGAGAAAGTGCCTGATCTGTGTGTAGTCTCAGAGTGCTCAAGGGTGATTTGTGTAAGAATGCTGTGAACAAAATGAAATTGGATTTCAACATGTGATTGATATAAAGTTAGTTTTTCAATACATGTCTAAAAATGAGCAAGCTGGATAGCCTTTCCTTTATACTCAGTATAGTAGATCTTATTAACAATTTACCTTGTTTTTTTCATGTTATTTCACTTTGGATATCTAATATAGGCTGTTTGTCCTGATATGCAAATGATTTCATGTCATCATGAACCAAATAGGTATGATGTTGTACTGGATGTTATATTGAACAAGGAAGATGTATCTTACAGTCTATCTTAAAGAGGCATATCATAATTGAATGAATAATAAATTCAAGTGTATTCTTTAATTCTTTCCTCTCTCTCTGTCTCTCTGTCTCTGTCTCTGTCTTTCTCTCTCTTTCTCTCTCTCTCTCTCTGTGTATGTGTGTATTTATGCTAATGTATAGTGGGTTGTGCTTGATTCTGTAGAAATCAGAGGTTCAGGTGAGAATGCCATTCTTAGTTGTTTCTCCACTTGAGTTTTAAGGATCTCTTCTTGAACCTTGTGAGAGGCACTGGTCAGTGAGGCCCAGGCATCTACCCGTCTCTGCCATATACCACCATATACCACCATACACCGAGTAGTGTAGCTGCAGGCACATGACATAGCAGCTGGCTTTTCATATGGGTTCTGTGTATCCAAATCATGTTACCACGCTTATACAAGAGGTACCTTATCAACTGAGTCATTTCTCCTGCCACCTAAGTATTTTCTCTGTGTTTTCTTTACTCCTCAGAATCTATGATGCTATTTGGTTGAAATAAAAATATTCAATGATTTCTTATCTTGGTCTTATAGTTATATTCATTTCATAATTCCATTTTCTTGAATTATATATTCAATACACATTCTACTGACTGAAAATAATGAACTTCTTTCTTTGGCAAGCTTGCCTAGGTAGGTTAAAAAAAATCCAGTTATTGACTGTTGTGTTTTAACTGATGTAATTTGAATAATTAATTCTATGTTTAGAAAATGAGTTCAAGGTGGTGTGTGATTAACCATGTTTAATGAAGTCATTAACTGATTAAGTAGTATTCCGTGCCCATGACTGATTATATCCAAATGTTAATCAATTTGATTTAAATTATCTTTCTATATATTTGAAATTGTTACACTTACGAGTAAAACAGATTATGATAAACACAGACTAATATTTTGTTATTGGGGATTGGGTATATTTTGGAGTTTTGTTTGATTTTATACAAATTGAAAATTAAAACAAAAAGCAAAATATGTTTTGTTTGGTTACACTAGGTTGAATCAACATGGGCAAAGAATCATCTTTTGACTTGAGAATGATTCCCCTTTGGAATTAGAGCTTTAAAAAAAGATTTGTTCAATTAAGAATGTAGCTCTTGACCTTCGGGGACTCAGGCCTGGAGTAGGAGTTGGGCACAGAATAGCGGGTGCACTCTGCACTCGCGGGGCAGACCCCGAGCTCCCTGCAGGCAGCTGCCATATTGCCTGCAGCTTCCCGCCCAGCTGGTGGTGGGGAAGCCGAGTGTCACCCAGCGTGCCAGGTGCTCAGAACCATCCGGCGGCGGCGGAACCAGGTACCCCAGACAGCCAGAGCTTAAGACCTTCGGGGACTCAGGCCTGGAGTGGGAGTTGGGCACAGAATAGTGGCTGCACTCTGCACTCGTGGGGCGGACCCCGAGCTCCCTGCAGGCAGCTGCCATATTGCCTGCAGCTTCCCGTCCAGCTGGTGGTGAGGAAGCCGGAGTCAGCCAGTGTGCCAGGTGCCCAGACCCAGCCGGAGGCCGAACCAGCCTCCCATCCAGCCAGTGGCAGGGAAGCTGGAAACCGGACCCAGCCAGCTTCCCAGCAGCTTGGGACCAGCAGGCAGAACCAGATAACTGAGATATCCCAACTTTAAGACCCCTGGGGAAACAGGATATCAGACAGCAAACCCTGAGCAGGAGCAGTGCAGAGCAGCCGCCCAACAGGCGGAACCAAATACCTGGGATATCCTGAGTTTAAGACCTCGGGGGACTCAGGCCACCTGTCAGCAATCTGTGAGCAAGACCCCCGCAGGACAGTGATTCAGGTACCCCAGTCGCTGGGAAATAGCCTTACAACCCCACAGGAGAGTCAAGCACCAGCTAGTATCTACAGGACCAACTAACACCAGAGTTAACCAGATGGCAAAAGGCAAACGTAAGATCGCTACTAACAAAAATCAAGGCAATATGGCAGCATCCGAACCCAGTTCCCCAACAGCAATAAATATTGGATACCCCGAAACACCAGAAAAACAAGACTCAGATCTAAAATCACTGGTCAGGATGCTGATAGAGGAACACTTAGATAAATCTCTTAAAGTAATACATGAGAAAATAGATCAAAAGCTAGAAGCCATTGCAAGACAAACACAATTAAATCCCAGATATCTCAACACACCAGAAAAACAAGACTCAGATCTAAAATCACTGGTAAAGATGCAGATTGAGGATCACTTAGATAAATTTCTTAAAGTAATAGAGGAGAAAATAGATCAAAAACTAGAAGCCCATACAAGGCAGACACAAAAATCACTTAAAGAAATCCAGGAGAATATAGAGCAAAAAATGAATCCCAATAAGGGGGAGAAACAAAAATCACCTAAAGAAATACAAGAGAACATGGGTCAACGAGTAGAAGTCATAAAGGAGGAAACACAAAAATCCCTTAAAGAATTACAGGAAAACACAAACAAACAAATGATGGAACTGAGCAAAACCATCCAAGATCTGAACACAGAAGTAGAAACAACTAAGCAATCGCAAAGGGAGACAACCTTGGAGATAGAAAACCTTGGGAAGAAAACAGGGGTCGTAGATGCAAATATCAACAACAGAATACAAGAGATAGAAATAAGAATCTCCGATGCTGAAGATAACATAGTAACCATTGACTCCACAGTCAAAGAAAACGCAAAATCCAAAAGGCTTGTAACCCAAAACATCCAGGAAATCCAGGACACAATGAGAAGACCAAACCTAAGGATTATAGGGATAGATGAGAGTGAAGATCTACAACTTAAAGGGCCAGCAAATATCTTTAACAAAATTATGGAAGAAAACTTTCCTAACTTAAAGAGAGAGATGCCCATGAATGTACAAGAAGCCTACAGAACTCCAAACAGACTGGACCAGAACAGAAACACCTCCCGTCACATAATAATCAAAACCCCAAATGTACTAAACAAAGAAAGAATATTAAAGGCAGTAAGAGAAAAGGGCCAAGTAACATATAAAGGAAGACCTATCAGAATCACACCAGACTTCTCTCCAGAAACCATGAAAGCTAGAAGATCCTGGGCAGACCTCATGCAGACCCTAAGAGAACACAAACTTCAGCCAAGACTACTATACCCAGCAAAACTCTCAATTGCCATAGATGGGGAAACCAAGATATTCCACGACAAAACCAAATTTGCAAGATACTTATCTACAAACCCAGCCCTACAAAGGATAATAGGGGGAAAATACCAACACAAGGGGGGAAACAACACCCCAGAAGAAACAAGATAGAAACCCCATCTCATCCAACCCAAAAGAAGAGAACCACTCAAATACAAATAATAATAACAATGCCCAAAATGTCAGGAAGTAATAATTACTATTCCTTAATATCTCTTAATATCAATGGACTCAATTCCCCAATCAAAAGACACAGACTAACAGACTGGATACGGAAACAGGACCCTACATTTTGCTGCATACAGGAAACACATCTCAGTGTCAAAGACAAACACCACCTTAGAGTAAAAGGCTGGAAGACAGTTCTACAAGCAAATGGTCCCAGGAAACAAGCTGGAGTAGCCATTCTAATATCAGATAAAATCGACTTTCAACCTAAAGTCATCAAAAGAGACACAGAAGGTCACTTCCTGCTTGTCAAAGGGAAAATCCACCAAGAAGAATTCTCAATACTGAACATCTATGCGCCAAATGCAAGGGCACCCTCATTTCGTAAAAGAAACTTTACTAAAGCTTAAAGCACACATCGCACCTAACACAATGATTGTAGGTGACTTCAACACTCCACTCTCCTCAATGGACCGATCAGGAAAGCAGAAACTAAACAGGGACACAGTGAAACTAATTGAAGCTTTGGACCAATTGGATTTAACAGATATATATAGAACATTCCATCCTAAAACAAAAGAGTATACCTTTTTCTCAGCACCGCACGGTACCTTCTCAAAAATTGATCATATAATTGGTCACAAGACAGACCTCAACAAATACAAGAAGACCGAACTAATCCCATGTCTCCTATCGGATCACTATGGAGTAAAAGTGGTCTTCAATAGCAAGAAGAACAACAGAAAGCCCACATACACATGGAAACTGAACAATACTCTACTCAATGACACCCTGGTCAAGGAAGAAATAAAAAAAGAAATCAAAGACTTTTTAGACTTCAATGAAAATGAAGGTACGACCTACCCAAATCTCTGGGATACAATGAAAGCAGTGCTAAGAGGAAAACTCATAGCCCTGAGTGCCTCCAAAAAGAAACTGGAAAGAGCATACACTAGCAACTTAACAGCACACCTGAAGGCCCTGGAACAAAAAGAAGCTAACTCACCCAGGAGGAGTAGAAGAGAGGAAATCATCAAACTAAGGGCTGAAATCAATCAAGCAGAAACAAAGAGAACCATACAAAGAATCAACAAAACCAAGAGCTGGTTCTTCGAGAAAATCAACAAGATAGATAAACCCTTAGCTAGACTAACCAAAGGGCACAGAGATAGTATCCAAATTAACAAAATTAAAAATGAAAAGGGGGATATAACAACAGAAACAGAGGAAATTCAAAAGATCATCAGATCCTACTACAAAGGCCTATACTCAAAACAACTGAAGAATCTGGAGGAAATGGACAATTTCCTAGACAGATACCAAATACCAAAATTAAATCAGCATCAAGTAGACCAGCTAAACAGTCCCATAACCCTTAAAGAAATAGAAGGGGTTATAGAAAGCCTCCCAACCAAAAAAAGTACGGGACCAGATGGTTTTAGTGCAGAATTCTACCAGACCTTCAAAGAAGACTTAACACCAATACTCTTCAAACTATTCCACAAAATAGAGACAGAAGGGACACTGCCCAACTCGTTCTTTGAAACCACAATTACGCTGATACCTAAACCACAAAAAGATCAAACAAAGAAAGAGAACTACAGGCCAATTTCTCTTATGAATATAGATGCAAAAATACTAAATAAAATTCTTGCCAACCGAATCCAAGAGCATATCAAAACGATCATTCACCATGATCAAGTAGGCTTCATTCCAGGAATGCAGGGATGGTTCAATATATGGAAATCCATCAATGTAATCCACTACATAAACAAACTAAAAGAAAAAAACCAAATGGTCATCTCATTAGATGCTGAAAAAGCATTTGACAAAATTCAGCATCCTTTCATGCTAAAAGTCTTGGAAAGAGCAGGAATTCAAGGCCCATACCTAAACATAGTAAAAGCAATCTACAGCAAACCAGTAGCCAACATCAAAATAAATGGAGAGAAACTTGAAGCAATTCCACTAAAATCAGGGACTAGACAAGGCTGTCCTCTCTCTCCATATCTTTTCAATATAGTACTAGAAGTTCTAATGAGAGCAATCAGACAACATAAGGAAGTCAAAGGGATACAAATTGGAAAGGAAGAAGTCAAAGTATCATTATTTGCAGATGATATGATAGTCTACTTAAGCGATCCAAAAAACTCCACCAGAGAACTTCTACAGCTGATAAACAACTTCAGCAACGTGGCTGGTTATAAAATTAACTCAAGCAAATCAGTAGCCTTCTTGTACTCAAAGGAAAAGCAGGCTGAGAAAGAAGTTAGGGAAATAACACCCTTCACAATAGCCACAAACAACATAAAGTACCTTGGCGTAACTCTAACCAAACAAGTGAAAGATCTGTATGACAGGAACTTCAAGTCCCTGAAGAAAGAAATCGAAGAAGACCTCAGGAGATGGAAAAATATTTCTTGCTCCTGGATTGGCAGGATCAATATAGTAAAAATGGCCATCTTGCCAAAAGCAATCTACAGATTCAATGCAATCCCCATCAAAATCCCAAATCAATTCTTCATAGATCTAGAAAGAGCAATTCTTAAATTTATCTGGAGCAACAAAAAACCCAGGATAGCTAAAACTATTCTCAACAATAAAAGGACTTCTGGGGGAATCAATATCCCTGACCTCAAGCAGTACTACAGAGCAATTGTGTTAAAAACTGCATGGTATTGGTACAGCAACAGGCAGGTAGATCAATGGAATAGGATTGAAGACCCAGAAATGAACCCACAGACTTATGGTCACTTGATCTTTGATAAAGGAGCCACAACCATCCAGTGGAAAAAAGATAGCCTTTTCAACAAATGGTGCTGGTTCAACTGGAGGTCAACATGCAGAAGAATGCGAATTGACCCACTCTTATCTCCTTGTACTAAGATCAACTCCAAGTGGATCAAGGACCTCCACATAAAACCAGACACACTGAAACTATTAGAAAAGAAACTTGGGAAGACGCTGGAGGACATGGGCACAGGGGTAAAGTTCCTGAACAGAACACCAATAGCTTATGCTCTAAGATCAAGAATTGACAAATGGGACCTCATAAAATTACAAAGTTTCTGTAAGGCAAAGGACACTGTCAGAAGGACAAAAACGGCAACCAACAACGTGGGAAATGATCTTCACCAACCCCACATCCGACAGAGGGCTAATATCCAATATATACAAAGAACTCAAGAAGTTAGACCCCAAAGAACCAAATAACCCTATCAAAAAATGGGGTACAGAGCTAAACAAAGAATTTTCACCAGAAGAAATTCGGATGGCCGAGAAACACCTTAAGAGATGTTCAACATCATTAGTCATCAGGGAAATGCAAATCAAAACAACCCTGAGATTCCACCTCACTCCAGTCAGAATGGCTAAGATTAAGAACTCGAGAGACAACAAGTGCTGGCGATGATGTGGAGAAAGAGGAACACTCCTCCACTTTTGGTGGGATTGCAAAATGGTAAAACCACTCTGGAAATCAGTGTGGCGGTTCCTCAGAAAATTGGGCATGCCACTCCCAGAGGACCCTGGCATACCACTCCTGGGCATATACCCAGAGGATTCCTCTGCATACAAAAAAGACACATGCTCCACTATGTTTATAGCAGCCTTGTTTATAATAGCCAGAAATTGGAAGGAGCCCAGATATCCCTCAAAGGAGGAATCGATAAAGAAAATGTGGTATATTTATACAATGGAGTACTACTCAGCAATTAAAAATAATGAATTCATGCAATTTGTAGGTAAATGGTTAGATCTGGAAACTATCATCCTAAGTGAGCTAACCCAATCACAAAAGAATACACACGAAATGCAATCACTGATAAGTGGATATTAATGAGCCCAGAAGCCCTAAATACTCAAGGCACAATTAGCAAGTCAAATGACTCTCAAGAAGAAAAAATGGAGAGGACCCTGGGCCTGCAAAGATTGGATCCAGTATTGTAGACCCAGAACAGAGAAATCGTGGGGGGGAGGGGAAAGAGTGGGGAATAGCATGGGGGGGGAGAGGAATTATGGGACATATGGTGGGGGGTAACTGGGAAAGGGGAAAGCCTTTGGAATGTAAACAAAGAATATAGAAAATAAAAAAAAAGAAAATAAAATGTAAATAAAGAATATATCCAATAAAAAAAAATCTTAAAAAAAATGTAGCTCTTTCAAGTATAAATTAGCTGAATTTCAGAAGATCTTTCTTATATGTCAACTTTAGCTTTCATCTTCTCAGGCAAGATTTGCCAAATTTTCCAGGTGTGCATAGCAAGGCGAGTGATTTTTGAATACAAAATGTTAGAACTCTCTTAATAGAAATCAAAAAATGAGGAGAAATAATTTTTATGATGATGAACATGAGATTATTTTCTTCTAGATTGAACAAAGAACAAGAGAAAATACAATTAAATTAGAAATGAGGTTTTGGCATGTTAAAACTGCTTTGAAAGCAAAGCAGAAATTAACTCTGCTTCATGATAACAATCATTGCTGGGGCTCAGAGTATGGCAAGTTTAGTTAGAATGTAAATAATTTTTCATTTCTCTGAGTTACTTGACTCACTGCCTGCAGTATGTGACTATCCTCTTCCTAAATAAAAGGTCAAGGACTAGCCTAGGTTATTTTCATCAGTCAGATATGATAGAATGCTGTGAGCCAAAACAGCCATATGTGTAGGAAAAGAACCTAACATTCAAGTAGACTGGCTGATGTTTATACTGTGGGCTCTGCTATGATTCCCATTATCTGTAACACTATAAAAAGTAAATACATCAACATTCAACCACACTTAAATATTAAAAAATAGAACTTTTTTGTTATAATGAAGTGTCTGTAACAGATGGATTTTCATATGGTAGATATATGGTAATTTGTAGAAATTC
Organism: Apodemus agrarius; assembly: GCA_964023405.1. Lineage (NCBI taxonomy): Eukaryota > Metazoa > Chordata > Mammalia > Rodentia > Muridae > Apodemus > Apodemus agrarius. The sequence continues at coordinate 39,031,423 of OZ030016.1, read as the reverse complement.
TCTGTAATAACCGAGCACTTTACTTTTTAGTAAGGAGAAAAGATATTATTTTGTATGGTCTTAACCTAATCATAGCAGTATTTACAGATAAGAAGAAATATCATATTCTTTCCCACTGGCTTGGGACTCAGGAAATAAACATTTTATGAATTACTTACCTGCCTGGAAGGCAATCATGGTAGGATTTCCTTTATAGATTTAAGGATATAATCTTTGACCAGGAACAAGCAAGAAAACAGAGACTACATAATTCATCCAAAGTAACCTAAATTCTGTGTAATAACTGAATGAACTTGAAAGTAAATCATAAGTAGAAGATGAGAGAGTTTCTCTGCCTTACGCTTTGGTTTAGATTGTATAACTCTGGACAGTGGACATCTAAAATTTTATCTTTGGTAAGATAAATATGTGATGTATTTGTACTACTTAGGATCACTTAATTTCTACCAATAAAGAATTAATACATTGACCTAACTTAGATATTAGAAAGAAAACATTGCATATTGATATGCACAAATTAATAATTATATGTTAGGGTGCTATGCCCCTGACTTATAGAATGACTCATCAACAAGATTTATGTCTTGATCTAGAGAATCCATGAACACATTAGCTTCTTTGACAGATGGGAATTTTCACATGTTATAGAATTTAAGACTTTGAGATTAAGAGTTAGGCACTCTACATGCTACCTAATGGAAAATGTAAACTACCAATGAACAAACTGTCTATGGTGGCACAACATTGTGGGAAAAACTAACCAATACTTGATTTGTTTAATGTCTGCTTCACAAGAGGAAACTTGTAACTTACACTGTTTAGGTGACTAAGCACCTCACACTAGATTGCCTACTTAGGGCAAGAAAATACTGTTATTCTAAAATACTATTGTTCAAATAAACAAACTTAAAATAAAATGAGTCTTAATGGCATCCTACTACATCAGTAGATCAGTACCTTGACCAACTGTGTTTGAAGAGGTTTCGGAAATAAAGAACATGCTAAGGGAATTACCATTAACCATGGGAGAGCTAAGAGAGAAGAAACTGGAAATTGAGTGGAGAGGACATCTCTTGAGAATGGGTTTATGAATTATACATCATACTTCCAATAGAAAGTCTGAACCTACAGAGAACAATAATTTTAACAATAGTTTTATCAACATGCAGGGCTTTGAGAACATGATGATGAGTTTTCTTAAGTATTAGGAAAAATGTAGTTGAAGTAGATTATGCTGTTTGAGGAAGTTAGAACAGAACACTTTAGAAATCATCAGACTGGCCATTAAATAGACCAGATCACAGGCCCTAAATGAACCTGGTTTTATTACTAAACTTGACCTGTTAGTGGAAGGCACTAAAGGGAATTTGCATTCTAATGAAGTTATAAGAGGAGGAGAAGGAAGAAACAACAGGAGCAAAATGGTAGAGCATATGGCACCTGAAGCACTAGAAGGAAGATGAGGATGTGTTCCCACTTGTATCACCCCCCCCCACGGAAAAAAAAAAGACATGGTAAAGAGAAAATAAATGAAGTTAGATGAATTATCAGCATACATCATACTACCAATAGAAAGTCTGAACCTACAGAGAACAATAATTTTAACAATAGTTTTATCAACATGCAGGGCTTTGAGAACATGATGATGAGTTTTCTTAAGTATTAGGAAAAATGTAGTTGAAGTATATTATGCTGTTTGAGGAAGTTGGAACAGAACACTTCCTCTTTTTCTTAGAAAAGAATCAGTTTAGGTCATCTTGGGAGTCAAAGGGCAGTGCCCCTATTTGGCTGATTTATGTGGGAGAATTAAAATTGCGCACTTGATTTTCTTGTCCCATAGCTTAAGCTCTCACATGGTTAAAGTTTTCTGTGGCAGTGATAGAACTGCACTCAACAAGTATATAATACTATTCCTCTTTTCACCATGATTATATTAACACACTTTTGTGAATGTCTTCACCAAACTCAGACAACTTAATTATACCTAGAAATGCAGCAGGAAACCTTTCAATTTATTTACACCGAAACTTCTTCCATTCCTTTGTGAATCAAAGCAAGTTTTCAATGGCCACTAATAAAAGCAGCAATCAACGCAACAAAAGTTAGTACATCTACAGAAAGGCCTACTTTATTTTAAAATCATATGATTTTCAATGCATGCCAGTGTAATGAATATACTAAACAAAGCCAAATGTGATACAGTGATCCTCGAAGAACATTGGGAGCTCAGATATTTCTATCTGCAAGTATTATTGAAAGATATGTGCATAATATATACATGGTATTGTTTTATGTGCTTATAATCTCTATTTTACCATGCTTGCATACCACAGTTACACTTTTTCAAGCACTTCATCAATTTCTTGTAATTTTAGTTATTCAACTTACAAGAATCTAATCAATTTAAGACATGAGTAATACAGATTTGGGCAAACAAGCTATCAAAAGGCCATTTGTTGCCTCCATCCTACCCTCTGGGTTCACTCTCTATTCTAATAAGGGAGAAAAGAAAGTTACAGCATGGAATTAACAATAGTTAACTCATTCACTCCTCCACTAATAACACAGTAAGTTATATTTGCATGTGTTTTGAATTGGAAAGCCAACATAACTGAAAGAAATAGAATCTATATGCTTGTAGAATTTATGGGCAAATACTATCAATTCATTGTGGTTCTTAGAAAAGAGGGCTAGAAAAAAAGAGAAAATTAATGCCAATTTAGGTGTTAAAGCTTGTGAGGGAATGTCTTTATTTTTAATGTCTGATTATTAATGTAAGATTTATTGAAGCATTTGTTAAAATATTAGAGAAAGCGATGAAAATTATTAAAGACTTTCCTCCATTGTTTGTTCTTGCGCTTAAAGTGATATGCATTACATGTTTTCTGGGATAACTATAATGCAAGGAGTGATCAATAGTTTGCCTTAAGGCTTTAAGTTTTTGATGCATTTTAGATGATCTAGTAGAATATAAAGGTCCATATTGTGTGGATCAGAATAAACTGCATTTATGATGTAAAAATATGCTATGTATAATATATCAGAGCAATGGTCTTCCTATAAAATGAAAGAAACACATGCTGTTGTTGTTTTTCTTAAAAAGCAGAAGGTAATTCAATACAAGGATGTTGATGGTAATTTATGAAGTGGAGACTTGCAATTATGGTAGAGAATTAAATTCAGTCACCCTTACAGTCATGTGCAATTGACCAATACACTGTGCTGGTTGCTAGGTCATTCAATTTAAAAGGGTTATAACACCTAATCTTTAACAATCGAAAAGATTCTTCAGCAAATAAACGTCAGGGACTAATGAATTTTAACTAGTTTTAAAAAGTAAAGTTATTATTTTCTTAGTTTCGTAATAAGATCTACCTTTTATATCTGATTATTTTAAAATATAGACTCATTTTGTAAGATATTCTGGCTATTTGCATCTGTCTGCCTTTGACTGCCTCTGTTTGCTGTCTATCAGTCTCTGTCTCTGTCCCTGCTTTCTCACTTTCTGTCACTGTAGTGACATTTTTTAGAATTCTGGAATTTTGGTTTCTATAAAAACACAGGAATATTATCAGAGTACACTTTCATTTTAATTCCAGGGGTAGGGATGTGGGGCTTTTTTCAGACTGCCATTGCAGCTGACTATGATTTGTCTAGTGCTCCAGAAGAAGCATGGTTTGGTCTGATGAATACAATTTTTGTGATTGTGTGACATTTGGAATTCTGGAAACTTTCTGAGGGTACATAATTGCAGCCATAGCCTGCCTCACATCCCCAGAGAGAGAAGCATCAGGAGTTGCTGGTCTTTTAGGGAGATTGGTTGTGGTTTGTTAGTAGCCATTGTGAAAGAAGAAAGAAAAAGAAGAGATGCAGGGATCTCTCTCTCTAATGTTGGGGATAAAGGTCGGGAAAAAGAAGAGGGCAAACAGTACCAAAGAACAGATATATGCCACTCACATTATTTTTGTGTGTTCAATTTAACTTGGGTTTCTACTAAAAAAGAAAAAAGAAAGAAAAGGGGGGAAAAGGAAAAAAATCACAGTTTTCCCCATTGACTCATAAGACAGCTCATCATTTGACTATTGATGATTTTTTTCTCTTTCTCCTGACCTATTCTTTTCCAAACAATGTACCTTGCTATCCTCTATGAGCTTAAGATATGTAGACAAATAAAACTTTGTTTTCTTTTTCACTGTGAATTCCTTTTAGTTTCAAATTAAGTCTTTACCTGTCAAAGTCTTCTTGCAGTATTTTTATTTTCTGAACCTGTTTTCTGGGAGGTTACCATGGACATACTATTTTCCAGTGGAATACACTTTATTTTTGAATTGCTTGATGCTCTTTAACATTGAACCTTCTTTTTAATCACCATTTTGACTTATGTATATTTCTTGGATTTGAAGATTGCAATGTATATATTTGAAATACTTTTTTTCTTTTAACTACTATATTCAGCTTTATATTTTTTTCTTATCTTCATCTAAAGGTTCATATTCCCCAAAGTCTATTTGTACTTCTTCTCTGCATATTGCTGTTTACTACTCTTCCATTTCCTGTCTCCTCTGATAACAGTTCTTATCAAAATGATCACCCACCACTGTAGTGATAACATATGCTGGTGACCATCATATTTATTCTAATAAAGAAGATCCAGTGGTCTTGGAAGAGAAGTTCAAAGTTCACTGAATCTTTAGATTACTATATGTCATACAATAAGCACTAATAAGTATTTGTTAAATTAATCTGTCTTTATTCTATGAAAAACATGAAAGGTTACTGTAATTGAAAAACTCAAAATACCTCATATATATGTATGTATATATATATATATATAATTTTATATTTCTGACAAAGCTGATACTTTCCATTAATATTTACCATTATTTACACAAAAGTCAAAATTCTATATCATGCTCAGAATTTAAATAGTTTCTTCTCTGTTAGAATTATCCGTGATCCAAAGTTCTATCTGCATACAAATTTCATCTAACTCCTGTATTTTTATAATTCTGCAGAATATTATTTACTCGTCTCTCACCAAGCCTTAGTAATGTAGTTGATTTAGTTTAAGGAAACACCCAACACTGTAAGCCATATTCTACATTGCAGACTAGTGGACATGTCAGAAATGGACTTTTAACACCTTCCTCTAGTGAATGAATAAAAATTGGAGCTCTGTTCTACAACCAAAATGAGATAGTTAATAATGATATATTGCATATGTAAAAAACATGATTATATTTCAATATTCTTTTAACATATATATTTCAACAATGAGTTTGTTAAATAGCTTAATTTAATCCCTCCATATGATTGGAAAGCCTTGTCCATGAGGACCAACTTTTGTGGTACATGAAGGTGCCATGAAAACATCTCAAGAAGGCAAGGAATGAATAGTAGGAGCCAGGTTTGGATTGTGTACCACAGTGATAACCAGAACAGAACAATAACCATAAGTGTGTATTATTGGCATGCATGCTGACTGTTGTGATCATAAAAAGAGAAAAAGGTTAGAGAATATGGTCTACAGTGGTGTGGGGGAAGGGGGGAGGGGGAAGTGCCCATATATTTTTTGAAGCCTTAGCTGTAGTAATAATAAAAATAATAGACCAATGCAAGTTTTTTGGGGGAAAATAAATAGAAAAGAAAGTTAAACTGTTTGCAAATGGTCTGATTAAATACTTAAAAGAACCCAAGGACCATAACATCTCACCCCCCTACACAGTACTTTTTCCTTTTTAGTCATTCTCATTTTATTTCATTTTTATTCATTATTTTATTTATTCATATTCCAAATGTTGATGCTTCCTGGCACTGCCTCCACAAACTCTTCACCCTGTGCTCCTCCTTTGCTTCTGAGAGGGTGCTTCCCCACCTTCCCACCCACTCCCACCTGACCCTGCTAGCATCTACCTTCCCTGGGGATATGAAGTTTCTACAGGGTTAACCACATCCTTTCCCACTGATACCAGACAAGGCACTCCTCTGCTTCATATGAAATGGGGGCCATGGACCAGCCTATGTATGTTCTTTGGTTGGTGGCTTAGTCTCTGGAGCTTTGAGGGTTCTGGCTAGTTGATACTGTTGTTCTTCCTATGGGGTTGCAATCCCCTTTAGCTCCTTCAGTCCTTTCCCTAACTTCCATAGCGGTCCCCTATCTCAGTCCATTGGTTGTCTATAAGTATATGGTTCTGTCTCAGACAGCTGATGATAGACCCACTCAGAGGACAGACATGCTAGGCTCCTGTCTGTAAGAACCACATGGCATTAGTTATAGTGTTGGGGTTTTATGCATACCCATGAGATGGATTTCAAGTTGTGTTGGTCTCTCATTGGCCCTTAGTCTCTGTTCCACTTTTGCCCCTGAACTTCCTTTAGACAGGAACAATTCTCGGTCAAAAATTGCCAGGGAACCTTCAAGTTGTACACGTGATAAGGAAACAAATTACAAAATAGAAAGTATCATTACTTTTTATGAAACATAATACCAATAGTAGCTCCTTATTATTTCTAGATTAAGTATTTTTATTACTGAATTTATATAAGGATACTATAGCACATTTATTAATTAAAATATGAAAATTTGGTAGTTAACTTCTAAGCAAATATGAATAAATTAAGCAAACAAAAACAACTTTTAATATTCCATTTTGTATTAATATTTATATTTATTTCATGTGTGCTATTTATACACCTATTACTGAACAAAACTGTAGCACAAACAAATGTGCAAATACCATAATAAACATTATCAAGTAAAGTAACTGGTGTTAGTGTTATATGAGCATATTAATGAGCACAGTGAGAAAATTAACAGTAGAGGCCTGCAGCCTGGGATGCTTTCCTTTTTTATCAAAAGAAAATGCTCTGTAGCACCAGGGTGGTAATACTTAAAACACACATCTAAAGTAGAGTAATTGACTGCTATGAGGAGGTTAGTGAGAATGGAAAGTTAGTTGGGAAGTTAATAGTTCAGGCAGTATTGTGGACAACTTCCGCTTGAGTCAGCTGAACATCCTCCATAAGTGAGAGTGAAAGGTTGAAATAAAGCCATAGATAGAATGTCAATTACCAAAATATATAATTAATAGTGCACTCTCACAAGACTAATAACTCAAGAAAAAGCAATGTTTGTTTGTTTGTCACAAATCCTTAGTTTATGAACATATGTGAGCATTTATGTAGAAATTTGGCTTAATTTATAATCTAATGATGTGAATGCCATCCTCTTTTTTTGGTATAGAATAAAGTTTATTCAGGGAAGATGATGTAGTGGAGGCAGAGAGAGGGAGAGAGAGAGAGAGAGAAAGAGAGAGAGAGAGAGAGAGAGAGAGAGAGAGAGAAAAGAGAGTAGAGAAGTAGAGAGGAGTGGAGACCGGCCATTACCACGAGCAGGGGGGGGGAGGAGAGCCCAAGAGGGGCAGAGAGGTGAGAGTGCCAAGAGACAAGAGCGATGAGAGAGAACATGAATACCATTCTATTTTAATTTTTATTTATTCTTTCATATGTTAGATCCCAACCATAGTTTCTCCTCTCTTTCTCTTCACCTCTCCATCCCTACTACTACCTATTCTCTCTTCAATTTCCCTTCATAAAAGGACAGACTTCCCAGGGATACCAATGTAGCATATCATGTTATAATAAGATTAGACATATACCCTTATATTTAGTTTGGATGAGGCAAACCATTAGGAGGAAAAGGGTTCTAAAAGCATTAACAAGAGTCAGAGACAGCCTCTCTACCCACAGTTAGGTGTCCTCCAGGAACATCAAACTACAAAACCATAAGACATATGCAGAGGATCTAGGTCAGAACCTTACAGGTTCTGTGATTTTTGGTTCAGTCTCTGGGAGACCCTATGAACCCTGATTAGTTTATTGTGAGCATTTTTATGGTGTCTCTGATCCTTCTGTCTCTTTAAGGATAAGTGGTTAGTGACATTTTGTTAAAATCATTTGTGATGGTGATTTAAAAGAATTCTACAGGTTACTAAGTACAGGATCTTTGTCATATTTCTCTTTATAACTGTGCTTAAAGTTCATTTCTTTCTTCATATGCAATGTAGATACAAATGCAGCCTGTTGATAACCATTTGGAGATTTAGACACTTGAATAAGACTATGGCATATTTTTCGTGACTTAAAGTTAGAATGGCTTGGGGTTTTACATATCTCTTGTATTCTTGGTGCAGGAAGATTCTTGGTTCTAGAAAAAAAGGTAAAGAAGGTCACAAAGTGTACTGAGAACAAGAAATAAGATATAAAACATAATAAAATCCCATTATGACACAGTATTACAAAGTCATCTTTCACTAAGAAGTTTATGTCCTTTGAGTCTTGGTGCCTTTGATTGAGATTGGATTTTATGAACATGGTCACTTGAGTATTTCACTATATCATTTTCCATAATGTTTTCTTTAGTTCCCTTGGATTATGTACAAAATACAGGAAATGGATAAAATTTAATATTATTAATATTTTCAATATATCAATTACAGCTTAAAAACCCTTAGTGTTAGGTTTATGGGGCTTGGGAGTAATTAAATAGCTATATTCAGAAAATTAGGTAGCCCTTTATAGTCTGAGCATATTTCCATGTATGAATGGCACAGATGATGACTTGGAACATTCCATATCTTTCATATAATATAAAAATCAACATTTGACATAAGTTAAATGTAAAGAAAAAATATAAAGCCAAATGCAGCAATTGATCACATCCATTATTCAGGATGTTTAAGTTCAAATTCCTTTTTATGTTCTGCAGGACTCTGTTTAGAGCTTACGTCATAGGTGGTCTATGTGCATTTTTCCTACCTTGTGTTCATTCATAGCACATATTTCAGCCCTAGCTAAATCTCTTAAGTAAAAATCAAACCCTCTTGTGAACCACAATGAACCCTGAAGATATATAATTTAGTTTTCATGTTCTTCTCCTTGCTGTCAATCTTCCCAGTCCTGGTGACCCATTCTTAACCTTCAAGGGAGAGTTCCATGTCTTCTCTGAGAAGTGAGAAGTAAGATTCTGCTCCACAGAATAAACACTTCTAATTGAATAAGTCAGTTTTATTTGAGTACAAACCCATTATTATCAGTAACACCTTCAGAATGTTATTATATTGTGGGCAGCTTTGACAAAATAAGAACTTGATATAGATCATGATTTTCAGCATATTCAAATGCAACATTGTTCTTAATATGCATCATAGTGCTTCCATTATAAGCAAGAAATTATGGAGAAAATAATCCCTGTAGTCCATCAAGATACCAGAGTGGGTGTGAAAGGGAGAGTGAAGGAGGGAGGAAGGGAGGAAGGAAAAGAAGGAGGGAGGAAGAGGGAGAGGCAGAGACAGAGAGACAGGGAGAGACAACAGAGACATGTAGAAGGTGAGAGAGACAGATACACATAGAGAGATAGCAAGAGGGGGGCCCTTTATTTTAAGCACATAAGCACAGATTCAAGTTGGGTTTACATTAAGATGACAATTTCCGTGTAAGTTTATTATGTGCTAAATCTTTTCATACAGTTTGAGAGATTGCTTTTATCTTGGTCAAACTCTCAGGCTTCAATGATTTGTGATTTGTCTTTGTTTACAGCACATAGAAAGCAAGATTAATTTTGCAAAGGAAGAAAAATTAAGGGAAATGAAGAATATGGGAGAATTATTGCATGTATAGACAAAGAAAGCTGCCTCATTAGAAACATACTTAGTTTATGAGCCTTACCTAGGTGATTCTGAAAGGCTTCATTCAAAATAAAATTAGGAAGATTAAAAATTAAAGATTAAAAAGATCCTTCACATGTTGGGAGCACACAAAAACATACAACAAATTAATTGAAAATGTAGGAAAACCAAAGCAGGTTACAATGAAAGGGACTACAGAGTCTTTTTATACAGTCAGGTTAATATAAACCAAGAGAAAATCCTATTATTTTCTGAGATCACTAGTACTGTATATTGAAAATTCACATGGTATTATAGAGATAATTTCAGATAATTAACTACTAGGCAATATGTAAAAGGCCCTTGTTATTAGAACAACATTTGCAATTATCCTCTAAGACTTGCCAATAGTCCTAAGGTGACAGCGCTTTGGGTAGATTAAATCAAAACCAGTAATCTACTTGCATAAATATGACTGCATTTAAAACATCACAGTCATGGGCTGGAAGATTATTTCTTTGTCATTGTAGTATAAATTAGCATTATGAGTAGAGTACATTCTTATATAGTGTTCTTACACTGATACACACCAAGGAAAGATCTTACAACTGCTGGAGATACATATAACTCACGTGGAAACATGTGGAAGGATTCTACCAAATATATATTGTTAATATTATAAAAATAAACCAGATTCTTGTAGCCATGGGAATTTGGGGAGGAAAAATGTACTCCCTGGTAAAGTTAACTTTCAAATAAAGTCAGAAGAGAAATATTTTACTCTCTATATAATGTACCATTCTATATCCTTTACCTTTGTTTCACTGTATGTATAACTCATAGTTTTATATCCTTCAAAGTGTTAATTCAACACAAAGACCAAAATAACATTAAAGAAACTACGCACATTCAAGGTATCCCTGACTGCATAATGTAGGGAAACTTTTCTTTTTTTGTTTTTTGTTTTTTCCATACCATAGGCCTTATATAAATCTTTGTCATTGAGAGAATTTATTAAATTAGCATATTTTTCTAAATTTCAGAAGTTCAATCAGTTTCATGAATCCACTTACTCCTTTAATGTAAAAGGCAAAGGAAACAAATTCAGAACCTAGATTGCATCTGATCTGCATTATTCTCATGGCTAAGGTCTTGTTGTGCCTCTTACGTGTCCTCTGAGATGCTTTTGATGACTCTCTCCTTCTCCCTCCTTATCTCCTTCCTTTCCAGAATCTAAGCATGAGTTTTCTCTACCACTGATGCTCTCTGTGAAGGACCCCAAGAGATATATTTCTTCAGATCTGAAAATTGATGGAGCCATTTCTTTGTTATCGTTTTTCATCTTTCAGTAAAGAAGATCAATAGCTTCTTTCTGATGGTTTTCCCACATGAACTCTAATGTTTTGTTTTTTAACAGATAAATCTAATTTGGCATCCCTGCCTTCTCCCATCTAGTAAATTTTATTCCTGTAAGGAGGAATTGTGAGGGTGATTTCTGAGAACAACAGTCCCTTGCAGCATTAGGATCCCTCTGAGGGAGTCTATTACACCCAACAGAAGTCCATAGTGTTTTGTTTTTTGTTTTTTCTTAAAGTTTCCCCTGGGATGGTTCTTAATATCTGCATTCATGATAGTGTGTGTATGTGTTCTTATACATTGAAATAATAAAATAATATCACCATGGGCCTCTAATGGCTTATCAATGGAAACAGCTTATATGAAACATACTTCTTGAGTTAAAACTATAATTGATTAGCACTAACGTGCTTTTCATTTCATTAAGAAATGAACAAGGATCATTTGAATAATTAAGTTCATATGAGTGATATTTATAGAATTCCTGGCTGTATAAATGGCATATTTTAAAAATAATTTTGGGTAAGATAAGCCTCTAAATGTCACTATTAATGTTTGTAATTTGAATTACAAAGGCTATTATGATATACTTTTAACAACTGTACAACAGTGTGAAAACAAAATTAACCACCAAGAAGTCGAAATGTATAGGGGAGAGGGAGGGCATGCTCCACAGGTCAGTTTCCTAGCTGGCCAACACAAGAAACTTTCATGACTTTTGTGAAGACATTTTTACTGATGTATAGAGCAGGAATATTCAGATGTAAGACAGAAATCTTCTAAATACCTTAAAGTTCTACATTAAAATCATCCATATTCCTTGGAATATACAGAGAAAATAGATGACTAGTATATGGTTTATTTTATAGTCTGAAAAACAAAATGTATCATGCTGACATTTTGTGCAAATAAGAAGGTCATACCCTCTGAAGAGTTAGAGTGGTTAGAGGCACTTGTTACTCTTCAGGGAGCACCAGGTTTTGAGTCGCCACTATGTCATGGTAAATAACCATCTGTAAATACACACATTCATGTGGGGTGAGGGAGTTGAATTCCCCACACAGGATCAGAGAATCAAACACCTTGCCAATGATGAATGAGAGGAGTCCTCCATGCTGTGGCAAGCTCAGAGTCTATCCATGAATGGTAGCCTTTGACCTTAATTAGCACAGTTTTCCCACATTAAGAAGCTGCAATGAAAATAATTGAATGGTTGGGGGTCATATAACATGAGGAACTGTATTAAATGCATTAGGAAGGTTGAGAATCACTGCTTTCACAGTTATTATCTTAATGTATTTATGGAGGGCTACTAAGAATTAATTTTAGAATACCAAATGAAAAAATATCTTATAGTTTTATCAAGCTTAGGAAAAAAGAATAACTTGATAATGAAATTTCCTGCAGTGAACTAAGAAAAATGGTATCTCATGAGTTAACATTTTGAAAAAATTCATTTAATTAAAATATATTTATACCATTTCCCTCTTCTTCTTTTCTCTCTTAACTCCACAATTCTCTCCTATGCCATCCTCCTCCCAAATATATGTCCTCATTTTTTTATGACTGATGATGAATAAACATGTTAATGAATAAATACATAAATAAAATCTGCTGAGTGCCTTCAGCAGTGTCTACATTCATATATACATATATATGTATATATGAATACATACATATATATAATGGTATTGGATTAAATAATTATAAGTCTCATCCTTGTGGAAAGTTAATTCTTCTCACAGCAGTGTTAATATTTGTAGTTCTTATTCTAGATTTGAGGTCCCATCATATTTTTGCCATCAACATGGATCTATACACTGCTTTTGGACATGTTCAGGTCTTATTTGGGCAGTTATGTTATTGGAATTTCATATGTGGCTTTCTTGTTATAGCTAGAAGGCATAATCTCACAGCATACTTTCTGGCTTCCAGATTCATAATCTTCATGCTCCCTTTTTCTTCATTCTTTTTGAACCCTAGTCTCCAGTGATGTGCTGTACATTTAAGAATAGACTAGTCACTTCATCCAATGGTCACTTGTTTTCTGGACTTTGACTAGTGGTGGCTTTCTTTAATGGCCTCTGCTATGAAAAGAAGTGGCTTTGATATAAGACAAAAACTACTTTATTGAATTCTTCCATGTTTTACAACAAATTATATTTAATATCTTAGTGGTGTGCAGACAAATAGACATTGATTCAATGCTGATACTTTCTGGTGAATTTCTAAATGATTTATTGTTTGCTGTTTTAATTTTAAATATAATAAACACTAATATGTCTTATGTCTAAAATTAAGTTTTCGCAAGTTTTTAATACATTTTAAGAGAATAAAAATACAATAATTTCCTGCTTTTTATGTTCTTTCTTTGTTCACTATTATGTACAAAAACACCCCAAACAACAACAACAAGAAAAGGAAATTAGATATAAAAGGGGGCGGAGTTCCAGAGAGGGGAGAAAATGAGTAAGCCAGTAGAAAATATTTTTATTTGGAAAGTAAACTGAGAGATAGCTAAATTAGAAGTATACCATATTAAAAATTTGGGAGGCAACTATTACATACATATCACAACACTTATATACAATGTTCACAAATCAGTTAAATTTGAACTAAACATAGATAGATAAATAGATAGATATATAGATAGATATATGGATAGATTGATTGATTAAACACAGGATTCCAGGTATATATGTTTACCACAAAGAAGGACAAAATAACATTTTTGAGATCATTATTGAGGAGACTGGAGTTTGGATCTCAATGTGATAGTAGATGTAGCTGTAAGATGTGCTGATAAATCCATAGGTGTAATACTTATGTAATCCATAATTACTTATATTAGTATTGCTTTATCCTCATTCTGAACCACCATAGGTGACCTTACTCAGACTAATTTGGAACAAAAATAATTCCACAAAGAATGCAGGGTTGACTAAGAAATTAGGGAAACAACATCCTTCACAATAGTCACAGTCAATTAGATAAATGGAATAGAAAACAAGACCCAGAAATGAACCTACATACCTATGGTCACTTGATCTTTGACAAAGGAGCTAAACCCATCCAATGGGAAAAAGACAGCATTTTCAACAAAAGGGTGTGGTTCAAGTGTTGATCAAGAAGAATGCAAATTGATCCATTCTTATCTCCCTGTACTAAGCTGAAATCCAAATGGACCAAGGACCTCAACATCAAACAAGATATACTTAATCTAATAGATGAGAAAGTGGGGGAAAAGCCTCAAACACCTAGGTACAGGGAGAAATTCCTGAATAGAACATCAATGGCTTATATTATAAGATCAAGAATTGACAATTGGGACCTCATAAAATTACAAAGCTTCTGTAAGGCAAAGGACACTGTCAGTAAAAGAAAATGGCAACCTACTGATTGGGAAAAGATCTTTACCAATCCTACATCCGATAGAGGTTCAATATCCAATATATACAAAGAACTCAAGAAGTTAGGCTCCAGAGAACCAAATAACTCTATTAAAAATGGGGTACAGAACTAAACAAAGAATTCTCAACTAAGGAATATCAAATGGCAAGAAGCACCTAAAGAAATGTTCAATATCATTAGTCATCAGGGAAATGCAAATCAAAACAACCCTGTGATTCCACCTCACACCAGTCAGAATGGCTAAGATTTAAAAAAACTCAGGCGACAGTAGGTGCTAGAAAGGATGTGAAGAAAGAGGAACACTCATCTATTGGTGGGATTGCAAGCTGGTACAACCACTCTGGAAATCAGTCTGGCAGTTCCTCAGAAAATTGGACATAATGCTACCTGAGGACCCAGCTATACTACTCCTGGGCACACACTCAAAAGATATTCCAAAATATAAGAAGGACACATATTCCACTATATTCACAGCAGCCTTATTTACAATAGCCAGAAGCTGGAGAGAACTCAGATGTCCCTCAACAGAGGAATGGATATAGAAAATGTGCTACAATTACATGATGGAATATCACTCAGTTATTAAAAACAGTGACTTCATGAAATACTTAGGCAAATGGACAGAATTAGAAAATATGATCGTGAGTGAGTTAATCCAGTCACAAAAGAATACACATGGTATTCACTCACTGATAAGTGGATATTAGCCAAAAGCACAGAATACCCAAGGTAAAATTCACATACCACATAAAGCTCAAGAAGAAGACCAATGTGTGGATGCTTCAGTCCTTCTTAGAAGAGGGTGAGAAAACTACTCACAGGATGAAATATGTAAAGTATGGAACAGAGACTGAAGGAAAGGCCATGCAGAGACTGCCCCAGCTGGGGATCCATCACATATACAGTTACAAAACCCAGACACTATTGTGGATACCAACAAGTACTTGCTGACAGGAGCCTGATATACCTGTCTCCTGAGAGGCTCTGCCAGTGCCTGACAAACACAGAGGTGGATGCTTTCAGCCAACCATTGGACTTGAGCACAGGTTCCCCAGTGGAGGAGCTAGAGAAAGGACATAGGAAGCTGAAGGGGTTTGTAGTCCCATAGGAGGAACAACAATATGAACCAACCAGTATCCCCAGAGCTCCCAGATACTAAACCACCAACAAAAGAGTACACATGAAGGACCCAAGGCTCTAGCTACATTTGTAGTAGAGGATGGCTTTGTAGGACATCAATGGGAAGAGAGGCCCTTTGTCCTGTGAAGGCTCAATATTCCAGTATAAGGGAATGTCAGGATAGGGATGTGGGAGTAGGTGGTTTATTGAGTAGGGGGAGGTGGAATAGGAAAGGGACTTTTTGGAGGGGAAACCAGGAAAGGGGATAACATTTGACATGTAAATAAAGAAAATACCTTATTTAAAAATGGGAAAATGAAATGTAAATAAATAAATTATTCAATTAAAAAGGACAAAAAGAAGTCCCTACCTTCTCTCAACAGTATACTGCTTTACCTGTTCACAGAGTAAGTATGATAAATAACCATGTACAAGGCTTTATAGATGTTAACTACTATCCTTTTTCTTATTTTCCTTTGCTTTGCTTTATTAATTAATGAACTAACTTTGAATTGTATTTCCTAAACTGAAAAAAGTAAATTAGAATTATAGGAATGATAATAAAATAAAATCTGTTCTGTCTGTATTGTCAAAAAAAAAAAAAAGAATGCATGGTTGGAAAACCTTTAGATTTGTTTGTTTTCACAGCCATCCGTTCACCTATGCTAATCCGTGTTGATTGGCAGCTGTTCCTTGCTGAATACTAATATCTTACTGTTGTGTTCAGTTCAGTTAACTTTTTCATCTTTTAAAGATCCCATGAAGTGCATCTTCCTTTAGGAAACATCCAGTTATAGCAGCCCCCAGCACTCTTCCCCGCAACAGTCACCACTTAGATCCTCCAACTAGGGATCTCTACATCTACCCAAAAATCCAAACACTCCTATCTGCCCCAAAACTTGCAGCATATCTTCCCCTTTGCTGATGGCATTTTCAGTCTTTTTATATGATCCATTCAAGAACAGGAAGGTAATCATTTGCTTTTGAAACCCAGACCTTTGAAATTTCCTGGAGAAATGAAGATTGGATACATATTTGATGAGTGAAATAGTTATGGAAGATTGCCTTGGAAGACTTTTCTGTTGCCTTTGAAGAATTTAACTCAAGAGATTAAAGAGACGAATAATAACAATCTCATTCTAATTATTTCAAAATGTTCTGCTATCACTAATTACTGTCCACTAATGCTGAATTTTGTAACTTTTTGATTTTTAAGAATGTGTTTCTTTTTTGTATAAAATTATTTGTGTCTTTAAGTAACTAGTTTTACCCTACCAATTTAAAGGTAAGAAGTCTTGATCTTCAACCACTGTTATATTTGGGGGTGAAGTAAGGTATTTGCAGCATCAATAACAAGCACATTGGTTGATCCAAGAGGTCACTATTTCTTTGCTTTTCTATTTGTTCAATCATTCAATAATTTTCTCAATGACCTCTTGCTCTCTTTCCTTACTTCTTATTTTTTTCTTCAGTGACTGTTTTTGCATCACTGCATTTATCCTTCATTGGGCCAAACACTTCTTTTTTAAGAAACTTCTTGTTATTATTGATATTATGTTAATATTGCCAAATATTATCTCTTTTGAAGACATTCTCTTCATGCCTCATTAGTGAGATATAATAGTTATCCAATATAAAATGGTTGGCTCTGAAATCACCACATAAGCAACACTAAATGGACTCAGGAGGTTATATTTATATTTTACTCACGTGTGTATGTGTGTGTGTGTGTGTGTGTGTGTGTGTGTGTGTGTTAAACAATAATAACCAATGAAGAAAAGGCCTATGAATTTAGTGTAGAAAAGTGGGATATGTGTAATATGTGACAGAGAGGACATCAGAGAGTCTAAAGAGAGAAAAGGAAAGGGAAGAAATTATTTAACTATATTTTAATTAATTTTAAAAAGAATTTAACAAAAGTAATAATAAATTTTGAGAAGAAATAAAAGAGAAGATTAAACATCTAAGATCTGCAATGCTTTTGTTCCATTGCAGAATAAAAGATTATAACAGAGTACTTATTGTTGTTAGACGTATCTATAGACTGGCAATGACAGTGAGCATTTTCGTTTGATTCAGTTTGCTGCCCTCAAATTTTGTGTTAAAAACTGAATTATATATTCCTGAGATTATTCCAGCATGGTATAGAAATCCAACAAGATTTATGAGCTACAGTCTATGGGAAGCCATGTATAAGCATCAAAGAGTTAACATCACTTACTTTCATTTCTGAATATTTCAATCTCCAGTGCTGCTCAGTGGCATTTAAATCTCAGAGTTACACGTGTTTGGATTTGAATAAGACAATATAACCTTTCAGAGGCTTTCAGACAGAGGTCTGAAACATCTTTCAGAGGTTCATGGGTTAAGGCATTTATCATCAAGGCCAAGAAGCTGTGTTTGACCCCCAAGACATAAATGGTGTGGAATGAGAACCACTCTCCTCAAGTTATCCTCTGACTTCTACATATGTGGAATGGTTATATGCATGGTATGTGCATGGCACCCACACATACTCCAGTAAGTAAATGTAATTTTCAAAATTTGGAATGACTTATGATTTTAGATACGTATTTTAAAATATATTTTCCAAAGCTTCAGAAATGATTCAGCAGTTATGAGCATATGCTCTTACAGATAATATGAGGTTAATTTTTAGATTTTACTCTGGTAAAATCACAACTGCTTATAACTTCAGCTGCCAAGGCTCCTGTGCCAACTTGTGCTCTCCATAGGAACCTGTACTCATTGAGAAAGTTTCCACACAAACTGATACAAGTTTAGCTATCTAAAATAAATTAAATCACATATATAGGCATATGCCCATACACACACACACACACACACACACACACACACACACACACACACATTCTAGTTCCAAATTTTAATAGACTTTCTTCATTGTAAATGGGATAATAGGTTTATTCCAAGGGAAACAAAAAGTCAAAAGGAGAGTGCAGAATTTGTAAAACTCAAGGTATTAGGAAAGATTTTGAAATGTGCAACTACATCCTTAAATTCATTTGAGAAAATCTCTTGAATAGCATTTTGTTTGCTGCAAATTGATGTTTTGCAGGGACAGCCATCCCCTTGCACATTCAGCATGCTGTTGCTCTACTTTATATGATTAGACTCAGGCAGCTTATGGATCTGTCTGTAAACAGCTTGCATATGCTGTTGTTCTCACTAAATCTGGATATCATCATTTGAAATATAACATGATTTTGGCAGGTGTGTGTGTGTGTGTGTGTGTGTGTGTGTGTGTGTGTGGTGTGTGGTATGTCTCTCTGTGTGTATGTGTCTGTGTGTCTGTGTTTAAACATTATATGATCATGAAATTGCTTCTGCTGTTAGCAATTGGAAAAGTCAATCTAAGAGCTGAGAAAAGAGGTCCAAGATGTTAAAAAAATGTATAATCTTATCTTATATGTGGAGTCACAGTATACTTTTCTAACATTTTCCATTTAAGGCTCTCAGTTATTAAGTAATATTAAATAAAGACTTAATAACCACAGGGCATGCACAAGAGGCAAAGCCTAATTACTGCTTGAGTAATATAAGTTATATTAACAATAAAAGTTAATTACTTATATCTATCATAACAAGATGGAGATGGAAGAACTAGAAAATTCTAGATGTTTCCAATCTGGGTTGCAAAAAAAAAAAGAGAGAGAGAGAATTTGTGAATCATAAACTGTGGAGGAATTCAAAGAAAGATCACTATTTTACTAGTGTCTTTTGATACAGAACTTTCCGTACTGTACTTTTTCCCAGGTTTTAGGAAAAGCAGAGAGGCATATGGCTGAGGACTTCTGCCAATATAACTTCTCTTGCTCTTTAGGGGTCACATGCTGATGGCTTCTGGTAATTAACTCCTGTTGATAGACCTAGAGAAAAAGAAACCTGGTTACTTGGGTTCTGTTTTATGTTGCCTTAGAAACCTCTACCTGGGCAGGTAACAGGCTCACAGTTCCCTAACTCTTCGAGAGTCCAAGAGGGGGAAAAGAAAATAACAGAAAAAAGAGAAGAAAGGGGAAAAAAGGAAAAAAAACCAGGCACATATAGACAACATGAACACTGGATGAAACAAAAAAGAGCTACTCTGCCACTTCATTGTTGCTCATAGTTTTTACACCTTCTCAGGATAATGGGTCACATGGTTTTCTAAGGACTTTTACATTCCTTAATTTCATAGTAAATTTAAGGCAATAGTTCATGTCATAAATGGATTAGGCTAAGGATTAAAGCAGAATTGTTTACTTGTCTTCCATTAAGACTAGTTCCTGGATAAACGTTCTTTATCAATTAGTAACTCATAAGTTCATTATAAGTTTAAAACAATAATTCAATTTCATAAGTTAGCATGGTTTTGTCAAGAGACAAATCATCTGCCTGTGTCTTATGATTTTGAAGTCTTGTATAGAAAAATGAGTCCATCATTTATTTTCTGTCCTGTCACAGTAAATTTTCCACTCACAGTTCATGGCCTATAGTTACTAGACAGTTGCCTCATTACTAACCTAGAAGGAATGTTTATCTTGATTATAAATTTGCTGAAGCCTGCTTTCTTTTCCCATTGCAATTAGCATGTGGCACATCAAAGTTTACAGAGCTCTATTTGCAGCTTTTATTGTATAGAAGAATTGATTTTAATTTCATCAGTTTAGGAGTTCTATAAAATCATGTCCAAGAATTGTGGAATTATCAATTCATTTACATAGTGTTGCTATAAGAAAGGGCATATTCATATTTGATTCTACAGGAGATCTGTCCAATAGAGTAGGCTGATGCCCAGAAATAATTAGGCTGTATAATATTGGTGAGAACGGCATAGCAACAGCAAAAGTCATTTCTGGATAAATTCTCTGAGAACCCTGTATCATAGTACACACCCTTTACAACCATGCAAAACACTGGGCTATCTCTAGAAAGCTCACTTGCTTTCCTTTCCTAGATGGCTTTTGACAATATCTTATTATTAAAGTATGTTTCTTTTATAATTTTTTCTGGTACAGATATAGCATATGGATATTTTATTTTCCACTATTATATCTGCTTTTCAAGCACCTTTTCAAGCACTTTTGTGTGTGTGTGTGTGTGTGCACACACACACACATAGATACAAACTCACACACACATACACACACACACCCCAAAAGATATTTTCAGTTGCATCATATTCTGTGAGCATTTAGCAGCTAACTTTTATATAAATATAAACACATTTATTGTTCCCTGTAAGCAAAGCATGATATAACATCTAAGCAATGTCTTAACCATTATAAACCTGTTTTTGTTTAGCCTCACAATTTTCATCTTTATATCCATAATCTATGGATTATATAAAATTCACTCTAACTCCTACACAGTATATGAAATAGAAAATGAAATGACAAGAACAGAAAATTTCATAAAATATAAAATGACAAACTCTTCTACATCAATAGAATAGCCAGGATGGTGGTTAAGAATATACCCCAGTTTCTATCTATATACTTTGACACAATTCCATCATATATTTTTCTTTTTTTATTTCTTTTTTTTCACGTTTTTGGATATATTCTATATTTATAATTCATTTCCCTTTTTCTGGTTCCCCACCCCCCAAAGGTCCCACATGCCCTTTTCCCTCCCCCTGCTCCCTCTTCCACCCCTTTCTACTTCCCTGTTCTTGTATTCCCCTACACTGATGCTTTGATCCTTTCCAGAACCAGTGTCCACTCCTTTCTTCTTGTCAGACCTCACTTGGTACGTGAATTGTGTCTTTGGTGTTCCAAGATTCTAGGCTAATATCCACTTATCAGTGAGTGCATACCATGGGTATTCTTTTGAGACTGGGTTACCTCACTTAGTATGATGTTCTTCAGCTCCATCCATTTCTCTAAGAATTTCATGAATTCATTGTTTCTAATGGCTGAATAGTACTCCATTGTGTATATATACCACATTTTTTGTATCCATTCCTCCATTGAGGGACATCTGGGTTCTTTCCAGCTTCTGGCTATTATAAATAAGGCTGCTATTAACATAGTGGAGCATGTATCCTTATTGCATGCTGGGGAGCCTTCTGGGTATATTCCCAGGAGTGGTATGGCTAGGTCCTCTGGAAGTATCATGTCCAGTTTTCTGAGGAACCGCCAGACTGATTTCCAGAGTGGTTGTACCAGCTTTCAGTCCCACCAGCAGTGGAGGAGTATTTCTCTTTCTCCACATCCTCTCCAACACCTAATGTCTTCTGAGTTTTTGATCTTAGCCATTCTGACTGGTGTGAGGTGAAACCTCAGGGTTGTTTTGATTTGCATTTCTCAAATGACTAATGATGTTGAACATTTTTAAAGGTGTTTCTCAGCCATCCGAATTTCTTCAGGTGAAAAGTCTTTGTTTAGCTCTGTACCCCACTTTTGGATAGGGTTATTTGGTTTTCTGGGGTGTAACTTCTTGCATTCTTTGTATATATTGGATATTAGCCCTCTGACGGATGTGGGGTTGGTGAAGATCTTTTCCCAATTTGTTGGTTGCCAATTTGTCCTTTTGACAGTGTCTTTTGCCTTACAGAAACTTTGTAATTTTATGAGGTCCCATTTGTCTATCCTTGCTCTTAGAGCATAAGCAATTGGTGTTCTGTTCAGGAACTTTCCCCCTGAGCCAATGTCCTCAAGGGTCTTCCCCAGTTTGTTTTCTATTAGTTTTAGTGTGTCTGGTTTTATGTGGAGGTCCTTGATCCACTTGGAGTTGAGCTTAGTGCAAGGAGATAAGAGTGGATCAATTCTCATTCTTCTGCATGTTGACCTCCAGTTGAGCCAGCACCATTTGTTGAAAAGGCTCTCTTTTTTCCACTGAATGTTTTCAGCTCCTTTGTCGAAGATCAATTGGCCTCTTTTTTTTATTTCTTAACTAAACTTTTGTTTATTTTATTTTTTGTATATTTTATTATTTCTCTTTTATTTTTTTTTATTTTCTATATTCTTTGTGTTCCTTCTTGCCCTGTATCTTTTTTTCAGTAGCTCAGGGTAATTTATGTGATGAAGAGGTTGAATTTTTGTTGTGAAGGCATCTAAACCCTGCTGTTCTTTTTAGAATTCTTGTTAAAATAAACACTTAAAATAAACACACCTAGTAACCAAGAGAAAATTTATTTTTAAGGCTTGATCATCTTTGTTCCTAGAGTTTAATACCAACACCAATATATGTAACTGTAAAATTGTTGTGCTTAAGATACAAAAAGTGGTAGTGGAAACATGTCTCACTTATAAACATGCCTCATACTTTACATTTATGGTTTTTTAACTTGGGGGAAGAATTTTTTTTTGGAAACTGTCCTTTAAGTTAAATCCATAAATAGATAGAGATGGTTTTCATGGTCTCTTGTATTCATAAGATGGCCTTCAGCTAGTTGATCTTCAATTGATTTAATTATTTTTCAGGAATAGATAGTTCTTCAAGATAGGCCATTGTGGGAAAGAAGTGAATTTCAACAAAATCATTCACTGTCTTATAGTTTACATGAAAATGTTTTTGGTCAGAGTCAGACACCAGGATGGTGAATATGGCCATCTGATTGTGTGTTTGAATATGAGTGCTCCATAGCCCCATAAGTTCTTGTGTTTGAATACTTTGTCCTTGGCTGATGGCACTGCTTAAGAAGGCTATAAATAGACTCCTGCTGGGAAAAGTCACTTGGGAGCAGTATATGAGGTCATGTACCCTGACCCTTCTTCCTGGTCTTCCTTTCTGCTTCTTGTGTAGAGATGAGGTAAGGTCTCCCAGCCTCATTACCTTGCTGCTATAACTTTGCAACCATGATGGATAGTGTACTCTCTGGAACTATAAGCCCAGAAAATCCTTTCTCCTCAAGGGCGCTTTTCACAAAGAATTCTATTACAGCAGCAGAAAGTAACTACATTTCCTCAAATGGTTGACAACAGTACCTTGAATATTAAGGATGTGCTGGTGATCACAGCAGATCCAAGGGTAAGCTGGTTTCCTGAAGGAGAATGGACTGAATACTGGAGAATCCAGCTCCAGGATATGAAATGTACTAACAAAACTACCTGTTATTGAGTAATTAATTTTTTTAACATTTTTAATTGGACATATTCGATATTTACATTTCATTTCCCTTTTTTCTGGTTCCCCGCCCCCTAAAGGTCCCACATGCCCTTTTCCCTCCCCCTGCTCCCTCATCCACCCCTTCCCACTTCCCTGTTCTGGTATCCCCTACACTGATGCTTTGATCCTTTCCAGTACCAGTGTCTACTCCTTTCTTTTGTTGAACATCATTTGGTATGTGAATTGTGCCTTTGGTGTCCCAAGATTCTAGGCTAATATCCACTTATCAGTGAGTGCATACCATGGGTATTCTTTTGAGACTGGGTTACGTCACTTAGTATAATGTTCTTCAGCTCCATACATTTCTCTAAGAATTTCATGAATTCATTGTTTCTAATGGCTGAATAGTATTGAATGTGTATATATTCCACATTTTTGTATACATTCCTCCGCTGAGAGATATCTGGGTTCTTTCCAGATTCTGACTATTATAAATAAGGCTGCTATTAACATAGTGGAGCATGTATCCTTATTGCATGCTGGGGAACCTTCTGGGTATATTCCCAGGAGTGGTATGGCTAGGTCCTCTGGAAGTATCATGTCCAGTTTTCTGAGGAACCACCAGATTGATTTCCAGAGTGGTTGTACCAGCTTGCAGTCCCACCAGCAGTGGAGGAGTGTTCCTCTTTCTCCACATCCTCACCAGCACCTGATGTCTCCTGAGTTTTTAATCTTAGCCATTCTGACTGGTGTGAGGTGAAATCTCAGGATTGTTTTGATTTGCATTTCTCAAATGACTAATGATGTTGAACATTTTTAAAGGTGTTTCTCAGCCATCCGAATTTCTTCAGGTGAAAAGTCTTTGTTTAGCTCTGTACCCCATTTTTGGATAGGGTTATTTGGTTTTCTGGGGTCTAACCTCTTGAGTTCTTTGTATACATTGGATATTAGCCCTCTGTCGGATGTGGGGTTGGTGAAGATCTTTTCCCAATTTGTTGGTTGCCGATTTGTATTTTTGACAGTGTCTTTTGCCTTACAGAAACTTTGTAATTTTATGAGGTCAAATTTGTCTATTCTTGACTTTGGGCATAAGCAATTGGTATTCTGTTCAGGAATTTTTCCCCTAAGCCAATGTCCTCAAGGGTCTTCCCCAGTTTCTTTTCTATTAGTTTTAGTGTGTCTGGTTTTATGTGGAGGTCCTTGAGAAGTCAAACTATTACTATTCGCAGATGATATGATAGTATACTTAAGTGACTCAAAAAACTCCACCAGAGAACTCCTACAGCTGATAAACAGCTTCAGCAAAGTGGCTGGTTATACAATCAACTCAAGCAAATCAATAGCCTTCCTATACTCAAAGGATAAGCAGGCTGAAAAAGAAATTAGGGAAATGACACCCTTCACAATAGCCACAAACAATATAAAGTATCTTGGTGTGACTCTAACCAAACAAGTGAAAGATTTATATGACAAAAACTTCAGGTCTCTGAACAAGGAAATTGAAGAAGACCCCAGAAAATGGAAAAATCTTCCATGCTTGTGGGTTGGTAGGATTAACATAGTTAAAATAGCAATCTTGACAAAAGCAATATACAGTTTCAACGCAATCCCTATCAAAATCCCACCTCAGTTCTTCACAGAGTTAGAAAGAGCAATTCTCAAATTCACCTGGAATAACAAAAAACCCAGGATAACTAAAACTATCATTAACAGTAAAAGAACTTCTAGGGGAATCAGTATCCCGGACCTCAAGCAATACTACAGAGCAGTAGTGTTAAAAACTGCATGGAATTGGTACAATGACAAGGAAGTGGAATAGGATTGAAGACCCAGAATTGAACCCACACATCTATGGCCAATTGATCTACGACAAAGGAGCTGAAAACATCCAGTGGAAAAAAGATAGCCTTTTCAACAAATGGTGCTGGCTCAACTGGAGGTCAACGTGCAGAAGAATGAGAATTGATCCACTCTTATCTCCTTGTGTAATTAATTCTTACGCATTACTTATGGCAGAGAAATTTTCCTTTTGGCTTTCTCAGTGATGAGGCTAGAGTAAAAAATGCTAGATTTACTGCTGACTTTTGGACTCTTAGACTCAAAAGCTTTCCATCTTAATGCTTTTAATTTTAATCTTGTCAGCTATATAACTGACATACTTGTTTCTGATATATGCTCAATATTAGTACATGTATCATATGGCTATCATAATTATATATATGTATATATATACATATACATCTGTAATTTAATATATCAACTAATTTAAGCCATATTCCTTCAAGGATTTAAGGGTATAAGTAATATTATTAATGAATTCAGATGACTTATTAAACTGATCACTCAAAAGGAGAAGCTTACTCTGCTCAGATGCTAACCCGGCTGTTATTTAGCTGTGTGAGATGGACATATTCAGGAGTTCCCATGCCACCCCTACCACTCTGGCAAATCAGACAATGTTCTTCTTTACAGTTAAAGGTTAACCTATAGGAATTCCTATAGTTAAATCACATCCTTAACATTTGAATTATGTGTGTTGTTACAATGAACCAAATAATTTGCTCACTTCAGAAGATTTTAATTCCTCCATGGTACATTATTGTATTTTTAAATTATAATTGATTCACAAAGCAAATCAACATGGATGTCAATCAGTGAGAAGAAGATGAGGACCCAGTTAAATCTGAAACAGAAAAACACAACAATACAGACTATGATTAAGGAACTTAGAGGGGATATTTTGGATTGTGGCAGAAAGGCAAAGGACAATTTTACTGGAGGAGAGCATACGAGATGGTTGAACATGAACCCAAGTGGCAATCCTCTCTATGGCTTGATGCCATGCTAATATTCATTCTGTGATTCCCAGGCTCTTTGCCAATGCCACCTGACATCTAAATCATGATATAACTATGGCCTGAGTCACAAAGCTTCCCTCGTGGACTTACAAGTTTATGACAGCTTATCTCTGCCCTTTACAGCACACAGTTAATGGGGTCAATTCATGGTGCCAGGTAATACTTTTAGATCTTTATAAAAAAGATGTCAATGTGTCTGTGTTTTATACTCACAGAGGTTTACAAAATTTATAACTATTTTCTCTCATCTCCACAGCTTCGCACTGACTGGGAAGAAATTAAATGACAGAGAAACAGACAACTACATTAGAAGAACACAATGATATTAAGGTCTAATCTTTCTGAAAAATCAGTCAAAAGTGTAGATTAAATTATAACACTGTGATAACGGACCATTGATACAATCCAAATTACATCATTGTAAAAAGTATATATTACTATACAATGCATGATGGTGCACAGATGTTCCTCTACTTTTGAGTTCATCATTGATTTTTCTGTGATTTCAATCTTTACTAGCTAAGTTTAAAAAAAAACCCAAGATAAATCTCCCATTATTCATATACTGTCATTAATACTTGGAGAAAGAGAATGGCTGCAATAATGGCAATAAAATAAGTATCTTTTAATAATCACTCATAATGATAAGGAATTTCTAACTTTTTTTGCCTTTAGAATCTTTTGCCCCCTTTCATTGGATATTTTCTTTATTTACATTTCAAATGTTATCTATTTTCCAGGTCTCCTCTCTGGAAACACCCTATCCCATCGCCCTTTCCCTAACTCCATGAGGGTTCTCTCCCATGCACCCACCCACTCCTGTTTTCCTACCCTGGTTTTCCCCTATACTGGGGCATTAAACCCCCTACGCCCAAGGGCTGTTCCTCCCTCTAATGTCCAGCAAGGTCATCCTCTGCCATGGATCCCTCCATGTTTACTCTTTGTTTGGTGTTTCAGTCCCCGGGATCTCCAGGGTGTCTCTTGCTCCTCCCCATGGGGCTGCAAACCCCTTCAGCTCCTTCTGTCCCTTCTCCGACTCCTCCATCAGGGACCCTGAACTAGGTACAATGGATGTCTGGGAGCATTCAGCTCTGTATTTGTCAGTCTCTGGAAAAGCCTCTCAGGAGACAGCTGCGTAAGACTCCTGTCAGCAAGCACTTCCAGGCATCCATAATAGTGTCTGGTTTTGGCGCCTGTATATGGGATTTCAATTTTTATAGAATACTTAATGTCTACTAACAATACTGTTTTCATTAGTTTAGACTGAGGGATCCCTGCCCTTTGAACATGGTCTCATGTCTTCCAAGTTGGTTTTGAAATTGCTATGCAGCCAAGTATGGATTTAAACTTCAAATCCTACTGTGTCTGCCTTTTGAGTGGTGGGATTGAATCTGTGAGACATCCTGCTACTTATTTCTCATTGTAATATTACTAATCATGATGATACTAATGAGTTAGCATTATCAATATAAATTTTAGATGATTAAAAAACCCACATAGCAGAGAAATAATCCTAGGGAGTATTAGTTAGCAGTATAGCCATGATATAAATCTACAGTATTTAGTCTGCAAACCCTTGCTTTAAGCCAGCTGAAACTTAAGAAAAAGAAAATAAAAAGACCTGTCTCTTAAGTTATAGAAACAGAAACAGTTGTTGAGTAGAGAATCTCTGATCTTTTGAGGTTCTGGCAAATCACAGAGAGCAACTATAAATATTCATTCATGATAGGATGGGGTTGCAGTAGTGTATCTGCCTTTGAGTCACCCATTCTCTTATCAGTTAGCCCCTCATATCAAATTGCACATAACCCCAATAAAGTCATTGGTTTTCTGAGTGGGTTTTCACGGAATCGTATTTTGTCTGTCTTCAGGGCCTACACTGGGGTGCATGTATGTTTGGGTGTATTGCCATATAATACTATTGACTTCTGAATGGAGATCCACAAAACCAAAGATTAACTGAAAGGAGTGATTAAATGGTCTTGGGTATGGGTGTAAACCATACAACTGAGGCTGGGTACTCTGTTTATAGAGCATCCATGGTGAAAATTACGAACTGGCTGTTGTTCTGCAAATGGTATGCTCTTGAATGACAGTACTATGTAATATTTTGATAAATAAGTGGCTAATTGCAAGAGTTGGATGAATCCATATGTAGTGAAAACAGAAAAGATTTATGATTAATTTTAGGAAGGAGAGATGGATAGAGTTAAGGCAAAACTTATGTTTATTCTTTTGTAATTAATTAATTAATTTTTTTACTCTCCATATTTCATCCCACCTTTGACACCCTCCAAATGTTCCACATTCCATACCTCCTCCCTACACCCTTGTCTCCACATGGATGTCCTCAACCACAATCCACCTGCCCTCCGAACTCCCTAGGGCTTTCAATTTCTTGAGGGTTAGGTGCATCATCTTTGAATGAACACAGATCCTGCAGTACTGTTCTTTATGTGTGTTGGGGGCCTCATATCAGCTGGTGTATGCTGCCTGTTTGGTGGTCCAGTGTTTGAGAGCTCTCGGGAGTACAGATTAATTGAGAATGCTGATCCTCCTACACAATTGCCCTTTTCCTCATTTTCTTTCAGCCTTCCCTAATTCCACATCAGGGGCCAGCTGCTTCTGCCCACTGGTTGGGTGCAATTATTTGTATCTTTGAAGTGTTTGTTGGATCTTCCAGAGTGTATTCATGCTAGGTCCCTTTTATGAGTGCTATACAGCCTCAGTAATAGTGCCAGGGCTTGGGACCTCCCCTTGAGTTGGATCCCACTTTGGGCCTGTTGTTTTCCTCAGGCCTCTCTCCATTCCCATCCCTGTAATGCTTTCAGACAGAAACAATTATGGGTCAGACCTGTGATTGTAGAATGGCCCTCCTCTCTCTCATTTATAGAGCCTGTCTTCCTGATGAAGGTAGGCTCTATAAATTCCCTCTCCTTACTGTCTGGCATTTCATCTAAGGTTACTCTCTGAGTCCTATGAGTCTCTCACCTCCCAGGTCTCTGATGCATTCTGGAGGGTCTTCCCAACCTCTCTCTCCCGTGGTTGCCTGTTTCCATTCTTTCTGCTGGCCCTCATGGCTTCAGTCCTTTTTCCTCACCCAATATCAGATCATGTTCCTGTCTCCCCTCTGCTCCCTGCTCCCCCCATCTACCTTCCCTTTCAGATCTGTCCCTCCCTCCCCACTTGTGATGGCTTTCTTCTCCCTCCCAATTGGATTCTGTGGACTGTATGTTCGATATTCGGCTCTTTTTTTCTAACATTCACTTATTATTGACTAAATATTATGTCCTTTTGGGTCTGAGTTACCTCATTCAGGATGACATATACCAGTTCCATCTTTTTGCCTGCAAAACTCAGGATGTCCTAGTTCTTAATAGCTGAGTAGTATTCCATTGTGTAAATGAACCACATCTTTTGTATCTATTCTGTTGTGGGACATCAGGATTGGTTCTAGCTTCTGGTTATCACAAATAAGGCCACTATGAAAATAGTAGAACATGTACCCTTGTGGCATTGTGGGGCATCTTTTGGGTATATTACCAATAGTGGTATAGCTATATCTTCAGGTCGATCTATTTCCAATTTTCTGAGGAACCTCCAGTTATTTTTATTCTTGAAAAGGTTTTTATCCTCTGGAGTTACTAAAAGCAAATATGGCTGTTCATTATTTCTAATGAAATTAAATCTCTTAAGAGTTATCTTTGATGTAAATTCAAGCTTTTGTGGGAATTCTGTAGCCAAACATATGCATGCATATAATACTATTTATTCATCACTTCTATTCACGTTTTCTTATCTTATACCAAAAATTCTGCTCACATATCAGGTAGAGATTTCATATTTTCAAAAATTGTGATTCATAACATTTATAGAATAAGTTGCACAAATAGACACTGTTGGGCATAGCTATTAAAATGCCTCCATTTCCTTCTTTTAAATTATAATCAGAAAATCATTTTAGAATGTTGTACTAGGAAAAGGAAAAAATCTAAGAACCCTTCCTCTGAGGACTGTATAATGAGCACAAATTACATATACAACATTGAATACTAATCACTTGTAAAGAAAATTTTGTAGGTAAATAGATGAACATAGAAAAATACTATACAGACTGGATTAACACAGACAAACCCAAGAGACAAACATTGAGTATTTCTCATTTGTAGTTCTTAGCTCTAAACTTTCAAATGTGATTATGGAATGTTGAGTAATCCCATAAAATAGGAAAGTAGAAAGGTACCTTGGGACAGGAGGTGCATGTTCTAGAGAGGGTTTATTAGGATACAAGCAATAAGGAATTGAAATGGGAGAAAATGAGGAGGGTAACTGAGTAAGGGAGGTCAATACAAGAAGAGGAGAGATAAAGAGGAGAGGAAATCATTTTATTATTTATTTATCCTATCTATATCTAACACATATAAAGGCATATATATACATATACATATATATAATACATATGCACACACATACACAGACATACACACACACACACATAACTACCTAATAAAAACCTCAGTATCAAGCATGCTTGGAAAACCTCTTTTGTGTTGTTGATCAGAGGAGTCTAAGAAACTCCCAAAACGACACAAAAAGTTATTGTTGCCCCTGGTTTCCTCCCAAAAGTTGAGTACATTCTTTTAAACTAAAGCAGCATGAACTCAGATGCAGGACTCTGAAGATCTCAGTGGAATAGACCTGAGGTCTAACTTTTTCATTTTACTCTAAAAGTCAAAACAAAATATATAAAAATTTATTTATCCAGCATTATATATTGCAAATATTTCAATGTTTAAAAACTATTTATTAACATTTCCTCTATAAAATAAACAGTATTAAGAACAGTGGTATAAAGAACAAGACAATTGAGTATAAATATATAGGATGTTATTAGTTCTCTTATTTAAGTATTTCCTTAGGCTATGGTACTGAAACCCCATTTAATTGTTTAAAATTCATTCTCCTCTCATACATTTCATCCTGATCACAGTTTTCTCTCAATACACTCTCCTAGGCCATCCTCTTTCCCCAATCCACTCCTCCCGCATTTCCCTCCAGAAAAGAGCAGGTCTCTCAGAAATATCAATTGTACAGGACATAATATGATAATAACATAATAGGCACAAGCTCTATTATTGCAGATGGTGCTATGAAGCTGGCAAGAAAGGGAAACAGTCAATAGTCCATTCCAAGGTTCTATGTTACTTGATGCTATTAGTTTTCCTTTGGAGTCCCTATCCTTTCTGTCTCCCAACTATTCTGGAAGAATTCCTGCACTCTATCTAATATTTGGTTGTGGGTCTCTGTATCTCTCTCCATATACTGCTGCATATAGCCTCTCAGAGGACAGATACACTACCACCCATTTGCAGTCATAACAGGGTATCATTAATAGTGTCAGGGATTGGTCCTTACCCATGGGATGGGTCTCAATTTAGGTCAGTCATTGGTTGGCTATTCCCTCAGTCTGTACACCATCTTTGTCCCTGCACATCTTGTAGCCAGGACACATTTTCAGTTGAAGGTTTTGTGAGTAGGTTGCTCTTTACTTAGAGTCCTCCTGGTTATAAGAAGTAGCCACTTTAGAGCCTATATCCCCCATTACTCAGAGTCACTGTCAGAGTCACCCACATGGGTTTCTTTGGACCTCCCCCTGTCCCAGGACTCTGGCACATCCTAAAGATGCCACCTCCCACTGCAGATTACTATTCTCCTCTCTCCTCTGCTTTCCCTACACCAGATCACACTTCTCCATTCATTTTCCACTCAGTTCCCTCCATCCATCCATCTCCACTATCTACTTTATTTCCCCTTCTGAAAAAGATTCATCCATTCACCCTAAGATCTCCTTGGTATTTGGCTTCTTTAGCTCTATGGATTGTAAGAAGGATATCATCTACTTTATGGCTAATATCCACTTGCATGGTGAGTACATACCATAAATTTCCTTTAGAGTCTGTGTTACCTCACTCAGAGTGACATTTTCTGGTTTCATTCATTTGTCTGCAAAATTCATGATGTCCTTATTTTTAATAATTGAGTAGTATTCCATTGTGTAAATGAACATTTTCTTTATATATTCTTCAATTGAGGGGCATCTGGGTTGTTTCCAGTTTCTATTACAAATAAAGCTACTATGAACATAGTTGAGCAAATGTTCCTGTGGGATGGCAGAGCATGTAAAACACAACCCTTGCACCTAAGACTCAGAACTCATGGAAGAAAGGGGATAGAAAGTGATTAAGACCTAAATGGTAGGAAATCAACTGCGAGTTAAGTTTCACTCATGGTACCTCAGCAGTATCACTACCTAAACTAGAAGCTGAACAAGGACAGCTATTGTGGAAGGGGTAATTTCATGTAGCTCCACTCCTAGGCAAAGGGCTATAGGTAACTAAGAGAAATAGTCTTTATCCAGACAAAAGTCCCCTAATTGGTTATTCTGTGTCATGGAGTCGGCCCTGAAATCATATACATACAAACAACACTAAATATTTATATATACATATATGCATATATAAAGCAAAATAACCCAGCAATTTAGAGAGCGGGAAACTGGAGACATGAGAGGTGTTGTAGGAAGAAAAGGGACTGGGCAGATGGGTAAGTGACCTAATTATATTTTTATAATAAAATGTTATAAATGTAATATCAGAAAAAGAGAAAACAAGAAAAGGACACATGTAACAATTAAAAAAATAATTTCTATTTTCCTCAAATTATAATGAAGACCGAACCACAAAATCACTAAGCTCAGAGGTCATAGAACAAAACAAATGCAATCCAAGGCAAACCAAAACACCTGCATTCACTCATGTCCTACTGTAATCGCACAAGTCAAAGGTCAAGAGGAATTCTTAAAAACAAAATCCATTACAGTGGAAAAAGACCTTACCATCAGAGAGGGTCAGAGAAAAGAATTTCACCCAACTTTTGAGAAATGTATGTGTAAAGAAGATGACTCCAGCAGCCTATAGCAGAGAATGGCCTTATCTGGCATCAATGAGAGGAGAGGCTCTTGGTCCTGTGAAGGCTTGATTCCCCAGGATAGGGGATTGCTAGGGTGGTGAAGTGGGAGAGGGTGGGTGGGTGAGTGGAGGAACACCCTCAGAGCAGCAATGGGGAGGTGAGTGGGATAGAGGTGTTTGCAAAGGAGAGGCGAAACTTGTTAAGAGGGATAACATTTGAAATGTAAATAAATATAATAACCAATAAAAACAAGATATCCATCTGGGCATAGTGCCAAATACCTGCACTATGCCCTTACTTAAGAGATGTTGATTCTAAGACCTAAGAACCCCCTAGGGTACCATAGCAAGATTAGGTGAAAGAAATGAGGGAGAATAGGGAAGAGGAGAGGGAAATTCAGGAGAGTCAGGAATTCCAGTTACAATACTCACCCATGGACTAAGATCCTTGGGTGATAATAGTTGAAGTTACTTCCACACCTTTAGCTAAAAATACAAAAAAGGGGGGGTGCTTTTAAAGGTTGCCTGACATAACACAATGCTTCTCAAATTGAGACCATCAAAATCACCTAGGTAACAAAAACTTCTGGGCCCCAACTTCAAAGTTCTCAAGTTTTATCTTATTAGATTTGGGGTAAAGCCAGAAAATCTAAATTTACAGCACATCTCCATGAGATGCAACTTCCAGTAGCTATGGTGAAAGCTGGGACAGGAAGGAGCACATTTTGAAAATCTAGGCCTAGTAGAATGAGCCTGGGTCATGGCACAGAGTAACATATGTTAAAACTATGACTGCAACATGCTACTATGTGCTCTTGTGAGTGTTATCGATAATAAATGAAAACAGCCCCTACTTAGTGCAGAGAGTCCTCTTAAGGAGAAAGGAGACAACAGGATAAAACTGCTCACAAATTCCCCAAAAAATAAAATAAGCCTATATATTATGAGCTTGAAATGTATTTAATAAAAAAATCACTAATATACTGTATTTTGGAAAAATATTTTTAAAAGAGCAAAACATAAAATGTTAATAACAAATATTTCCAGTCCAATTTGGGTATTATTTTATTTTATTGTTATTGTTGTTTATTTGTTTGTTTTGGTTTTTGCAATTTTTAAAATAAAAATTCAACTACATCAAAAAAAAATGAAATGAAATATATGTCAAAAATCAAAGAATTTTTTAAGCTCTAGAATTAGCCTCAAGATAGAAGGAGAAATAGAGAAGTTTTCTTTTTCTTTTTTTTTAAGTTACTTAAATTTTGGATTTTTTTATTTTAAATTTTTTATTGGATATATTCTATATTTACATTTCATTTCCCTTTTCCTGGTTCCCTGCCCCCCAAAGGTCCCACATGCCCTTTTCCCTCCCTCTGTTTTCCCGTCCACCCCTTACCATTTCCCTGTTCTGATATTCCCCTGCACTGATGCTTTGAACCTTTCCAGCACCAGGGTTTACTCCTTCCTTCTTGTCAGACATCATTTGGTATGTGGATTGTGTCTTTGGTGTCCCAAGATTCTAGGCAAATATCCACTTATCAGTGAGTGCATACCATGGGTATTCTTTTGAGAGTGGGTTACGTCACTTAGTATAATGTTCTCCAGCTCCATCCATTTCTCTAAGAATTTCATGAATTCATTGTTTCTAATGGCTGAATAGTACTCCATTGAGTATATATACCACATTTTTTGTATCTATTCCTCAGTTGAGGGACATCTGGGCTTTTTTCCATCTTCTGGATATTATAAATAAGGCTGCTATGAACATAGTGGAGCATGTATCCTTATTGCACGCTGGAGAATATTCTGGGTATATGCCCAGGAGTAGTATGGCTGGGTCCTCCGGAAGTATCATGTCCAGTTTTCTGAGGAACCACCAGACTGATTTCCAGAGTGGTTGTAACAGCTTGCAGTCCCACCAGCAGTGGAGGAGTGTTCTCTTTCTCCACATCCTCGCCAATACCTGCTGTTTCCTGAATTTTTAATCTTAGCCACTCTGGCTGGTGTGAGGTGAAATCTCAGGGTTGTTTTGATTTGCATTTCTCTAATGACTAATGGTGTTGAACATTTTTAAGGTGTTTCTGAGACACCCGAATTTCTTCAGGTGAAAAGTCTTTGTTTAGCTCTGTACCCCATTTTTTGATAGGGTTATTTGGTTTTCAGGGGTCTAACTTCTTGAGTTCTTGGTATACACTGGATATGAGCCCTCTGTCAGATGTAGGATTGGTGAAGATCTTT
The DNA here is from genome assembly GCA_964023405.1 of Apodemus agrarius. Taxonomy (NCBI): domain Eukaryota; kingdom Metazoa; phylum Chordata; class Mammalia; order Rodentia; family Muridae; genus Apodemus; species Apodemus agrarius. The sequence continues at coordinate 38,995,756 of OZ030016.1, read as the reverse complement.
TCCCAATTTGTTGGTTGCCAATTTGTCCTTTTGACAGTGTCCTTTACCTTACAGAAACTTTGTAATTTTGTGAGGTACCATTTGTCTATTCTTGATCTTTGAGCATAAACTATTGGTTTTCTGTTCAGGAAATTTCCCCCTGAGTGAATGTCCTCAAGGGTCTTCCCCAGTTTCTTTTCTATTAGTTTTAGTGTATCTGGTTTTATGTGGAGGTCCTTGATCCACTTGGAGTTGAGCTTAGTACAAGGAGATAAGAGTGGATCAATTCTCATTCTTCTCCATGTTGACCTCCAGTTGAGCCAGCACTATTTGTTGAAAAGGCTATCTTTTTTTCCACTGAATGTTTTCAGCTCCTTTGTTGAAGATCAATTGGCCATACATGTGTGGGTTCAGTTCTGGGTCTTCAATCCTATTCCATTGATTCACCTCCTGTCACTGTACCAATACCATGCAGTTTTTAACACTACTGCTCTGTAGTATTGCTTGAGGTCCGGGATACTGATCCCCCCAAAAGTTCTTTTACTGTTGATGATAGTTTTAGCTATCCTGGGTTTTTTGTTTTTCCAGATGAATTTGAGAATTGCTCTTTCTAACTCTATGACGAACTGAGTTGGGATTTTGATGGGGATTGCATTGAAACTCTACATTGCTTTTGTCAAGATTGTCATTTTAACTATATTAATCCTGCCAACCCACGAGCATGGAAGATTTTTCCATTTTCTGAGGTCTTCTTCCACTTCCTTCTTCAGAGACCTGACGTTTTTGTCATATAAATCTTTTGTGTGTTTGGTTAGAGTCACATCAAGATACTTTATATTGTTTGTGGCTATTGTGAAGGGTGTCATTTCCCTAATTTCTTTCTCAGCCAGCTTATCCTTTGAGTATAGGAAGGCTACTGATTTGCTTGAGTTGATTTTATAACCACCCACTTTGCCAAAGTTGTTTATTAGCTGTAGGAGTTCTCTGGTGGAGTTTTTTTTTTGGGTCACTTAAGTATATGATCATATGATCTGCGAATAGTGATAGTTTGCTTCCTTTCCAATTTGTATCCCTTTGATGTCATTATGTTGTCGAATTGCTCTAGCGAATACCTCAAGTAGTATTTTGAAAAGATATGGTGAGAGGAGGCAGCATTGTCTAGGACCTGATTTTAGTGGGATTGCTTCAAGTTTCTCTCCATTTACTTTGATGTTGGCTACTGGTCTGGTGTAAATTGCTTTTGCTATGTTTAGGTATGGGCCTTGAATTCCTGTTCTTTCCAAGACTTTTAGCATGAAAGGATGCTGAATTATGTCAAATGCTTTCTCAGCATCTAATGAGATGACCATGTGGTTTTTTTCTTTGAGTTTGTTTATGTAGTGGATTACGTTGACGGATTTCCTTATATTGACCCATCCCTGCAACCATGGGATGAAGCCTACTTGATCATGCTGACTGATTGTTTTGATGTGTTCTTGGATTTGATTGGCAAGAATTTTACTGAGTATTTTTACATCTATGTTCATAGGTAAATTGGTGAAGTTCTCTTAGTTGGATCTTTGTGTTATTTTGATATCAGGGTAATTGTGGCTTTGTAGAATGAGTTGGGTAGTGTTCCTTCTGTTTCTATTTTGTAGAATAGTTTGACGAGTATTCGTATTAGGTCTTCTTTGAAGGTCTAATAGAATTCTGCACTAAAACCATCTGGTCCTGTGCTTTTTTTGGTTGGAAGACTTTCTGTGACCCTTCTATTTCTTTGGGGGTTATGGGACTGTTTAGATGATCTATTTGATCCTGATTTAATTTTGGTATTTGGTATCTGTCTAGGAAATTGTCCATTTCCTCCAGATTCTCCAGTTGTGTTGAGTAAAGGCTTTTGTAGTAGGATCTGATGGTTTTTTGAAAATCCTCAGTTTCTGTTGTTATATCTCCCTTTTCATTTCTAATTTTGTTAATTTGAATACTGTCTCTGTGCCCTTTGGTAAGTCTGGCTAAGGGTTTATCTATCTTGTTGATTTTCTCAAAGAACCAGCTCCTGGTTTTGTTGATTCTTTGTATAGTTCTATTTGTTTCAACTTGGTTGATTTCAGCCTTGAGTTTGATGATTTCCTGTCTTCTACTCCTTCTGGTTAAAATAGCTTCTTTTTATTCCAGAGCTTTCAGGTGTGCTGTTAAATTGCTAGTATATGCCTTCTCCTGTTTCTTTTTGGAGGCACTGCTTTCATTGTGTCACATAGATGGGTATGTTGTGCCTTCATTTTCATTAAATTCTAAAAAGTCTTTGATTTCTTTCTTTATTTCTACCTTGACTAAGTTTTCATTGAGTAGAATATTGTTCAGCCTCCATGTGTATGAGATTTTCTGTTGTTTTTGTTGCTATTGAAGAACACTCTTACTCCATGGTGATCTGATAGAAGGCATGGGATTAGTTTGATCTTTTTATATTTGTTGAAGTCTGTCTTGTGACCAATTATATGGTCGATTTTGGAGAAGGTATCATGAGGTGCTGAGAAAAAAGTATAGTCTTTTGCTTTAGGATGAAATGTTATATATATATATATATATATATATATATATATATATATATATATATATAATCTGTTAAATCCAATTGTTCCAAAGTTTCAATGAGTTTCTCCGTGTCCCTGCTTAGTTTCTGTTTTCCTGATTGGTCCACTGAGGATAGTGAAGTATTGAGGTCCCCCACATTTATTGTGTTAGGTGCAATGTGTGCTTTGAGCTTTAGTAAAGTTTCTTTTACAAATGAGGGTGTCCTTACATTTGGAGCATAGATGTTTAGAATTGTGAGTTCTTCTTGGTGGATTCTTCCTTTGACTAGCAAGAAGTGACCTTCTGTGTCTCTTTAGATGACTTCGGGTTGAAAGTCAATTTTATTTGATATTAGAGTGGCTATTCCATCTTGCTTCCTGCGACCATTTGCTTACAAAATTGTCTTCCAGCCTTTTACTCTAAGGCAGTGTTTGTCTTTGACCCCGAGGTGTGTTTCCTGTATGCATCAAAATGTAGGGTCCTGTTTCTGTATCCAGTTTTTGAGTGGTTATCTTCTTTTGATTTTGATGGAAGAAGGTTACTATTTTGCTTCTTCCAGGGTATAGTTTCCCTCCTTGTATTGGAGTTTCCTCCTAATTTTCTTTGTAGGGCTGGGTTAGTGGAAAGATATTGTGTAAATTTTGTCTTGTCATGGAATATTTTGATTTCTCCATATACACTGATTGAGAGTTTGCTGGTTATAGTAGTCTTGGTTGACATTTGTGTTCTCTTAGAGTCTGCATGATATCTGTCCAGGATCTTCTAGCTTTCATGGTCTCTGGTGAGAAGTCTGGTGTGATTCTGGTAGGTCTTCCTTTATATGTTACTTGGCCTATTTCTCTTACTGCCCTTAATATTTCTTTCTTTGTTTAGTATGTTTGGGGTTTTGATTATAATGTGACAGGAGGTATTTCTGTTCTGGTCCAGTCTGTTTGGAGTTCTGTATGCTTCTTTTATATTTATGGGCATCTCTCTCTTTAGGTTAGGGAAGTTTTCTTCCATAATTTTGTTGATGATATTTGCTGGCCCTTTAAATTGTAGATCTTCACTCTCATCTATCCCTATAATCCTTAAATTTGGTCTTCTCATTGTGTCCTGGATTTCCTGGATGTTTTGGGTTACAAGCCTTTTGCATTTTGCATTTTCTTTGACTGTGAATTCAATGGTTTCTATAGCATCTGAGATTCTTACTTTTATCTCTTGTATTCTGTTGTTGATATTTGCATTTACGACCCCTGATTTCTTCACAAGGTTTTCTATCTCCAAAGTTGTCTCCCTTTGTGATTTCTTAGTTGTTTCTACCTTTTTGTTTAGATCCTGGATGGTTTTGCTCAGTTCCTTCGCTTGTTTGTGTTTTCTTGCAATTCTTTAAGAGATTTTTGTGTTTCCTCTTTCATGAATTCTGCCTGTTGACTCAATTTCTCCTGCAGTTCTTTAAGTGATTTTCTCATTTTGTCCTTATTGGCTTGTGTCTGTTGATCCATATTCTCCTGGAATTCTTTAAGTAATTTTTGTGTTTCCACTGTAAGGCCTTCTACCATATTCATGTTCCCCTGCATTTCTTTAAGAGATTTGTTTATGTCTTTTTCTGTGTTCCTCTAGCAGCATCATGGCCAGTGCTTTTAAATCCAACTCTGGTTTTTCTGGTGTGTTGGGGTATCCAGGAATTGCTGTCGTTGGAGAATTGGGTTCAGATCCTGCCGTATTGCCCTGATTTCTGTTAGTAATGTTCCTACGTTTGCTTTTTGCCGTCTGTTTATCTCTGGAGTTAGTTGGTCTTGTTGTTACTGGTTGGTGTTTGAAGCTCCTGTGAGCCTGGCATTTGGCGCTGCTCTCATAGAGGGCGTCCCTGGTCCTGAGGTGGAGACTGGAAGGTTTCTGCTACTGGGCTCTGAATTACCTCCTCAGCTCTGCTGGGCCGGACCCAAGTCTCCTCCTGGCTTGCTGCTGGATGAGCAATTGGCCTCCTCCTGTCTCCTCCTGGCCTGCCTAGTTGCCAGCTCTTAAGAATCAGATCTCTTTTTCCACTGATCAGGGCTCATCTGTTAGATCTTTATGGTGACCTGGACTCCTCTGTTGGTTGTCTATGGTGACCTGGTCAAGCCACCAGCTCCAAGATGGTGGAGGATCTCGGGGCTCTGTCTAACCGCGGGATTCCCTGCAGGACCGGAGCTTCCCTGGTTGGACTGCTGGAGCCTAGATGGTGGTGCTCTTAGTCCACAGGGCTCTGTCTGGTTAGCTGTCTGTGGTGCCCCAAGGCAAGATGTCAGCTTCCCCCGAGCAAGTTGGTGCCCTTGTGGGTTTGTGCAGAGACTGTGCGCGAAGCTGATCTGGCTCTGGGTGCACCTCTGAACTGTTGGTGCACAGACCACCCTTTGCAGAGCTGATCTGGCTCTGGGTGCAGGCAAGAACCTGACAAGGTCGTGGATGTTAGACTAGGACTCTGTCCACACACCTGGCCCCAGCTGCCAATTGTCTGCAGTGACCTGGGGCAAGATGGCTGCCTTGAGATGTTTTCAATTAAACATAAAGGAATGTGTTAACTAGAAATGTAAAAAGTGGTTATTTGGAGAGAATGGAGATGATTCTCAGAAATACAGGGACAGCCTACACTCGTCCACCTAAATTTAGGGAACATTGCAGGGTACAGGGTGGAAGACTGTAAGAGCCATAAGATAATGGGTTTTACTGTTACATTGTCTCCAAGTACCATCAGAAGCTATTCCTGTAATGTCTCTGTAATATAAAAGCATAAATGTGAGCTGAACAAGAAGGAAATCAAAGAAATGCCAAAATGGATGGAGAAATGTCCATGAAGCCTCAGCTCTACCCTGAAACTATACACAACAAGGAAAGCTGGGAACAGCAGAGATGCCCTTCCTCAGGGAAGAACACACCTACTGGCTCCTGAAAACTTATGTATACATAAAATTGGATGGACTCAGCAGGTTACATATATAAATATAGGTGTATATATAAAGGCATACAAATACAATAACAGTTGATTTACAAAAAGAGAGACCATGAATTTGAAAAAGAGTTGGAAGGGTTATAAGAGAGAATTTGAAGGGAGAAAAGCAGAGTAAAATATCGTCATTAAAACATATTTTCAAAAATAACCAAAAGAATAAAAAAAAATTAAAAGAAGGAGGTGTAGACATAAAATTTAAAGTTATGTTCTTCTGATTCTCAATAAATAATAAAGGTTCTGTGAATTTTATTATTAAATATCTATTTCAAGATAATGATATAGTAATGTGCCAAAATATATTTTCCAATAAATATATGTGCAGCTGCTTCAATTGAACAATGCAAAATGTAATTGTGATAGCTATTCCCAATGATCACCTTTACTATATCTGGAGTAAACTACAATCCAGAAATGGAGGGGACACCTGTGATCCAGAACTTGAGGTTGGAAGATACAGGCTTTTGACGTGCAACTTGTGGTATAGTGTCCATGAAAAGCACAGGCTCAGGCAAGGTAGCATAGGCATTTATTTTCAGGAGACAGAGGTAAGGAGATCTTTGATTTTAAGGCCATCCCAGAACAAAGCAATTTCCTACTAAAGAACTTTCTAGGTCTAGGCATGGTGATATGCACCTTTAATCCAGGCCATACTTTCTACTGAGGCCTACACAAAGACAGTGGAAAAAGGAAGACTTACATCTTCTTTGACTGCTTGTTCTGTCTTGCCAGAACATCTGTTGGAACCTACTTCTTCACAATTCTAGCATATACAGAAGACTAGCTGAAACACCTAGTCTTGTGGGACTGAGCAACACCACTGCCCATTGTTGTGCTATTTTAACTGTTTACTGTAAGGTATTCCAACAATTTCCTTAGCATATAGAGACATTTACTAAGTTTTGTGACTTTAGAGAACCCTGACTAATAAAGCAAAATGAAAATATTTTTAATTTTTGTTACAGGAAAGGAGTGTACCCTATTATTTTCAATGCCATCATTAATGATATGTTCACAAGAACTAAGTTTGTCATTATTTACATATTTCTCCCTTTATTTTTATAAAAGCAGGAATAAAGGTAATTACCTAACTTTTTTATTTAAAAAACAGAACATACATTATTAGCAAAAAAGTAGAAGTAAATTAATGTTTCAAATAACATGTTTGATTTTCACTTACTATTTATTAACTATAATGTCAAAACAATATCTATGCTTTAAAAATATTCAATGCAATGTCCTATTACAATCATAGATCTCTTGCCAAGTATTTTTTGCCCTAATGACATAAACACAGGCAAACACATTGTATATGTGAATTTTGCACATTATGTATTCTATAACACCATGAGCTCAAGGCTGTTATTTTAATTACCAACAGTCAACAAAACCTCCCCCATACCCTTAAGATGTCAAAATCTATTTCTATGCTTTAATTTTCTCCACTGATTGTTTTCCCACTTCTGTGACAAACCATTTTTTTCAGATGCCTCAGGCTGCAATATTCACTCAATTTTCCCTTCACATAAAAAGCAAGGCATTATATGTGCACATAAATTTAACAATATTAATGTATCCATCGTTTAAAAAAAGCTGTATTTCTATAAGCAGTCTTTCATTATGTTAGCTGGAATGCATTCCTCATTAATCTATTTATTTGTTTATCTAGTCTATTATTCTGTCCTGTTTTTCTTTATTCCTTTATCCACTAATCTCCACATTCAACATATACTTAATGAGAGTTTTACAAAACACTGGTGCAATAGCACATTTATGAAAAGATCTCTGTGTTTTGTGCTGAAGGTACAGTCGTCACAAAGATAGTCAGTAAAGAGTTAAGAGAGATGTTCAAGGAAGAGGGCTAGATGACTAGAATGTTGTATGACCAGTAGGGACTGGTATGTGTTGGAGACTGACAGGGAGACAGAGCGATAATCCTTAAGATCACAGCATCATCTGAGGAGTGGGAATTAGTAAATACAAACTAATAAATTTGTGATCAGACAGTTTCAGTCTGGACTACAGCTGTTTAAGATTATGCTTCTTCTATATTCAGAATTTCCTAAAACAAAAATAAAAGTGGGAAAAGACTGAGACAGAATTAATTATATTAAGAACCACTAAGCTTAGGGACCCAGAAAGACACAGTCAACAAAAGCATTAGTCTCTTAACAGGGGAGTAAATTCAGTTTTCAGTCCTTTTGTTGCTATTGTTTGATAGACAAAAGATTATGGATATTAAGATTAACATTTTATGTAACAGTACAAATAATAGCATCATCTGAAAGCTAGCTTTTATTATGTTAAAAATTTGAGATTAAAGAGTAAATTTAGAGCCTCTTAAACTGAAAAGTCTTCCTGTGGCTATTACAAGCCGAAGCACATACTTGAGCATTCAGGGCTACCTTCATTTCTGATTAGAATACTAAAAACAAGGAGGCTCCCATGACCACCCTTTTCTTCCACAGTTATTAGAAAAACTGGTAGAATTCTTGAAAATACTAAAAACCTAGTCATCTATTTTTTTTAAAAAAAGCAAAATACAAAAAGTAAACAAAACAAAACAAAACAAAAAACAATAACAACAGAAATACATTGGGTGGAATTTGTAAATGTCCAATATGCTTAATATAGAAAAATTCATGTCCTTGGAGACTTGGTACTATCTCATTATTGGGGTGGTCATATATAAATAGAGTGGTTCCCAGAAAGAAATCCACTCAAATGTCAACATCCAAAACTGTATTAAGGCACAATCATATAGGCATGATCGATTAACTGAATCATGGTCCACAGCCATGAACTCAATCTCCAGCCCTCTTCTCTTCTTAGTGCTCAGGGTAATATGTTCTGGTTCAACATTCACGTTTTGTAATAACATGGTTGGCCTTTTATTAAGGCTATTCCCCACTCAGGACTGTCAACAATGGCTAGTACTGACTTAAGTCATTTTAATTGCCTGAACTTTGAATAATAAACACACTGTGCACTAGAGAAATATCAAGGTTTTTGAAGCTGCCTGCCAAAAACCTTCATTTTTTACTAATAGAAATTCTTCAATGCATGACAAGATTTTTTTTACTATAATAAAAGGTGGCCCACCTTGCTTTAAAATATAAAATGTAAAATATAATATGTTTACTGTATGTATTAGTTACTTTTATAATGCTGTGATAAACCACCATGGACAATGCAATTTATAAAATAATGAGTTTATTTGGTTTATAGTTCCTGAGGTTTAGGGTTTATGTTGTGGAGCTCAAATCTGTTGATAGACAGCTTAGTGTTTACTTTTTGATCCATAACCAAGATAAAGAGAAAAGATTAAACAATAGACTGGTAAGAGGGTTTCTTTTATTTTTTTAAAATTTTTATCAGATATTTTCTTTTATTTACATTTCAAATATTATCCCCTTTTCTCATCCCCCCGCTGAAAGCCTCCTATCCAATCCCCCTTCACCCTGTTCACCAACCTACTCCCTCCCCCTTTCCTGACCTGGCATTCCCCTACAATAGGTCATCCATAGAGCTTTCACAGGACCAATGGCCTCTCCTCTCATTGATGTCTGAAAAGGCCATCCTCTGCTACATATGCAGCTGGAGCCATAGGTCCCTCTATATGTACTCTTTGATTGGTGATTAAGTCCCTGGGAGGTCGTGGGGTACTGGTTGGTTCATATTGTTGTTCCTCCTATGGGGCTGCAAACCCCTTCATCTCCTTGGGTCCTTTCTCTTGCTCCTCCATTGGGAACCCTGGGATCAGTTCAATGGTTGGCTGAGAGCATCCTCCTCTGTATTTGTCAGGCACTGGCAGAGCCTCTCATGAGACTACTATATCAGGCTCCTGTCAACAAGTACTTGTTGGCATCTACAATAGTGTCTGGGTTTGGTAAATGTATGTGGGATGGATCCCCAGGTGGATTCATCTGTAAGAAGGTTTCAAAGCCTCAAAATCCACCTTTAGTGACATAACTCTCCAACAAAACTACATATCCAAGTCATTCCCAACAAGTGAGAACCAAATATTCAAACATAGAAAACCATGAAAACCATTGACATTCAAACCACCAAACAGTGTACTTAGAATATGTGTGTATATTAACTTACTTATTTCTTATAACTAGCCCGTGAGACATTACAGAAGAGGACATTGAGTTATATTATGGATTAACTTGTTCAAGGTAAATATCAAGGAAGATATAGAAAAAGCGTGAGCCACTCAGCAAAGGACCTTATATCTGTGTAATTGCTAGCAACATGAATCTTTACCTAAAGAGCTACCTGAAATTTACCTGGAGATAGAAAATCATTATTAAAAGGAATGGTAAATGGTAAAATGGGTGCCAAACATATTTAATGTATACGATTATGCACCTCTGAGCTTACAGAGACCAGCTAAACCTTGAGAGTCTACGAAATGCCAAATGAATAATAATTGATTTAATTTGGATTCCTAATAATATGTCAAAATTTTTTGTTAGTCTTCCAATCTATTTGTTCTTGTATGACCATAACCCACTGGATTCAGTTAGAGCAAACATTCTCAACCTGAGGGCTGTGACTACCTTGGGGTTGCATATCAAATATCCTACAAAGCAGATAGTTATATTATGATCCATAATAGTAGCAAAATTTCAGTTATAAAGTAGCAATGAAAGAGTTTTATGGTTAGAAAATGACTACAATAGAAGATATTGTATTTGAAGCATTAGGAATATTAAAAACAACTGTAGAGCTCCCCACATGAATAGAAATGTAGAACCATCTGCTTGGTTTAGAACATCTTACCAGAAATCATACCGTTGAATAAATGTTTTCTTTCTATTACTAGCCATTTATACCCAAAAGATCTTAGATGTTTGTGGAACTTCACGAGTCCCTCTCCCATCACTGGCAAATTTTAACTATCTTGTTCTTGTGCAGGTAGTTACCACTGTCCTTCAGTTGTCTTGAGTTCATGAATGCAATGGCTCTGCCATGTGTACAGAAAAATCTCACAGCTGTCATTCTTAAACTTTGGCTTTAGTTTTACGAGAGGAGAGAATAATAGCTATTCTCTGTGATCTGTCCTGTTCTTTTAAAAATCATAATATTTTCTACTTAACAAAAAAAAATTCCATAACACACGAGTTTCTAATAAGCTTACTCTGTAGACCATATTCTCTTGGTGTCTTTGAACTCTGGCTCTTTAATTTTACTTAATAATACTAGTTGATAATAAATTTAAAATATATATATATATCTTCATAGTCCTTATACTATCATGGGATCTTCATTTCCTGGAAGTCCTTATGTTCCAGGCAAGTTAGATTACGTAATTATATTCGAATATTATTTAATACTTTTCAAATATCCCTAAAATGTATGTACTTCTCTAGTTGATAATAACATTACTTTAAACCCGGTTTCTCATTGTATATTTAATGAGAAGTCAAGTCAGGGTTCAGCTGCTTCTACCTTAGTACCATCAATTTTCCTCATTTTTTTTCTTATATGTATATGTACATATTTTCTCTTTAAGAATTTAACAATTTTTTTGATTATTTTTAATCCCTATCTCCCAAGTTATCCCATATCTGTCCCATCTTTCCCACTGTATTGGTTTTTTTTTCTTTTGATGCAATGAAACACTTTGATCAAGGAATGTTATAGTTGAGATTTTTGGTTTACAATTCCTGAGTGTTAGAGTCCATAACAATGGGGATAGCATGCAACAAATTCCATGTTTGGTGAGAGCAGTGATAACCTGGGAGCTCACATCTTGAACCACAATCTTGAGACAGACAAAGAGAGCTAGATTATTCCTTAAAATTTCTACTCTTGCCAATTGATATATTTCCTCTGGCAAGTCCACACCTCCTAAACTTTTCTAAACAGCACAATTAGCTTTGGACCAAGTATTCAAATGCCTGAGGTTATAGGTTTTGTTTACTATTTAAACTACTACTTTAGACTTCCCAACTTTGTCTTTTATTTGTTTTTAAACACATTAATTGGCTGGTCACTGAAGAAGAGTCAACTTACAAGAAAACTGACACTCCTTTTCACAGTAGCTATCAATAATGAGGATCGCCTTAGCTAATAGTGCGATTGCATGCCCAACTGCTATAACCATGTAGAGGTCTTTTCTTGCTGGAGTTGCACAGATCATGATGTCAAAACTGCTGTCAATTCATCATGCACAGCAATCCAGTAGTGTCTAGAAAGTACAATGTTATGTAGTAATCTATTAGCTCTAACTTTTTTTTATTTACCTGCCATTATTCCTGTGCTTTGGGGGAAAGGGTACAATATAAATGTTCCATTTAGGACTTAGGATGCCATAGTCTCTTATTCTCTGCACTTTGGTCAGTTGTGGGTATCTGTATTAATCAACAGATTTGAGGAGAATGACAAGTACATTTTTTAGGTATTATTCTCTAAATTTTATTCATTTTTAGTGGACTCTTTTGGACTTCCACATTGCAAATAACCAACAACTCTCATTTGGTTCTCATCCAGTATCATATTCAGTTGCAATCAACTGAGTAATCCAAAGTAGTAGAAATTATATAACCAAGAATTGACATCAAGGAGCAGACAGAAAGACCTGTTACTATTTATGTGCTCAAAATCTGACAGAGTGCATCAGGGTAGTCACTTATAGCATTAAGAAGTATTAGATGAGTTATGTTTAGACAGTAACAAGGAACTATTCTCCTGGTTTGAACATTATTACATCCCCAATAAAATGAGAGTAGAAATGTAGCCAAAAACATTTAAGAAGACATTAAGGCTTATTTGGTTTACCTGAATAAAATTTCAGTTAAATGGAATCAGGATATGTTTTTATAAGAATATATTTGCTGTGCTTGGAAGTTGAGCTTGTGTTTATTATATGTTCTATGAACTGGAATAGATAATTAACCTCAGAGATTACAACAAGTTTCAACATAAAAATACATAATGATATCCCTGAAAGTTGTTGCTAGTCTTTACCAAGAACCAAGCCTCCATTTCTACTTTATTGCCTTTCTCACCACAATCTGTCTAGTGACTTCACTGACTGCACAATGGAAGTTATTGCATGAAATTCAGTGGTTTAACCCAAGCTGTATTTAAGCAAGGATTTGACCAAGAATATCATTTTACTCTTCAAGGGAAGGCTGTCTATCTGAGCCAAAAGGGTCATGTATCGCTGATGTCTCTAAATCATCTAGCAAGTAATAAAAGAAAGAATTAAACACTTTACCTATCTTGGGATTGTGTTCTTAAATTTAGTAAAGCACCTGATTTCATGAATAGAAACTTCCTTTTGAAAAGAAGGGAATAAAATGACCTTTACAATAATGGATTGCATTCATTACTTGCCTTGCACTCAATGAAGAACATTGGTAGAGTTTTCAAGTGATGTCATTCAACAGTATGGCTTCTTATTTGTAAGGCTAAAGTTAGTTCTTAGAGTTATAATTCAGCAACCTACTGTGCCAGACAACTCCGCAGTAAGAACTCATAATCTGCATGTAACGATTTCTCTGAACTCAGAAACCTTAATTCCCTGTTATTTTCCAGTTCAATTTCATTAAATTCAAAATTGATTTTTAATACTCTCTTCGAATGTGCTAAAGATTCCCAAGCCATTTGAAAACATAAGATAAAATCTTGTGAAACTAAATGTTACTGAATTGAAACTATCTTTTTCATTATTTTTTTTTAATGTATAAACTCTAACTTTGTAAGTCATAAGGAAAGATTCTGGAAGCATTCAGTCTACAATCATTGTATTTCTATCCACAAAATGTGACATCTATAATTGAAACAAAATGAAAACTTAGACATTTAAGTATTACTTTTGTCTTGAGGGCAATGCGAGGGATAACCAGTAAATTGTTGAAATAATAAAATGATGACCCAAATACAACCTTACTAACCTGTTGGAACATGGTCAAAGAATGGAGAATGTAAGGAGAATTTTGAATGGTTGTGAGAAAACTCTAAGAATTCTAAACAAGGGTCTTCTGATCTCACTTCTTCAAACATACAGAATTCTTCCTGGGTTATGCTTTTTGCCCCTCCCACTTTTAATGTGTAGGAGTGACTTTACCTCAGAGTGTTCATTCCATGTGAATATGGTACTATGGGAAAACATGTTTGCTCCACCTGCAGCTTGTCAGCCCCTTGGACTTGTCTGATATGTCTGTGTGTGCTTTGCACTTGTAATTATACCCTTAACTCCTAATACTCCTCCTTAACTTCAGGGTAGATATTGTTTGCTGCTTTGAATAAAATTTGCTATTACCTGGGACTTTTGCCCACCTCCTTTATCAACTCTACTCTCCCAGATCAAACAATTTCTAGAATGGCAGACACCTACCAGACATGAAGAAAGGTTTCATAAAGTACAAACACACAAAAGTGTAAACCATATGTAAGGTGGGGTGTAGTGCAGCAGTTTCCTCAGAGGCAAAACCAAAATAGCATTTCATCTTGGAGTGAAGTGGTTTAGACCTAGAATACATTCTGACATTTATGTTTTGAGACTCAGGAAGTAAACAACTCGGAGACTACAAGAAGTCCCAGAAACTGACCAGAAGCACTATGCCTCTCCTCCCCAAAGTTTTTAAAATCAGTATGATCTGCCAAGAGACACTCTCAAATAATCTAAGCTGCCTAGGAGAGGCTTAGAACAGCTAAACTGTCTCAAAGACAGATCATCTAAGCTGCTTGAATGACAGAGACAACCAGGAGTTGCAAAGAAGTCTCACATCAGCTGAGCTTCTGGGAACGGTCACTTTCTAACTTGCACACTGATATTTAGTATTTTGTTATTCATAAGCTGTCAACCAATCTGGGTTGGCTTTTTGAGATAACTTTCTATGAAGAGTTTCTGCTTCTGTGATAAGACTGCTCTCCAATCTCCTATATGTAACCTCAATAAAGTTCACAGGATCCACAATTTGTATTTTAAACTATCTTTGCATAGGCCTGCCTTTCATTCCATATCATGCATAAACTGACAGATGTTTGTTCATTTTTCATAGGAATAGTCTCACACAACTTGGAGGTAATAGGTTTTGCTCAATAATAGCTATTGAGCAAACAAGAGACCCTTGCTTCAATCCCTAGTACAGAGTATTCAGTTGAAAAACCTCTGTGAGTGAGGAGAAGAATTTTGTGTGGTGTATTTTCAAAAGATTTCAACTCTTCTGTGAATTTTACATGAATTTTTTTTATTTTCTATTTTTTTTAACTTTTTTTTAATTTTCTATATTCTATGTTTACATTCCAAAGGCTTTCCCCTTTCCCAGTTCCCACCCACTTATATTCCAAATGATTTCCCCTTTCCTGATTCCCCCCTACCCATAAGTCCCATAAGCCCTCTTCCCACCACCCATTTCCCAATCACCCCTTCTAATTTCTGTCCTGGTAATCTCCTACATTGCTGCATCAAGACTTTCCAGGACCAGGGCCCTCTGCTTCCTTCTTCATGGGAATCATTTGATATGTTAATTGTGTCTTGGGTCTTCAGAGCTTCTGGGCTAATATCCACTTATCAGTGACTACATTCCATGTATATTCTTTTGTGATTGGGTTACTTCACTTAGGATCATGTTCTCCAGTTCCAACCATTTGCCTAAGAATTTCATGAATTCATTGTTTTTAATTGCTGAGTAGTATTCTATTGTGTAAATATACCACATTTTCTGTATCCATTCCTCCACTGAGGGACATCTGGGTTCTTCCAGCTTCTGGCTATTGTAAATAAGGCTGGTATGAACATAGTGGAGCATGTTTCCTTATTGCATGCTGGAGAATCCTCTGGGCATATGCCCAGGGTCCTCTGGAAGTGTCATGCCCAGTTTTCTGAGGAACCGCCAGACTGATTTCCAGAGTGGTTGTACCATCTTGCAATCCCACCAGCAGTGGAGGAGTATTCCTCTTTCTCCACATCCTTGCCAACACCTGCTCTCTCCTGAGCTTTTAATCTTAGCCATCCTTACTGGTTTGAGGTGGAATCTGAGGGTTGTTTGATTTGCATTTTCCTAATGATTAATGATGTTGAACATTTCTTTTTTATTTTTATTTTCTATATTCTTTGGTAACATTCTAAACACTTTCCCATTTCCCAGTTCCCCCCTCACCATATGTCCCATAAGTCCTCTTCCTTCCACCCAATCCCTAATCACCCCCCATTTCTTTGTTCTAGTACTCCCCTACTATACTGGATCAAGTCTTTTCAGGACCCGGCCCTCTCCTTCCTTCTTCTTGGGAATCATATGATTTGCTAATTGTGTCTTGAGTATTCAGAGCTTCTGGGCTAATTAATATCCACTTATCAGTGAATGCATTTCATTTGTATTCTTTTCTGATTGGGTTACCTCACTTAGGATGATGTTCTTCAGTTCCAAACCATTTGCCTACAAATTTCATGAATTCATTGTTTTTAATTGCTGAGTAGTGTTCCATTGTATAAATATACCACATTTTCTGTATCCATTCCTCCATTGAGGGATATCTAGGTTCCTCCCAGCTTCTGGCTATTATAAATAAGGCTGCTAGGAAGATAGTGGAGCATGTGTCTTTGTAGCATGCAGGGGAATTCTCTGGGTTTATGCCTAGGAGTGGTATGACAGGGTCCTCTGGAAGTGTCATGCTCAATTTTCTGAGGAACTGCCAGACTGATATCCAGAGTGGTTTTAGTTTTTCTGTAGTTTTTACTTATAATGCACACGATTTAAAGATGTAAGTAGCAGGTATGGGAAAAAGAGGTTGTCCTTATGGTTATTTCCTCTGCATCTTCTTTTCTCTTTGTTCTGTAGTACAGTTGTTGGAAATGCACATCTAACATTCCCAAACAGCAGCAATCATCCAGATTTTTAGCTCTACCTCACATTATACTTTCATATTTAATCAATGACCCATTTGAAAGGTTGCTATCTACATCTTCCTGTGCAAAGAATGTCTCCTCTTTAATTTTGGTGACTCAGTCACGGCTAAGGGTCAAACCTTCGCAATCTCCTACTCAGACTTTGACATATGCTTCTAATTCAGTTCCAAAAGATTTAGAACATCACTCTCCATATAAATCATCCAAATTTGTCTTATATCTCAACATCACATGTCAGACTTGAGCATTGTTCAGCATGAGCTCTGTCAATGGCTCATCCTTAAAAATACCAACTCCAAGAACATTGTAGTGCCTTATAATAACCCAGTGCCCTGTATTTGTGCATAAAAAATCTACACATAAATGAAACAATAAGTGAATGAGTGAGCTATTTGGTATATGTAAAGACATATATTCTTCTAGTCTGATTCTTGGTTGAGCAAGCTATTTAGGGCCAAAATATAAAGATTCTACTTTAATCCAAAAGAGATTATATGAATCCTTTTTCATATAAAAGGAAATAATTTGACAGTCTTCTGCAATTTGTAGACATAAATTATCCATTCCCTGGCATATGATTTAGTGACATAAGTATCAAATTTGATGATATTTCTGCCAATGTTTAACCTATAGAGAGTTTGGACTGGGATTGCTATTTTCAGATGGGCCAGCTTTTTTGAGCTATTTAAAAAGTTAATGAGGGTTCTCTTCAAAGTAATTTACTATCACAAATTAAGGATGGTAAAGTGAGATGTCTAGCATGACTCTAGGGGTAGTTTGCTTGCATATTTAAAGAAAGGTCAGCATTATTAATTAACTTAATTTACTTATCAAAATGAATCTTCATTCACACCAAATAATTTGAATAACATTCAGGGAACAAAAAACCTATCCAATATTTTCAAAAATAGTTTAAATGGGTTTCTGGAAAAGGAAATGAAACAACATGATATTCTTTAAGATATAGCTTATTTTATTTTATTTGTGTGTATGTGTAATGTGTAAATTTTGTATGTATGTGTATGAGAGAAATAGATAGGGAAGGAGAGAGAGGGAAAGAGAGAGAGAAAGAGAGAGAGAGAGAGGGAGAGGGAGAGGGAGAGGGAGAGGGAGAGAGAAGGGAGAGAGAGAGAGAGAGAGAGAGAGAGAGAGACAGAGAGAGAGAGAGGGAGAGAGAGAGAGAGAGAGAGAGAGAGAGAGAGAGAGAGAACACTCATCCATTTTCAAGCAGAGGGCCAAGAAAGACTCCCAATGCCGTCCTCCACTTCTCTCTTCCTTTTTGTGTGTGACAGAGTCTCTCACTGAAACAGGAGCTGTGCTGGTATCTGGTACGTTCCAGGCATCTTAATATATGTGCTCTCTACAACAACAGGATTACAGACATGCCCATAATAAGCTCTATTCTTTTCCTCAACATGGCTATTATTTTAACTAAAGTCTTCACACTTGCAAATGAACCATTTGCCTCACCCTAACCACCAATGATACATTAACGTATATACTCAACAGATACTAGAGAGATATTTTTCCTCTTAATATACCACATACCTGATAACTCTTTGTGAAGTTTTACTAGAAAAACACTAATTACTCATAGGATTTAAAGTTACTCAAGCTGTTACAGAGCAAGGCAGAGCTTCACATTATCTGTTATCTGTCTATCATGATCAGGCAATGGGAACCAATTAACCCTGCACCTGGGATAACTTGCCTGAAATTTCTCCAGAAAGTAATTTTTTTATTGGTTGGAAATATTTGAAAAATTTTAATGTGGAATAGTTGCAGTCTGTCATTAATTTCCAGACAACTTTCAGCTGGTATATTGTTTAAGGTTATCTTATCTCATTTGCCATCATAACCACCGATTCTGTCTTCCATGCTTTTGAACTAGTCAGTTGAGCACTTCCTGTCCTTGTCAGTCAGTGCTATGCTGTGTGAGCCTCGTTTGAAATCTATTGTCTGTTTTGTTGAAGTTGCTTTTTGTTTTGATCACTCATGTACTATCTTTTATTTGAAATAAATATTAGACATACCATGCATTAGGTCTATAAAGTTGATAAGAATCCATTGTGGTTTGCTACTTCCTGAGATTTTTCTCTAAAGTAATGAATGTAGCTGTGTGAAATTGCTTGCTTTACACTATTATCTTCATTCTTCACTTGTCTGATTCTGTCATTATTTGATTCTGTTTGCTTCTGTATATATGGAATTATTATGTTATTTTAAAAATTAATTTATTTTTTAAATTAGTAATTAAAAAGTCTGAACTCATTAACTGAATCATTTTTACTTGGATATTGTTTGCAGATTTAGATTCAAATGGTTAACACTGGACAAAACTTCTATTGTTTTTCTAAGACTTCTAAGAGACAAAGGATAATAAGAAACTAGCTTTTATGTATGTTTTCAGCCACATGATCATAGGAATTGGGGCTTCAAATCTCTATACATAAAAGTTTGTCACTGGTCATTCTACAGAAACATCTCTGATATTGTTTCACTTTGTCAGGGTCCTCAGTAATTTGGTCATGTCTCACTTATTTTCCTCTGAACATAGGAATGGCTTTATCATGCAAAGCCAGTCTGTGATTGTCTAGGCTTTGAAGAAAGGTTTGTGACTCAGTCTTCTCCAGACTCAAACCTCACTCTTTGAGTGCTCTTTCTCAAATATATAGTCATTTGAAATTTATAAGATACACAAGTGCCCTCCAGGTTAATGTTTTGTCATTTTACTTTGAGAAATGCATTAAAATGCTCTAGAAACAGGAAGAGAGTTTTAAAATTGGGGTGCACTATCTTATGACAATCATTAAATTTGAAGTTAAATGTTAGCTTTTGGATTAAGAAAGTAATGGCCAAGATGATTCTGTTCCTTGTTCTTTAAAACATTAGCAGGCCTTGTTTCTTAATTTATATTATCCTTTAGATATTTTCCACAGAATAATTGACTTCATTTAATATCTCATCAATTAGTGTAGCACACTCTATATATGCTAAATCTAATTAATAGGAGCATCATATTTTGATTTTTGAAAGCTCTACATAGACAAAAGACTATTAATTATTCATAAATTTCAATTTTAGACTGTAAATATATTAAGCATCACTCATATGAGAGTGAGTAAAATAGGACTTATGACTGTTTTATGAGCAACATTCTCTGGTACTGTTCGTTAGTCCTACAGTTTGATTGACTAAGAATTAACAGCTTCATAATGAAGCTCCAAGGTCAATACTTTTCTATGTACAATATACTTAAGGCCACCTTATAAAAGAGATTTAGACTTAAAAGTACAGCTTGGTTGAATGATTTTCATTTAATTATGCAGTCACTATGAGAGTTTTAAAGTGGTGATCTTAGATTTGTCTCAATGTACATAACATAAATTTTGAATTATTTTTAATATAACTTTTTTGATATTTTGTTTTATAACATTGCCATGGAGTTTGGTTCCCCAGACAATGGGTACAATATCTAATTTTGAACATTTCTGTATCTTTGGTAGGAAATATTTTGTACCACACCTACAGAACTTCTCTATACTAAAAGATGTCTTTTGGTTGCTGTTTTTGTTAATTTAAAAAAGTGACAGAAATCCTGAGAGTCGGCTTTCTGTTAAGCCAAATGCCAGTGTTTTTGAAATGTTTATGATATTAAATGGAATATTCTGCTTCAACTGTTTAAATCAATGCATCTGTTGCAGGTTTTAAGTCAAGATTTTAATGAAAGATTTATTGACTAGCTCAATGGCATATGGACACTTGAATGCATAGATTTTACTGGAAAGATAAATATCAAAGTTTGTGAAAATTAATTTTAATAGTATTTTATCTAGCACCAAATAGCTCGTTTAAAATATATGTACAAAGAATAGAAATTTACAGCTGATGTAGGCTCACAAACAAAATTTTACAGATACAAATGACTGGCTGACCCAATTATTTCTCTAATGATTCTAAATTTAATTTACATTAATGTTATGGCTGTCTTAAGGTATTGCTGCCTGAAATTCATATTAAATATATCATACATTGGATTTATACGCAATTGTTTATTAGTCTTTATACTATATATCATCATCTTTCAAGTTCATTTTTTCACTCCTTAATATTTGTTGAGCCTAACAATCAATTCAAGTGAATTCCTCTGATTGTCTTAAATATGATACTGAAAGACAACAAATTGTTCTCCTGCCCAAAGAGCTTGCAATCTTAACTAAAGTCATGATCTACAGAGCAATAGAAGCACTTCTCCAGCAGGAGATGTTAGAGCATACAGACTGATTACATTCACGAGTGTGACTCTCAAGCAAGCAGCCCTTGATTCTAATTTTTGGCTCATTATCAAAACTTAAAAAGCAGAAAGAATGAGATAAATAGTCTGAAAGCTATTTAGTAGGACAATTGCCCAATAGATATCTTGAGATAATCTTTAATAATCCTTATGAATAGAGTTTCAAACCTTGGTAAACTAAAAAGCAGCATTGTGCAATTCTGTACTCATTACTTGAATTGCTTTCCATCTTTCTACCTTTGTCTTTACCTTCCTTTATGCTAGCGGTGAACCTAGACTTCCACACATCCAAAGTATACACTATTCACTAATGTATAACCCAGCAGTCTCTTGATCTATAACTGGGTACAGTTTTAGATGCCTTTGCATCTTGGTGACACTGTTGTGAGGTACAGTGAAGTAAGAGCTAATCAGGTTGGTTGGTGAGGGCTCCTCTTCATTATACTATGAACTCAGCTCAGCATTGAGCGGTTCACTTTGTCTGACTTTGCCTTGATTCCCCATCATCAAAATCATGAAATGAATGCCCACTTCATTGGGTATATGAGGTTTTTGGAAAGTAATGCACGTTTGTTATGTATTGATGCTATTTAATGAATATTCCTGATTTTCTCTGTTTTAAGAGTATTATGTGATTGATTATCATGGTTATTCATGTTTCTATTTGACTGTGTAGCTTGTTAAAGAGCATGTGTTGAAACGTTTGCATCTGAACAGTTAATTGCTCAATCTATGAAACACTACTTTTGCCTTGATAATAACAACTGACCATATTGGTTTACCTCCTATAGAGCTGCAAACCCCTTCAGCTTTTTGGGTCCTCTCTCTAGCTCCTCCATTGGGGACCCTGTGGTCAGTTCAATGGCTGGCTGAGAGTGTCCCCCTCTGTATTTGTTATGCACTAGCAGAGCCTCCCAGGTGACAGCTATATCCAGCTCAGGTCAACAGTATGAGCCACCCATTACTCCCAGAGCTCCCAGGGACAAAACCATCAAACAAAGAGTACACATGGAGTTACCCCTGGCTCCATACACGTAAACAGCAGAGGATGGCCTTGTTAGACATCAAAGGAAGGAGAGGCCTTTGGTCCTGGAAAGGCTTGATGCTGCAATATAGAGGAATACCAGGACAGGGAAGCAGGAGAGGGTTGATTGGTGAACAGGGGAAGGGGAGATGGCTTATAGGATTTTCAGCATGGGGGGGCAGGAAAGGGGACATTTGAAATGTAAATAAAAAATATATCTAATAAAAATGTTAAAAAGAAAAAAACCAACTGGCCAAATTTAACATGCTCTTTGTTTCATGGTCTGCTGTTTTTAAGATGTGTTGAGACACCCAGAATCCAACAATGAAAAATGGATCATAGGTGAAGGCTTTGTAAAATTAAATTCCATGATTTTCTTTTCATAGCACCATGCATTATTTACTATTATAATTGAGCAAATGTAATATCTAGAAAAGTGTGATTTTGTTTTTGAAAGCTCTAATAACTCAGCTGTTAAGAGCACTTGATCTCATTGATTACTTGGTCCTCTTGGTCCACTTGGTCAGAGGACCAAAGTGGGTTTAGTTCTCCAAAACAAAATCAGGGAACTCAAAGCAACTTATAACTCCAGCCCCAGGATATCTCTACTTCTCTCTCTCTCTCTCTCTCTCTCTCTCTCTCTCTCTCTCTCTCTCTCTCTCTCTCACACACACACACACACACACACACACAGAGAGAGAGAGAGAGAGAGAGAGAGAGAGAGAGAGAGAGAGAGACTTAAAAGCAAATAGGTAGATAGATAGATATAGATAGATAGATAGATAGATAGATAGATAGATAGATAGATAGATAAGCCTGAAATCTATACCTTAGCCTCAGGGACCTGTTTGTAGGGGTTAAGCTATGATAATTAGCTGTTAAAATGATGAGACTGTATTTTACACTGTGCAACAGCTTTTGAAATTGCTTTCTGCAATATCATGAAAAGTAGTCAATATCACTAATAACAACAGAGCTTTAAGAGAAGAGAGAAAACTAGAAGGAAATATACCTTAAAAGTTGATTGATATATTAGTTATGGTATTACAGCATGTGTATAATATTTTTTATTATCACACACATGCATATATATATTGCATGTATGAATGTATTATAAAACATATGTAACTTATTTGTCAGGTATAATTGTTGTATCGGAGGCTTACTACTGAATAAGCTCACCCTTTCTAGTTCAAATGAGCTGTTCTGTTTCAAACTCCTCTCTAAGCTGACTGATTCAATTCTGGCTTCTCTTGGCTTCTTGCTGAGCTACTTTGCATAGCCTCAAACTAACTCTGGCAATTTCTTCTAATCTTCTGGCTCCTTCTTATTCTTTGACTAAAACCGCCTCCTTACCTGTACTACATCAACTGCACAAACTGAATAGAATTCAAAAACAAACTCAATACATCAGTATTGCATGAAGTACACCAGCTGAACTAATTCAGCGGAACTCCAGGGCATTGCTTGACCTCAGCTGCACTCACTGAACTGCCTGCCCTCCATACCTCACTTCCTCTGCACTGCTCTTAACTCACCCCTTTCCTGTGTGCTCTCATGAGAGTTGGGCTTATCATATCTCTGACTCATTCTGTCAAAACTTACTCTGATTCAATACTTTGTCTGCCCCTCAAGTACATGTCACATTCAAATAAGGCTATAATCCTGCTATAAGTATTAAAGGTATGTAATTCCAGCCAGATCACAGAGACCTTTGTATGTGATTCCTTACCAGAGCATCCATGCTACTTTTTTGAAAATTCCTCTAATTCCCCAATCCTTTAAATGTGATCATAGAGAATAATGAAGAAGTATGGAGAACAAGACATCAACAAGATCCACTAAAAACAAAGGAATGGAAAAAGTTTCAGGAAATCTCAGGCATCTAACTGAACAGCAAAATCTACTTCAAAGATTTTGTAAAATCTTTGCAATTTCTGTACAGCTATATTTTTATTCCATGTGCATTTCTGTCAGTTTCTCCACTTTTCATTTTCTTTTCAAGGGACGAATGTTGTTGGAAAGGACCCAGGGGATTGTGTCCTGTTTTGACTGTGGATTTGAACTGTTTCCTAGAATGCCCAGAGCCTTTATAAGATTCGTCCCTTTGGGAATCTCCTCTGGTAGCAGAGCTGGGCATACTGACTTGCTTCTAACAAACTGAAAGGGACAAAAGTGTTTTGATATGACTATCAACATTGAATTACTGAATAGTGGGTCTTAAGCTTCACTTTCGTAATTTGAAACTACACATTACTTTAATAACTACACCATGGAGAGTCCTACACAGTTACAATCAATGGAGACTAGAAGTCAGTGAGAAGAAAAAAAATTGACTACACTTAATGTGCCATTGAATGGTACTGAATTTACAGGACAGTGCATGGGAATGGCTTTATCCTACCATTGTGTAAATTGTATCTCTTCATCCCCCAAATGCATTGTTCATGAAATAATTCACTGCTTAGCATCTGAAGAATGGATGCCTACTAAAGTCTTAACTGGTTGGCTTAAACTGGTTTAAATGAATCTGCTCTCAATCTTCTGGTTCTGACTTCTCAGTATCCTCAAGCTGTCTGAATGCCTTCTTAAAACAAATTACAATTACATTTGTATGAGCTGAATCACGATTTTGCTTTCTGTGAGAGACTGGGCCTTACTATGTTGCCAGACTGCATTCAAATGCCCAAGATAAAGAACCCTCATTTCTTGGCCTCCTAAGTTGCTGAGGCATAAGGGTACACAGACAAGCTCAGGTTGTTTAATTTTTGTTTTTTGTTTTGTTTTGAATCATAGTTTTAAGTGACAGAATGCAAATCTTCAGCATTATTTTCTATTATGTCAGAAAGTTTCAAATTATTGTTCAAAAAGTTATTATTCATTCTTAGAAGATGAAATGAGAAGAAAAGAATGAGTGAGGATTATCCTATGGCAAAGTCCTAGTGGGAAATTTCAATAGTAGCAGTGACATAAGGAGATCTAGAGTCAGTTGTCTGGGGTTCAAAAAATATTTTTTAAAGACTCCTTATGGCAGACATTTTTTTTTTTGGTATTTTTTCCCGAAAGACATTCATTTGCTGTCTGAAAAGTAGGCAAGGGACATTTTTCTGCATAGATACCATTTTCACAGTTACTAATGCAACAAAATTATGTGCTTTTCTGACAACATTTTATTTAGAGACAGTTTGAGGACATCCTGTAGGCTCAGCATTTGTGGGGTTGGTAGAGCCATTGCAGTTTTCGTTTTCCTATGCAGTCTTTTTCCTGTCATCTCTCAATGTCCATGAATCTAGGCATAAAACGTTGAGCATGCTAATGACCCCTGAGAACTGGGGCAGTGGGGGTTCTTCTGTGGACCTAAGTGAATATTGGTAAATGCAAGACTTCTACATGGTTTGAAGCATGATCGATTGCACCTGTCACATACACAAGTTCCTCTGGTTAATAGTGAGAATATTATTAGTGGTCCCAAAAATATTTTCCCTTTGGGAGGCTTGATGCATTTTTGAAAACCACAATATTAAGAAAGAAATATTTGCTTTTTAAGGATTGTCCCCTTATTTTTTTCTATCTTACACTCCTCTGTTTAAAATAGACTGCTTAAAGTACAGTAGTATAAATTCAAGTTTAAAACTCTGCAGGAAATAAAATATATGACAACATTTCAAAAATATAATTTGTAAGCTTGGTAAATTCTTAGCATCTCAGAGTTCTTGAATAACCTATATCTCTCTATGTTTCTCACCAATAGTCTCCTCTCCTGTCTGTCCTGTCCTGTCCTGTCCTGTCCTGTCCTGTCCTGTCCTGTCCTCTCCTCTCCTCTCTCTCCTCTCCTCTCCTCTCCTCTCCTCTCCTCTCCTCTCCTCTCCTCTCCTCTCCTCTCCTCTCCTCTCCTCTCCCCTCCCCTCCCCTCCCCTCCCCTCCCCTCCCCTCCCCTCCCCCCCTCCCCTCCCCTCCCCTCCCCTCCTCTCCTCTCCTCTCCTCTCCTCTCTTCTCCTCTCCGTTCCCCTATTTTCCCTTTCATGCTCCCTCATCTCTCAGGTATCTAGCATAAATTCAAATTAATAGCAAAACAATCAGGTCTTATCATGGTAGTTGAGAAAAATCATATTCTTGAAGCCTGGAAACAAGATTCAGGCACAGCATCTTTATGTGTTAAACTGTGATCACCAGAACTGGAAAATTTTGACAAATGTAATTTTATGGTTTTTTTTTATACTTATAAGCTATACAATTCATATTATAAAGTAAGACTATTTCCTCTCCTATGTGTCCTTTTTTTCATTTGTAAAGTTAAAATTGTGTTTAGTGCCAGGTTTTCAAGACTTTGTAAAGATCCAGCAGAGTCATGGTTGCATTTATGGAACATTTGAGATGTAATGACACACTCTGGAAGTCGGCAATGGACGAGGCATCTTGTCTGGTAACGTGGTCTGGTTTATTTTCAGCTTAGTTTCCATGTAATGTGATCTCAGATATTTCAGTTCTGCTCTGCTCATAATTCTGAAAGATGCATTTCGTTATCTTCAACTCTGTGTGAGAAGTGAAGCTGCTTTCAGGTCATGGCTCAAAGGTTCGTAATCCCACAGAGCATGGTAACTCAAATATCACACCAATGGACAACCTTTTGTTTTTCACACGATGCCAAAACTATGTGCCAGCCAATGGTGACAGTCATTTCTGTTTAGTTTTCTAGTTTCAGTCCCTTAACTTTCCAGAGTCAGAAGCTAAGGCAATTATTTATGAGCAGTGACAGTTGATAGCTGTTTTAGTACCTGACAGGGAGTTACAGGCTCTTTGGATCCTTTGATAATTAGTGCAGAGTTATTTATAAGTTTATTAATGTAAACATATGTGGAGCAAAGAGTACTTGGAGGTGTAGGCAGTAAAATGTCAATGACAGCTAAGAATAGCTTGCTGACAGGTAGTGCATCCCAATGTATTGCTTTCCATACTGAGAGACTTAAAATTCAAAGAGAGATCTTGTAGTAATGTTGACATAAATGGATCCTGCCCTAGCTGAAATAAGATTTATGTTCATGTTAATGAAGACATATTTATCTCATGTAATTGTCTGTTTCTATTTGTATATGAGGGAGGCATTTGCACATCATAGACTTTAAGTAAATAATATTGAATATTCATTTTGAAACTGATACCTACTTGAACAACGCACAAATTAAGGTGCAACGTTTCACAGGCTGCTTTATACATTTTCCTCCTCACTGACAGGATGACTTTGTCACTGAAGTAACTCTGAAAATTTGTAGTTATGATTCAAAATATTTATGAGAACTTTAGATCTTTGGGCAGCAGGTGCTCATGGAATAAATAAAAACAAATAAGCAAACAAAATAGGGTAAAATGATCAAAAATTTTAATTGCCCATGATTACTTAAACCAATTTGAATACCGGGTCTAGGGGCTTTATTGTTAAATTATTCTGAGAAACAGTTGGTACAGATGAAAACAAAATGTAATCTTCCTCTACAGATGTTTCTGAGGTCTTTATCTGTCGATAAATTTTGTTTCAAGAAAACTCCTGTGTGCTGCCCAGTGCTAATCCTTGCTTTCTTTTGAACTTACTTTTGTGTTACATAGCTTACACTGGAGAGTTATGTTTGCAGTCTAACTTGAGAATAGTCTCGGTTTGAAATTGGATAATTACAGAAGTAGACAGCTACTTCATGGCTGTTTTGGTAAACTACAGTCTTGATCTTACCTCATTAAAGAACAGCCCATAACTTAGCTTCCTAGAGGGAAAATACAAGATACTAGCCCTTTAAATCTTGAAGATTTCAAACTGAAGTGTTATTAATGCTATTTAATTGGTCCTTTGCAATTCCACCACCTGCCACTCCATGGCTAGAATTTCAAGTGGCTCCTGTGATTTGCCTCTGAAGAGTGAGTTTAGGTAGAATTATCAGCAACATTGAAAGCTTGTTTGTGTAATAAATTATGATCACTGAAAGATGATTCTTACTTCACTCTCATGTGCCCACTCTTACAGATTTTACTCTTACTCTTTAAAGCTGTTTTTCTGATATAATGATACATTTAAAATTTGTACAGGAAAACTTACATTAATCATCTGATCATGATTGTTCATCTCTCCTATTTCATAGCATGCAGCTCCCATTGGAGTAGATTCATCTTCATAGAAATTTCTTTGTGTGGCCTTTTGTGGTAAAGAAAAATTAAAATCTCACATTTTTTTGTATTGTAGGCTTTGTAGTATTGTGTAGTATTGATGTATTGTGATAATATTGAACAACTAATTTTGAGAAGATGTTGACTAACGTGTTACATTCATTGTATTATTATTTTTTTGGTCAGGGGAATGGGAAGTGTTTATTTGGCTTATACTTCTATGTAGGTGTTCATCAATGAAGAAAGTCAGGACAGAAACTCAAACAGGGCAAGAACCTGGAGACAGGAACTGATGCAGAGGCCATGGAGAGGTGCTCCTTCCTGGCTTAAATACCCATGGCGTTTTCAGTCAGTTTTCTTCTGAAGTTTAGGACCACCAGAGTGGAAAGGTAGCACCTACAATGGGCTGAGCACCCCCTCATCAATCACTAATTAAGGAAATGTTTTATAGATTTTCCTGAAGCCAATGCATTTTTTATTTGATTATACATCTTTTACAATCCATTCATTGTCCTGTTTCTGTTCCCCCTCCCAGAGTTCCTCCTCCCATTCACCCTCCCTCTGTCTCTGAGAGGGTGTCCCCCACCACCAGACCTATGCTAGCTCTGGTGGCATAGGCTTGTAGGATTTACCCAAGAGTCCAGAGGCAAGAGGATCTGGAGTTTGAGGCCATACTGAGATGTTCATTTTAAATTAAAATCCTTCATATATGACTCAGTGTAATGAGCGAGAGTTAACCATCATCTAGTGCATATTTTGAGCTATACACTAGTTTAAGTAATTGCCCTTTGGTATTTTTAAAGTACATCTCAGAGGCTAAAGGTATTCTCAGCCATAGTTTTTTTTTTTTTAGTAAAGTTTTACTGTAACACAATTGTCCTAATTAACTTTCATGATATGTAACTACATTTCCGCTATGACATAAAATGGATACTTACCAAGAGAAAGTGTATCATAGGAATGATAAAATACTTATAAGTTGTTATGAAAAAATTTCCAACCAGTATATTAAAATTTTGATTTCCTCAAAAATTCTATAGTACGATCCGATGATTTTTTGAATTTTCTCAGTTTCTGTTGTTATATCCCCATTTTCATTTCTAATTTTGTTAATTTGGATACTATCTCTGTGCCCATTGATTAGTCTGGCTAAGGGTTTATCTATCTTGTTGATTTTTCTCAAAGAACCAGCTCCTGGTTTTGTTGGTTCTCTTTGTTTCTACTTGATTGATTCCCAAGAAGAAGGAAGGAGAGGACCCTGGTCCCGAAAAGACTGGATCCAGTTTTGTAGGAGAGTATCAGAACAGAGAAATGGTGGGGGAGTGATTGGGGAATGGGTGGAGGGTAAAGGACTTATGGGACATATGGTGAGGGGGGAACTAGGAAAGGGGAAAGCCTTTGGAATGTAAACAATAGAAAATTTAAAAAAAAATCTGGAGAACCATTAATTTAAACATGAAGAATTATGGGGCATGTGCAAATGGAATATTCAGGGCCATACTGTTATGTAGTGGTCGGGCAAGAACTGCCCCTACCATTCTTCAAAATTATAAGTATGCAAACTATGCCTCAAATTGATAAATTCTTCAAAACATGTTAAACTGTGTTAAAGAACACTGGCTGGGTGCTATCAGATGTTCTCCAATGCATATATTCCCTTGCCATCATGAACTCATATAGAGTTTAGGAATACATTGTTTTGATTTATTGTGGTTTACTATAGTGGTCCCTGTCACATAAATAAAGTTTTCTCTTTTCTTTCTTTCTCTTTCTCTTTCTCTTTCTTTCTTTTTTTCTTTTCATTTTCTACTCTGTTATTGCATGTATATATGTGTAAATGCAATATATATGTATATCCAGTTGTATCCATATAATGTTACTTGTATGTTTATATTTGTGGATGACTATTTGGGACTAGACAACTAATGCCTGTGTTCTTCTTTGGGGAGAATCACCTCTCCAGCTCCCTTTTGCTTAGAGTTATGCGTGTATGGCTGGTGCCTCATGAACTTTACACAGTCCCGTTTGGTACATTCATTAATGTTTTCCTTACTCAGGTCACATTTAGGTCATCATGTTGGTGAGACTTTATGAGTATGACTTCTGTTGTTGTTAGGAGACACACTCACATAGCAAACCCCTGATCCACTGATTCTTACAATCTTTCTGCCCCCTCTTCTACAATGTTTCCTGACTCTTAGGTGATTCTGCACTTATATCCACACCTATATGTTTTAGCGATATATCTATTTGGATTGGGCTTCTTAATCTGAAATTTAATGAATTGAGTTTTACTGTCACGGTCTCTGTTGCAAAGAGAGTTTTCTTTGAAAATAGGTAAAGACTACACTTATGTGTGAACATAAAGATGACTGTTTATATTTCTTGGTTAGATACTCTACTGGTTTAGTAAATTAGTGGGTATAGATTCTTCTACAATAACTATGATTGCATTACCCCTGAGTAGTTAAAGGGAAGTTTCCTTAATTATTTACTTTTTTATTCACTTTGCATCTTATTCCCAGGCAATCCCTCCTCTCTTCCCAGTCCCATTCTTACAAATCCCTCCTCCCATTGCCCATTGCTTCTTCCACTTCTCCTTAAAGGGGGGTGGTCCACATGGGAGGTATCTTTTATTTTAGATCTCTTTTTATTGCATATTTTTAATTTATATTTCAAATATAATTGCCTGTCCTCATTTTCCCTCAGAAAGCCTTTCCTTCCTACACTATTTCCCCTTAATCCTGCTTATCAACCCACCCACTTCCGCTTCCCTGTCCTGGCATTCCCCTACATTGAGCCTTCACAGGACCAAGGGTCTCTTCTCTCACAAATGTCCCACAAGGCCATCCTGGGCTACATATATAGCTGGAGCCATGGGTTCCTACATGTGTACTCTTTGGTTGATGGTTTAGTCCCTGGGAGCTCTGGGAGCACTGGTTGGTTCATATTGTTGTTCCTCCTATGAGGTTGCAAACCCCTTCAGCTCCTTGGGTCCTTTCTCTAGCTCCTCCATTGTGGACCCTGGGCTCAGTCCATTGGTTGCTGTAAGCATGCACTTCTGTATTTGTCAGGCACTGACAGAGCCTCTCAAGAACCAGCTATATCAGGCTCCTGTCAGCAAGCACTTGTTGGCATCATTAATAGTGTCTGGGTTTGGTAACTGTATATGGGATCTATCCCCAGGTGGGAAGTCTCTAAATGGCCTTTACTTCAGTCACTTTTTGTATCTCTTCCCATAGCTATTTTGATCCCCCACACTTTGGTTTTCCTTCTTCTTGAGCTTCATGTGGTCTATAAATTGTATCTTGGTTATTCTGAGCTTCTGGGCTAATATTCAATTATCAGAATCACCTAAAGAAATGTTCAACATCCTTAATCTTCAGGGAAATGCAAATAAAACAACCTTGAGATTCCACCTCACACCAGTCAGAATGGCTAAGATCAAAATCTCAGGTGACAGCAGATGCTGGAGAGGATGTGGAGAAAGAGGAATACTCCTCTATTGCTGGTGGGATTGCAAGCTGGTCCAAACACTCTGGAAATCAGTTTGGTGGTTCTTCAGAAAATTGGGCATAGTACTACCTGAGGACCCAGCTATACCACTCCTGGGCATATACCCAGAAGATGCTCCAACATATAACCAGGACACATGGTCCACTATATTCATAACAGCCTTATTATAATAGCCAGAAGCTGTTAACAACTCAGATGCCCCTCATCAGAACAATGGATACAGAAAATGTCGTATATTTACCCAATAGAGTACTACTCAGCCATTTATAACAATGACTTCATGAAATTCTTAGGCAAATAGATGGAAATAGAAAATATCATCCTCTGTGAGGTAACCCAATCACAAAAGAACACACATGGTATGCACTCACTAATAAGTGCATATTAGCCCAGAAGCATAGCAGCTTTCTTGATGAAGGGTGAAGATTATACATATCTGTGAATATAAAGACAAATTCATGTCTTGATGGATTATTTTGGTTTAGTAGCATAGTGACTATAGATTCTCTTTCAATATCCTGGACTTTATAGACTTGAATGGCTAACTAGTTTTAAAGTACCAGGGATAGAAAGAAAGAGAAATAATCTTCTCTAGTGGAAACAACATCAATTGGTTACCTAATACCAAATGATGAGATCTGAAAATATTTAGATAAGAGACATTATCCAGACAGAAAATAACTATATCTATCTATCTATCTATCTATCTATCTATCTATCTATCTATGAAATAGCAAGGAGGGTCATATGGATGGGAATCTTTGAAGGCAGAAAAGTAAAAGTAATAAATCTTTGACCACCTCCAAATAATACAGAGTACTTCAAAGAGGAAAATTCACTTCATTTTCTGAAACCTACAGATATGTTATTTTCTGTAAATATAAAAGAATATAATATATTGAGAAAAGAATGTGATATACATGATACATATGATGTGTTCCTTGCAATAGAAAAGTTTGAGTTGGCCTAAGATAAACGCATATAAATCCAGGAATTGTAAATGGGTCCAGGCATCCTGTCATGAGAAATGCTTAGTAAGTGACAATAAGTATGGAAGAAACTATATAATCTTTATATCTGGATCAAAACTGCATATCACATTCACAGCTTGTCTGTGTAGGGCTCATTGGCATCTCAGTGACTCCCTCTTACCCAGCTCTTTGGCAGATAAGCATTTTCCACTAATCACAGCAGGCTTTCTACAGCTGCCAATACTGATGGTCCTCTCTATCACAGCCTGGAAGGATGTTTTCTTTCACACTGCTTTCTGGGTTCCCATGGCAACACCTGCTGTATGCATTCAAATGAAACTACCCTTTCCTTTCAGTATTTTTTTTTACTTCTTTTTAGATTAAATTTATTTATTTATTTATTTATTTATTTATTTATTTGTCTTTAAAAGAAGTGTGCTGATCTTGAAGATTCTAAAACCTAACCAGTAGAATCAGGTTATTTATTTTCCCCTGCCAAATACAAATAAAAGCACATAGGCAAATATAGATGTGTTGAACTGTTGGATGCTGACTTTTTTTCTCCTTTATCTCTCAGGCAGAGTTCTCAAAACCATCTTTGGACAAGGAAAGAGTACAAGCTAACACTAAATTAACAGAAAATAGAAGGTATTTTTCAAACACACAACAATATATCAAAGATGTTTTTCCAACTTAAGCACATGAAGCACAAGCTCAGGCTGGGCTGAACATATACTGTCTTTTAGTTTTTAAGAATATCACTAAGTAATTTTCACATCACATAACCAAGTATTGACTAGGTGCACATATTCTGTTATTAATAGCAGACACTTGTTTTAAAATTGTGTAAATACTTTCTAGTATATTATTTGTTGGTTGAATCTGGGTTGTTTAAATTTTCATATTATTCCAAAATAATCAAATTCAAAGAAATAAAGGAAGGAAGGGTGGGAGGAGAGAGAGAAGAAGAAGGAAGAAAGGAGATGGAGATAGGAACAGACAGAATGAGAGAATGAGAGTCAAGATAGGAAGAAAAGCTGGATGAAGTGTGTGAAAGGCAGCAAGGGCCAGGCAGAGGAAAGGAAAAATAGGGTTGAAAGAATTATGTGATGTAAACAAAGATGGCACCTTGGAAATATCCTTAACCAGAGCAAAGAGCATGTGATAAAAGTGTAGGCTCTAATTTATGGATAACAGAGTAGTGAAAATTTCCAATTGTTTCTGTGCAGTCCTCAATAGAGTATGTTCAGTCTACCTTAAATGTACCTACATACTCTTTCAGTGAAAAACGTTAGTTAAATTTTAATTATTTTCCTCACCAATATGATTCAAGTGGTAATATTTATGACAACATAATTACATGTTTTCAATGTAATAAAATAGATGTGCTGGCAGTTTTGTTATATGTACAATATAGTTGTAGATTAAGACATTAAATTATACCCTATACCTATAAGAAAATGATCATTTCCAAGGCATAAGAATGAAGTCTAGGAATAGACTTTATGTATGCAAGACTTTGGTATCCATTACTAGTACTGAAAGATATTATACAAAGATGTTATATTTGAAAATTCTATGTTTTTATGTAACAATATTAAAATGTGTGACATTATGTATACTATCATATGATCCTATAATAGTGGCTTTGAATTCTCCCTTTCCAATTTGTAACTATTTGATCTCCTTTAATTGTCTGATTGCTCTAATTAGAACTTCAAGTACTATATTGAATAGACAGGGAGAGAGACAGGGAGAGAGAGGGGAGCATTGTCGTTTCCCAAATTTCAATGGAAT
The DNA here is from genome assembly GCA_964023405.1 of Apodemus agrarius. Lineage (NCBI taxonomy): Eukaryota > Metazoa > Chordata > Mammalia > Rodentia > Muridae > Apodemus > Apodemus agrarius. The sequence continues at coordinate 38,961,640 of OZ030016.1, read as the reverse complement.
TGCTTTAAATTTTTCTGTATTTAATTTGATGGCTACTGGTTTACTACTATTTTTAATCCTTTGTATCCTTTATCTCTCCAAGACTTTAACATGAAGAGGTTTAGGATTTTGTCAAAGGTTTTTTTAGCATCTAATCAAATGATAATTTACTTTTTTCCTTTACTTTGTTTAAATTATTAATTACATTGATAAATCTTTATATATTGAATACTCCTACATCTTTGAATTGAACCCTATTTCTCATGGTGGATGTTGTTTTTGATGTGTTCCTGGATTCAGTTTGCTAATATATTATTGAGTATTTTTGTATCAAGTTCAGAGGAAAAAATGATCAGGAATTCTCTTTCTTTATTTAGTCTTTATGTGTTTTAGGTATCAGGGTGACTGTGGCCTTATAGAATGAGTTTAGCAGCATTACTTCTATTTCTATTTGTGGAGTAGTTTCAGGAGTATTGATATTATCTCTTCTTTGAATGTCTTACAGAATTCTGTACTAAAATCATCTAGCCCTGTTTTATTGTTTTGTTTTGTTTTGTTTTTTTGTTGTTGTTGTTGCTTGCTTGGATGGTCGGTTTTGTTTTTGTTGAGAGATTTGTAATGACAGCTTCTATTTCCTTGGGGGATTATAGGTTTGTTGTTATTGTTTTTGTTTTTTAATTACCTTTATTAGTTTTATTTTTTGCAGTTCAGTTATTGCCTCCTCCCAGTATGCCCTACCACAGTTCCTCCTCCCATTCCTCCTCCCGCCTTACTTCAAGAGGAAGTCCTCCCACCCTGCCGGGACCCCCAATTCCCTGGGGCCTCAAGTTTATTGAGGATTAAGCACATATTTTCCCCACTGAGGTCAGACTAGACAGTTCTCTGCTGTATATATGTTATCATATATAACATATATGGCCTCATATCAGCTTCTGTATGCTGCCTGGTAGGTGATTCAATGTCTGAGAGATCTCAGGGGTCCAGGTTAGTTGAGACTGCTAGTTTTTCTATGGGGTTGCCCTCCTCTTCAGCTTCTTCGTCTTTCCCTAATTTAACCACTGTTCTCCAACTTCAATACAATGGATGGGTGTAAGTATCTTCATCTGTCTCAGTCAGCTGCTTGTTGGACCTCTCCAAGAACAGCCATGCTAGGATACTGTCTGTAAGCATACCATAGTGTCAGGAATAGTGTCAGACCTTGGAACATTCCCTTGAGATGGATCCCTCCTTTTCTTCAGTCTCTTCTCCATTTTTGTTCCTGAAGTTCTTTTAGACAGGAACAATTCTAGGTCAGAATTTTTGACTGTGGAATGGCAACAACTGACCTCAAACTGTATTACAGAGCAAGAGTGTTAAGAACTGTGTGATATTGATACAGAAACAGACAGGTCAATGGATGGAATAAAATTGAAGACCCCAAAACAAACCCACACACTTATGGACACTTGATCTTTGACAACCAAAAATATACAATGAAAAAAACATCTTCAATAAATGGTGCTGGTCTAGCTGGTAGTCTATATGTAGAAAAATGAAAATAGATCCATATTTGTCAACTTTCACAAAGCTCATGTCCAAGAGGATCAAAGACTTCAACATAAAAAACAGATACACTGAGTCTAATAGAACAGAAAGTGGGAACGAACCTGGAACTCATTGGCATAGGGGGAAATTTACTAAAAAGAACTCCAAGGGCTCAGGATCTACAATAAAGAATTGATAAAAGGGACCTCATGAAACTGAAAAGGTTCTGTAAGGCAAAGGACACAGTCAAAAGCACAAACCAGCACCCTATAGATCAGAACTGTTTGAATAGTTTAACTAATCTTGATTTAACTTTGTTACTGATATCTGTCTAGAACTATAGAACGAGAACCTACTGATTGTTTGAATTATCTCCTTGTCTGTTTCTATCTCTCTCTTTTCATTTCTGATTTTGTTACTTTGGATACTGTTTGTCTTTTAGTGAGTTTGGCTTTGTCTATCTTAAAAAAATAGGTCTTGGTTTTGCTGAATCAGTGTTGTCTTCTTTGCTGCTAACTGATGGGTTTCAGCCTTGATTTTGATTATTCCTGCCATTCACTTGGGTCACATTCTTGGGTGTGTGTGGTCCTTTTTTCTAGAGCTTTAAGATATCCTTTAAGTTTCTTGCATGAGAACTCTGTACTTTTTACTATGGAGGCCCTTAATACTATGAACTTTCCTGTTAGCACTTTTCATTGTGTCCCAATAGTTTAGGTATGTTGCACTTTCATTTTCCTTGAATTCTTTCAGAGAAGAAACTGCTTCTATTTCCTCTAAATAGATTTACCCACCCTATAAACTCAGGATATATAAATCAAATGTCATTTGAATTTATAAGAGCAAACAAGGAAAATATAATTACAGAATGTGAAATAGTACAATCAGAAATTACCACTTTTTTGAAGGACATTTTGAAAGAAATTAGGCTACTTCTCTGTAGCTGACACCTCTCCTAGATAGACATATACTATCACCATTTATGGATTCTCTCAAAACTCAGTTTTTCTGGTACAGAAGCATCACTGATAATTACGCTTTTGCAAAATGAATCTACTTCAACCCATAAAGCCACTCATCCCTTTTATCCCTACTTATAGAATACTTTAATTTTAATTAAGAAAATAATCATATCAGAACAAAGCCTATTTGCCTCTGATAATATGGAACCATACATGTGTCCACATAAATAGGTTCCACTAATGTTATAAAAATTTTGGCACCTTCTCAATCTGTACGTTTTCTCTTGTGACGTTCTGGTGCTTCTCCATTCTGGAGTTGGCAGTGATACACCAGAGTTTGAGTACAGAAGGGCAATACAAATAAACCTTCAGAAAATACAGATCATTCGAAAAACTTCTCTCTGGGACTACATAAACTCTTGTCAAGTTCTTCTTTGATGTTGTTGGCATTGGTCCCTGCCTAGTTTAATACAGAAGGTTTTATATATATATATACAGCATACATACATACAGCACAGTAAAACACCAACAATGCTCTGCATTCTAAATTTTAGATTATGTGGTAATATAAATTAAAGGAGCTTCTCAGCAATGTACTATCCTTATCTGTCTGAAACTCATGTCAAAGGGATGATTGTCCCATCTTGTTGTGGCTGAAGTGACTCTGAAATAATCCATTTTCCTTAATCCATCATGTTCTCTTAGCTACACTTCTATAGCATTTTAAACTATTTTTCTCAGACTTCCAGTCTGATACCTGGATTTTATTCATGGCTGCCTCCTAGATTTGACCTAACCATGGTCATTCAATTCAAGTCACCCACCTGTTTATTGCTGGGTTTTACAGAATCCAAGTATCTTTTAATTGACTAGGTTTCAGAGTCCTCACACCATGTATTAAATTCTTCCTATAATCTCTCTTCCAATAACTGTGTTCCTTTGGACCTCAGTATAAATAGGAATATCATCAACTTGTTAGGTTAAGACTTTCCCACATAGTTTTTCTCACTATGCCAACTCTCTCAATTTGAAAAAAAAAGAAAATTCCCATAATAGAGATAGGCCAAGGAATCCATGTTTTAAAAAAGTAAAGTAGATGAAGGTGGTGTTATAAGCATTAGAAAGTAAGAAGAAAATATTAATCTTGTGAGAAGATACTACTATTATATCCTTCCCATCTTATGACATACTAGAGTTACCTTGGAGTACCTTAAGCCAGTTCTTTTCTATATGCCGAATAGTTTCCTCTGATTAGTAATACAGGAGGATGAAATGTTGAACAAATGTAGATAAATGCTTCTTTACAGCAGAGCTATGCAAGTGTGAAATTGGCCGCTGTGTATACATAAATTTCACTGCTATATACAGCCTCTTGATGATTGCACATCCATGGTTCATGGAATACCTGTCTAGGGATTTTTGGTCCAGTGCGTAACATAAATGCATTTTAGTAAAGCCACTTACATATTTTATATTTAAGATCAATGATTACAGTATTTGCATGTAGCTTTAGTAATGGTCATAAAATGAATGGATTCCTCTCTTCCTAAATTTGACCACTAGTACAGCAATTTAACCAGCACAATGGATTAACTACCTATTAAATAATTATTAGATTTAACCAAAAGCTAAACTACATAAGAGTGACATGGAGCATACGTTCCTTTCTATCAAGATATTTAATGCTAAAATTCTCAAGGACATTTATACCACTGAAAGGGAATTAATATTATATAATTTAAAATATTTCTTATAAAAATAATAAGAGAAATTATTTTTCAGTTTTATTCCACAACTGACATTTATATAGGTCTTCTTGTACTCAGGAATCAATGTAATAGATTTACCTATTTAGCTAGGCACTTGCATATTAATAATTACTTAATTGAATAAATCTCAGGTGCTAAATTGTTGTGCTGATAGATAAACTGAAACAATCTCCTTCACAGATGGGACAACCTATGTTCTGGTATTTATACACAGAAGGGGAATTGAAGACTCATGACATTCATATGCGCAGTATTTGACTTTACTAAAGAGTCCATTGCATATTTTCACTCTCTTATTCAGTTTTGTCTTGTCTTGTCTTGGTTTGGTTTGTTTATGCTACAAGATCAATAGAAGTACAATTTTAACACATCCCATGACCAGCTGGTATTTTCAGCTTTTATTTTTAATCTGCCTGCTTATTTGGTGGGTGAGGAATGCTACCTGACTCTTTTACTTTGTGTAATCATTTAGAAACCTGGTAATGTTCCTTTCTCCTGTGATAAAATGTGCTATTCATGTGCTGTCTGCCATTTCATAGTATTTCTGTCCTTACACTTCTTATCAACATTCTTCATATGCTTTGTATTCCATCAGTTAATTTATATATTGAATTATTTCTTTCCCAGTGTGTCACCCATCTAACATGGGTCATATCTGTGGCATTGCCTTGATGTCTTCTTATGTAGACCTATTCTATCACCAAACAGAAATATGCCCAGAAACAATATGAATAGAGAGGAGCTGAAGCAACAGAAAGAATAGGTGCACCAATGCTGGTTTTCTAACATGAACTAATTACTGTAATATAGAAAGAAAGATCAATGAGTGAATTAGACACTGGATTATATGTCATTGACATTGAAACAGATTATTCTCATGAACATCCATGAGGGATATCATGCTTCGTGAACTGGCTCAGTCTAGTGTTTTTCTATCTTCTTTCTGCATTATAGCAAAATACTGATAATTGTCTGAAATAACCTATTCATGACTTTATCTTTGCAGCTTGAAGCATGTTAGGTTCAAAAAGAAACACCCCAGAGCTGTGTGTCCAGTGCCACACATTAAAGGATTCTCCATGAAGTGATGTTTTCCATGACTACTAGAACACTGACTACAATCCAGTACCAGAGAATGTACAGTTATTGGGTAAGGAAAATGCTTTAGCAAGTAAAATATTGGTACATTCTTGAGAATTTTAAGTTTTAGTCATCTATATTAGATTTAGTTAAAGCAATAGCCTTCTGTTCTCCCTATAAACACAGACATGAATTTCTCTGTTAATGCAAACTTTTCCTAATTCAAGAATTGTGTCAATCACATGAATAATAAATGGAAAATGCAGCAGTAGATGGCTACCGAGTGCCATGAAATCCCATGGCTTTCAACAAAGTCTATGGCAGACTAGAAGCAATGTGAGATCACTGAAGCATGAAACTTTAATCAAGAATCTCCCATTTGACCTAAAATCTAATGAAAGTCAATGATCTTCCTGGAAAAAATTGATAAATATCACTAGAAATCATTTTATAAAGATAATATTATTAGAACTATCAATAGAACATTGTCTCTTATTTCCCAAGATGTCCTTTGAGGTATCAGTAATCACAAATTGAATTTCAATAGAATTTAGTAATCAAATGAAAACATTAATCATCAGGAAGTAAACATATTGTAGTAGATTGTCCAATATTGGTTTATGATTGTAAGAGACTGAGTCTTCTTTTAAATTAATCTTGAAAAAAATCAATGGAGTAGACTGATGGTGTTGCAATTAATGTTTTGTATTCATGGGAAGTATAGAATGTCATGTAAGCAGGAACACTAAATTCCTCCCTACAACCACTTTTTTCTTTAGTATTCTGGTTAAGGGAACTTTGTACAGTTTTGCATTACTCAGGCTAATTTTCATATGAATCTTGTTGCTGCCACTATATATATGTAAATTAAATTAATTCATTAGATTAATTGGCATTACCCTCCTATGGTTTAATAAGTTTTAAGTCCAGAGATTATAATGAGTTCAAAGCTTTAAGCATATCCTCATTAATAAGAGAACTGAGTGGAAAATAATACTCATTACCACTTTTTAAAATTATTGTTTCAGCCATTCTCTTAGTCTCCCTGTGAGTTAAGAGAGTATACAACACTTAGTGATAAGGCAGAATAGGTGATTCTAGAATATCTAAAATATACCACAAACTCACACAGTCTTAAAAAACAAAACCAAGTAATCAATTCAAACAAGAAATAAATCTGAATGGCATTTTTTTCAAGGCAGACATAAACTTGGATGGTGGGTATTTGAAAGCAATGTTATAATTATAATCAAATTGTGACATTAGCTCACAACTATTAAGATAGCTCTTATAAAATGAACAGCCTCCCATAAAAAATAAATAAGTGCAATTGATATAAGTGAACAGAATGTATACAAATGTGGAAGTTATGCCACTAGGTACAAATGGATAATACTGGAAGATCAATAGATAGCACACAAGGGAAAAAGCTGGGTAAACTAATGTAGAAATTTCTCCCCCCAGTAGCCTGCCTAACACTGGGGGAGAAAACTCTGAATTTGAAATCTAGCCAGCATGGAATAAGCTTCCACATTTCCTCTAGTTTAATTTCTTTTACCATGCTCTTGAAGTATATGATGTCTTCAGCAATAGGGACTGAATTAGTGTTCTGGTAGACAACCAAGCTCACTTGACAAGGGTCTATATTGCTTGAATAGAGGATAGGGAAACCTTAGGGATTCTCTGACTGAATAGCTATATATCAGTGTCTCATACCTGGCACTGGGATGATCATTTGATAATATTCGAGTGCTGAGAGCATTATTAGGCACTACTACAGGGATGTTTTCCTACTGAAAAACACGTATTTTATTTATAATTACATATTATTAATTCTTTTCCTTTTGAAATTATAAATACTCTGTTTCCTCCAAACCCTCTTATATGCCCTTCTTTGCTTTCTTTTATTTTTATTTTATTATTTATTTATTTACATTCCAAATTTTGCTCCCCTCCAGAATTGCCATCACAAAGTTCCTCCCCCAACCTCCCTCGATTCTCCTCTGAGAAGTCACCTGGTTTCCCCCACACCATGGTGCATCAAATTTCTGCAGGATTAGGTGCACCCTCTTCCACTGAAGGTCAACATGACAGACCTCTGCTACATATATGCCAAGGGCCTTAGACCAGTCCATGCATGCTCTTTGATTGGTAGCTTAGTCTCTGGGAGCTCCCGGGGCACACATTAGTTGATACCATTGTTCTGCCTGTAGGGTTGCCATCTCCTTGAGGATATCTGCTCCTTCCCCTAACTTTTCCACAGGGCTCCCAGACATTTGTCCAATGTTTGTCTGTGGGTGTCTGCATCTGTCTCAGTCAGCTGCTAGGTAGAGCCTCTCAGGGAACTGTTATGCTAGATTCCTGTCTACAAGCACAACCTAACATTATTAATAGTTTGAGGACTTGGTGCCTGCCAATGGGATGGGTCTCAAAATGGGCCTGTTACTGGTTAGTCATTCTTTCAGTCTCAGCTCCATCTTTGTCCCTGCATTTCTTTTAGGCAGGACAAATTTTGGGTTAAAAAGGTTTGTGGTTGAGTTGGTGTACTGTCTGGCCACTAGAAGTAGTCTCTTCAGGTTCCATATCTACACTGTTGGGAATTTAGGCTAAGTCACTTGCATTGACTCCTAGAAGCCTCCCTCATCCTAGGTCTCTCAGACTTCCTAGAGAATTCCCCCACCCCTGGTATTTGCACATCTTCATTCATTCTCCAGGCCATCTGGGACTCTCCTGCCACTCCTATTGCCTGTTCCTCCTCTCCTATTACTATTGCTCTCCTTTCTCCTGCCTAGGTCACTCACTCCCTCCTTCTGTCTATGAGGATTATTTTGTTCTACTTCCTAAGTTCTAGGTGGTATTCAAGCATCTTCACTTGGGCTTTCCTACTTGCTGAACTTCTTTGGGTTATCTTTGGATATTCTGAACTTTTTGGCTAATATTCATTTATCTGTGAGTACACACCATGCAGACTAGATTACCTCGCCCAGGATGAGAGACTCAAGTTCTCTTTATTTGCTTGCAAAATTCATGATGTCATTGTTTATAATAGCTGAATATTATTCCATTGTGTAAATGTACCACATATTCTGTATCCCTACTGTTGAGAGACATTTGATATTTCTAGTTTCTGGCTATTAGAAATAAAGCTGCTATGAACATAGTAGAGCATGTGTCTTTTTGGTATGGTAATGCATCTTTTGGGTATATGCCCTGGAGCAGTATAAGTTTTGAGGTAGAACTGTTTTCAGATTTCTGATAAAAGGCCAAATTGATTCCCCGAGGGGTTATACCAGTTTGCAATCCCACCAGTAATGGAGGAGTGGTCTGCTTTCTCCACATCCTCAGGAGCATGTGGTATCTCATGAATTTTTGATCTCAGCTATTCTGAATGGTGTAGGGTAAAAAGGCAAATAAAGAAGATCAAGGGGATACAAATTGAAAAAGAAGTCAAAGTATTGCTATATGCAGATGACCCAAAAATTATACAAAGACAATTGCTTTTTTGTCTTCATGGCCACTTGCTTGCATATTGTTATCCAGTTTTGTGTTTTTATGGGTTTTGTTTTTCTGTCTGTATCTGCATATGTGTATATCCGTATATGTGTGTGTGTGTGTGTGTGTGTGTGTGTGTGTATGTGTGTGTATGCACAGACACACACACATGTGTTTCTTGTTTCTTGTGATTTTCTTTGTTAGCTTTTTTAAGATTCTAGTTTGATTGTTTGTTTGCTTGTTGCTTATTTGTTTTCTGAAATGTATGAGGGTAGTAGTACCGAATTAAATACTCAGATTTATTCCAGTGGCAGAGGTGTTCCTAGTTACCTGCCCCAATCTTCTGAGTTCCCAAATGAAACACACACACACACACACACACACACACACACACACACACACATCTTTTATATTTTGATATACATAAAATAGCTCAATGACTGAGCAACTTCCTAGTTTTCATGTGGCTAATCCACCTCCTACGGATATTCTTGAGATATTACTTACTAAATTCTCTATTATATCTTGCTGCTCTGGATCCAGTTAGGCAGACCTCTTGGGACATTTCTCACTTGGCTATGCTCTCTGCTCCCTCCTTCTCTAGTGTGGTTTCTCTCCTCTTTTACACCTGACATGGACTTTTAGAGGATTCCCAGTGCAAGGGACCCAGACAGAAGAAGATCTGCCATGCCATGTGGAGTCCTGGCTCCCTCCATGTGTACTCTTTGATTGGTTGTTTAGTCCCTGGAAGGCCTGGGTGGTCAAGTTAGTTGATATTGTTCTTCCTATGGGGTTGCAATTCCCTCTAGCTCCTTCAGTCTTTCCCCTAGCTCTTCCTTTTGGGTCCCAGAGCTTAGTGTAATGGCTAGCTGTGATTATCTGCATCTGTATTGATTAGGTGCTGGTAGAACCTCTCTGGTAACAACCATATCAGGCTCCTGTCAGCAAACACTTCTTGGTGTCAGCAATAAATAATGTGAAGAGTTTGGTGTATGCAGATGGGTTGGATTCCCTAGGTGGGGCAGTCTTTGGATGGCCTTTCCTTCAATCTCTGTTCCATTTTTCATCCTTGTATTTCCTTTGGACAGGAACAAATTAAGCACTACCTATTAACTATTATTTTGCCTCCCACAAAGACTGGTGACTGAGTCTTACCATTTGAACATTTAGGGGAAAGCATGATCTATTTAATAATCTTTCATTTATTTCATCAGACAGATATAGACAAGGGAAGTAAGAATTATTGAGGACCCATTATGCTGTAGGGACCATTCCAGCTATTGTCCATTAAAAATTGATATAATGAAATTAAAGGATTCTCACAATTTTCTGTAATTTATAAAGTTTTCAAGGCTAATAAATGATACTGAACTGTTCCAGTAATATTGTGGAAACAAATATCTCCTATTGATGTTTAAATGCAAACAACAAATTAAAATGCATGATACTTAAACCATAAAACACTTGAGTAATTTTCCATTGCCTTATGAAGCATAATGATTAATGTTTTCTAAATGCTTTAAAATTAATTTTTAATCCAATTTTTGAAGTATTGATCTTGTGTTCCATGTATCTCTAATAATAACCAATGTAGTATTTATTATTTCTGAGAGGGCCAACAGAATCCTTTATTTATGAGCTGATCTTTGTGAAAATTTCTCTGCTGCTTCCTCTCTGAAAGCCTGCCTCCTACCCTTGCCCTTATAGTCTGAAACACTCCAAGCACATCTTTCTTTCGTCCAATTACTAGTGAAGCTTTCACTGGCCATTGTCATCTAGTTACTCTTCAGCTACTTATGAAAAACGTTCTTTTTGGCTATGTTAAGGGAATCATCTAATAATATAAATATTCTACCAGCCAGTGACTCTGAATTACCTCACACACAACACACATTTGAACATGTTTATAAAAACAGAGTTTTAGAATCTAGGAAAAAATTCTCTCCTCTCCGTATAGGTGCCTAATTGGCTTCCATGCATATGGCTGGCCTTGGGAAATTGCACTGGGAAATGAGAGCCGGTCATGCCACTCTGACCCCAACCAAGATTTTCCATATTTTTCTCTATGACCTGAGGTTAAAAATAGAATCCACTGAAATCACCCTAAAGCACATAATAGTCTTAACTACGTAAAAACTTCTCCCCTTATTAAAGTTATTTATATTTCACATGGAAATGGTACTATAAAAACTATTTTAAGAAGGCAATGCTGCATACCACTTTTACATACATTTTAGTGAAAACATGAGAACATTAAAAATTTTATCAGAAATATTTTCCACATGAATCTTTAATTCTATCATAAAATGTTTCTACTTCCTTTTTCAATTAATTTAGCAATGTTCTTTATGTCTACCATTTCACTCTTTCATTTTCCATGATAATTGTCAATTTTAACCTTTTTTCTTTGTTTTTTTTTTCAATTTTGTCAGAAATATTTTCCACATCAATCTTCAATTTTATCATAAAATGTTTTTTACTTCCTTTTTCAATAAAAAATTAAAAAATTGAAATGGTCTTATAAAGTCTTGTTTTATTGTTGTTTGGGTTTGGTTTCTTGTTGTGGTCTGTGCAGTGGTTTGGTTGCTAGAACTAAATCATCAGTTTTTATTAAGGATGCTCTCCCTGTGTCAGACTTCCAAGAGCAATGCATTTGAAATATGTTCTAACTTTAATATTTTTCAAGAGTAAATCATTAGTAATTTATAAAAACGGCATCAATAATGCAAGTGTTACCTTTGCTGCCTTCCATTGAGTATGTGATGATGATGCTTAAGGGCTGGCACTATGTTTGGCTCTAGGATTAAGCTCTGAGCTGGCAGCTTCTCTCTGGAGGCATCCCTTCGTGCCCTTGCTCTTAGGTCATTTATGGGGCCCTCTCTTTCCATTGTCAACCCAACCCAGGCATCCTTTCTTCTTTCCCCAGAGCAAGAGAATTTCAATTCATTGTTAGGAGCAGCTCATGTCCTGAGGGGAGATGAAAGTCCCTTAGCACATAGAAGAGAAATGCTGCTGCATAGGCTAATTTACTCACTAATAGAAAACAGCATAGAGATTAAACATGGCAGATTTTGTAACAATATGGTAAGTAGTCATGTTTATGAAGAAGCTGGAAAGTTCCATATTTTACTGCCAAAATTCTACAAGGCAAAATAACACAGTATTTCCAGTATTCATTAAGAATTCACACAGTTTTTTAACAAAAGTCACATATTTCTCTTGAACAATTTGACAAAACTTTAGCAATTCCTTTCACAATTTCCACTGCAAAAACTATATATGAAATTCTTTTATATTTTGCATGTAAGGAGTAAATTGAGAATTTTCTGAGTTATTTATATTTTATTTGACAGTTAAGTTTTATTTAATATTAAATGGTGTTTGACATAGTGTTTGACTAAGACATTCTATGCTTAGAGAGGTGTAACATTATATATCTTAAGAAAACCAAAATGCCACGTTTTTTGTATGTAATGAAATATTTCCAACCAAATATTTCTAATATTTCTTTTACAAAAGGTAGTCTTAAGGAAATGATATTTAAGAGACAATATTCATTAAGGTTAGGTATGTATCCACAAGTTTATTTTAAATTTAATTTAAAGGTATAGGTATAATTGGAAGCTTTAATTAAATTGTATGTGAAATATTTATTTGATTAACTCTTTTTAACATGACGTCCATGGGCTGGGGAAATAGTGAAGCTACTGAACTACCTTCATTGGATGCATAGGGATGTGAGGTTGTTTTCTAGACTCACACAGAAAGGTCAGGAATGGTTAAGCACTCCTGGAACTCCAGCACTGCCATGCAGAGAAGACAAGTGAATTCCTCAAGTTTATTGGCCTTCCAGCTCAGACAAATACATATGTTTCATGTTCAGAAACAGTGAAAAATAAAAGCAAATGTGATTAAAGAAAAGCACCCGATAGCTACATTACACCTCTACCCAATAGCTCACACACGGGCACACACATACACATGTGCATGCATCCACTCTAACAAGTACATAAACACAACACCTCCTTCTGCAAAATTACTTAAGGGTTTTTATTGGTGAATACTTCATATGCCAACTATAAAACATAATTTGTGTCTTCTGATAAAAAATAAAAACCTGGACAAATTCATGTTTGTTTTCTTATTTCAAACTACAATGTCTTAGGCAGACAAATTTATTTTGTACTATCTTGCCTACATAAATAATTTCAATAGATTTTAAATTTTAAAAACATCTATTTTTGAATTAAATGTGTATAGTATATATGGTTCAGCTATTCTACAAATACACAATTAAATAATCTTAGAAACTGTGGAAATGATAGAAAATATAAATAAACCTTATATAGATAAACAACCAATAAATACTCACCAGATCATCTGCTCATAGTTAATTTATTCCTTGCTAACCTGGCTTTTTTTCTCCCTTGCAAGTTAGTTGCTAATATCTGTTGAAGATGAAGAGCTAGGGGAGAAGGTACACCATTGTTAATTATGCACAGACTTAGAAAATGTGTCAAAGTCTGCCAAGTACCATGTGGCAGGGTTACTTTGAAGTTCCAACCATGATGATTTAACTTTCCAGGCAATTAAATGGTTTGCTTTTATTAAAACAGCATACTTCTAGAATTTGTTCTACTTGGTAAAAATGTTAAAAATAAAAAAAGGGATTTACAGGGGTTTTCCTACTTTGTTATAGTGTATAAAGATATAAGTAAATATCGGTCACATTATTTTTGTAGGTGAATCTTCAAAGGTACGAAATAGACAAGTTCATGGGTCAAAATACAGTATGAGATAAGGCTCAATGAAAAGAAAGCTGGGGGCCACCGTTGCCCTTCTTAGTAAGGATGTTTCAGCCCCTGAGTTTTCCTTTACCTTTTTTGAAAATCAGATTAATGGTCCTCAATTGTTAAGAAGATGACTATTCTTGCAGAAGACCACAGTTTAGTACCCAGCATTTGCATAGGAGCTGTGTTTAACTCCAGCTTCAAGGGATATATTGTCTTCTTGTGGCCTCCATGAACTTCTGCATTAATGCACATGAGGCATTGTGCAGGCAAAACTCAGACATTGACAGAGTATAAATGAATACAAATTTTAAAACAAACCGTGTCAGAATATGAATAGAACTATTGAAAAAGTATGATACTTAAATCCTTATCTTGGATAAGTTTCTCTGAGTAAAAGGTGACCTGTAAATCCACTGACACTTTGTGCTTCAGAGAATCCCAAGTGAACAACTCAGCTCTTGTACAATCTAAAGACTGACCACTCTGCCATAGCCAATGTTGCTCTCGGAGATAATCCTGCAATAGTCCACCAGTATCCATGAAGGACATAATCCAGAATGTGCTATGAATTTGTGAAACCACAGACACATAACTTTGTTTATACCACGATATAACTTTCCTAACTATACATACTCATGGAAAAATTTAACATGTTAATTAGCAAACATGTGGGCTTTACTGTAATCAGTGGGAGCACAGATTGCAGTCTCAGAAAGAGCTATAGCTTTCAATGAGGCTATGCTGGACAGATTTGAGTTCTTCTGCAAGGAGTAAGTCTGAATATACAAGTGGATATAGGAATAAAACGAGGTACACTAGGTACATGCCGCGCAACTGCAGCCATCTTGGGGGCGGCTGCTCGGATTGAGCTGGCAGAACCAGATAACCAAGACACCCCAAGCCTAAGATCTCTGGGGACTGGGGTCACCAGCCAGTCATCTAAGAACTGTAGCTTGGCAGAGCAGCGGTTCCTGTGTTCCAGCAGGGCGTGGGTTCTCTGCCCTCTGGGAGACTCTGCAAGCCTCACTCCCCACTCCCTGCGGCCACAGCCAGCATTCTTGCAGCTGTCTAGACTAAGCGAACTGAACCAGGTACCTGTGATATCCAGAATTTGGGATCTCTGGGGACCTCCTGTCACATAATAATCAAAACTCCAAATGTACTAAACAAAGAAAGAATATTAAAGGCAGTAAGAGAAAAAGGACAAGTAACATATAAAGGAAGACCTAACAGGATTATACCAGACTTCTCACTTGAGACCATGAAAGCTAGAAAATTCTGGGCAGATATCATGGAGATTCTAAGAGAATAAAAATTTCAGCCAAAACTCCTTACGCAGCAAAACTCTCAATCGTCATAGATGGAGAAACCAAGGTATTCCATGACAAAACCAAATTTGCACATTATCTTTCCACAAACCCAGCCCTACAAAGGATAATAGGGGAAAAACACCAACACAAGGAGGGAAACTACACCCCAGAAGAAGCAAGATAGACACCCCCTCTCATCAAACCCAAAAGAAGATAACCACTCAAATATATAAAAAAATATAACATAAAAATGTCAGGAAGTAATAATTACTATTCCTTCTAACAGTGTCCTTTGCCTTACAGAAACTTTGTAATTTTATGAGGTCCCATTTGTCAATTCTTGATCTTAGAGCATAAGCTATTGGTGTTCTGTTCAGGAACTTTCCCCCTGTGCCCATGTCCTCCAGGGTCTTCCCAAGTTTCTTTTCTAATAGTTTCAGTGTGGTTTTATGTGGAGGTCCGTGGGAAATGATCTTCACCAACCCCACATCCGATAGAGGGCTAATATCCAATATATACAAAGAACTCAAGAAGTTAGACCCCAAAGAACCAAATAACCCTATCAAAAATGGGGTACAGAGCTAAACAAAGAATTTTCACCAGAAGAAATTCGGATGGCCGAGAAACACCTTAAGAGATGTTCAACAACATTAGTCATCAGGGAAATGCAAATCAAAACAACCCTGAGATTCCACCTCACTCCAATCAGAATGGCTAAGATTAAAAACTCGAGAGACAACAAGTGCTGGTGAGGATGTGGAGAAAGAGGAACACTCCTCCACTGTTGGTGGGATTGCAAAATGGTAAAACCGCTCTGGAAATCAGTGTGGCGGTTCCTCAGAAAATTGGGCATGCCACTTCCAGAGGACCCTGGAATACCACTCCTGTTCATATACCCAGAGGATTCCTCTGCATACAATAAAGACACATGCTCCACTATGTTTATAGCAGCCTTGTTTATAATAGCCAGAAATTGGAAGGAGCCCAGATATCCCTCAAAAGAGGAATGGATACAGAAAATGTGGTATATTTATACAATGGAGTACTACTCAGCAATTAAAAATAATGAACTCATGCAATTTGTAGGTAAATGGTTAGATCTGGAAACTATCATCCTAAGTGAGCTAACCCAATCACAAAAGAATACACATGAAATGCAATCACTGATAAGTGGATATTAATGAGCCCAGAAGCCCTAAATACTCAAGGCACAATTAGCAAGTCAAATGACTCCCAAGAAGAAGAAAGGAGAGGACCCTGGGCCTGTAAAGATTGGATCCAGTATTGTAGACCCAGAACAGAGAAATCGTGGCAGGGCGGGGGAATGAGTGGGTAATAGGAGGGGGGGAGAGGAATTATGGGACATATGGTGGGGGGTAACTGGGAAAGGGGAAAGCCTTTGGAATGTAAACATAGAATATAGAAAATAAAAATTAAAAAAATAATTACTATTCCTTAATATCTCTTAACACCAATGGACTCAATTTCCCAATAAAAAGACATAGACTAGCATACTGGATATGGAAACAGGACCCTACATTTTGCTACATACAGGAAACACATATCAGAGTTAAAGACAAACACTACCTTAGAGTAAAAGGCTGGAAGACAATTTTACAAGCAAATGGTCTCAGGAAACAAGCTGGAGTAGCCATTCTAATATCAGTTAAAATTGACATTCAACCTAAAGTCATCAAAACAGACACAAAAGGTCACTTCTTGCTGGTCAAAGGAAAAATACACCAAGAAGAACTCTCAATACTGAACATCTATACTCCAAATGCAAGAACACCCTCATTCATAAAAGAAACTCTACCAGAGCTTAAAGCACACATTACACCTAACACAATAATTGTGGGTGACTACAACACTCCACTCTCCTCAATGAACTGATCAGGAGACCAGAAACTAAACAGAGAAACAGTAAAACTAATTGAAACATTAGACCAATTGAATTTAACAGATATATATGGAACATTTTATCCCAAAGCAAAATATACCTTTTTCTCAGTACCTCATGGTACCTTCTCCAAAATCGATCATATAATTGGTCACAAGACAGAGATCAACAAATACAAGAAGATAGAACTAATCCCATGCCTGCTATCAGATCACTGCGGAGTAAAAGTGGTCTTCAATAGCAAGAAAAACAACAGAAAGCCCATATACACATGGAAACTGAACAACACTCTACTCAATGACACCTTGGACAAGGAAGAAATAAAGAAAGAAATCAAAGACTTTCTGGAATTCAATGAAAATGATGGTATATCCTATCCAAATCTATGGGACACAATGAAAGCAGTGATAAGAGGAAAACTCATAGCCCTGAGTGCCTCCAAAAAGAAACTGGAGAGAGAATACACTCGCAGCTTAACAGCACACCTGAAAGCCCTGAAACAAAAAGAAGCTAATCCACCAAGGAGGAGTAGAAGACAGGAAATCATCAAACTCTGGGCTGAAATCAATCAAGTAAAAACTAAGTGAACCATACAAAGAATCAACAAAACTAGGAGCTGGCTCTTTGAGAAAATCAACAAGATAGATAAACCCTTAGCCAGACTAACCAATGGGCACAGAGACAGTATCCAAATTAACAAAATTAGAAATGAAAAGGAGGATATAACAACAGAAATGGGGGAAATTAAAAAAATCATCAGATCTACTACAAAAGCCTATACTCAATGCAACTGGAGAATCTAGAGGAAATGGAGAATTTTCTATTCAGATACCAAATACCAAAATTAAATCAGGATCAATTAGATCAGCTAAACAGTCCCATAACCCCTAGAGAAATAGAAGGGGTTATAGAAACTCTGTCAACCAGAAAAACTACGGGATCAGATGATTTTAGTGCAGAATTGTATTGGACTTTCAAAGTAGGCCTAACACCAATACCCTTCAAACTATTCCACAAAATAGAAATAGAAGGAACACTGCCCAACTCATTCTACGATGCCACAATTACCCTGATACCAAAACCACACAAAGATACAACAGAGACCTACAGTCCAATTTCCCTTATGAATATCAATGCAAAAATACTAAATAAAATCCTTGCCAACCGAATCCAAGAGCACATCAAAACAATCATTCACCATGATCAAGTAGGCTTCATCCCAGGGATGCAGGGATGGTTCAATACATGGAAATTCAACAATGTAATGCACTACATAAACAAACTAAATGAAAAAACCACGTGGTCATCTCATTAGATGCTGAAAAAGTTTTTGACAAAATTCAGCATCCTTTCATGATAAAAGTCCTGGAAAGAACAGGAATTCAAGGTCCATACCTAATCATAATAAAAGCAATATACAGTAAACAGTAGCCAACATCAAAATAAATGGAGAGAAACTTGAAGCAATCCCACTAAAATCAGGGACTAGACAAGGCTGCCCGCTCTCTCCATATCTTTTCAATATAGTACTTAGTTCTAGCAAGAGCAATTAAACAACATAAAGAACTCAAAGGGATAAAAATTGGAAAGGAAGAAGTCTAACTATCATTATTTGCAGATGATATGATAGTATACTTAAGCGACTGAAAAAACTGCACCAGAGAACTCCTACAGTTGATAAACAACTTCAGCAAAGTGGCTGGTTGTAAAATTAACTCAAGCAAATCAGTAGCCTTCCTATACTCAAAGGACAAGCAGGCTGAGAAAGAAGATAGGGAAATAACACCCTTCACAATAGCCACAAACAATATAAAGTATCTTGGTGTGACTCTAACCAAACAAGTGAAAGATCTGTATGACAAGAACATCAAGTCATTGAAGAAAGAAATCAAAGAGGACCTCAGAAGATGGAAAAATATTTCTTGCTCTTGGATTGGCAGGATCAGTATAGTAAAAATGGCCATCTTGCCAAATGCAATCTACAGATTCAATGCAATCCCCATCAAAATCCCAAATCAATTCTTTATAGATCTAGAAAGAGCAATTCTTAAATTCATCTGTAGTAACAAGAAATCCAGGATAGCTAAAACCATTCTCAACCATAAAAGGACTTCTGGGGGAATCAATATCCCTGACCTCAAGCAGTAATACAGAGCAATTGTGTTAAAAACTGCATGGTATTGGTATAGTGACAGGCAGGTAGATCAATGGAATAGGATTGAAGACCCAGAAATGAACCCACAGACTTATGGTCACTTGATCTTTAATAAAGGAGCTACAACCATCCAGTGGAAAAAAGATAGCCTTTTCAACAAATGGTACTGGTTCAACTAGAAGTCAACATGCAGGAGAATGCAAATTGACCCACTCTTATCACTTTGTACTAAGATCAACTCCAAGTGGATCAAGTACCTTCACATAAAGCCAGACACACTGAAACTAATAGAAAAGAAACTGGGGAAAACCCTGGAGGACATGGGCACAGAGGGAAATTTCTGAACAGTACACCAAAAGCTTATGCTTTAAGATCAAGAATTGACAAATGGGACCTCATAAAATTACAAAGCTTCTGTAAGGCAAAGGACACTGTCAGAAGGGCAAAACAGACATCAACAAATTGGGAAGAGATCTTAACCAACCCAACATCTGACAGAGGGCTAATATCCAATATATACAAAGAACTCAAAAAGTTAGACCCCAAAGAACCTAATAACGCTATTAAAAATTGGATACAGAGCTAAACAAAGAATTTTCACCAGAAGAAATTCAGATGGCTAAGAAGCACCTTAAGAGATGTTCAGCATCATTAGTTATCAGGGAAATGCAAAACAAAACGACCCTGTGATTCCACCTCACACCAGTCAAAACGGGTAAGATTAAAACCTCAAGAGACAACATGTGCTGGCAAAGATGTGAAGAAAGAGGAACACTCCTCCACTGTTGGTGGGATTGCAAGGTGGTACAACTACTCTGTAAATCAGTCTGATGGTTCCTCAGAAAATTGGGCATGACACTTCCAGAGGACGCTGTCATACCACTCCTGGGCATATACCCAGAGGATTCCCCTGCATGCAGTAAAGACACATGCTCCACTATGTTCATAGCAGCCTTAATTATAATAGCCAGAAGCTGGAAGGAGCCCAGATGTCCCTCAAAGGAGGAATGGATACAGAAAATGTGGTATATTTATACAATGGAATACTACTTAGCAAATAAACATAATGAATTCATGCAATTTGCAGGCAAATGGTTGGATCTGGAATATATCATCCTAAGTGAGTTAACCCAATCACAAAAGAATACACATGAATTGCAATCACTGATAAGTTGATATTAATGAGCCTAGAAGCTCTGAATACTCAAGGCACATTTAGCAAATCAAAAGATTCCCAAAAAGAAGGAAGGAGAGGACCCTGGTCCCAAAAAGACTGGTTCCAGGTTTGTAGGAGAGTACCAGAACAGAGAAAGGGTTGGGGGATGAATGGGGAATGGGCAGGGTTGGGGGGGGAAGAGGACTTATGGAACATATGGTGAGGGGGGAACTGGGAAAGGGGAAAGCCTTTGGAATGTAAACAAAAAAAATAAGAATAAAATGAAAAGATTTAAGCACAGAAACAAAATACCAGTCTCTTCTTCTTCCTCTCCTCCCTCTCCCTCTCCCTCTCCATCCCCCTCCTTTACTTTCCCCTCCCCTGTCCCTCCCTTTCCCTCACTTCCCTCCTCTCTGTGTCTCTGTGTCTCTGTCTCCATCTCTCTCTCTCTCTCTCTCTCTCTCTCTCTCTCTCTCTCTCTCTCTCACACACACACACACACACACACACACACACACAAAGTACAAGACCTCTAAGACCTCTATAGTTTTTCTTTTTTCTGACCTTCTCAAATCTAGCCTGATGTCAATTTTTACATATTTCTTTCCTTAATATTTGCCAATTCAAGTCTTACATAAACTTCAACAGTTAGAAATTCACAAAAATAAATTTACAGCCTAAGGCATAAAATAAGCATACATATCATAAATATATAATTTAATTATCACCATCCCACCCAATTTAGCTTTTTGAACTTAAAATACATCTAAAATTTCTATGACTAGAAAATTTCATGCAAGTAGAGAGTAAATGAATGTTCATCTGTCAGGCATTTATATTTGCAGGCATTTTCATTTTTACTTGTTTTATGATTTTGTATCTTTGTGAACCAAGCAATTATTCAGCATTTGAGTGTTCTCAAATTTATAAAAGTATTTGGCAAGGTTACTTTAATGGAATGGAATTGAGAATGATGAGGGAAAATAGAGGGAAGAAGTAACTGGAACATTTTTTTAAAGAAATCTTAAGTTTTACAAAATCTAATACATCTAAGTATGAGATTAAAACTATGGATTATTTCCATGATGGAATTTTACTGGGCCATAAACAAGAATGGACTTATATGGTCTGTGAAGAAATAGGTGACCTCTAGATGATGATTTCAAGTAAAATAAATCTACACCCTCAGAAGTAGCAGAGATAATTGTGATTGAATTACATTATATACATTTAAATGAGAGTCACAGTGAAATTCCTTGATTTTAACATTTAACCTACACATTTAATCATTTTTAAAAATATAAGGTTAACATCTATTATCCGTTGTAGGACTGGGTTTGTGGAAAGATACTGTGTAAATTTGGTTTTGTCATAGAATATCTTGGTTTCTTTGTTTTTGCTGGGTATAGTGGCCTGGGATGACATTTATGTTCTTTTGGGGTCTGTATGACATCTGCTCAGGATCTTCTAGCTTTTATGGTCTCTGGTGAGAAGTCTGGTATAATTCTGATAGGCCTGCCTTTATATGTTACTTGACTTTTTTTTCTTACTGCTTTTAATATTCTTTCTTTGTTTAGTGAATTTGATGTTTTGATTATTATGTGATGGGATTTCTTTTCTGGTTCAGTCTATTTGGAGTTCTGTATGTTCATGGGGCATCTCTTTCTTTGGGTTAGGGAAGTTTTCTTCTATAATTTTGTTGAAGATATTTACTGGCCCTTTAAGTTGGGAATCTTCACTTTCTTCTGTACCTATTATCCTTAGGTTTTATCTTCTCATTGTGCCCTGGATATACTGGATGTTTTGGGTAAGGAGCTTTCTGCTTTTTGTGTTTTCATGACTGTTGTGTCAATGTTTTCTATGGCATCTACTGCACCTGAGATTCTCTCTTCTATCTCTTGCTATCTATTCTGTTGCTGATAGTTACATCTATGACTCCTGATCTGTTTCCTAGGTTTTCTAGCTCCAGTGTTGTCTCACTTTGTGATTTCTTTATTGTTTCTAGTTACATTTTTAGATCCTGGATGGTTTTGTTCATTTCCTTCACCTGTTTGATTGTTTTCCTGTAATTCCTTAAGGAATTTTTGTGTTTCTTCTTTAAGGTCTTCTAGCTGTTTACCTGCATTCTCCTGTATTCCTTTAAGGGAGTTATTTATGTTCTTCTTAAAGTCATCTATCATCATCATGAGAAGTGATTTTAGATCTGAATCTTGCTTTTCCCATGTGATGGTGTATCCAGGTCTTGCTATGGTGGAAGAATTGGGTTCTGATGATGCCAAATAACCTTGGATTCTGTTGCTTCTGTTCTTATGCTTGCCTCCCAACATCTGGTTATCTCTAGTGCTACCTGCCTTCAATATATCTGTCTGGAACCTGTCCTTCCTGTTACCCTGGTTGTGTCAGAACTCCTCAGAGTCTAGCCGTCTCTGTGATTATGTGATCTGTGTTCCTGTGATCCTGTGATCCTGTGATCCTGGGTGTGTAAAAGCACCTGGGAGTGGAACTTCCTCTGGGTGTTTTGGGACTGGCTGCTGAGTTTGCAACCAAGGTCTGCTCAGGGACAACACACGGATGGAACCTACACCCTAGAAAAAGCAAGAAAATAATCTTTCAACAAACTCACACGAATGTAATTCCACTTCTAACAACAAAAATAAGAGCAAGTAATGATCACTTTTCCTTAAAATCTCTTAATATGAAAATTAATATTACCAACATATCCTAATTGATTTAAATTTAAAAAATTCAAGGAATTAGAAATTTGTTGGCTGTCACCCAGTGGTGTCTCTAATTTGGTAATTGGAGAAATATTTCTGATACTGTACAATCCATATACACTTTCTGCTTGTTTGTTCGTGACAGTGTCTTGCTGTGTACCACGTAATGGTCTTGAAATCATGCTTCTCCTATCTCAGCCTCTCTATAAGTAGTATTGTTTATTTGATGTTTTTATACTATACTATGGTTTCCAGAACAGCTTACATATTTCAAAATTATATAGCCAAAAGAAATGTAGTAAATTAATTTTGGAGGTAGCTTATAGGAGAACAACAAAAAGTAAGACTGAATGTTTTGCTTGATATTTATAATTATTGTACCAATTTTGTAGAAGGTGACCTTATAAGTTACTCTTTTTCTGAGATGAACGCTTTTCAAAATCATCACAGCCAATGTACGCGAATCTTACCCTCACCTAATGTCTGTGCCACCCTCCAAGAAGAACCATTGTTCATTGAAACAGTTGATGAATGACTTCATGGATAGACCATCTTAATACACACACCATTTCTTAAAATGAATGTAACCTGTTCCCTGATGGTTGAGAATGATGACAATCACTCAAGTAAAAAAGATTTGACCATAGCAGGAAATCTGTATCCAAATAATTGTGCCTATAATTCAGTCCTTGGTGCAGAAGAGCTGTCAATTCTTATCTTAGCTACCATGGAGGCTAGTGGTGGGTGACCCCAAAAGAACATCCTTTGGTGATGTGAGGGACATTGAAGTTCAGCCTTATTACAATGAACTCCAACATCTAAAAATTGTTCTTATTTTGGGTTTCTACCTCAGTAAGAGCCAAGATTTTAAGCTCTACTGAAAACAAAACAGAAAAACAAACAAAAAGACTTGATCTTTTTATGTTCAATTAATAACATGCCCATTATTTTTATGATTGATATAAAAATATATCTTGTGCTGAATGTAATAAAAAAGTAAAATTTAAATTTAAAAATATGAGGTTAATGCCATGAAGCCATTCAATTCTCCCAAAAGGATACAAGAAATAAAATAATTAGAAATAAAAGTCTGGAATGAAGAAAATTAATGGCATTTTTTTTAATATTTATTTATTTATTTATTTATTTATTTATTTATTTATTATAGGTAAGTACACTGTAGCTGTCTTAGACACACCAGAAAAGGGCATTAGATCTCATTATGGATGGTTGTGAGCCACCATGTGGTTGCTGGGATTTGAACTCAGGACCTTCGGAAGAGCAGTCAGTGCTCTTAAAGGCTGAGCCATCTCACCAGCCCCACATTTTTTTATTTGAGGCAAGATCTCACTCTGTAGACCAGGCATGCTATCTATGTAGAGCCAGTTAGCCTTGATCTTGTGACAATCATCCTGCCATGGCATTCCCAAGTGTTAGATTTATGACCATACACCAATATACTTAGCCTAATTAATAAGTGTCTTATGGTCAAGGGAAAAAACCAGTCTGGAGCTGGTCTGAGAAAATTATTAATGGTAAAAAGTACTGGTAATTTCTACTTAAAGATTAATTGTGCCTAAGGTGCAAGAAACAGAATAACATCTCAAGGTCACTTTGTTCCAATTTTTAAATAACTAAATGAAATCAAAATTAAATGCCTGCTATGACTTGCAATATATTAGTGCACTGACCTGGGCTGTGTAACTTAATATATATGAGTACTAATCTATTTTAACTAGATGGGAACAGAAAAATGAATTGCAAAACATGTTAATGAGATCAAAGATCTCAATATATACTGCATCTTTCCAAGACTCAGAGGTCAAAGTCCCAGAAGGAGGAAGAACTGGAGGGGAATGAAATAAGTACCAGGCAGACTTTAGCTGTTGAATGTCAAAATTTAATTTTACATTACTGTGTATGTGATAAGAATATACATTGTAGAGAACACTTTATTCTTTAGTTCATTAATACTGAATGAGGTTCCATTTTATCTGAATAAAGATTTTTATTTTCTTATGATGACCCAGCAGTAGCCATTACCAATTATAAAAATCATCATCTGAATACCAGTGGTGATTAATTGAAATTGGGATCATTATAAAGGAGTCAGTTCCACTGACTTTGATTTAATTCCTTTACATTAGTTATAACAAACTTTTAAAATGTGCATTCCTTTAAGGTTCTCCTTTAAGCACAATCTGTATCTGGATGAGTATGAACAGAAGAATGAAATCTCAAACTTTAGAGATGAATTTTATTAGACATATTAATTAATTTGAGATTTCACATTAAAATTATGCTATAAATAGCACATGACTTGTTCTTGGAATAATTAAGCATATTTTTTTTTTGTTTTTAGAAGCTGATGGTACCAGTAATTTAATTTAGCATATAAATTTATTAAGCAGGGTATATTTGAAATTTGGGGTCTTATTGATCAGGGTGACATTTAGGAAAGCTGGACAAGGACAGAAAATACCCAAGTGAATAGTTATGCCTTTTCTTCGCAAGTTCAGTGTGTTCTCTGTTAGGTAGGTAAGAATAGATGTTTATTTTGTGCTAGTGTATCTATGTGTGTATACACACACATATGTATATATATATACATGTATCTGTGCTTAAGTGTATATGTGGGAACATGATGTATGAGCGAATACATGTGCATATTCACACAACACACATTTTTACCATTAATAAGTTATTTCATCCACTGTTCAGTTTGTCCCTTGCTTAATCTTAACTTCATCACAGAATTTCTCTTTAATATACTGTCTTGCTGTGTACAAAGTTTCCAATCCTTAAGAGGAGTCCTCATTCCTTCCATTATCTGTTATCTATCTGTACTTCCCACTATCCCAACCTCAGCTCTTCACTTCATTCCTTACTGAAACAGCAAATCTCCAAGTTCTAAAAGTCACCTTATTGCTGTCATGTGTCTGTTTTTCATAATTTGCTGTAGTTCTGTGCTCTCTGTCAGGTGTTGTTCTTAACGTTATCTGATTATTCTTACAACTGTTTTAGGTAGAATATCATTGCTCTTTATCTCTAATGTAGAAAACTGGGACACAATGGTTCTCACATAACCGAGCAATGACTCAGATAGTAGCAACTGGATTACAGAAATTAACACTTAGGCAGAGTTCAATTCCTTGCCTCCATCTCTTGTACTATACATTATACTGCATATTGGCTCCTTAAGGACATTTCTAACATATATCAATAGAAGAATTAGAAGATTAAATTTGTCATTTGATTGGCTGTGAGTTCTATGGAGCCTTGAGGAGAGTTATTTCCCACATGTAAATAAAAATTGCTGTCAGGAAATAATGAATGTGTTATTCACAGAAGTTACACTCAACTGTCTTCTATGGTTCGCTGGAACATCATTTTTATCCACATTTTTCTTATAGAAGTATTTTCATTTATTTCTTACTATCTCTCCATTAGTGCTTTACTGCACAATGGAGAGGGTTCAACCCAACAGACTTTTTAACTTAAACTCAGGAGAAAGACAAAGTGAATTTTATTATGGAATAAATTATAAATCTAAAAATAAATTTGTAGTTTATTATTTTGCAGTGTAAATGAAGTCTAGATTGAAGCATTGGATTTGAAAAGAAAGTCTATGGCTTTGAAGCTGTGGCCATCACAAGGTGCTAGGTAAAGTGAGACACATGTCCTGTCTGCAACTTAACTAGTCATCTGTAAAACTCAGTACTTCCTTTGGCTATTTGAAGTCTCAAAAATTTACTACAGAACACAAAATGAATAATAAATGACTGCAAGTATGGAGCTATTGATTTTGTCATTTTCTCATATTTTATATTTGCCCTATAATTCATTTAATATCAACTTATTTTATCAACTTATTTGCCAAAACCCCATCATCTCACTAGACAAATTTTTCTTTCCTATGAGCTACATAACAACTAAACTGAATACAAAAATTATAATCAGTATTTCTCATCATTACTTCTTACAAAGAAGGCAGGGATATGGAGACCCAACTAATGTGCTGTGGAGACCCAACTAATTGGCTTTCTGCACCTATTTTTGAGTTCTTTGACTATAGGTTCCTTAAATCACTTGCTTACCAGGAAACTGCTGAAGAAATCAGTTAATTCAGAAATTTGATTGTTTTCAGGAAAAAAAAAGAAGTTCTGTAGTAAAAAAGAATCATCAAGAAGCATGTTAGCAGACAAATGGTACCATCGGAACATTTTGAATGGTCTCTGTTATTCCAGGGGGAACAAGTAACTGTTTTTTATGCAGTCGTACACATATGTTTTATTCATGTGTTGTATGCTTTTACAATCCAGTCACATTACCTAGCTGTTTACTACCAATTATGCCCAACACACTGAACTTTTAAACCAAATTGAACCATCTGTTATATATAGATAACTCTGGAATTTTTGAAATGCTTTCAACTCAGAAAAAAAAATGAGTGTTTATGTTTACCGAACAATTTTAGTGATTTGCAGCAGTCATTTAAAATCTGTCTCTCTAAAATTGTGGTGTATCAAAGGCAGTGGATTTCAGAATATGCTAACTATTCTCACAAACTATCTTTCTTTCTTAGTGGAAGAGTGATCAGTCATCTCAAGAAAGTTTTATGGGCCAAGATGTCTGGAATAAATATTTTACTTCTAAGGAAAACATAACTGGCCAAAGCTCACTTGATTGTTTTTATTAAGATAGACATATAAGTAAATACATGAAATGAACTATGTCAAAATGAAAGGAAATACAAACTCCCACTGATGGAAAAGTGGTGATGAAGTAAGGTTTTGCCTGGAAGGTTGAAATGGAAGTCTCTCTTTAGACACATAAGAATCTCAAGACAGAGTTTACCATGAAGAACACAACATGGCAGGCTGCAAAGTGATATTGTTTGTTGCAGAAGAAAAATTATCTAGAATATTGGAGACCAAGCAGAACCTTTCTAGAACATCCAGCCAAATATTCTTCCATGACGAATATTCAGTTCAGGAACCCAAGCTTTTCTATAATTGTGTTCATACTCAATACTGTCTTGTTGTATGTATGGAGGGCTAGTGATTTCAATTTTATTGTTTGGAAATATATTTGTCTACTAGTATGAGGATTACTCTTTCTAGACTGACTTCAATCCCCTAACAAAGAAACTATTTCAGCCCAGCATTGCATTGAGTTAATCCCACAAATCATTACTCTAACTACCAGCCAATGGATTCTTTGTCACCAGAGATAGAATAGCACTTTCTTCCAAATCAAACATTTTTTTTTTCCTGGAGAGAGGAGATAAAACTCAAGAAACTTGTGAATTTACCAAAACTAATGAGGCCTCTTTATAAGGTGATAGAATTAGCAACAAAACCACTGAATGAGAGGAGACTACGTGGAGGAGCTGCCTGTATGCTGATCAGAGTCCAGGGATGTAGTTTCATGAGCTGTCAATCATGCTGATTTAAGTATTCTGGAGATACAGTTGTCTGTCACCAGTCCCTAAATGTAGACCTTCATCCAAGTCCCTATAAGGTAATTCTGAGAACTACATCTATTTAGACATTATATAATTGTTTCTTTGGTTTGTGGTTGCTGCTATTGTGCTAGGAAGTGCTTGTGAAGACCAAAAAAACCCACCAAGGAGCCAACTCCCATATAGTCACATTAGGGTCTATTACAGACTCAAGTTGGGGGTTACTCACCGCTGATCCACGGGACAGTTTGGTAAAGCAGACTAAACTTTCATCAGACAAGGTTTCATAGGAAAATGGGAGCAAGTGATGGGGAGGTCCACCCTGGAAAGAATCTAACTAAAATACTGTTGTGAGCCCGCAGGTTGGTGATCTGAAGCAAGACCTTATACAATCATGAACAATCGGAAAGTACATCTGAAACAATCAGACTAATCTTTGATGAACTGTGGCTAGGAAGTAGCTACAGAGTAACTCTGGCCAAGGACAAGCCGTGGAGTCCTTCCTGGAACTCGGATGCAGCTTGGGTTTAGTTGTAGGTCAAGTTTTCAGGCTTTATTTATTTACTTACTTATTTACTTACTTATTTACTTACTTATTTATTTATTTATTTAATTTATTGAAAGATGGAGGTAGGTCCCAAGATGGAGTATGTTTGGCCTCTCAGTGACCCATCTAGGATCAATAAACATTTGTTCATGTCTCCCCAAGAAAAGTAATACAACTCCTATAGGTGACATATCTTACTTTATAGTGATACAGTTTCAGGTTGGTTTTGATAAATTAAGGGTAAACTGAGGTCTGGCTTCTATATCACTAGATAAGATCACTGCATATGATATATCATGAATGACAAGTAGATTACATCTGT
This sequence comes from Apodemus agrarius, assembly GCA_964023405.1. Lineage (NCBI taxonomy): Eukaryota > Metazoa > Chordata > Mammalia > Rodentia > Muridae > Apodemus > Apodemus agrarius. The sequence goes on along the minus strand of OZ030016.1, from coordinate 38,932,473 downwards.
CAGCGTTATTAAATATTATTAGTTTATCTAAAACTATTCTCAGACTGTGGCTCCTGAGTTCATAGATTCCTGTCTATAAGGAGTAAAAGCAAAGGAGGCATGAGCTCCATCTTTCATTAAGTTATTTTATTTATACATTCCAAGTGTTGCTCCCCTTCCTGGTCCTCCCTCCAGGAATTCTTCACCCCCTCCCCCTTCCACTTTGCCTCTGATAGGGTGCTCCCCTCCACCAACCCACCCACCTACCCTCCTCACACATCAAACCACCACTACCCACATTATATAATTGTTTCTTTTGTTTGCTGTTGGTGCTATTGTGCTAGTAACTGCTTGTGAATACAAAAAAAATCACCAAGGAACCCATGTAGGATGCCCACAACATCCCATGAGTTCCTATTTAAGGTGAGCACACTCATGTTTTTCTTCCTGGAAAAGGTGGAAGACTTTTAAAAATCTTTTTTTATTTTTTTATTTTTTTAAATTGGATATTTTATTTATTTACATTTCAATTGTTATCCCCTTTCCAGGTTTCTCCTCTGCAACGCCCCCTATTCCATCCTCCCTTATCCTGACTCTATAAAGGTGCTCCCTCACCCACCTACCTACTCCTACCTCACCAGCCTAGAACTCCTCTACACTGGGGCATCAAGCCTTCACGTGATGGAGAGCCCTGATACCATTGATACCAGATAAATCCCCATCAACTCCTTCAGTTCTTCCCCTAACTCCTCCATTGGGGTCCCTGTGCTCAGTCTGATGGTTGGCTATGAGCATCCACATCTGAATGGGTCAGGATCTGGCAAAGCCTCTTAGGAGACAGCCATATTAGGCTCCTGTCATCAAGTACTTCTTGGCATCTACAATTGTGTCTGGGCTTGGTGTCTGCATGTGGGATAGATCCCCAGATGGGGAAGTCTCTGGATGGCCTTTCCTTCAGTCTTGGCTCCACTCTTTGTCCCTGTATTTCCTATAGACAAGAGCAATACTGGGTTAAAATTTGGAGATGGGTGGGTGGCCCCATCCCTCAAACAGGAGCCATGCCTAACTTCTGGATATGGTCTTGACAGGTTTTCCCTCCCCTTTGTAGGGTATTTCAGCTAATGTCATTCTCGTAGTTTCCTGGAAGGCTCTTGCTTTCCTGGCATCTGGGATTTTCTGGTTGCTACTACCAGTTACCCATCCCCCATTGCTACACTCCTCTGTTCAATTTCCTGATCCTCTGTACATCTCCTCCATCTCCTCCCATACTTGATTGTTACCATCTTTTTCCCCTCCCCATCTTCTCTTTCTCACAAGTCTATCCCACCCTCTACTTCCCTTGATTATTTTGTTCCCCCTTTTAAGTAGGACTGAAGCATCCACACTTTGGCTTTCCTTCCTCTTGAGCTTCATGTGGTCTGTGAGTTGTATTGGGGGTATTCCACATTCTTTGCCTAATAGCCACTTATCAGTGAGTACATACCATGTGTGTGCTTTTGTGACTGAGTTACCTCACTCAGGATGATATTTTCTGTATCCACTTATTTGCCTTGGAATTTCACCTCCAACAATTTAGTTTGTTGAAATTCCATATACTAGCTTATAAAACAACAACCTTGTTCTATATGTGTTCTTCAGCAGAGCTAGCAGGGACCTGCATGAACTGATTCTGCCATTTTCCTGAACCAAGCCTTTCCTTTCCTCTGGTCAGCTTTGCTGTCTGGTACTAGCAGCAAATACTTTCCCTTACCTTTGCACTATTCACATATCACTAGCTTAACTAAAGCATTATTTAAAAGAAACTTTAGCATGTATTTGCACTGCAACACTACTATAGCAAAGAAAAACAATCAAATACACAAATAATAACAAAACCAACCAAACAAAATCTAGACTATGTATTGATTGATTTATCTTCAGTCCCTTTATCTGATAGTATTGATTTTCTGATTCTTTCTACTTTCTCCATCTAGTATACATCATTGACTCACTAAATTCTTATTACTTTAATTTTGTCTTAACTGGAGTATTCTACAGAATTCTTTCAAATTACTATTGCTTTCCTTATTGCTCTTACCCTAATAAATATTAACCAGTTCTCTCTGCCTTGTTTATCAGAAGAATTTGTAGGGAATAAAATTAAGATTTTTTTCCATAATCATCTTCTATGAAATACTTCAGAGTTGTCTCAGAAGTGCCTTTTATTAGGACATATGCTTATTCTTATAACTTCACGATAATAATATGGCTTTATGAATGAGCATATTGTTTGAATCTGCTCGAGATACTTAGTCAACTTCCTCAGCCAAATGGCTGCAATCTGATGACTCCTTTAAGTGAAGACATGGACAGGAGCCCTCTATCCGATATGAAAATGCCTGCTTCAACACATTATACTAACATTTGCAGAAGACCCTGAATTCTTGCTGTTAAGGGAACTTAAGACACAGCAGGTTCTTGAGATGAGAGAAAGAAATTTTTAAAAAGCAAAAAAGGAAGGGAGGAAGGAAAAGAGAAGGAATGAAGGGAAAAAGGAAGGAAGGAAACAATGAGGGAAGGAAGGAAGAAAGGAATGAAGGAAGGAAATGTCCATCCATGTATTTTTCTAATTTTATGCTGATCATAATATCTTTAAGGGCAATGGCCCATGTTCATCCGTGTGGAAGACTGATGATGGGCTGAATACCCACATATATTAGAATGTTCTAGTCTGCCACTTTAAAGACCTAATCAGAAGATGTATTTGCACCGTCATTTAGCATCCTGATTAACTACTGGGCTTTTGTATCTGAAATGGTGTATAAAGAAGTTAATTATTAACGTAAATGAAAATTTCCCTGATTTCCAAGTCTATTAACAAAGCACTTCTTTTGCTTTCAATCCTGCCTGATTGTATTTTTCCCTTTTTGTTAACGAACTGTGATTTTGTCTAGTAATGAATAAACCCATAAACCATCTGGCAGTTGTCTCATGGCTCATTACATGCTATGGGTCACTCTGAAAAGTCGCCTCAGGTGACATTTAAAATGTTGCATGCAGAGAAAATTACATTGTGTTATGGAGAGCAGAAGTTTGAGAAATGAGACCTTTTACCCTTCTTGATATCGGTAGCTAGACTGAAAATATGGTCAGAGAAATCATAAAGCAACCCTGAATTTGTTTTGTAGCTGTACATTATGAAGTTCTGTATATGCAAAATATATGCATGCACTTTTATAATAGCTAAGATAATAAGATTTGCAAGATGGCTCCAACATCTAGCACATTTGTCATTTCTTAATTATTAATGGTGTGACTACATATTACTACAGTTTTTGCAAAGCCTTGTCAATATTTCATGAGGACTACGAATTGGAAGTTTACAGTGACACTCAGGCATTCTTTCAGGGGTGGATTTCCCCCCTAGAGACCTAATCATTATAGATTTGTATCATTAATTTTTTTTCTATAAATGCTATTGTGTGTCTCAGCTCCTAGCTCAGAGCCTACAGTTGACTTTGTTGTCTCCAGTGCAGACATAGAAAAGATAATTTTTCTTCCTGGAAAAGGAAATCACAATTAGTATTCTAACTTGTAATCTGTCATTCTGTTGTTAGTTGAGAGTAAGGTTGCTGTGGCTGGAGTATTATATGAAAATATTTTGGAATAAATCTTAGCGGATAGACAGTATCCAGAATTCACAATGCACAAAAAGATGCATTAAACTCATAATTTCATGTAGAGAACTAAGCCATAATTCTGCTATGTAGTCAGGAGATAGATCATAATCTATACAGAAGAGGCAGCCTACAAAAAAAACATGGAATTGATTTGTTTGCATAGCCTTCAAATGGAAATAAAATTTTATATCATTGTGTTATTATGAGAGAATGATCACTACTTATGAAAGTCTGAGGAGGGAATGTTCATTGGGCTCTGGTTTCATGAGACCTGAAAAGCAATTTCAATATTCTAGAAAAGAAGATCTTGGACTTTTTTTCTAAACTATGGCTGGATGTACAGAAACAACATAGTAACTTCTTGAAGCCCTTGTGGTACTTGTCTAGACATTTCAACATTGATTGAAATTTTGAGAAGAAAAAACTAAAGTAAGTATTGTCACATGGCATGCTGGTATTTTACTTTTTCCATTTTTGTATATTAATTCCAAATACTCACTTATGTAACCAAGCATACAAAAATGTATATTATCCATTGATGAATACTGTATACAGTCATTTTAGGAGACTCAATTGTTGCAAGAACAAAGGACTGAAAGGTTTTAGTCTAGGCTAAGGCATGTTTCTTTTGTTTTATGTTTGTTTCATTTTTGGTTTTGTACTTGCTTTTGCTAAGTTTTTCTGTAATAAGTTTTCTATCACAAGAAAATGCCCTTAGGTCTTGATGCTAGCAACTGTCAGTTCTGTGTTCTCCCTCCGCTTCTACTGTAGACCGGATGGGGTGCACATGTTATTTTGAAACCAAGATTATTTTTGGGAAGGCAGACAAAGTTCAAACTACAGTTCCTAATTCTCTAGGGCCATTCTTTCTAACCTTTGTGTTTGCCCAGCGTAAAGGTTGCAGGCCTTCTTGCGCATGTCCGTTGTGGGAGGGTATTCTTAAGCGGTGTCGTCTGTGTCTCTGCTCCTCCCCCCTCTGTTCTTTGTTGACATGACGCAAAGAGCAGTTATTGAACGTTGGGCCACTCTGCAGAAACCAGGCGTGGTCCAGCACAGATGGACGACGGAGTGCCTGCTTCCCAGCCTTTTGCCCTGACTGCTGACCTCTTTTGCAACCGCTGATATTTTGAAATGAAGACAGTGAAGGTCTAATGACGGGCTGGCCTCCATTCTTCCTTGCAGGAAGAGAGAAGGCTTCAGGAACTTCAATGGAGGCAAAGTTTATTTTGAAATTGACGCAGTTACTTCCGAGAGGGTACACAACAATAGAATCAAAAAAGAAAGTTCATATTTAGGCCACTTTTTTCCCCCAGCCACTGAACTCGGCCTTGGGAAGAGGCTTCAGGCCCACTGTATGACCAGGGAGGAGGGGCTTCACCTCAGACACAGTGTCTTCTGGGACTTCTTACTACTACTTCTCCTTGAGACAATACAGGGAGCACACAAAAGCCCGGGAGAGGCTGTGTCGAGTGGGTGTGGCCTTCTGAGGGAAGCACAGATGAATGGCAGGTAGAAAAGCCCTTTGGCATAAGCATCATCTGGCCTGAATGTAGTAAGGTCTGTAATGATAGGTTCATTTCTCTTCCTCTTTATGGGCAGATTGAATCTCAGAGAATCTTTGATTTTGGAGAAAAGCTTCACTTCCAGAAGGACTCATCTACTAGTTGGGCCCTATAGCTATACCGCTCTGTAGTTGGCATTCGAATAGATAGTAAGATGCCTTTGTTTAATTACATTTCCTATTTAGTCAAGAGTCTTGGATATAATGTTCACCAAAGTCAATGCGAGTTTACAGGTTCTGGTGGGGACTTGCTCATCTAATGAATGGGTAACTTCCCATGGCCTTGCATTATATGAATACCTCATGATTTTATTCAATATTGGCTTAAGCTTAGGGTGCACAGTTAATAAGCAGCTAAGCATGCTCCGGAGGTCTTCTCTAAGGCATTTGGCATTCTTAGGTACCCCAGTGAGCTTGCTCCTAAAGTTGTCTAAAGATGGCTGCTATGAAAAATAGGCTCTCCATAACCACAAAGTATGGGAAGACACCCAAAGTTCATGTACCCCTATTTAAGATACCTTTATTGTATGCTTACAAAAAGTCCTGAAAACCAAATTAGTAATACCTACAGTGGCTGACAAGCTAGTACCTAATGGTGAACTTTGTTCCTAGGCCAAAGTCCATAATTTTAATGCATTGAATCTATGACAATCTTACCTGGCTTTAAGTCTAGGTGAACTATGCTGTGGCCTGCCTGATATGTGTTGGAAAATACCTCTGGTCCTATTCTCTCTGGACCACTGCCCATAGAAGAGAGGCAGTAACTCTTCTTCCCCAAGTAGCTTCATGATAAGGTAGATTCTGAATCCATTCAGTGACTTGGGTTGACAGGATAATTGAGGGAAGTGTCATTCAATATTATCATTATGTCCAACTCTGTTGTAACAGGATGGTACTATTGCTGCTGCTTGATCAGCACCTCTACAGAGACTCCAGAACCTGTCAGGTAGTATTGGGCCAGCTTTACCTTGCATTGCACTGATGACTTATGATCTTCAGGACGTTATACTGAGACTGGGGGTTCTCTCAATTAGAGAAGCTAGGCGCAGAGCTGTGGCCTCCTGCCGCCTCCTCATTTTAAATTTGTAGGTAGCAAGACAGCGACCTCCTGGAACCTTTGAGGCACCACCTGACTCAAACACAGCACAGCTGGCCAACAGTGCCTGTGACTGAGTCTCATTTTAGTCAAGAATAATTTGAAATAAGATATGAGAGTTCTCCTGTATAACTAATGGCATAATAACCCACTTAGAGTAAAGGAGAAACTTGATCTCTAATCTATGCTAGTACTCAGTATTTATGTTTGGAAATAAGAATTTACAGTGACTTAGCTTCTGAGGCCAGTGGCAACTTACTATTTAATCTCTGCTGTATTTCAAACTTACTCAGGCTAACTGAGATTTGGCCCAATGTTTAGATGTATGTCTGAAGTGTACTATTTTGTCCATTTTACTTTACCCTCTGTGAATAAACATATTATACATAGATATGAAATTCTGTGGTAGAGATTACCACAGAATCTGGAGTCAATTTTCCTTGCTAAAAATACCTAAGAATATAGATATAGATATCTATCTTCTAATATAAATATTTTGGTGATTCCCTTTATATTAGAATGACTATGTAACTCATATGTCTAAGTGCTTTTTAAAACTTGACTCAAATATTTATAATTTTGCCATTATCAGACATGCTTCATCTTAAAACTTACTAAAGATAACTTGGTTCTCATATTTTCCAAAGTCACCATTTTTTTTTAATTTTTAACCAGGACTTATGAACTCATCCTTTAATGTGTGGTATGTAGTTCTCCAGGTCTTATTTAGAAGCTGCATCGGAAAGTATTATTTTAACAACCTAATTCAAGAGGCAATCTGGTCATGTTTGTTTGACTCCTAATCACCAAGTGGACCCAACACGCAAGTCCATTCGTTTGATCTCATTGGAAAACAAACAAAAACGAGCAGACTCTTAAGCACCTCTTAAGAATTCACAGCTTTGCACTCAACCTGGGTTCTCCTATCTGCTAATCTGTTGCTGAGTCTCCAGTTTGTAAAGTGCTCTCTGCTTAATTACCTTGCCTGCAGCTATGGTCTTGTAGAATCTCTGATCAGAAATGCTATACGCTGCCACCAACACAAAGAATAAAAGCAAAGGTAAGAAAGAGATCATTAAGAATCTTTGTAAAATATTAGGCTGAGTCTGTAAGCTTTTAACCTAGATGCCCCATTGCATACCTTTGAAATTGCATTCAGTTTTAAGCACTCATTTTCTGATACAGTAAACTCAACAAAAAGCATGTTTTAAACAATAATATATTCAATTTCTGCCCCATGTTAACATATTTTGTTAAGATATATATTTTAAGATATGCTGACCTATCAAAACTAAAAGAAATCAAGTACTTATTAAGATTTTTATGCCTTTTTTCTTTTCAGTATTGCATCTATGGAAAATATAAATGAAATGCATCACCTTGTGGATAAGATAACTGCCTAAAAGCCACATTGGAAACAGTAACCAGTTATGGATGCCAAAGGAACAGAAATATTATATAACTTCACCAGCTTTTTGTAAAGTCCTCAGAATCCACCAATTAAGCCCCCACCAACCTCCTCTACCATGGACTGGACTTGTTGCTGGGACGATAATGCATAATGAGGCAGGCTAAAATATCTCCACAGGAAATCTAAAAAAGCTGCTCAAGTAGGGAATTTACAGAAGAGTCTCCAGTGATTGCTGAAGAGATGGCCTTAAGCACTCTGACATTAATGGGAAAAACAGGACTAAGGACAAGCTCTAAACAGGTGTTAAAAACTGCATAGCACAGTCTCCAGGGTTGAGCAGAGTTTGCCTGAGCTACCCCAAGTTTATAGAAGAGCCAAGGTAGAAAACTCAAAACAGAAGTGGAGATGGGACTCTCTAAAAGAAGTACTTACTGGTAAAGAGCAACAGAGTATCATAAAACAGAAAGACCATAAATCAAGACAGCAGATCACTGATTAGTATAAATGTAGTAAGGTCTGCATTGATAGGTTCCTTTCTCTTTAGGGCAGATTGAAGCTGGCAGATGTTGGAGAAATTGTCCTCATCCGGAAAGGTTCTTTCTCCAGTGTTTTGCAGTTAATTCAGTGACAAAGTTCAAGAGAATAAGTGTCTATACAGCCAGAAATGCTCATCCATATCACAATTCCTCTCTCCAAAGGCTCAGGGAACATTGCGGAAGAGGAGGCGGAAAGATTGTAAGAGCCAGAGGTGGAGAGGACAGCTGAGAGAAACTGTCATTGGCTGCATGGCCGGAATCTTTTCTTAGGAACTTAGAGCAGTTGTGCTTCCCAGAACAAGATTCACCTAGGCAACATGTAGTGGGGCAAGGGCTCAGGAGGCCAGAATAACAACTGAGGAGCTGTAGCTGTTGGATGACACGCCCTGTTTTGCCTAGAAATGTGGCAAATTGCTACATTGACTATGCTCTAGTTTTTGATCCTACATTCATGTACATACATTAAGCACTTACAGGACTCAACATACTATTGAAAAAATACATACACACTAAAATAACAAAATCATGCGGGACTGTGAAGACCCAGGAGAGGCTAGGAAAAACATCTGGGAGCTGTATTTTATTTAAAAAATATACTGTGCTTACTATCACCAGTGTTGACTGTATAATTTATACTCCATTGCTGTTGTGGAAACTTAGGCTATTGTTTAAAATTTTAGATTCTGGCTTTGCCTTGTTTTTGTGTTTTTAGATTGTCATTTTTTTTACGGGCTTTTTAAAGGTTATTTTTAAATTTAGTTTTCTATAATTTTATTTAGATGGTTTATGGGTTATAATTTGGAAGTACTTTTAATTTTTCCCTTTTTTATTTTTGGTACTGGAATAAGTTTATTTAACTGAAAATTAATTTTTCTATAGTTTAATATATTCTGAATATATTTTCCTCCCTCTACTCCTCCCAGCTCCCTATAACTTCCCATCTCCATCAGATACACTTCCCCTCTGTCTCCTTTCAGAAAAGAGTAGGCATCTAAGATACACACACACACACACACACACACACACACACACACAAATGCAAGATAGAAACCCTTACACCAAGACTAGATAAGGCAAGCCAACAAGACGAAGAGAGTCCCAAGAGCAGACAAAGTGATCAAATACATACCCACTCCCACAGGAGTCCCACAAACCCAAAATCTAACAGCCATAACATATACATACAGATGACCTGGTGGAATTCCCTTCAGGTCCCATGCTTGCTGCTTAGTTGCTTAGATAGGCTATATTCTCTGTGTATCGATTGTACATCCCCTCTGACTCCTAAGAGTACTCCATGTCTTCAATTGGATTTCCTAACTATGGAACTGGGGTGGAGGTTAATGTATACCTTCATCTAGATTTCCTCTATGCATAATGTTTGCCTGTGTGTTTCTGCATTGCCCTCATAAGCTTCTAGAAGAAGCTTGGCTGATAACGAGGGGTGGACAGGGCATCATTCTATGAGTAGACCAGAATATCATTAGGAATTATTTTGGTTCTACCCTAAGTCTCTTGGCTATTATGTCTCAATTTCTTGTTTCTGACCATCCAGACAGTGTAGAACATCTACTCCCTCTTATAGCTTAGGAATCAACTGAAATCAGACATTGGTTGGCAACTCCCACAAGTTCTGTGCCACCATTACCCCAGGACATCTTGTAGGCAGGACAGATTATAGGTGGACAGTTTTGTCGCTAGTTTGTTGTCCAGTTTTTCTTAGAATCACCTGCAGATTTCCTTCCCACATCAGACAATTAGATCATAGGGTCACAGGTTCAAGGAAGGCACCAGATTGACCTCTCCATGCTCGATTAGCTGTGTGGATGTTGTTCTAAGTGATGGGATTTTGCTGTCTATTTGCACAGAGCAACTTGATGTCTGTCAACATGAGTTGTTTGAAGAACTCCAGGGAACCCCTCATGAAACAACTCGAAATGTAAACCAGTCCCATCACTGGAAGCCTTGTCTAGCTGCAAGACATGACAAGTTCATGCTCCACATTCCCCATTTCTTGAAGTCTTCACTAGGCTTACCACAAGGAATGTTCCACTGCCCTAGGTTTCCATATGAACCCCATACTCTCCCTACATACTCTCTCTCCATTCCCCCTCTGATTCCTCCTGCTCCGTCAACACACACCTTCCACCAGTTCACTGGCAAAACCTATTTCCGCATCAGAGGAAAATGTGTTCCTATCCCGGCTCCTTTTTTTACCTAATTTTTTCTGGATGGATGGTAGCTTGTTCATAATTTACTTAACAGCTAATAATAAAGTGAACAAATACCATACTTGTCTTTGGGGGTCTGGGACACTTCAGTCAGTATATTTTCTAGTTGCATCCATGAAGTATTGTTTTTAAAAAACAGTTGAGTAATAATACTCCATAATATATATATATATATATATATATATATATTACATTTTCTTTATCCAGTTATCAGGTGAAGGACATCTAACTTTCCAATTTCTGCCTTTTATGAATAAAGGTGCAGTGGACTTAGTTAAACAAGCATGCTTGTAGTATAATGGCATGGCTTTTGTGTATATGACCAAGAGTGGTATAGCAGGGTCTTGAGGTAGATCATTTACCAATTTTCTGAGAAACCTTTGATTTGTATAGTGCCTCTACAAGTTCATACTATCGTCAGCAATAGAGCAGCAATTCCACTTGCTGAATATCCTTTTTTGTGTGATTGATCTTAGCCATTCTGACAGGTTTAAGAAGCAATCACAAAGCACTTTTGATTTGCCTTTTCCTCATGGTTAAGGCTATTGAACATTTGTTTATGTGTTTCTCAGCCATTTGAGATTCCTCTATTGAGAATATCTGTTTAAATATTGTACCTCATTTTCAAATTGGATTGTTTGGGATTTTGGCATTTAGTTTCTTGGGTTCCTTTAATTTTTGGATATTACTCCTCTATTGTATGTGAAGTTGGTGAAAATCTTTTATTTTATAGGCCAAGTGATGGTGTCCCTTACCTTAGAGAAGGTTTTTAGTCTCATGAGATCTCATATATTAATTGTTGATATCAGTGTTTGTGCTACAGGTGTTCTGTTCAGGAAGTTGTCTCCTGTGCCAGTGAGAGCAAGGCTATTCACTACTTTCACATTTATCGGAAACAGAAGGCTTAAGTTGAGGTCTATGATCCTCTTAGACTTGAGTTTTGTGTAGGATGATAAATGTGGATCTCTTTGCATCATTCTACATTCAGACATCCAGTCTGACCAGCACCAGGGAGCCGAGGCAGGAGAATTGAGAGTTTGGATAGCCTGGGATATTTAAAGACACGTTGTCTTTTTTCATGCAAATTAAGGAGGCAACACAGATATGAAACTCTAGCATAACATTTCTAGTTAAGTATTATAGAAAAAGAAAACAATTTTAAGTTTTTAACAAATTGACATTCTTTGAAAAGGTTTTGCTCTTGAGGGAAAATCAACTTATAACATAAATACTTCTAAGGTATTCTGCAATCCAGTCTGCAATCCAGTTCAGTAAAACAGATTGATTTTTATCTGTAAATTGTTATTGACTGTGAAAAGCAGCTGGTTTCTGTTACTAGAAATGAGAGCACAGAGCATTAGGCTGAGTAAACGTCTTGCCTAGTAAGCTTGTAGGGTGCTAAATTACGTTCAATTGGTGAGTAGTTTAATGATTTTTCTTTCCTAAGATGTGAACAATTGAGTGTGTCTCAAATGGTCTGTTTTACTGAGTCAAATTTGTAGGCAGCAAGCTTACAAGCCTCACAAAAAGATAAGGGAAGTCATAAAAGTGATGAGCCAAAGCAGATACTCAAATGGCAAAAGTGATCTAATTTATCTGCGAGCATTTAACTGAAATTAATTCCTAAATGATTGATCATATTCTGTGACAGCAACTGTAACTTCCTTTATGCATGAGTTAGAGTCATTCATTACAAGAATTATAAAGATGATCAATGGCTTGGGTTTCTGACAAGTCAATTAAAAAAAAAATTAAAATTCCTTGTGCCATTCCTGGAACATATATCCATAAACACATCAGACAACATAACTGAAATGCGTGATTGAGATATGCATTTACATATGACTCTATGAAGTGTTTGTACTCAGGCATACTTTGGTCAATTTAGCTGTGTGGATGTGAAACCATGCAGATGTCAGAGCACAAAGGTGGAAGCACATAACAAAGTTGACTGACTTTAACACATCTGTAGAGCTAGCATTAGTTAAGTGTTGAGAGTACGCAGTCAACAATAATACCCTCAACTTTGCTCTCAGGAATATAATTTAGTTGGGCTGACAGATAAATCCTCCATTAAATTGATATCATTTAGTGAATATTTACATATGCATGATGGGAACTGACCCTGTCATATGGTAGGCAAATTCTCTTAATTACAACACAGACACAATTTTTTTTGACAGTTTCTCTGCATGGTCCTGGCTGTCCAGAAACTCACTCTGTAGACCAGGCTGGCCACGAACTCAGAAATCTGCGTGCCTCTACCTCTTAAGTGCTGGGATTAAAGGCATGCGCCACCACTGCCTGGCCTGACACAAATTTTAAACAATATTTTTCAATAATTATGAGCCTATAGTTTCACATAGTAAGATAATTTATGAAAGCAAATATATTAAAATTATAAAAGACATTTGAAAAATCTCAGAAGAGAGATATTTATGTATCTAGAAGAGGATTCTTCTTAAGTTGATGCTATGTCATATCAAAACAGGTGAATATGGATGAGACAGTGACTCAATGTAGACAGAAAAGAGGGAACATAACATACAGCGGTGACTTATACTGTGAGTTCCATCTAGGATTAGGATTTGGCATGAAAACATCAATGGAATATGTATAGGCACAAAGATACACACACACATACACACACACGAGAGAGAGAGAGAGAGAGAGAGAGAGAGAGAGAGAGAGAGAGTGAACTCATAGATATCAGAGTCTTACACCTGGCTCCTGGCCACTATTTGCCACAATGGGTGTGCTTTTTGACTTACATATCTCTACCTCCATTGAGTTCTTGAACTCCCAAGTCAGTCACAAGCATCATGCAGGAGAGGGACTGAGATTTATATCCCAATTATTTGTATCACTGAGGCATGAATTAGGTTTTATATAACCCTTGTAGATAGCAGATTACTCACATGTTATAGCTTGTGCTGTGAGTGTTTGTGTGACCTATTTCCCCCATCTGTGTACGGAAATAACATTAGACCCACCACAGGCATAGAAAGAAACAAGCAGTTCAATGGATGTTACTATGCACCCTAAGTTATACTTAATGCTCCAACCATCTTCTCTTTTGCTGTTATATTTTCTACAAAGCAGAGAAATGCAGGACATGCTTTATTTTGTAAAACCCAAACTGTGCTTCCACCATGGAATATTAAAAGTAAATTTCAATGTAAATATTTTTTGTAGTGGACTACTCAGGTAAATATCAAAGTTACAAAAGCTAATACATATTAAATTTGAAAAGAAATATATGCACTATTAGGCATTGCAGACAGTATTTTTAACTGTGTTTTAAGCTAAGCACATCTGCCTCGTCAGTCAACTTTTCACCTCTTGCTCTATGATGTAAAGTGGAGATTATTATGATTGCATTACCTTTGAATTCATAGGATTCTCTGGCCCTCTGCCTTCCAGTTGGATCATATAACAAGTTGAGACATTTGTGATGCTGAAGAGGGTGGCATGAGCAATGTTCCTTACTATCTTTGTTCCCTTCTATACCATAATGGCTTATGGGTACTATTGGAATTAGAGTAGCAGAACAAACTCCATTTTGTTTTTAATAACCCATTCTAAGTTAACTTGCCCTTAGAGAGGCATGCCCCCCACCCTTGAGGTCTGAGAAAAATCACAAAATGTCCCTGGCAGTTGCAAAATAGATACAGCAGCTGCAGCTAGCTGATAACCATAGAGTGGGCTAAGAAAATATATTTTCATTCCCAGGTCAAGATACTCCTTTTTGATATATTCCTTTTTTTATGTTTTAACTAGGTGCTATAAACCAATTAGCTTAAAGGCTACCATTCCTTTACCTTCTCAGGTAACAGCAAGGCTTGGAAACCCCTGCTTGCTGTTCTTCCCTCTATAAACTCTCCTCCCCATAGACCTTGGAGCTGCTCCCCTTTACTGTTGCATGAAGAAGGTTTGCGGCCCAAGTTTGAGCATGAATCGTCTTGTGTTTGCATCAGAGTTGTGATTCCTGGTGGTCTTTATTGGGTTTTAGCAATCTGAGCACCACACTACTTTACCAGCAACAACTGCAAAGTGTATTTACTCCATTATTCCTAATTTCTTTATGATTTGGATTTGAATTGGTTTTCCTGATATTGAGCTATCCTAACTTAATTTCCCAATTATCTGCCTATAGCTTTTTTTTAATTTTTATTTTCTATATTCTATGTTTACATTCCAAAGGCTTTCCCCTTTCCCAGTTTCCCCCACCATACGTCCCATAATTCCTCTCCCTCCCAACTATTCCCCAATCATTCCCCTCCCCCACGATTTCTCTGTTCTGGGTCTACAAAACTGAATCCAATCTTTACAGGCCCATGGTCCTCTCCTTTCTTCTTCTTGGGAATCATTTGACTTGCTAATTGTGCCTTGAGTATTTAGGGTTTAGCTTTTAAATAAAAACTTTTGCAGGTTCTTTCTTCAAATCATCCAGTCTTAGTGTGCTATGTTATAATGCAGAGAATTTTTTCCTTTTCCTAAAACTTTACAGAAGTCAGAAATTGAAAGAGAAATTGTATTTTCTTAAGAAATGACAAAGATTCTTTTTATGCATTTATGAATATTCAGATCATTGACCAAATTACTCAAAGGCTCGGAAAGAGACGTGGTGATGAATCTATGAAAATGAAATTTTTTCCCTAGTGGGAATTTATGTTCAACTGAAAAGGCAGATATTAAGCAACTTACTAACTTACTAGAACATTAGTTACTCTCATGCCCTTTGGATGATTGGTAAGAAATTGCAGGCACATATAAAATAAAGTTATGACTTATTTTAATTTCAAGTCTTCAAATTAAGGTCTATAAAATTTTGTGATTGAAGTAAAAATAAAGAATAAAAGAGGAAGAATAACATATGAAAGAAGAATTTATCCCTATTAATGTCCTTGAATTGAGTATGAGTCTGATGTGTGCAAAGCATGAAAGGTGAGCTGTGACTGAGGCATGAAGTCAGAATACAGTATTAAAGCTCTTTTAATCCAGGAATAGCCTGTATAGACAGATATATAAGGCATATTGGATATTTGAAACATTTAAAGAAAATGAAAACAACTGATGCTCATATTATAGCTGCATATAAAAGTACAAGCTTACAGTCACAACAGAAGTTGATCAGTGAAATAGCAATTTGTAAATTAAAGATGATTATTTAGAATTTGGTATTAGTACATAAGAGATGATCCCAGATTGCATATCATAAAGAGAATTGACTATGTCACTGGTTCTCATACATCCCCTCTGGGTGGCTAATCCTGAGATGATGCTAAAAGCTTTAAAATTCATGAAACATTTAAAATGGATGAGAAGGATCAGAATTGGATGGTGGACAGCCTCCAGGTCATAAGACACAACAGATATCTGTGAAAGGAAATGGAAAGAGTCTATCCATGCAATCACAGCAAAACCTTCCAGAAAGCCTTGGACAAAGCAATAGAAGCATCTGCAGCAATGCTTCTCGATTAGTACCACCACAAACTGGATTGCTATACTCAGGTATTGGCTGGAGCCAGTCTTTTTTATTACCCCATCCTAAGAAATTTGTAGTTGGATAAGAGAGATAAATATATTACAAGTGCTATGATTAGAGGTTACTAACCATCTTTCTTCCAGGTAGACTGCTTCTCTTCTTAAAGAGATAGAGGGTAGCAGCACCATATATCCAGTGCTTCCACAATTTATAAAATATTTGATTTGAAGATTTATGAAATTAGCAAAGATGCCTATCTTATGAGCTACTAATCCATGTTAATAAATAGCCAAACTACATAGTTTCACAAAATATTTTCATTTATGTAAATGCAAAATCTTTTAATTGTTAACTGTATCATGTAAAATACCACCCTCTCATAATTATATGAAACTCCAACGCATAATTGTTGGATGAGTGAATTAGCTAACTCTATAAATGGTTTGTAATCCTTAATATTGGAGACAGAAGTCATAATTAAACGAAACCTATAACCCCTGTCTGTTACAATATTTGAGATAATCTCTGTCCTTAGGGTCTTATGTAAACATAACAATATAAATAATAGTGAACAGCAATTTGAATAAAGCTAACAGTTTATAAATGCAATCAGTTTCATCCTAGTAGTGAGGTATAAAAATACCCTTTCATAGATTTGCTTTCTGTGGCTTTATTTATTTATTTATTTATTTATTTATTTTTGTGGTTAATGGCTTCATGAAATTAATAAAAAAAATCCCAAAAACAAAATATTGTAAATTTTAGATTTATGCTTCTCTGAACAGTGTGGTTAAAATCTCATCCTATTCTACCATAAAGCTGGACCACTTCTTTGTCCAGCACATCCAGACTGTATAGCTGTACACCCATTGCTCTCTTAACAGCCCTCTCAGTTATCAGATGGTCTGCTTTGGTTTCAGATCAACTGTGTTTCAAGTAACTCTTATTTTACTTTAAAAATGACATCATGCTAAGTGAGGCAACCCAGTCTCAAAAGAATACCCATGGTATGCACTCACTGATAAATGTATATTAGCCTAGAATCTTGGAACACCAAAGACACAATCCACATACCAAATGATGTCCGACAAGAAGGAAGGAGTGGACCCTGGTGCTGGAAAGGCTCAATGCATCAGTGTAGGGGAATACCTGAACAGGGAAGTGGGAAGGGGTGGATGGGGGAACAGGGGCAGGGAAAAGGGCATGTGGGACCTTTGGGGGGCGGGGAACCAGGAAAAGGGAAATGGAATGTAAATAAAGAATATATCCAATAAAAATGACTCTAACAAATAAGAGTAATGATATGGACAAATAGTATAACAATCTTACTTGAAAAGATAATGTCTTAGTTAGGGTTTTACTGCTGTGAACAGACACCATGACCAATGCAAGTTTTATAAAAGACAACATTTAATTGGGGTGGGCTTACATACTCAGAGGTTCAGTCCATTGTCATCAAGGCAGAAACATGGCAACATCCAGGCCGGCATGGTACAGGAGGAGCTGAAAGTTCTACATCTTCATCTAAAGGCTGCTAGTAGAAAACTGACTTCCAGGCAACTAGGGTGAAGGTCTTAAGCCCACACCCACAGTGACACACCTACTCCAACAAGGCCACACCTCCTAATAGTGCCACTCCCTGGGAAAAGCATATACAAACCATAACATTTCACTCCCTGGCCCCCATAGGCTTGTTCAAACATGAGTCTATGGGGGCCATACTTAAACATAGCATAATGCAAAATACATTTAGTCCAACTTCAAAAGTCCTTGTAGTCTATAGCAGTCTCAACAGTGTTAAAAGTCCAAAGTTCAAGGTCCCTTTTGAGATTCATCCAATCACTTAACTGTAATCCCCCAAGCAAGACAGGAAACCAGCTGGGAAAAATCTATTACATTATCACTAGCTTCCTTTTTCCCAGCTCCTTCACTGTCTAAGTTGGCTGTCCTGAATCTTGCTCCTTAGACTGACCTTGAACTCAAGAGATCTGCATACTTGTCTCCTTAGCACTGGGATTAAAGGTGTGGTCCACCAAGCCTGGATTAAAGTTTTTCTTCACCTAGAATTTACTCTGTTCTAGGCTGGCCTTGAACTCAGAAATCTGCTTATCTTTGCCTCCTGGGTTTAAAGGCTTGTACTACCATGCCTGGACCTAAAGTTACCTGGGTGGAATCTTGCCCCAAGGTCGCCACTCCTTTAATTCAATATCCTTGAATTCAGCTCCATTTCACTTCCTGGAGTTCCTTTAATACTCAAACTATATATTTTGTACTTTTCCTTTCTCAGCTTGCTATGTTTGTTCAAAGTTCTCTTCATCAGACTTAACCAGAGAACAAAGTTGGGCTTTTTTGAGACTTCCTTTGCAGATGCAATTAATATAAATCTCTTTACCTTAGCCCTAGGGAGTCTCTTCAGACAATGGCAAAAAGCAGCCATGCTCTTCACCAAAACATCACAAAAACAGTCTCTCAGCCACATATTAAAGTTCTTCTCCACTGAAACCTCTTGGGCCATCAGGCCTGCACAGTTCAAATGACCCTCAGTACCACTCTCTTCCATATTCCTACTAGGCTGGCCCATTAAGCCCCACTTAAAGCATTCCATGGCTTTACAAATCCAAAGTCCCCAAATCCACATTCTTCCAAACAAATGCATGGTCAGGCCTATCACAGCAATACCCCAGTCCCTGGTACCAACTTCTGTCTTAGTTAGGGTTTTACTGCTGTGAACAGAAACCATGACCAATGCAAGTTTTATAAAAGACAACATTTAATTGGGGTGGACTCACAGACTCAGAGGTTCAGTCCATTGTCATCAAGGCAGAAACATGGCAACATCCAGGCCGGCATGGTACAGGAGGAGCTAAGAGTTCTACATCTTCATCTGAAGGCTGCTAGTAGAAGACTGACTTCCAGGCAACTAGGGTGAAGGTCTTAAGCCCACACCCACAGTGACACACCCACTCCAACAAGGCCACACCTCCTAATAGTGCCACTCCCTGGGAAAAGCATATACAAACCATAACAGATAATAATTAATAATTAAAGAAAAATATTTTGCTGAGGTTGCTAAGTTCCACAGGTGGAATAAATCATGAAACCTTGGATGAGAGAAGCGGAGATCCACACCAGCTTTCTCATTTCACTGTTTGCGCTTGATAAATTAAGTTATTCTTATGCATACATAGAAAAATATAGTGTACATAGGATATTTTATTGTAGCTTCTACATTCTATTGAGAGTCTTGGTATGTACACATTTTGGATAAGGACTATCTGCTGCTATTATAATTCCTATTCTAATATCTAAAACCAGATCATTTTTCCTTAGTAGTTATAGCCAATATTCACTATAGATGTTACTTTTCTATTAATGTGGTAAAACACCATGACTCAGAAAGCTTGTAAAAAACATAACAGAAAATAAACAAAAAGAAATCCATTTAATTTGGCTTACAGTTTCAGAGGGTTAGCGTCTGTGATGCCAGAAACAAGGTACAGCAAGAAGGTCACATCCTGATCCACAATCATTAGGCATATTGGAGCAAGAGGGAGAGATGTGGGGAGACTGTGAGGGACAAGAGTCTTTTAAAACTCAAAAAAGATCACATCTCTTAATCTTTCACAAAACAGTTCTACCAACTGGGGAGCAAGTATTCAAATGTGAATCCATGGGGGCCATTCTCATTCAAGTAACCACATTTGAGTGTAGAGATAGATATAATGCACATTTTAAGGGATATCTGCCTTCCCGCCATGTGTGATATTAGAGAGCCTGGGTAGACATTCCTAAGAGGATTGCATGCACGACTATTATGTGTTGTAGCACAATACAGACCATTTGTCCTGCAGGTTCTATGATACCTCACTATTGTTTTAACAAACTTTCTCTAAGCAGTGTCTGTGTGTGTGTGTGTGTCTGTGTGTGATCTTATATGCAAAATACCTCAAATATGTAAATGATAAAATGAAATTTTTGGTTAAACTTAAATCTGTACTTTTACTATTCTTTTCTTACTTCATTGATGGTATAAGTACGCATACTCTGTCACTTTTTTTCATTTTGTTTCAACAAATCTATGTTGATTTGTGTAACAAATTCATTAATTGTTATTATAGCTTAAGAATCTGTTTTATACATATACCATAATTTACTGATCTATACTTCTGTGAATGGAAATAAGGATTTATTGCCTTAGAAATGAAACTTTTTTCTTTTGGTGGAGGATTTTTTTTTTACTTGAAATCTTTTTTTTCTTTTTTCTTATTGGATGTTTACTTTATTTACATTTCAAATGTTATCCCCTTTCCCAGTTTTACCCTCTCCTTGAAAGCCCCTATCCCATCCTCCCTCCCCTGGTTATATGAAAGTGTTCCTGCCACTGTTCACCCCCCTTCCACCTCCTTGCCCTCAATTCCCCTATTCTGGGGCATCTGTCAAGCCTTCATAGGACCAAGGATCTCTCCTCCCATTGATGCCTGACAAAGCAATCCTCCACTACATATGCAGCTGGAGCCATGTGTACTCCTTGGTTGATGGCTTAGTCCCTGGGAGCTCTGGGTCTGGTTGGTTGATATTGTTCTTCTTCCTATGAGGTTGCAAACCCCTTCAGCTCCCTCAGTCCTTTCTCTAACACCTCCATTGGGGAGCCCACATTCAGTCCAATGTTTGGCTGCAAGAATCTGCCTCTGTATTTGCATGACTCTGTCAGGGCCTCTCAGGAGACAGCTATATCAGGCTCCTTTCAGCAAACATTTCTTGGCATCTACAATAGTGCATGGGTTTGTTGACTAGATATGGGATGTATCTCCAGGTGGGACAGTCTCTAGATGACCTTTCCTTCAGTCTCTGCTCTACACTTTATCTTCATGTTTACTCCTGTATTTTGTTCTTCTCAGAAGAACCTAAACAACCATAGTTTGCTCTTACTTCTTCTTGAGCTTCATGTGGCCTGTGAATTGTATCTTGGCTATTTTGAGCTTTTGGATTAGTATTTACTTATCAGTGAGTGCATACCATGTGTGTTCTTTTCAGATTGGGCTACCTTACTCATGATGATATTTTCTAGTTCCATTCATTTGCCTAAGAATTTAATGAATTCATCATTTTTAATTGCTGAAACATTTAATATTATTTCATTTATGCAGAAGTTCTAGCTTTGTGGTTTTGAGTTTCCCTCTCATAGCTACTATTTGGGTTTTAATTTATTAGAGTGAGTTTAAAGTATTTCTGTGAAATTCAATCAGATCAATATTATCTCTGTATTCGTATACATATCATCCATATGCCAACATTTATAATTTTATCTTAGTGTTTAGGACATAAATGTCAAGAACGTCATGCAGATTTCCCATGGGTTGTTATGCTAATATCATAGTCACATAATAGAATAACCTGTATGCAGTAATTCATCTTTTTCTCTTCTACTTCCAACATTTTTGATAATGTCCTTTTTCATTTTATAAAGTTAATTACTTTCTTAAATAATGCTATGTCCTCATAACACAAAACAATAAACCGAATCTACTCTACTGAATTTATCTTCTTTGATTTAGGCTGATTTAATCACCAGATATGAGTGGATTTTGTTCCTCAGAAAATGATACCTCCAAACCCAAAACTCATTTTATTCCATTAGATACAGAGAAACAGAGGTAAAGATGGGATTCGTCTAGGGTGAGGAGAAGACAGAGGTAGGGTGGGAGAACAGAAGAGAAAAGATGGGAAGAGAGAAGAGGTGTGATATATATATATATATATATATATATATATATGTATATATATATATGTGTGTGTGTGTGTGTGTGTATGTGTGTGTGTGTGTACTTTATGTATATACTTATTTATGTTACTTTTCATAAATGGCTTTTGTCAGAATAACACACATATACATTTGACCCCATCAATATGTATTGAAATGACATCTTCACTAAATATTGAGTTTTTAAATGTATAAATTTTACAAATAAAACAATTTTATGACTATTCACTTACAGAGAAAAATATTCTGTTCTATATGACTAGATGAGCTATCTATTCATGATTTTGATAAATGAGTGTTCCTTACACAAAAAAAATTTATGTGGGAAAAATTTAATCTATATTTTAACTTTGCATATTATCATCTATATACTTAACAGTGTTAATATTAAATATGGGAATCAGTATAAGAATGAGAAACATGGTTTTTAAGAAGATTAGGTGGCATATAGTCATTTTAAAATTATTTTCTGTGTAAATTTTCTTTTTTGTTTGTTTGTTATTGTTCAAGAGTCCATACCTTGTCCTTGATAAAGTGTTCTGAGATTCTAATAGAGGTCTTATTATTTGTTACTGTGTTGATTTGAGTTCTTACAAAAATTTTGGTATTTTTGGAGATAGAGGTGTTCATTTCTCCTGGGGGAGTAGAATTGCCCATCCTAGAATGGGCATGAGACATCAAATTCTAGAAAACAAAAAAAGTACCCAAAACTCTATAAGCCATGCAGGGAAGTTCTTCTATGGACATTTCTCATGTGCTTTGTTAATTTCAAAAAAAAAATAAAACAAAAAAAAACAAAAAACAAAAACAAAAACAAAAAAACAAACCACTTTTCTGTACTGTCTTCTACATATTGCTCAAACCCCAGAGACAGAATTCCATTCTTTGAGCTATTGTCTTGCAGAGTAGGGCAATAATTCCTGTTTCTATTCTTGTTCTCTCATATGAGGGCCAAACATTTTATAGTTTGAAAAGTATAACTAGGTTGTCCAATCAGAACAAAACATTTCTTCTCAAAGATCACAGAGCGATCACGCTGAACATTGAGTGCAGGTCTCCTCATAGAATTACATATGGGCTCTGTCTTCAGAACATTCCTGCAGTACATGGATTTTAGCTGATCCATTCCTATACTCAATGGTCAGCTCTCATATCACATGGCAACTGACTCAGACCAATTAAAGTTGATGTTGGAGAACACTTAGAGATGAGAGTACTTGGGCAACAGTGCAGAGAAGGCAGGAATATTTTCTATATTTAAGACCTCTGAAAAACTTTTAATTTCTGAAAAACTTAGTGAAGACCCGGGGGCTGGGTCAGATTCATTACCTGTTTGCACACTGAGACTTAGACTCAATACAAATGACATAGACATAATTAAATGCACAGAGGAGCTAGCTGTGCAAGCATAAGGAATTCCAACACAGTTCCTCAAAGGCATGTAAAGAGCAATTCTTAAATTTATCTGGAAAGGCAAAAAACTCAGAAAAGCTAATATAAATTTAACAATAAAGGAATGACTGGGGGAAATCACCATCCCTGACCTCAAGCTTTACTACAGAGCAGTAGTGATACAAAACCTACATGGTATTGTTACAGAGACAGACATATTGATCAGTTGGCTACTTCTACTTTCAAATGCAAAAATGCCTCCTCACTAATGATTCATAAGAAATGATACCCCCAAATAATTTTGGGGGGATAGTCTTCCATTTTTGGAAATAATTCTTTGTTATTAACATTCATACAGATCTTGCTTGGGCCAGAAGGCTGTTTAATGAGGTAAATAATGCCCTAGATTAATAGATAGACAGATAGAGCAGTGTTGCTGTGGCCTAACCATGAAAATTCTAAGAACAGCAGGAATAAAAGAAGGCAGCTCCAAGACCCAGAAAATATTTTCAACAAAATCATATAGGGAAAATTTCCAAACCTAATAAAAGAGATGCCTATGAACATACAAGAAGGTTATAGAACACCAAGTAAGCTGTATCATTCCACTATGTAATAACCAATACATAAAATCTACAGAACAAAGAATATTAAGAGAAGCAAGGCTTTCCTTATAAGCTACTGTGATGATGTGCAGTTGGATCTGCTGACCTTCTGTAAGCCTTGTATATGATATCATTGTAATGGTGACATTCCTGTGTGGATACAGGAAGTAGAGATTAATATCTCCCATGTGAAATGGCATGTTTGCACAGTCACTCATACAGAATAATGAAAACTCAATAAACAATACACTTATATGCGAAATAAATTTCTTTAGTCATTCAGTGCTTTTATCAACTTATCAATAAAGGAATAACACATTTATCATAATTCTAGGATAATGTATACCTTTGAACTATTTTCATACTATTAATATGTGAGAATTCTACTATGTTATTTAAATGAATCTACTTTAGAATCTTTATCAATAGGTGGTAATAAAATGCACATATTTCAATAATAAATGCCTTCTTGCAGTGGAATTTCATATGGGCTTAAATAAAAAAAAAATCTATTACCCATACAAGTACTCCTATGTAAGAATCCTTGCATGCAAACAAAATGTAAAGTGACAATAATGATGCGCCACATTTACAGAATAATTAGCTTTACTAGGATTAGAAAGTTATAATACAATCACCTAAAATTATGCATTGTTTAGTAAATTGGATTGTTGTATTATTACTCTATTATTACACTATTGTTATCCTTTAAACGAAAAATTACATTTTATTGTGGGATTTCATATTTAATTAAATACATATTTTATGTATAATTTTACAGAACTTAGAACTTTTGTTTAGTTCTACTTTTCTGAATGTATTTGATATTATGGTGTTTTGGAAAACTAAATGCAAATATCTCAGGGCTGTTAATTTTTGAGTATAGTTCTTCTTGCTACTTTTCTGCACATTAAGTATTTTCTTTTATTTTTCTTTTTTTCTTTTCTATATTCTTTGTTCACATTCCAAAGGCTTTCCCCTTTCCCAGTTCCCCCCTCAAAATATGTCCCATAAGTCCTCTTCCCCCTGGCCCATTCCCCGATCACCCCACCACCACCACCACCATTTCTCTGTTCTGGTATTCTCCTACAAAACTGGATCCAGTCTTTTCAGGACCAGGGTTCTGTCCTTCCTTTTTCTTGGGAATCTTTTGATTTGCTAATTGTGCCTCAAGAGCTAATTGTGCATTCAGAGCTTTTGGGCTCATTAATATCCACTTATCAGTGATTGCATTTCATGTGTATTCTTTGGTGATTGGGTTAACTCACTTAGGATATTTCCCAGATCTAACAATTTGCCTACAAATTGCATGAATTCATTATTTTTAATTGCTGAGTAGTATTCCATTGTATAAATATACCACATTTTCTGTATCCATTCCTCCTTTGAGTGATAGCTGGGCTCCTTCCAACTTCTGGCTATTATAAATAAGGCTGTTATGAACATAGTGGAGCATGTGTCTTTATTGTATGCAGGGGAATCCTCTGGCTATATGCCCAGGAATGATATGACAGGGTCCTCTGGAAGTGTCATGCCCAATTTTCTGAGGAACCGCCAGACTGATTTCCAGAGCAGTTGTACCATCTTGCAATCCCACCAACAGTGTAGGAGTGTTCCTTTTTCTCCACATCCTCGCCAGCAGCTGTTTTTAATCTTAGTCCTTGAGTTTTTAATCTTAGCCATTCTGACTGGTGTGAGGTGGAATCTCAGGGTTGTTTTGATTTGCATTTCCCTGATGACTAATGATGTTGAACATCTCTTAAGGTGCTTCTCAGCCATCCGAAGTTCTTCAAGTGAAAATTCTTTGTTTAGCTCTGTACCCCCATTTTTGACAGGGTTATTTGGTTCTTTGGGTTCTTTGGATCTATGAAGAATTGATTTGGGATTTTGATGGGGATTGCATTGAATTTGTAGATTGTTTTTTGTCAACATGGCCATTTTTACTATATTGATCCTGCCAATCCAAGAGTATGGAATATTTTTCCATCTCCTTAGAACTACAGGCCAATTTACCTTATGAATATTGATTCAAAAATATTAAATAAAATTCTTGCCAACTGAATCCTAGAGCACATCAAAATGGTCATTCACCATGATCAAGTAAGCTTCATCCCAGGGATGCAGGGATGGTTCAATATACAAAAATCTATCAATCTAATCCAGTACATAAACATATCCAGTATTAGCCTTCTGTCAGATGTGGGGTTGGTGAAGATCTTTTCCCAATTTGTTGGTTGCTGTTTTGTCCTTCTGACAGTGTCCTTTGCCTTACAGAAACTTTGTAATTTTATGAGGTCCCATTCGTCAATTCTTGATCTTAGAGCATAAGCTATTGGTGTTCTGTTCAGAAACTTTCCCCCTGTGCCCATGTCCTCCAGGGTCTTCCCCAGTTTCTTTTCTATTAGTTTCCGTGTGTCTGTTTTTTTGTGGAGGTCCTTGATCCACTTGGATTTGATCTTGGTACAAGGAGATAAGAGTGGGTCAATTCGCATTCTTCTGAATGTTGACCTCCAGTTGAAACAGCACCATCTGTTGAAAAGGCTATCTTTTTTCCACTGGATGATTGTAGCTCCTTTATCAAAGATCAAGTGACTATAAGTCTGTGGGTTCATTTCTGGGTCTTCAATTCTCTTCCATTGATCTACTTGCCTATTGCTGTACCAATACCATGCAGTTTTTAGCACAATTGCTCTGTAGTGCTGCTTGAGGTCAGGGATATTGATTCCCCCAGAAGTCCTTTTATTGTTGAGAATAGTTTTAAGTATTCTGGATTTCTTGTTACTCCAGATGAATTTGAGAATTGCTCTTCCTAGATCTATGAAGAATTGATTTGGGATTTTGATGGGGATTGCATTGAATTTGTAGATTGTTTTTTGTCAACATGGCCATTTTTACTATATTGATCCTGCCAATCCAAGAGTATGGAATATTTTTCCATCTCCTTAGAACTACAGGCCAATTTACCTTATGAATATTGATTCAAAAATATTAAATAAAATTCTTGCCAACTGAATCCTAGAGCACATCAAAATGGTCATTCACCATGATCAAGTAAGCTTCATCCCAGGGATGCAGGGATGGTTCAATATACAAAAATCTATCAATCTAATCCAGTACATAAACAAACTAAAAGAAAAAAACCACATGGTCATTTCATTAGATGCTGAAAAATCACTTGACAAAATTCAGCATCCTTTCATGCTAAAAGTCCTGGAAGGAACAGGAATTCAAGGCCCATACCTAAATATAGTAAAAGCAATATACAGCAAACCAATAGCCAACATCAAAATAAATGGAAACTTGAAGCAATCCCACTAATATCAGGGACTAGACAAGGCTACCCTCTCTCTCCATATCTTTTCAATATAGTACTTGAAGTTCTAGTGAGAGCAATTAGACAACATAAGGAAGTCAAAGGGATACAAATTGGAAAGGAAGAAGTCAAACTATCATTATTTGCAGAAGATTTGATAGTATAACTAAGTGACCCAAAAAACTCCACCAGAGAACTCCTACAGCTGATAAACAACTTCAGCAAAGTGGCTGGTTATAAAATCAACTCAAGCAAATCAGTAGCCTTCTTGTACTCAAAGGACAAGCAGGCTGAGAAAGAAATTAGGGAAACAACACCCTTCACAATAGCCACAAACAATATAAAGTATCTTGGTGTGACTTTAACCAAACAAGTGAAAGATCTGTATGACAGGGACTTCAAGTCTTTGACATTAAGTATTTTCACCTTCAAGAATTAGCCTTGTCTAATATCTCAGCCACTAGAAAATCGCTTAAAACTACCTTGCTCAGGGAAAAGTAAGAAAACCATATGTGTCTCCTCATGAATGACAACAGCAGTTCTATAAATATGATTTATTGCCAAGGACAAATCCTAATATATTCCTATCTATATTTTCTGTTTGGGAAAGGAACATATATATTCAGATATTTTAACAAAGAAAAAAACAACACTCTTTGCCTGTAGTCATTATGTGGCTAATGTGTTTTTGCATCACAATATTAAATATGCATTTTTCATACCTGAACTATTCAAAAATCAGATAATTTTGAGTAGTTCTGTGCTTTTGTGGGATTTGCTTGAAGTCACATTTAGGACATGTCTGAATTGTGTTTCTCTGGTCTACTGTTTTGGTTTCCTTAAGCCCATTCAAGCAATAAACTGAACCTGACAGAGGACTGTGTTTGATTCTATTTCCTGTGTTTCATTTTTTTTTTTTTGGTTTTTTCGAGACAGGGTTTCTCTGTGTAGCCTTGGCTATCCTGGAACTCACTCTGTAGACCAGGCTGGCCTCGAACTCAGAAATCCACCTGCCTCTGCCTCCCAAGTGCTGGGATTACAGGCGTGTGCCACCACCGCCCGGCTCCTGTGTTTCATTTTTGAACAGAGATAATTCAAATAAAATGTATTTCTGCCATGTAGGAGGAACAACATTATGAACCAACAAGTATCTCCAGAGTGCCCAGGGACTACACATGAAAGGACCCATGGCTCCAGTTGCTTATGTAGCAGAGGATGGCCTTGTTGGACACCAATGAGAAGGGAGACCCTTGTTCCTGTGAAGGCTCATTGCTCCAGTGTAGGGAAATGCTAGGACAGGGAAGCAGGAGTGTGTGGGTTGGTGAGCAGGGGAAGGGGAATAGGATTAGGGGGTTTTCAAAGGGGAAACCAGGAAAGGGGGATAACATTTGAAATATAAATAAAGAAAATATCTAATTACAAAAAGCATTTCTTAGTCCTCTTTAGTATCAGAAATTCATTTTAATTTCCTTCTATCCAGAAACCATCAAGATCATATATTTTGATATATTACATAGAGTTCCTTTGAAGGATAGCACATGCTCAACACTCTCTTCACTCTATCATCTTCACTTCCAGTCACCGCACTCAGAATTTGTGGTTATAGATTTTATGGAATAAAGAAGCTCTAATTGTGAGTCTTCATTGTTAATTAAGTTGAAGATATTCACCAAGTAAACATACTTGTGCATGAGTCTATGAACATGCTTTCAGAAAAGTTTAACTGGACAGAGATGTCCTGCCTAAATCCAGGTGACACCATCCCATGGGCTGACAGTCCAGCCTGAATAGTAGTGCTCAAAGTAGATGATTGTCAGCCTTCTGCTTCCCAGTGAGAAGTAGGTACCTCACACTTTGCAAAAAAGAGGTAGTCATCTTTTCAGCAATATCTACCACAACTCCCATGACATAGGCCAAGAAGAACCTTTCCACAAGTAGGTTACATCTTGCCAAGTATTTATTCATAGAGAACTCAATTAATGCAGCAGGCAAAACCCACAGTCAAAACATAGGCAAAGCTCTTTCTGGGGAGAAAAAAACAGGTACCTACTCTCTTCAGATAGGGGGCCCCTGAGAGAACAACAAGCAATATCACCAAAGTCCAACTCAGTGAAACAATGTATTTTATTGGGCTAACTTAGAGGACTATGGGTGATGAGTTACATACAGGAGCAGAAATGACTCAAAGACAGCTGCAGCACCAAAATTCATCCCAGCTTGGGTGACAGCCTACTGCAGCTGGAAATCTGGAACACACTGCATGGCCTTCAGGTAGCCCAACCACTGGAAAATATCCTTTCCAAGTGACCTTTGTCTATTTCTCTTCCAAGAAGCAAAGCTGGTTGGTCTCAGAGACTTCTTTGCAATTTGGTTTGAGAGTGACTCTCAGCAGTTTCTGTTGCTTAAAATGGCAGAGAGGAGCTTCAATGTACACCATAACTTTCAAGGAGTTCCTGAAGTTATTTTGTGTTGTTCTCCTTATGATTTAAGGAGCTTCTCTTCAGGATGGAATGTTTCAACCATAGAGAAAACTGATACCATTAAAAAACCTTAAAGAAGAGTCTGTCCATTGGTTGGGTGCAAATATCTGTATCTGACTCCTTCAGCTGTTTGTTGGGTCTATTGGAGGGCAGTCACCTGAGGTCCCTTTTTGTGAGAGCTCCATCGCCTCCTTAATAGTGTCAAACCTTGGGGCATCCCCTTGAGCTGCTCTTCCACTTTGGAAAGAGTTGGAGGGTGGACCAGGAGGGGAATAAAATCTGGAGTGTAAAATAATACAAAACAAAACAAAACAAAACAAAAAAAACCCTTAAAGTAATTACTCCTACTTAAATATGGAAGTAAGGATTCTGATATTGCTAAACACGGACCTTGCATTAGCCAATCTCCAAAGAATACCCAACAGTTTATGTCTCCTGTATTCATATACTTGTCTATTCCATAAAATAACAGATTTGTTATGTAGAACCAATAGCATATGTAGAAATTATTTTATGCTACCTATGAAAATATGTTATTTGATGTTTCTGGGTGTACTTTTTCCTTCTCACTCTCTGTGGCTCTTTCACTCACAGTGAGATCAAACACATGTCCTATTAGGTAAATAGTAACTAGGGATAAAAAAAGGAAAGTTTCTGGTCAATAGACCATATAAAATTCAATGTTGCCAAATAAATCTGTAATAGACTTTCAAGTACAACATCACACATTGGGTGTCATGAAAGACCCTGAAACTGAATTCTACTCTTGCTAGATTATTTTGCTTTCCCTTCTTAGGATGGAAGATTAGACGAGGTTCATGAATTCTCAGTAAAGGCTATACCACTGGGTTATATCTCAGGTCTTCAGCTTCCAGACTTTTCATGTAGAAACACAATGTTGTTTCAAGCTGCTATATTTCATAGAAATTTGTTCTCCAATAATATGGAATTGACATATTCCTCAAATAATGTTATCAGGCCTTGGTTATATACCTCTTTACATACCTTTTAGCTTTGATTATCTCAATTTATATCAACTGCAAATAAATACAAATGATGTAGTAATACTTTGTCACGTGATTTCTATACCTGGAGTTGCAAACAATAGCTTAACCTTCAAATAAGGCTGCTAATCTATTTCTTGTAGTGAAAGCATTGTTAGAAAAAGATCACTTAAATTTTCTCTGTTATTTCTCTGATACTTCAATCAAACACTTGAATAATGATTCTCAATGCCTGAAAACATACTATTTAGTGCTTTATGGAGAGATTTGACAACTCATGTTGATGTGGTAGACTACATATACTGTGGTTTGTATTTTTTTCAAATGATAAGCAATTATAGAGGGAAAAATTTAAAACTCATGCCTATACAGAAATATTTTTAATATAAAACTAACTCCAATTTACCTGTCTTATACCATTTTCCTTTGTGATAACTGTGTGGCTGTGGAGAAACATTGGTGTAAAATTATCCAAAATTTGGTTTTGTGACCATTCTTGCTAGATAAGTGAGCAGGATAAGATCACTTAAGAGATGAAATTGGTCCCATACACATGAATGCTTTTACTTAAATACATGTATCCAAGTGAATTAGAAGCCGTAGACAGAAACCTAAGTAATATGGTTACAATAAAATTCTATAGGAATACACTAAAGAGAAATAATCCCTGCCCTGAGTCCAGTGGAACTGGGACAATGAAAGAGGCTCACTAGCCAGTGAGGGGTGTAGTGGAGCTTCAGGTGGCATTTTGGGACAATAGACCTCTTCCCAAGTGTTACAGCTCTTATATGCCAGAAGCTATCAGACAATGGAGTCATTCTTGCACACATCTTTAATCTGGATAGGATTCTTATATACAGTTTTTGGGGTGGTTCAGGGTCTGACAGCAGGTACTACTCATTGGCTTGGTCTGAAAGCTTGGGGATACCTTATCTGCATGTGGGAGGGCTTGGTGCTGCTTCTAAATGGCCACACACCTGTGGGGTGGGGGAAGCTATGGGAGGCTGTTGCTAAGATAAGAGCCAGGGGCCCAAAGGGTGTGGGTGAACACCTGCTGTCCCTTTGCAGGCAACAAGCACCTGCTGGGTCTCCAGGGTTCAGTCAGGCTGTCTGTGCACAGCTTACCATCCCACAGGATCCCATGGAAATAAAGTTACAGGAGTTTGTAAGGCATTGCGTAGAAGCTAGGAACAGAGCCCATGTCTTCTGGAAGAACAGTAAAAGTTCTGAACACTCGAGTCTTCTATCTAAGTCTCAATATTTCTTCTAGGAATGAGTATCACAATGGTTACTTTGTAGAAGTGTTTGGATTACTCAATTAAAGGTGTTTAAAACAAAAAGGACTAAATACCCATTAAGGTTCCTTAGTATTGTAGTCGAGGTAGTTTTAGAGAACACATTTTTAGCCATTGTGTAGATAAACAAGAATGTTTAATTTATTTGTGTAAATAATATACAGTTAAGTAGAATTAACTAAGAAGAGTTTCAAGCCATTGTCCATTCATTAATTTTAAGTTATTACGATGTCAAAATTTAGTGTGAACATAACATGATTTTATTTATTATTATTATTATTATTATTATTATTATCATTAATTTATTTTTGGTTTTTCGAGACAGGGTTTTTCTGTGTAGCTCCGACTGTCCTGGAACTCACTCTGTAGACCAAGCTGGCCTTGAACTCAGAAATATGCCTGCCTCTGCCTCCCAAGTGCTGGGATCAAAGGTGTGTACCACCACCACCAGGCAATGATTTTATTTTTAATTACCAAGCTGGGATTCATTCTTTTCATTTTCCCAAATGAGATCGTGAGTATAAATATATATAGTGAAGGCTTTGAGATCTGGTCTCCGGAATTTCTATCTCGTGGGTGTCTGTAGTAGTTGACTAGTGAAATCTGAAAGCAATTGGTACCCTGTAGAGTTGCATTTCCTATGCAGGTTCGGGTATTTGCATTCTTATGTCTGCACTGTTATTATTTTCCCTTAGGCTGAGAAAGTTGGAATTCTTTATCTATTGGCTATAGGATGAATTGAAGTACAGTGTCAGGGTAGGCCCACTGTGATTCACGTCTGCCTTAATTGTGGTGACAACTACAGCACCTGGTCCTGAGGTATCTGATACCCATGACTAAGGTCTTGGTAGCTTTCCAGAGATAATCTTGGGCCCTCTGTCTTTCTCAATCTTATCTCTTAGTTCTTTCTATTTATGGATCTATTGTGTTTTGGTCTACTCCTTTCCTGGGACTAGCTAAGCTGCCTGGACAACCACAGAAGAATTGACTACCTTGCCCCTTTAGATTTAGCTCCTTGGCAAGTTGTCTGTTCAGGTGTTCCTGCCCTGAATCTCCTGAAGCTTTATTCTACTTGTTATTATCTTATTCTGCAATACTAAATGGAAGAAAAAATGGCACTTGAGAAATATTTTCTTACATAAGCCTCCTCGCCTGGAGCAAGTTGAAATGAGACAGAGTCAGACTCAGATATGGCTTTAAAGACTGATGGTCTCCAGCTGTTCTAGCTCTCTCATCTATACTAAATCTTTGTTGATCACTACTTAAAGGTCCTAAAAATGTTCTAGCTCTTTCAGGATGTTAAAAGCTGCTGGTTTACATGATTAACACCTGTACCTAATGGGCAGGGAGTTAAGAATTTCGAGGTTCTTTCAGCCTGCTAGTTGAAATGGCAGGAAGAAAAGGGGATACTTCAAAAAATGTGTTTTTCATTTACTCCTAAGTTCTGAAATGTTTCCTATGAAAGCTCTCTAAGAAAAAGGGAAAAGTGCAAGAAGATAAGAGTGGGTCAATTCTCATTCTTCTGCATGTTGACCTCCAGTTGAGCCAGCACCATTTGTTGAAAAGGCTATCTTTTTTCCACTGGATGTTTTCAGCTCCTTTGTCAAATATCAATTGGCCATATATGTGTGGGTTCAATTCTGGGTCTTCAATCCTATTCCATTGATCCACTTTCCTGTCACTGTACCAATACCATGCAGTTTTTAACACTACTGCTCTGTAGTATTGCTTGAGATCCGGGATATTGATTCCCCCAGAAGTTCGTTTACTGTTGATGATGGTTTTAGCTATCCTGGGTTTTTTGTTATTCCAGATGAATTTGAGAATTGCTCTTTTTAACTCTATAAAGAACTGAGTTGGGATTTTGATGGGGATTGCATTGAATCTGTATATTGCTTTTGGCAAGATTGCGATTTTAACTATATTGATCCTGCCAACCCACGAGCATGGAAGATTTTTCCATTTTCTGAGGTCTTCTTCAATTTCCTTGTTCAGAGACCTGAAGCTTTTGTCATATAAATCTTTCACTTGTTTGGTTAGAGTCACACCAAGATACTTTATATTGTTTGTGGCTATTGTGAAGGGTGTCATTTCCCTAATTTCTTTCTCGGCCTGCTTATCCTTTGCATATAGGGAGGCTGCTGATTTGCTTGAGTTGACTTTATAACCAGCCACTTTGCTGAAGTTGTTTATCAGCTGTAGGAGTTCTCTGGTGGAGTTTTTTGGGTCGCTTAAGTATATTATCATATCATCTATGAATAGTGATAGTTTGACTTCTTCCTTTCCAATTTGTATCCCTTTGACTTTCTTATGTTGTCGAATTGCTCTAGCTAGTACCTCAAGTACTATATTGAAGAGATATGGTGAGAGGGGGCAGCCTTGTCTAGTCCCTGATTTCAGTGGGATTGCTTCAAGTTTCTCTCCATTTACCTTGATGTTGGCTATCAGTCTGCTGTAAATTGCTTTTACTATGTTTAGATATGGGCCTTGAATTCCTGTTTTTTCCAGGACTTTAGGCATGAAAGGATGCTGAACTTTG
Organism: Apodemus agrarius; assembly: GCA_964023405.1. Lineage (NCBI taxonomy): Eukaryota > Metazoa > Chordata > Mammalia > Rodentia > Muridae > Apodemus > Apodemus agrarius. The sequence goes on along the minus strand of OZ030016.1, from coordinate 38,898,123 downwards.
TCAAATGCTTTTTCAGCATCCAATGAGATGACCATGTGGTTTTTTTCTTTGAGTTTGTTTATGTAGTGAATTACTTTGATGGATTTCCGTATATTGAACCATCACTGCATCCCTGGGATGAAGCCAACTTGATCATGGTGAATGATCGTTTTGATGTGTTCTTGGATTCGGTTGGCAAGTATTTTATTTAGTATTTTTGCATCAATATTCTTAAGGGAGATTGGCCTGTAGTTCTCTTTCTTAGTTGGATCTTTCTGTGGTTTTGGTATCAGGGTAATTGTGGCTTCATAGAATGAGTTGGGTAGTGTTCCTTCTGTTTCTATTTTGTGGAATAGTTTGAAGAGTATTGGTATTAGGACTTCTTTGAAGGTCTGATAGAATTCAAGGACCTCCAAATAAAACCAGACACACTAAAACTAATAGAAAAGAAACTGGGGAAGACCCTTGAGGACATTGGCTCAGGGGGAAAATTCCTGAACAGAACACCAATCGCTTATGCTCTAAGATCAAGAATAGACAAATGGGACCTCATAAAATTACAAAGTTTCTGTAAGGCAAAAGACACTGTCAAAAGGACAAATCGGCAACCAACAAATTGGGAAAAGATCTTCACCAACCCCACATCCGACAGAGGGCTAATATCCAATATATACAAAGAACTCAAGAAGTTAGACCCCAGAAAACCAAATAACCCTATCCAAAAATGGGGTACAGAGCTAAACAAAGACTTTTTACCTGAAGAAATTTGGATGGCTGAGAAACACCTTAAAAAATCTTCAACATCATTAGTCATTAGAGAAATGCAAATCAAAACAACCCTGAGATTTCACCTCACACCTGTCAGAATGGCTAGGATTAAAAACTCAGAAGACATCAGGTGTTGGTGAGGATATGGAGAAAGAGGAACACTCCTCTACTGCTGGTGGGACTGCAAGCTGGTACAACCACTCTGGAAATCAGTCCGGCGGATCCTCAGAAAACTGGACATGATACTTCCGGAGGATCCAGCCATACCACTCCTGGGAATATACCCAGAAGACTTCCCAGCATGCAATAAGGATACATGCTCCACGATGTTCATAGCAGCCTTATTTATAATTGCCAGAAGCTGGAAAGAACCCAGATGTCCCTCAACAGAGGAATGGATACAAAAATGTGGTATATATACACAATGGAATACTATTCAGCCATTAGAAACAATGAATTCATGAAATTCTTAGAGAAATGGATGGAGCTGGAGAACATCATTCTAAGTGAGGTAACCCAGTCTCAAAAGAATACCCATGGTATGCAGTCACTGATAAGTGGATATTAGCCTAGAACTTTGGAACACCAAAGACACAATTCACATACCAAATGATGTCTGACAAGAAGAAAGGAATGGACACTAATCCTGGAAAGGATCAAAGCATCAGTGTAGGGGAATAACAGAACAGGGAAGTGGGAAGGGGTGGATGAGGGAGCAGGGGAACGGAAAAGGGCATGTGGGACCTTAGGGGGGTGGGGAAACAAAAAAAAATGGAAATGAAATGTAAATATAGAATATATCCAATAAAAAAAGAAAAGAAAAAAAGAAAAAGGGAAAAGTGATTGTAAGAAAAGGAAGATAATTCTTGATCTTAGAGCACAAGCTATTGGTGTTCTGTTTTAGGAAATTCCTTCCTGTGTCCATGTGCTCCAGGCTCTTCCCCACTTTCTCTTCTATTAGATACAGTGTATCTGGTCTTATGTGGAGGTCCTTGATCCACTTGGACTTGAGCTTTGTACAGGGAGATAAGAATGAATCAATTTGCATTCTTCTACATGTTGACTGCCAGGTGAACCAGCACCATGTGTTGAAAATGCTGTCTTTGTTTTCCATTGGATGGTTTTAACTCCATCAAAGATCAAGTGACCATAGTTGTGTGGTTTTGTTTCTGGGTCCTCGATTCTATTCCATTGATCTACCTGCCTGCTATTGTACCAATACTATGTAGTTTTTAACACGATTGCTCTGTAGTAATGCTTAAGGTCAGGGATGTTGATTATGTCAGAGCTTCTTTTATTGTTGAAAATAGTTTTCACTATCCTGGGTTTTTTGTTATTCCAGATAATTTGGAAATTGTTTTTTCTAACTATATGAAGAATTAAGTTGGAATTTTGATGGGAATTGCATTGAATCTGTAGATTGCTTTAGGTATGATGGCCAGTTTTATTATATTAACCGTGCCAATCCATGAGCATGAAAGACCTTTCCATCTTCTGAGATCCTCTTCAATTTCTTTCTTCAGAGATTTGAAGTTCTTATCATACAGATCTTTCAATTACTTGGTTAGAGTTATACCAATGAATTTTAAATTATTTGTGACTATTGCGGAAGGTGGCATTTCCCTTATTTCTTTCTCAGCCTCATTATCCTTTGAGCATATGAAGGCTACTGATTGGTTTGAGTTAATTTTATATCCAGCCACTTTACTGAAGTTGTTCTTCAGGTTTAGGAGATCTCTGCTGGAAGTTTTGGCAAATGGGACCTCATAAAATTGAAAAGTTTCTGTAAGGCAAAGGATACTGTCAATAGGACAAAACAGCAACCAACAAATTGGGAAAAGATCTTTACCAATCCTAAGTCTGACAGAGGGATAATAGCCAATATATACAAAAAAACTCAAGAAGTTAGACACCACAGAACCAAATAACCCTATTAAAAATGGGATACAGAGCTAAACAAAAAATTCTCAACTAAGGAATACAAATGGCTGAGAAGCGCCTAAAGAAATGTTCAACACCCTTAATCATCAGGGAATTGCAAATCAAAACAACCCTGAAATTCTACTTCATACCAGTAAGAATGGCTAAGATCAAAAACTCAGGTGACAGCAGATGCTGTAGAGGATGTGGAGAAAGAGGAACATTCCTCAATTGATGGTGGGTTTGCAAGTTAGTAAAACCATTCTGCAAATCAGTTTGTCAGTTGGATATAGTACTACCTGAGGACCCAACTATATCACTCCTGAGCAAATAACCAGAAGATGCCCCAACATGTAACAAGGACATATGCTTCAGTATGTTCTTAGCAGCCTTGTTTATAATAGCCAGAAGCTGGAAAGAACCCAGATGTCCCTCAACAGAGGAATGGATATAGAAAATGTGGTACATTTACAAAATGAAGCACTACTCAGCTATTAAAAACAATAAATTCATGAAATATGAAATGAGTGGTAGATGCCTGCTTTCTATCTCAGAAGCAATTAACTCAGGACACCAAAGGCTGTCAGAGTTCTCAACCTCTTAGAATGTGCTCTGAGTGGTAGATGCCTGCTTTCTATTCAGAAGCAATTAACTCATGACACCAAAGGCTTTCAGAGTTCTCAATGTAGTTTTGATTAACAAAGAGAAGCTAATAGCAGCCCCACTGTAAAATAGCTTTGTAATTACTAATATAACTTTAGGAATTCTTACAGGATCATCATTAAAGATTAAGAAATTATGTATTTATCTATATACAAATATATAGCATGACTTCAAAACAGTACATAATCATTGTTCTGCCGAGATCTGCTCAAAATTTGTTGTATATATACATGTACACACACACACACACACACACACACACACAAGGCATATTAATAGCAAGAATGCTTGTGGTCCACATAAAAGTGATTCTAGTAGAAAATCTCACTTTCCCAGTACAGTGTGGCCTAGGAAGAGAAATATTGCCAAACTTTAGAAAGTTCTGAAAACTGTATTGTCACCCCCGCCAATAAAGGGCTACCTGCATAGTTTATAGCCAAGAATCACTCCCTTTGCTTCCATGAATTCACCTTGTGTGTCCAATGAGCCTGAGGAAAAGAAGGTCCAGTGGCAGGCCCAAAGAGGGATCCAGCTCAAGGAGAGACCCCAAAGGACATATCATGACTACCATGCTAAAGACCCCAAAAGCAGCTGAAAGAGGCAGATGCAAATATTTTCACCCAACCAATGGACAGAAGCTGCTGACCCCTGTAGTTTTATTAGGGAAAAGCTGGAAGAAATTGAGGAGGAGGGCAACCCTGTAGGAGGACCAGCAGTCTCAACTAATATGGACCCCCAGATCTCTCAATCAGTGGACCACCAACCAGGCAGCATACACCAGCTAATATGAGGGCCCCAACACATATATAGCAGAGCACTACCTAGTCTGTGTTTCATTCAGAGAAGATTCACCTAACCCTCAAGAGACTGGAGGCCCCAGGGAGTTTAGAGGTCTGGTGGGCTGGGTGGTAGGGACATCCTCGTGGAGCCAGGGGTATGGAGAGGAAGTATGGAACAATCAGAGCATGTACTGGGAGGGGACTAAAATCTGGAGTGTAAACAAACCCAGTTTAGTAAAGAAACCGAGGGGGGAGGGGGAATGATTGGGGAACAGTTGGGGGGGGGAGAGGAACTATGGGAACTATGGTGCGTGGGAACTGGGAAAGGGGAAAGCCTTTGGAATGTAAACATAGAATATAGAAAATAAAAATTAAAAAAATAATAATAATAAAAATAAATAAATAAAATGTGAAAAATATTATTTTATAAATCTCCTAAAAATTTACTCAAGCTGCTGCCAATTCTCTGTACAGTTCATGAATGGAGAAACCCATTCTCTTCTATATCTTCAGCTCACCGGATTGTCAACATTGCCCTGCACATTCTGAGATGCTTTTAAGACTGCTACATTTTTTGCCGTAAGCAATGAGTCCAGATTTGCTTGATTCACATGCATGTTTAGATCTTAGGCCTCGAATATCTGACTTAAAGCAAGTGAACATTTCCCCTTAGAATACTACTTACATCACTTTTCTCTGAACAACAATAGAATATCAGCTGGATTGTTTGTGGTTCTAAAGTACTATAACAATTAAATTGCTTGTAGTGAGATTATATATGTTTTTAAAATATATAGTACTATTTTACTTTTGAAATTGTAATAGACTTAGAAGTTTTCTTCCTGTTCTTTTCTCTTTACAAATCCCTCTGTATACCTTCTTTCAAATCCACAGACTCTACTTTAATAAATGATTATTATATGATTTACAAATCAATAGGTATAGAATTATCACAAATAATTGATAAATTGGGGCATTGTCTATTTTTTTAAAACATATTTTTACACCTTTGGGATTTAGTCTTAAGGTTCATTTAGTCTTAGTGTTAATTCCAACCATTCACCAATCACGTATAGAAGAAAAATTATCTGTTGGCTTCCTTTCCCTAATCACCATAAGCAATCAGTCTGCAGGTCCTGCTATCACTATTTAGTGACTACAATTTTGATCTTTTACTAACTCATGAGCATCTCCTATAAATGTGGCCATAACTAATGACAATTAATTGTTAATTTCTCTTCCCTGCCTTTTGAGTTATTATTAAAATATGAATGTCACAATGAGGTCTTAAAATATTAACTTTAGCTTAACTGTATAAAACTCCTATTTTTCTTCTAAGTACTAATCAAAGAAACATATCCAGTGTAAGTAGAAATGATAGAATAAATTCAGAGGCCAGTACTATCAATAAAGTGTATATGAGTGTCAACCTGATACAGCTCAAGGGGAGACCCAAGGCCTGACACTATTACTGATGCTGTGGTGTGCTTACAAACAGGAACCTATCATAACTGCCCTCTGAAGGGTCCAACAAACAGCTGGATCAGAGTCACATGCAGATATTTACACCTAACCAATGGACAGAAGCTACTGACCCCTGTGGTTGAATCAGGGAAAAGCTGGGTGAAGCTTAGGAGGGTGACCCTATAAGAAGACCAGCAGTCTTAAGTAACCTGGACCCCAGGATCTCTTAGACACTGAGCCACCAAGGCAGTGTACACCAGCTGATATGAGACCCCCAACACATAAACATCAGAGGACTGCCAGGTCTAGACTCTGTCATAGAAGATGTACCTCATCCTCGAGATACTTGAGGCACCAAGTTGTGGGGAGGTCTGGTGGAGGTGGGGAGGGTTGGAGATATCCTCTTGGAGATGGGGGCTGGTGGTGAGGAGGAGGTATGGGATGTGGAGTAGTCAGAGGGTAGATCAGGGTAAGAATAAAGTCTGGACTGTAAAAAAAAGATTAAAGAAGAAAGAAAGAAAGAAAGAAAGAAAGAAAGAGAGAGAGAGAGAAAGAAAGAAAGAAAGAAAGAAAGAAAGAAAGAAAGAAAGAAAGAAGGAAGGAAGGAAGGAAGGAAAGAAAGAAAGAAAGAAAGAAAGAAAGAAAGAAAGAAAGAAAGAAAGAAATATTGGGCTGGAGAGATGACTCAGTGGTTAAGAGCACTGAATGTTCTTCCAGAGGTCCTGAGTTCAATTCCCAGGAACCAAATAGTGGCTCATAACCATCTGTAATGGGATCCAATGCCCTCTTTTGGTGTGTCTGAAAACAGCTACAGTGTACTCATAAAAATAAATAAATATTTTTTTTGAGACATGGTTTCTCTGTGTATCCCTGGCTATCCTGGAACTCACTCTGTAGAGCAGGCTGTCCTTGAACTCAGAAATCTGCCTGCCACTGCCTCCCAAGTGCTGGGATTAAAGGCATGTGCCACCACCGCCCAGCATAAATAAATATTTAAAAAAATAAAATATTGGTACTTAATTAACACTACTGTTTCCTCTTTGTTGTATTCATTGACAGTGATATGTGTATATTCGTGTATATAATGTTAGTTGGTCATCTTTACATACCCCTGCTGCCCCTTCTCATCTCCATTCCCCTTCTGTTGAGGCACTGCCAAACAACTCTCCTTCAACTTTTATATCTTCTTACCAGTTCCATTGAGTTTAAATTGAGTTTCAGTAGAGGTTTTTTTGTTCATTTGTTTGTTTGGTTGGTTTTTGTTTGTTTCTGTTTGTTTTACCTGAACATAGGTGGGAGGATATTTACTGTAGTAAAGGCAACTTTTCAGTTACTACATCATGGAAAATAAAAGGATACCCTCTCTATCAGCAAACATTAACTATCAACAGTCCCATAGGAAGGCTTAAGGCATCATGAGTCCCTCCCACTTCTATGATAAAATGTTGAGCGAGCACAACTTAAGGCAAGATTGTACAGGTAGTGACAGCTCAGTGAGTTCCTGAGTTCACCAACTGTGTCATGTCCTAGAGTGATCTTTTTGCAGCATACTTCTCAAGCCTAATTGCTGTCCTTTAACCCTGATCTCTGAAGTCTTGGAAAAAAATGATATAAATGACTGAGACTCTGACTTCACTTATTCTTGAGTTATTCAGAGTTAATGATTCTCTTCTCTAGCCACTGCCTACACCATCTAAAATCTTCTCTGAGGAAAGCTGAAAGCATAACTCATCTATCAGGATAAGCATAAGTATTTAGAAGGCAGCTTGATAACATGCTCATTTGACAACGTGATAGTATGTCTTCCTCTAGAGCTTATGACATATCCAGCCATGGTTTCTTGACTAGATCTATAGTCACAGGCATGGATTTTTTTCCTGTGAAGTGAGACTCAAATCTAATTTAACAGTAGTTGGTTGGCTTCATCAAAATCATGCTTCATCAAAATATTGTGTCAGTAAATATCTCTTACCTGGCAAATCAATATTTTAGCACATAGGGAAGGAAGTACAGTTGAGTACAGTTGAGTAAGACCATTTAGGGCTTTTGCTCCATCAATCTATTTAGTGCATTCCAACACAAGCTATCCAGCAGAGGGAAAACTTCCAGCTCAGTCCCATATTGATTTCTTGGGAGGTTCTACATCTAAAAATGTATGTTGTCATTAAGAATAACAATTTGGTTTAGTACATTAAAAAACAAATTCTGAATCTATATAATGAGTCAAGAAACAAATGATGTAGAAAAGTTACAGTTTGTTAGTCTAAAAAACTCTTGTTGGAAGCTTAATATTATGGATTAATTTTTAATTTGCGTGGTGTGATTGTCAGCTTTAATTACCAACTTGACACAATCAAGAATCACCTTGGAAGAGGGTCTTAATTGGGGATTATCTAGATCAACCTGACCTATGGGTGTGTCTATAGGGGATTATCTTGAATTAATAATTAATGTTTGAAGACCTGCTCATTAGGGCAGCAGCATTGCCAGGTTTTAGAATCTGGGCCGAGTAGCATGGACTCAAAGCTGAGTTCAATGGGTAAGCATCAGCTAGTCTCTCCTCTCATCCTGTACATGCAATGAACTGCTTCACGCTCCTGCCTCCACTTCCCTGCCATGATACACTGGAAGCTGGAAGCAGGGAACCAAATGCACCCTTTCTCCTTGGAGGTTGCTTTTTTGGGATATTTTTACTACAGCAATAATTAGTCTAGGAGACATTGTCTAGCTTCACTGATGATATTTATGTTGTATTTTAAAAATATATCTTCCAGTATCTCTGATAATTACTTCCTACATTGTTAGAAACATTGATTTTTAACCTGTGTGCTTTACAACCAACCTATGTAAAATGTAGAGTTGATTTACAAATACATTTCAGCTCATTTTAAAACCTTACTTTGCAAAACTTACAAAACAGAAATTGTTCCCAGTACTTGTAGGAGGTTCCATTCTGAAAATGAGTTAACAAATCTAATATCAATATCTGAAGATATGAAATTTATGACTATATGAAATCTATATATCTTATTTTATGGAGGACATGTTAATTTCATGAAGATTTCTGATTTTAATTTGAAATTTATATTTAAATATTTATTATAATCTGTGTATCTGCATGTATGTATATACATATATATGGGTACTCAAAACTCCTCCAGGAACAAGTATTAGATCCCTTGGAGCTACAGGTGCTCAGAAAAGGCAGCAAGTCCTCTGAACCTCTGCATCATCTCCTCAGCCATGGACTGTGTTATATTATATAAATGATTTAAATGACATTATATAAATGCTTTAACTGACAATATTAGCTTAGCTTTTGTTTATATACTCTCTAAAGTTATATACTCTTAAATTATACATTTCTATGAAATTACTCTAAATATATAAAATTGTACTGTAAGACAAAACAAATATTTTCATCTTTTGTCTATGACTCAGTATAATACAATGGAAATGGAAACTGGGTGAAATTGGGGATCTGAATAAATACCCTATCTTTGTTTAATACTTGGGAGAACTAAAATCAATCTGCTTTCTACTGATTATTTATAACCCCTAAAATTATTTCATTCAGGTTAGAAATTCTGAAACACCCCCTCTTTCTCAAATAATGCAATTTTAGTATTATCATAAAAAACATTTGTGTTCTTTGAAAAAATATGTACATTGACACAGAATCCTCAGGGATGATATTATAGATTTAAGTCCTGAAATAATAACTAAATAATTAAATCCTGGTGTAGTGGAGCACATATTTAATCTTAGATCTTAGAAGGCTTAGGCAGGCAGATATCTGGGCCTTGAAGGCCAGGTCCACAGTGACTTTCAGGACAGTCCAAGGCTACACAGAGGAAACCCTGTCACGTAAAACAAAAGACAAATAAACAGCAGCAATGAAGCAAAACATGCATAGAGTTTAAGTATTTAGAATGAGGACATGTACCAGCACTTGTATGTCCATTACAACCCCAAAATCCTTACCACTGGCTGGAAGAGTTTGTGTGTTTCCTGCCTCCAGTCAGTCCTTCTAAACAAACCTCAATAGCTCATATTTTTTATTCTTCTGATTTCCAGCACCTTAAATTGAGTATTGCTTGATCGAATACTTAATGAATATGAATCACATGGTGTGTACTTATTCTTGTGATTCCTTTGGCTTGACATGCTTCTCAAATTCATTTTTGTGGTGTGTCTATGCATTATTCTCTGTGCACTGACAAATAGCAGCACAATTAAGTACTACAGCAGCAGCAATATTAAGTACTACACAGTTTGTAAATCCAATATTCTGTTGGTGAGACATTTACCTTATTTCAACCTTGAGGCTAATATTATTATGCTTGCGATGGAAGTTTTAAAAATCTTTGTGGGCATGGATATTTAATTTCTTGGTCAATAACTAAGAAAGTACTAGCTTGGTAATGGGGATATATTTACTTTCCTCATGAACTGTTAAGGATCTTTTACGAAATGATTGGGCACTTTTATATTTCCATGAACAGTGTATGGAAACTCTAGCTCATTAGCTTGCAAAGTTGTTAAAAAGCATTATACAAAGGATAAAGAAATGCCACCTTCTGGGCATGGGGCTGCCCATGGTGGCTCTCAGGGCCACCACATTTGCCAGTATTAGATCTGCAGCAGCCTGAGCCTGTCATCAGACCCTCATAGGTTGGAAAGGTTACCCCATGCTGCAGAGAGTTCTTTGAAACAGTCTTATTCCGCACCAAACAGAAGAAATTTGTTATTTTGTGATATTTCCAGATTTAACCATTATACTTAAGTCTAATAACCTTATCCAAGTTAATTTTGTACATGACCCAAAATTCAGAGACATGCAGAAAGTTTTTAATATGTATTTATACTCATCCAAGGAAATTTTTTAAAGTCCTCTTGTTTTCCCCTCTTTAATTCTTTTGAGGAACTTTATTGAAATCATCGCCTCACCCCTGTTTGTGCATGTGTGATGTTTAAACTAATTTGTGATGAGTACAGAAGCACACAATTGGCCAAGATATTAAAAATAAGGGACTAGAGAATGTTCTGTCCTATTGAAGAAATATATATCATACCCTTTTCTCTAAATGCTTTGGATCCTTGTCGAATGTGGAGGGGGTCAGAAAGAGTATAAGAGCCAGAAGCTGTGGGTGATACAATAAATGGATATTATCTTGACACAGCAGGGCAAACTGCTTCTATGAACTCAGCATTTGTGAGAACATGCAGAAGACCTGTGTAAGTTGAAGCCATTGCAGCTGTAGCATGGAAAAAAGGAGTCTAACACAAAATTCCACCCTTTGCACTGCCTCTACTGGTGATAGGAGAGAGAATGGGGGGCAGAGGGAGATGGAGACAGAGACACAGAGAGACAGAGAGACAGAGAGAGACAGATCCTGAACAACCATTAGAAGGCTACACATTGAGGAATATTGGGACAACACTACTGTTCTCTATGACTTAAAAGAAAAAAATGTGTCCATACAATTGGGCTGATTGGGGTGATCAAGAAAGCTTTGGGAAGTGATGTGGAGGTTGAGTATGATAAAAAGGATTGTATGAAATTATCAAAATTAATAAAATATTTCAACAGATTTTGGTTTTGTGTGTTTTGATAATTTTTAAAAAAGCAGGTTTCAGAATCTACTTTACCATTATATCCTAATGGAGAGCTAGTATATACAATAACCACTTAAGATTAATTCTAGTTTCACTGCTTAAAAGAAATGCCAATATGATCTTAGAGAGCTAAGCAGATGTCGATTCTCTTTAATTAGAAAAATGCATTACTAAGTATGCAATATTAAGAAAATAATTTTTAAATAAAGGGGGCAACTACATTTGATATGTAGAATGTCAAAACTACTCATAATCAAATAAATGGACAAAAATCTATTGAAGAGTTTTGATATCTCTGTCCCACCAGTACATTTCCATGTTTGAGGACCAAGGAGAAAGTGGATGCATTTCTTCTGTCTTTAGTTTTTGAAGCATCTTTAGGCCTTAGAGAACAGTTAGGTTGCCCAAAAGTTTCTTAAATTCCATATGATGATTTTAAAGCATTACTTCATGATTGCATTTTTGTATGCCCTTCCTCTGTATGTATCTCCTTCTTTTGTGCAATGCAGTACATGTTCCCTGTGGATACAAGCTCAGTCCTGTTGCTCTGTTGTTGCTGAGTCCTGTTCTGTTCCTCCCTGCTGCTGCAATTTGCTTATTGCCTGCATCTTATCATCTACTAATTCTGTAGCCTCTCAGTTTCTGGCCAAAATTTGATAATCTGTTAGTGCTGGCATGGATCATGGATCACCTTCCACTGTGTTTCCATTTTAAACATTTTGAAGGTAATGGTTGTGTTCATGTAAGGGGTCTTTAACTGCTTTTCATATTTTTTTAACATAAAACAACATTTTTCTAGGTATGTTAACTGGGAAATGTAAGTATTCAGAAAACAAAAGTTATCTCTTTTCTTTCTTTTTATGTGTTATTTAAAAACTTTCAAGATTGCAGCAATAGTACAGAATCGTATACTAAATTCCATATATTATCGATCCATCCTCAATTTTAACAAATGTGCAATGTTTTGTCCAAATACACCTGACAGTTCTTGTTTTCCATCCAATTAATTTAATTACCACCCACTATCTCATTTCATCCACAGTATTTTATGATAAGAGATGAGGAGATTGGAATTTGTACTAAATTAATTGTAATTGCATCATACCTACAATAATTTACAGCCATAATCTTGCATCCCATAAATTCATTTGAGATTGTTTATCCTGCTGATAGCACAATGAATTTGTATGGGAAATAATTAAAGTTCTCAAAGCCAAAAGATGCATCTGTCATACATATTTTTAATTTTAAAGACTTGTGTAGTTCTAATTACTAGAAATTTTATGAAAATTTATTTTGGTAAATTTATATAGAAAACAGTCAATAAATTTCCTATCAACATTCTCACTACATGAGATGAGTACTAAATAGCAAAACTGCATTTAAGAACATAGATTTTAAATATATAGATATATTTAAAATTAAACATTAGGTCATTTTTCTTTTTCCCTTTCCTTCCTCTAATTCCTCCAACATACCTGCTCATCCTTTTAAAAATTATGGTCTCTATCTCATTTTTAATTTTTTATTTATTCTTTTCTCATATATTACAAACCAATTGCAGTCAGTTTCCCTTTCCCTCTCTCTTTCTACTTACCCTCTCCTAGTTTCCACTGTTCAAATTTCCACAGGAAGACCATGCTATACATATATGCAGAGGGTCTAAATCAGTCACATGGGGGATCCCTGGTTTGTAATTGAGTTTTTGTGAGTCCCTATGAGCCCAGGTTATTTGATTTTGTGGATTTTCTTGTGGTGGCTTTGACACCTCTGGTTCCTATATTCTTTTTTCTCCCTCTTCTGCTGATCCCCTAAGCTCCACTTTACCTTTCACTGTGGGTCTCTGCATCTGCCACCAGTTGCTGGATGAAGTTTCTCTGATGACAAGAATTCACAATATTCACCAGAATATTATTAAGAATAATCTCTTTCTCTCTCTCTCTCTCTCTCTCTCTCTCTCTCTCTCTCTCTCTCTCTCTCCCTCTCTCTCTCTCTCTCTCCCTCTCTCTCTCCCAGCTATATTTGGTTCTATGCTATGTTTCTGGGTTATCTGTCCTGTCCTAGTACTTCAGGTAGTATCAGAAGTGTAGTATCTACTGTAAAAATTTCAGGCTGAGCAAGTCAATGGTTGGCCACTCCCACAATTTCTGAGTTACATTTATGCCAGCATAACTTAAAGGCAGGAAAAAATTGTAGGCCAAAAGTTTTGTGGCTGGATAGGTGTCCCAATTCCTCCACTGGAAATCCTGGCTAGTTATAGGAGATGGCCAGTTCAGGCTCTGTATACCCCATTACAAGGAATGTTATCTAGCGTCTCCTTTGTTGATTGCTGGGCGTTTCGATTGCACTGTTTCTAGCTCATTCCCAAGTTGTCTTCAAATTCCAGTACTTTCTGTTTCCATCCTCCCCAGTCTGATCTCTCCATTTGTTCTTGTCCTCACTGACCCCAAACCCACCCATAAAATCTATTCTATTTCCCCTTCCCATTGAGAATCATGAATGTCTCCTCAAGCACTCCTAGTTACTTAACTTCCCTGGGTCTGTGGATTGTAGCAAAGCTATCCTTTAGTGTACAGATAATAACCACTTATAATTGAGTAAGTGGTTCTGGAGAACAAGAACAAATGGAGAGATCTGTGTTACTTCACTCAGTATGATTTTTCTAGTTCCATCCATTTGCCCTCCAATTTCATGATGTGATTCTTTTCAACAACTTATTAATAATTTTCTATTGTGTAAATGTACCACATTTATTTTTTATTCTTCAGTGAGGGACATCTAGGTTGTTACCAGTTTCTGTCTATGAACATAATTAAACAATTGCCTTTGTGGTAGGATAGTGTGTCCATTGGGTATATGCTCAGGTGTGGTGTAGCTGGATCTAGAGCTAGATTGATTCCCAATTTTTCAAGAACCATGGCCTCTATTATTTTTATTGTTATTCTTACATATATATGTGTAATATGTCTAATCTACACATTCAATCTAAAAGTACACATTGATAAGTGCATTTAATGTTACTGGTATTGGTACAATTGCAGGCCTGGCTACTTGGTATTATTGCAAATCATATACTTCAGACATCATATGCTTCCAGGAGGACATGAGCTAGCTTTGAACTGGAAGTCCCTGAATGAGAATTCAGAGGGAGAAAATAACCAATTGCTCTTGCTAGCTGTAATGTTTGTGAACCACAAGAATGAGCATTATGGCATGATAACCCTAAGTGTAGAGTAGCAGCATTGATTTCTTGGTACTAATCAACAGCTTTCTAACTGGACATGAAGCCTGCTCCAAAGAAAGAAAATCATGCCTGATGCTGGAAACCCAGACAATTCTTCAGGCCTAGTAAGGTTATGGATCCTAAAAATAATACAATTTTATATAGGTGTTCTACTTATTATAAAATTCTAGTCTTGGATAATTTAATAACTATCTACCTAAATATAATTTCTTTCAATTTTCCCCAATACCATGTCTTCTCATATTATCATTATTATCTGTATATCTTTCCTCCTTTCCCAAATTCATGGTCTCTTCCTTTTAAAAAGCAAACTCACCAAGTTAAATTAATATTTAACATAGTTGAATGGACATGGGGCCATATTTGGGCATCCATTTGTCTTATGTTTTTATTGTTTTAGAATCTGATACATATACTATACTATAGATCATGTACTATAATCTGATCAAGCCCATCCCTTGTTAATTTTCTTCCAATTTCTCCCCAACCCTCACCACTATTCTCTTCCACTTTCATGTGTTGTTTCTTTATTTTTGATTAAAAAAATAAGCCCACTGAGTCTAAACAGTTTTGCCAGTATATACCTTGGGCATGGTTGTGCACCCTTAAAGAACACTAACCCTGCATCTCTCAACAACTCAGTTATAAATAGTTTCTCAGATAAGGATAGGTCCTAGTAACCACCTTCTCACTCCATAATGGGATTCTTGTCTGATTTTATTTTGTGTATCTTGTCCATGCTGCCCAGTGAGTTCCTATGTTTAAGTATCTCTAATGTGCTCATAAATCATTGTTTTATTGTAGTCATCCACCACCTCTAGGTCTTATTTTCTGTACCCTCATTTGCAATGACCCCTGAGACGTGAGAGAAGGTATTATGATATATATGTCCTATTTAGGACTAGTCACCACAGTTACTTATTCTCTTCATGGTCACTACTTTTTGGTACTGCTGTTGTCTGCTGGAAATCCTTCCTGATGAGTACTGAGAGATACACTAATCTATAGCTGTAATGATGAGTCATGAGGAGTGAGTCTACTATTATGTCTAATTAGGAAGACAATAATGGCAATGATTTCTTTCCCTAAGTCCTATGATGGCATATCTAGCCAGAGATTATATGCCCTGATAATTGTGACAGACATGGAGTCTGCTGCAAGCATCAGGACTTATATCCAACCAGAAAGTAGTGGTTTGCTCCCATAACATTCATGCCATTACAGTACCAATAAAAATGGACTGCCAGGATATTTGCTGTTGCTCAATGCTTTCAAAGCAGCATAAGACTAATGATTTCTTTTCTCCTCTGGTAATGTGCATCTCACTGTCCAGCACAATGAAAACTATCCAGTATTGATGAAGCATGATGGTCAGTACAAACTTGATTTCTTAATGTTCTATAACTCAACTATGTGTTGTCTCAGCACTAGGGTCTTATCATCAAGTCCTGGAGAGGAACTAAGAGCAACCACAATAACCTGTAATATTTAGGAGTCTGTGGGATGCTACATCTCAGGAGTTTCAGAACAGGTTATTTATTATATTACCAAAAACCACCATCATTTGAGTGAGCAGGAGCCCAGAGAATTATTAAAATAACAAAAACAATAAAAATTAATTCCCAGTTATATATATGAAACAATGTTCATATCTAGAACTCATGAAAAAATAAAAAACTTAAATATCAAGCAAACAAGGAGCCAGGTTAAGCACTGGAACATGCAACTAAACAGACAGAAATGCAAATGGATAAGAAATATTTTTAAAATGTCTAATACTATTACCCATTAGCAAAAAATAACTCATAATAAACTCATTTTCAAGATATTGAAAAAACGACTTTAGAATCATAAGGAAGGACATGTAATTCATCTCATTCTGTAGATAAAGAAAGTATGGCTGAGAGAAATGCATGGCATCCTCACCAGCAGGTTAGCAAGGATTTATGCTCTTACTTCTGCAGTCTTTCTAGTCACCAGAGGGAATCTGCTTATGTAATGGTGTCTAGTGCATTAGCCACACATTTATTCTCCAGCATTTATAATAGAAAATAGAACTATTAGAAATCAGTAATTAACACAATTTCCAAGGTGATTATTTTGAAGGAATAAAAAAAAATAAAACAAAACCCTTCACTTTCTTACACTTCTTTGAGTTAATATTCATTTTGTTGAAATGATCCACCTTTTGAGAATTTTGTACATGAGAATTCATTTTACATAATTTCTACTGCTCTCTCTACACCCTGCAACTCTTCCCATGTTGTATCTCATATTCCCTCTCAAATAAATTACACAGGCACACAGACACACAGAGACACAGACACACACACACACATACACACACACACACACACACACACACACACACACACACACCTATGGAGAAAGAGGGAGAGATACAGTGACAGAGACAGAGATAGGCAGAAACAGAGAGAGAGAGAAAGACAGAAAGAGCCAAGAGCCAGGCAGTGGTGGCTCATGCCTTTAATCCCAGCACTTGGGAAGCAGAGGCAGGCAGATTTCTGAGTTCAAGGCCAGCCTGGTTTACAGAGTGAGATCCAGGACAGCCAGGGATACACAGAGAAACCAAACCAAAAAAAAAAAAAAAAAAAGAAAGCAAGAAAAGAAAGAAAGAGAGAGAGAGAGAGAGAGAGAGAGAGAGAGACAGACAGAAAGAAAGAAAGAAAGAAAGAAAGAAACAAAGAAAGAAAGAAACAAAGAAACAAAGAAACAAAGAAACAAAGAGACAGAGGCACAGAGTGACAGAGATTTAGTGCTGTTATTATGTGCATGAGTGCATGAGTTTAGGGCTAACTATTTTAGGTTGGATTATTATGTTATGAGCTCTTTGCTCGAGAAAAATAAATTCTTCCTTTGTGAGAACCCATTGGTTGCCTGTGGATAATTTAGGGGTAGGATTGGAGCTATTCTTTAGACTAGTAAGTAATATGTAAGAGATTTTATTTAAAAAGGTTGTCACCTTTGACTCTGACATTTCTACTTTACATGAGCTAATGACAATGGAGTTAAGTACTTCTTTTTTCTCTCCCTCCAGTAAGGTGTTTGGACTGAGTTCAGACTCTGTAAGCATTCAAGAGAGGAGTTAAAAACCTTCTCAATTATAACTCTACAGTGTTAAATAGATATGAATGCATCTTTTATTTCACAATACTCATTCAACAAAATATAAAAAGCCGATTTCCAAGGAAAGGTAGCATTACATGACTTTTTTGGAGAAATGGGGAATGTTTTCAAAGCTAGTACATGAAAAGAATGTATAAATTATAACGAAAGTAAAAACAAATCTGTCTTAAGGATGGATGGTAAAAGTTGCATATCAGTCCCAAGGAACTTGTAACCATTTGAAAAGTGTGGAGCCTGCACATAGAAGTGAGAAGATCTACCAGGCCAAATGTTGTGAATGACCATCACTACATAAGATTTTTTCCCAACTATGTACAGAGTTTCATATTTCTCTTCATAGTTCTATTAACAGAATAATTTTAATCTAAAGAAGCTCCTTTGAAATAATTCTAAACTACTCTGACCAGGTGGCACTTTTAATCCAGTTATAATTTACAGTTTGTAGCAAGTGTAAAGCTCTTCACCCCGATTCAAAAATAATGCCATCACTTCATTACTACAGCTGATGCTGTGTGGTTACATTTTCTTAGTGGCTACAGAACCTATTCATACTTTAAATTCTATGTATGTGCATAAAGTTTCAGATATCCTCTTGAAATAGAGTGTCCAATTATTTTATATGTTTGTTAAAACCAGTGGCAAAATTATACTGACATAGACTTACCTTTACAGGCAAAAAATTTAAATATAGGTTTGAAAGAAATAAAACGGGTAATAGTTACTTTTTTTTCTTCTTGGCTAATAGCACCAAGTTGGCATTTGAAGAAAATTTCAGTTCTTTTATAGTGGAATTCTTTAACACTAGAAGCCTTGTCTTACCATCTCATCTGTGCTTCCTCAGTGAAGTAGTTCTTTATGTCACTGAGCAGAAAGATAGGTATTTCCAACATAACCTCTGAACTCATATAGATACCTTGTGATCCTGAGTACAATCTGTTTGCATATTATTCTAAAAGTTCTTTTTAATGTAGTACAAATCTTTTTTACAAACCAATTACTGGATATTTGATCTTATTAATGAGATTACTATTTAAAGGAAATAGTTATATGTTAATATCTAATCAAATGAATATTATTGTATTTGTAGAATTAGATTTTAATTAAAAGGATCATTGTATATTTTTTGATGGAGGAACCATTGATGAATGGGAATACTAATACACTTTTAAATTGGTAATACATCTTAGTTAAAATATAACAAGAAGTTTCCCCAGAATTGTTTTTCCTATTTCCAATCTTTCCCATAATATTCTTGCTCTGCTTAAATTTATGAATTCATTTTTAAGAATTTCTGATTGGTTTTTTTTATTCAAGAACTCTAACAATGTATTTTAGGATTCTTGATATTAGATTGTCATCATGTTTAAAATAAAAACAAACAGTTTTTACATAATCAATTCATGTTCAAGTGTATTTTTAGCTTACTCCAGTTAACCAGTGTTGATTACTTGAAAAATTAATGACAATTTGGCTTCAATTTTACTTCATGGAGAATTCAGAAGCCAGGATACAAATTTCATTATTATGCATTTATCTCAAAAAGTATGTTCTCTCAATAGTTGGCTAGTCAGCTAGAGACATATCAAATTGGACAGTTTATAATAAAGAATTCACTTTATGTGACCTAAGTTTAAAAACTCTATCTTCTGCGCCAGAAGGAAAGTGAAATTTTATTGAGATAATAAAAAAAATTAAAAATTAAAGACTCTTCATAAAAAGTATAATTGTGCCTATTACTCAGCTTCCCACCTGAGAATACCTGAAAAGTTAAGTCTCCATGTACATTAAGTGAAGACTGGATATAATGGAATACCACTGATTTAATAAACATTTTACTTGGACAATAGTTACAGCATTGGAGAACAATTTTCTTCCAACTGAAAACATAATGGTTATTTTATTAAACTTGAACCATATATGAGAAATAAATCCAGCAATACTTTCAAATTAATTCCTTGAATTACTCTAACTCAAAGAATCAAGTATTTCTATGAGAAGCAGAAAATTCAAATACCAGTTTTACCAATTAACAAATGATTATGAAGAAACAACTGCAAATATTGAAATGAGCTAGATATTTTCCAAACTAAGCCTGCATGATCTTTACTTGAACTCTTTATTGGTCCTGGTTGTACTCTGTCCACAATATTCACATAAGATTTATTTCTTTTTGTAGAAAAACTCCCAAACTGGAGCATTCTCTGAACACATGACCCACTGAAAGTTTCAAGTCACTATTTCAATATTTCCCAAAATATTCCGCATGACAAAATGAAAATGAATTCCCATTCCTGCCTTTCAGTTCTTTCACTGCAGTTCTGTCTGTTATCACATAGTCTTCATTTGTGCCATTGAAAAGTGAGCTTGAATTTTAATATCAATTCTTCAACATGTTTGGTTTATGACATATTTGTAGTATACCTTAAGATTTTCTTAAGATGGAAATCTCCACCATTTGTCTTTGTTTTCCATTAACCCATGGAAAACCTAATAGCACCTAGGAACTGGATTTGAAGTATTTTTTTCCTATAAGGATCATATCCTTTTCTTTAATTTTTAATTTGATAATCCTTTTAATCCTTTTGGCTCTACTCCTGTGCAATATTATTTAACAAGAAGGTGCTATGAATAAAATAGGATGCAAATACCATAGAATCTGTAGAAAGTTCTCTCTCTCTCTCTCTCTCTCTCTCTCTCTCTCTCTCTCTCTCTGTGTGTGTGTGTGTGTGTGTGTGTGTGTGTGTGTGTATGTATGTGTGTAACAAGGAAAAGATGCTATGAAATTTATAGTGAGTAAGGGGCTTGCAAGGAGGAAATAATTTTCTTTCTCTGCAATTAAATATGCTGTTAAACAGATCAGCACAGGTGTGCAATGAGTAACCATATTTCTGTATCCACACCTATTCTGTTGCTCAGAAATCTCTTGCACTTGTTTCTATATTATTTATATTGTTATTGTAAGAACCCTGTCAGAAACAGCAGGCCAGCTCCCCACAACCAAGAATTGGGGCTCACAGTAGGACTGAAACTTTCCATTCTGCCCAGGACTGCCTAGGGAAGGATAGATTTAAAAAAATGGCCTAAACAGAACCACTCTGCCTAGGGTGAGGCCAGAGAGGGAAGTGACTCTCCAAAAGTGACAATGCCAGGCAATACCACAAATACCTCAAGGTAGGCAGGACAGGGCCAAAGGCAGAGACAACCTCCCATCTGAATAGACCAATAATTTTAAATGTTGCTCAGGGTAGCCAATTGCAGTGGTTCAACTCAGGTGACCACTCAATTCCCACCAAAATGTTCTTAAAAACTGTGTGCTTTGTGAGTTCAGGGTTTCCTTTTGCCTGAATGCTGGGGGACCCCAACCTATGTTGGAAAAATAAACCTCTTGCAGATTGCAGCGATTCTGGTCTCTGTGGCCTTATTGAGTGTGTGTGTGTGGGTCTTCTGATGGACTCTTACATCATCACTGAGGTTAACCACTTCCATCTATATGATTATTGGTCTAGAGGTGTCAGTCAGAATCTCACTTATGGGTACACAGCTAAAAACAGTGATTTCTCTTTCCTAGAATATGACAATTTTGAATAGGTTAGAAGTAAAGATTAGTCTGCACAAGCTATGCATTTTACAGCAATGAGGATAAATTCAAAACTGTATTATTTCCTTTGAAGTCACTAAATCTGAGTTATTTTGATTAAATAAAATTTAAAACATTATTTCTACTTACATGAAATTTTTACAAATCGAAATACTGTCACTTTCTGGATATAGTAAACCAAAACTTAATTCCAATGTAGTTAATGAATTAAAATAGAAAGTCATAGCATAAGAAGCTATTAACATGTTAGCCAAAATTATAAATAGCTTGTTTGTAAATCTATAAAGCATGAGTTGTGTTTGATATGTCTTCTAGACAATTGGAAGTAATGACAGGTTTAACATACCACTTATATGATATAAAATCCTTTCCTAAACATTAATACATTTTAAATGATTTCGGCTCTAAGCAGTCCAACCAAAAAATATAATTAACTCTTAATAATAAAAGTACCAATCACAAACAAATTTAACTTAATGACACTACTTAAAAGTGTAGAATTCAACAAATTAAACAAAAAATATAGAAAATAAAAAATATCAAAAAATAAGGCTTCTCTGAACATAAGAAATATTTATTTAATGTAGTGGGTTTGGCCTAATGCTGCTTGTATTATAATGTTAATTTTGGCTCCCCAAACTGCTTATATAAGTGCCTGCATGTAAGACTGTTGAATAGTTTGGGTCAGCAAAGTTTGAATGAAATCTACGTCTTTTCTATTGTTATGATACAGAATCTGGCAGGACCTTATACTTTTACATAAAAAATTACTATGGCTTCCGTTTTAGCTTTTGGTGCGTGCCATCTAAACTTCATTCACAAGGAAGTCCATACCATCAAGATCTGTAAGCTACTCGGCCTGATTAGGACATTGTAAAATACTAATCTCCAAGAAAAAAGCTTGAGTAGAGGTTACTCGAGGGGAAAACACCAAATGTTGACTGGGGTTCTGCTTCCAATTGGACCATTTAACAGTTATGTGAATGCTAAGTTACCCTGAATCTCAGTCATTAATAAAATATTTACCAAAGGTAGTGGGTTTGGCCTAATACTGCTATTATAATGTTAATTGTGGTTCCCCAAACTATAAGAGTGCCTGCACATCAGACTCTGAGGGACCCTGCCCCCGGCTGTTACTAATTGGTAAATAAAGATACTAGCAACTAATGACTGGGTAGGACAGAGGCTGGACTTGTAGGATTCTAGGGATTGGGAGACAAAGGAAGGAGGAAGGAGGAAGGAGGGAGATCTGCCACACCAGGAGAGTTGGAGCAGAGGAGACACCATGCCTAAGAAGAGTGGAGGACTGGGAGACATAGCACCCAGGTGAAGGAGTTGGGTGAGTGTGCCCCAGTTGGGCAGTCCTCTGGGTACAGGGCACTCAAGTAATAATTTGTGATTATCAGCAGGAGGTGGATTAGCTACATGGAAGTTAGGAAGTGGCCCAGCTATTGCGCTGTTTAAGGCATATCAAAATAAAAGGCTGTGTCTGTGTGTGTTTCGCTCAGGAATGAATCGAGGCGGGTAGTGAACCTGCCGCCGGGAATATTGCTATGACTTCACGTATCTTTCTTCTAACTGAAAAGTTCATTGGACTAATATAATGTTTGGGAGAGTGAACTTGTATTGTTTAGTATCAAAATAAGAGTGATCATGAGAGCACAGAGGTGTCTCAGAGAATAAAGATGTGTGCTGCCAAGCATGGTGACCTCAGTTTGATGCCTGAAGCCCACATGGGGAAAGAACAGAACCCAATCTCCTGCAAGTTGCTTCACACCTTCAGGTGCATGCTCACACACACACACACACACACACACACACACACACACAAAAAAAAAATCATGATTGTCCTGGGAGCTTAATGTAAAACACTAAGATGTAGGTGATATTTTGATACACGTTGTGGGTTTGGGATTTGAGATGATGTTTCCTTGAACTAGATGGAGCTGCTTTTACTTTTCAGGAGAGTAAAAGCCCCCTTTAATTTTCCTTCCTGGTAAAGAGTTAAGGAGAAAATGTTATCTACCAATGACAGCAGAGAACTTGAAGCATCTACTTTATCTCATTATTTTTATCTTTGTGTGTGTGTGTGTGTGTGTGTGTGTGTGTGTTTTAAAAGTACATGCTTTTGTTAATCAGTATAAATGATCTAAAAATAAAGACCAGGCCTAATTATCACTAAAGTTAATTAGGGAACATTTCTTCAGTAATTGCTTATGAATTTATTCTCTGTCTCCTTTTGTGTTCACAGATTGTAATGGGACACATATAGGGGCATTTTTGTTGACCAGTCCCATCACTAGATAGCCATGGAGCAGAAAGCACCTTGGACCAGGGAGCACTCACACTGCAGGCATCCCAGAAGAAAAGATAATTGTATTTTCCAGGTACAACCAGGCAAGTGTACATGTGAACCCATGATAGCACAAGACCTGATTGACTCAAGCCATACAACATTTCAAGGAGAGGAGAGGAAATGGGAATCAAGTCCCATTCTTAGTGTAGAAGTAATTCACATATGGTAGCTGGGGATGGGGAGAGAAAAACAATATTCTTTAATGAAGTGACAATGGGCATATCAACCACACTGAGTGGCAGGTGCCATGCCCAGCAGTAGGTTGGGCCACAGAAAGTGGACAGTATGATTTTTATTTATTTAATTAATTTTAAGTGGGGAAAACAAATTGACTTGGGAGTTGAGAGATGATCTGTGGGTAACTGACAGAAGGAAAAGAATATGATGAAATATATTGTATGGAATTATCAAAAAAACATTATTGTGAAAATGTTAAAGAATACTAAGGAAGATTTAGAAGAAGCAAGATACTACAATGTAATAACATATAAATGATGTGACATAACTTAAATTAGAGTTGGTATGGAGACCATTTTTATTAAAATTTGATTCTCATCTCATATAATACTACATGCTGATCACAGTTTCGCCTTCCTTCCTCTCAGCACTCCCTTACCTCCTTTCTGTCCCAGTTCCACATTCCCTCCATTTCCCTTCAGAAAACAGCAAGACTCTAAGAGACAACAATAAAGCACAAGAAAACAAGATACAATAAGACAAGGCAAAAGCCCTTGTATTAAGGCTAGACAAGGCAACCCAGAGGAATTTTGCTACTAAGAGTACAAGAGTCAACTATAGACCAGCTCCTACTGTTAGGAGTCGCACAAAACACCAAGCTAACAGCCATAACTCACAGCTGTAAGAGACATAGTGCAGACCCACGCAGACCCAGTGCTTGAGGTTTCATTCTCTGTGATTTTGTATGAGCCCTGCTTAGTTAATTTAGTGGGCTATTAGTGTCCTTGTTCCCCTCTGCAATCATCCCTTCCCTCCTCTCAGAAGTTCCCTGAGCTTTGAAGGGACGACTGTGATAGAGACCTCCAGTTTAGACTCTCTCTGCATATGTCTTGCTGTGGGTCCTTTGTGGTTCACTTTATCTGCTTCCATCTGCTGGCAGAGGAACACTCTCTGAGAATGACAAGGTAATGACCTGTGAGTATAACAAAATACCATTAAGAATCATGCCATTGATATTCTGTTTGTTTCTTTTTTTGCCTGTCATTTTTTTTCCTGTAAAATGTAACTAATGACAAAAGGGATGAATATCCATTTGTGGAGTCAAGTTCAAAGGGGGACCACAATAATTATAGTCATAAGGAAGTACATATGAAATAATTTGAAGTTCAGTAGCAAGCTCAGCACATTTGAAGAACCAGAAATCATTCAATAGACCTTGAGGGACAAGTGAGACCTAAGTAGTGGTCTCACATTGTGGTTTACCTCATAGTTGAAGTACTTAGAGGGACATCAAAATTTTTAAAATAAGAATATTTTACTCAATTTGAGTTTTTGCTTTCTTTGCTTGACGTCAACTCAGTGGTGCTATAAATGTTGAAAGAATCAAAAAATAAAATAAAATAAAAGGAGGGAAACTAATAGAAAATCCCTAGAAATGACTTGAAGAAGGCCTTTTAGGATGGTTTAGAGAGATAATGGGAGCTTTGGTTAGGATGGGGAAAAGAAAGATGCTGGAGTACATTTAGGAAGAAGAGTTCAGGGAATTTAGTGATGGATAAGCTAAGGAGGAAAAACAGCACTTTAGATAAATTTCAGAATATTTAAGACATGTTGATGTCCTTTTTTATAGGTTTTTTATTTAATTTTTATTTTCTATATTCTATGTTTACATTCCAAAGGCTTTCCCCTTTCCCAGTTCCCCCCCACCATATGTCCCATAATTCCTCTCCCCCCCAGCTATTCCCCAATCATTCCCCCCCATACCAGTACATTTTCTGTTATTGGGTTTAAGATAGCAGAGACATAATCTAGAAAATATTATGCACACAGTCAGTTGATGATAGAAATTGTAGAGATGATGATCACTTAGGGTGATATTTTAAGTCAGAAAAGAAGTTCACCATGAAAAATTTTTCTGAGGAGCATGAGAAAGCTTATGGAATGATTAGGTGAAAAGACAGAGTAGAAAACCATTATAATGAATTAACACTTATAAATTTTAAAATGTATTTCATACAGAGGTTAGGAGTATATAATCTAGAGCAACACCAGCTGAATTTGAATTGTGCTTCTATATAGTATTTAGGATTGGAAAACAATAATTCTTCCCAACTACTGACTTCATTTTTAAAAGAGAACTTATCTTCTATTGATAAAGATTTTGTTATCATTTGTTTTTACAATGCCTTGCACTTAGCAATTAATAGCAATTAATTCTTAAAAGTTAGTGATTATTATCAATTACTTTATGTAGTTCATTTCTTTGCTAATAAGTTTGTTCCCAATGCCACTCCATTTGCCACTGGACTGAACACTGAACATAGAGTGTTGATTTAAAAAAATGTACTTTTGAATATAGAAAATAAAAATTAAAAAAAAAGAAAAATAAAAAAAATGTACTTGTATACATGAATCTATATTTTGTGCCAAAACTATCCTATTGAAGTATTTTTTTACATTAAGGAAGCATTAAAAACTGTTTTGTAAAGAATTAAAGTGATGCTTGCCTCAAATTACTAGAGTGAAGGATATTTTCAATGAGGAGCACATAGCCTCAGATTAAGCCAGAGCTTATCTGACTATCCCTGCTAATACCTGTGAGCACTGCAACCAAACAGCAAACTTTCAGAAAGGCCTAACTTAAAGACCCTCATCAACACATCAAATCCCCCAAATCCCATCATCCTTTGCTGTCTGTATCTCCTCGGTCATGCCCTTACTTTAGTAGAGTGTGTGATACTGTGATCTAGCTTAGTCAGTAGAAATTCTTATGGATTTGTTGAGCTATCTTTAAGTGTAGGCATGATTGTCATTATTTTTATTATAGACCCAAGCATACTAAACAGAATATTTGCTGTGCTCTCTCAAATATTAATTCTGTTTTATCTCTATTGCTTTTGGCACAAAATAAATATTTTTTCTCAACTAATTTATAAGTATATAATAAGTTTATACGTATATTGCATTTCAGATTTCAAATGGTCTTTCCTAATTTGATTAAACATGAAGTGCCACTTGCTTTAAATCTCACATTTATACTTATATTGAATATTTATGTTATCCCACTTTGATTAATGTTACCAGGGATACTAATTGACAATGATGGATAATTATACTCTGTTATTCTAAATAATTTCTCAGAAGGGAATCATAGAATGGGTGGTATGTATCTAGCTTCTCACAAGCAGAGTACTTTTCAGGGGAATGTTAGTTGAGCTAATTAGTAAGTGTTAGCCTCATCATCAGTTGGGAGAAGAAAATGTTTAGGCAAGGGGATAGGAAATCAGGGTGTCTGTGTTCATAGCAAAAAGGAGAGGGGTAGTGAGGTGGGCCATGGAGATCAATAGAGATTGTGCCTGAAGAAAACTCAGAACTCACTGGGACCTGAAAGTCTAATAGATTAGCTGATTTTGCCACTAAGCCTGTTAATTGCATGCTCTCATTTGCTGTTATAAAGAAGACCTTTTAGCTTCTGTGAGGAGTCTAGAGATAAATAACACTAGTGACATAAGAAAATAAAATATGAGCTTGATGAGAATTATACTCAACTTATTTTCTTATCATAGAAAATGGATACCCCTGCAATGACTTGATTTGCTAGGGTGGCTTGATATGCAGGACAGGCTCCACCTTCTGAGAGGAGAAGGGGAGTAGGAGGATCTGGGGGTTTGCCTGTGATCAGGATGTAAAATGAACAAATTAATAAGTTAATAAAAAATAAAAATAAAAAAAAATGGACACCCACTTCTCTGCCCTGATTTTTTATGTATAAACTAGAGAGATAGTTTCCTTCAGTATTTTACAAAGTATTTTATTCAGAGAATAGGGAAAAGATCTGCTGTCCTCCTTCTCTGCCATTGAGGTGGGTTTTAAGGAAACAAACACAATTGAAGAGGATGGAGGAGCTTGTACCTTGGTGATAGTCAAGTGAATCTTGCTAGCATGAGAAACTGCATACATAGTGTTTTCTCTACCTGAACAAAATAAATAGCGTCTTTTAAATCTTCATAGAATTCATAGAATTTTCTTTTTTTCACAATTTTGAAGAACAGTGATGTTTTTCTTGAATAGATAACATGCAAGCAAATCCTTTGTATCACTTAAGCATATACTTAGTAGGTTGCTAGAACTTGCCAGACCTCATGGAGAGAGCTTTTAGATTAGTGTACTAGGCCATGAATGTTAAAAGATGGGGAGATTTACCTGCTTTCCATATTCTGCTTCACTATGTGTTCAAGTCCTTGATTCAGTTGATATTTAAAGGAAGTTGCTATAAAATCTTTAAGTATAGGGCAATGTTTGCTTTATTTCACTTATGTGAGCCCTGCTCTTTATTTTTTTAATTTTTTTCTTTCTTTTCTTTTCTTTATTTGGGGGGGTTGTTTTTTTTTCTTTTTTTTTTCTGAGACAGGGTTTCTCTGTATAACACTAGCTATCCTGGAACTCACTTTGTAGACCAGGCTGGCCTCAAACTCAGAAATCTGCCTGCCTCTGCCTCCCAAATGCTGGGATTAAAGGTGTGCACCTGCCCTGGTCTTAAATACATCTAATGTGTTAATTAAGTATTCTAAAGCCAATGAGAGTTCACAGAATGATCAAGCTCCTGATTCCTGAAACTTATATCAATAGTTTTGCTGCCTCTGGTTTTAAATATGAACAGTGTAAGTACTTAAAATAAGTGTAGAGTCTTAGTTAGAGTTTTACTGCTATGAATAGGCACTATGACCAATGCAAGTCTTATAAAGGACTGGCTTACAGGTTCAGAGGTTCAGTCCATTATCATCAAGGTGGGAGCAGGGCAGCATGCAGGAAGGCATGGTGCAGGCTGAGCTGAGAGTTCTATGTCTCTGTCTAAAGGCTGCTAGCAGAGTACCCATTTCCAGGCAGCTAGAATGAAAGCCTTATAACCACCTTCCACAGTGACAAACCTACTCCAACAGGACCACACCTACTAATAGTGCCATTCCCTGGGCCGAGCATATGCAAACCATTCCATTCCATTCCCTGGAATCCATAGGTTTGTTCAAACACATGAGTCTATGGGGGCTGAACCTAAACAATGCAAAATACATTTAGTCCAATTTCCAAAATCCCCATAGCAGTCCCAACAATGTTAAAAGTCCAAAGTTCAAAGTCTCTCCTGGTATTCATCCAGTCACTTAACTGTAATCCCCAAAGCAAAACAGGACACCACCTGGGCACACTACAAACTCTGTATCTTCATGTCAGATGTCAAAGTGGTCTTTAGATCTCCAAATCTTTATTCATCTTTGTTGACAGAAACACACTTCTTTCTCCTGGGCTGGTTCCACTGCCTGTTATCAGCTTTCCTCAGCAGATAGTCCATAGCTCTGGCATCTTGAACACCTTGTGGTTTCCAAGACAACTTCAGTGTTATACCTTCTTGTTCTAATCTCTGGGATGCACACATGATTTTCTGGACTCCTCCAAAGAGCTGTTGTCACTTCTCAAGCTCTGCCAATGTATCACTCTAAACTCAGGTTGATCCACTCCATTGCTACTGTTGTTTTTGGTGATCATACCATAGTACTGGCATTTCCAATACACTAGGGTCTTCCAATGCAACTAGGCTTCACCAATAGCCTCTCGTATGCTCTCTTCATAGTGCCAAGCCTCGATTTCTTTGCATGATCCCTTCAGTCCTGGGCCATCAACTACAACTAAGGTGGAACCTTCACCAATGTCCTTCCAGGGTTTCTCACAGTGCCAAGCCTCAGCTGCTCTTCATGTCCCTTCATGCCTTCTAAACCAGTACCAACTCTGTGACTCTTAGACATTACCAAGTACTACCTTGGCTATTTCTAGAACACAGCTTCTTTGTGCTCTTGGAAAACACTTCCCAGAAGATTTCACCTAAGTGACAGAGGTCTCTTCTTAATCACCAATAATTTCTTACCTCCAACTAGCCAGCATCAATTGTCCCTGTAGTGCCTTCTATTCTGGACTCTAAAGCCAGAGACACATCACCAAAGCTTCTGAGTTCTGCTGCTTGCTGGGGCTGGAACATGTCCCCCACCTTGTTCTATTACATTATTACCAAATTTCTGTTTTCCAACTCCTTCACTGCCTAAGCTTGGCTGTCCTGGAACTTGCTCTGTAGACTGATTTTGAACTCAGAGATCTGCATGCATGTCTCCTAAACACTGGGATTAAAGGTGTGGCCCATCAAGCCTGAATTTAAGTTTTTCTTCAACTAGAACTTACTCTGTTCTAGGCTGGCCTTGAACTAAGAGATCTTTGCCCCCTGGGATTGAACTGCCATACCTGAACCTATATTTACCTGGCTGAGATCTTGCCCCAAGGATTCCCTTAATTTAATATCTTTGAACATAGGATTCAGGCCCATTTCATGTCCTGGTACACCTTTAATATTCGAACCATGTAATTTTTATTTTTCCTTTCTCAGCTTGCTATGCTTATTTAATGCTCATGGCACTTAACCAGAGAACAAAAATGGGTGTTTCTGAGACTTCCTTTGTCATTGCAATTAATCTGAATCTCTTCACCTTAGCCTCAAGCAAATTCTTCAAATGAGGGCAAAAAGTAGCCAAATTCTTCACCAAAACACACACACACACACACACACACACACACACACACACACGTCTCTAGGCCACACATTGAAATTCTCCACTGAAACCTCTTGGGCCAGGTGTACATAATTGAAATCACTCTCAGTAACAAATTCTTCCATATTCCTACTAGGATAGCCCATTGAGCCCCAATTAAAGCATTCCAAAGCTTGCCAAATCTAAAGTCCCCAAATCCACATTCTTCCAAACAAAAGCATGATCAGGCCTATCAGAGCAATACCCCAATCCCTGGTAGCAATTTCTGTCTTAGTTAAAGTTTTACTGCTGTGGACAGACACCATGACAAATGCAAGTCTTATGAGGATAACCTTTAATTGGGGTTGGCTTACAGGTTCAGAGGTTCATTCCATTACCATCAAGGCAGGAGCAGGACAATATCGAAGCAGGAATGATACAGGCAGAGCTGAGAGTTCTACATCTTCATCTGAAGGTTGTTAGCAGAATACTCACTTCCGGGCAGCTAGAATGACAGACTTATAACTGGCTTCCACAGTGACACACCTACTCCAACAGGGCTATACCTTCTAATAGTGCCATTCCCTGGGCCGAGCATATGTAAACCATCACATCTTGTTCACAATGCTCAGTCTATATTTAGGATTAATTCATATAATTAACAGTCAATTAGCCTTGACATATAGCTGTATGTGTAGGCCTTTCTCTCTCTCTCTCTCTCTCTCTCTCTCTCTCTCTCTCTCTCTCTCTCTCTCGTCCATGAGTTTGAAGGTTTCTCTTTCAGTACTTCAAGAAAATCCCGATGTTAGGGATTACAATAAAATAGAAGTAAAAATAATTTTTTAAAGATGGTGTGTTTTTCAAAAAGACTTTACCAAAATTAGTCTTCTCTTTTCACTCATTTATTTGTTCATTTATTCATTCATTCATTTCATTTGTTCATTCACTCTACATCCCAATCACATCCACCCCTCCATCCTCCCATTTCAGTTCCACCCTCACACTCTTTTCTTTTTTTTTAATTTGTATTTTTTTATTTTCTATATTCTTTGTTTACATTCCAAAGGAATTTTATTTTCTATATTCTTTGTTACATTCCTTTCCCAGTTCCCCCCCACTGTAGGTCTCATAAGTCATCTCCCCCCAACTACTCCTTTCTTATTGTTGGATATTTTCTATATTTACATTTCAAATGTTATCCTCTTTCCTGGTTTCCTCCCTTCCCTGGGTTTTTGGCAGGGAGGGAACCTCACACACTCTTCATGCCCATTCTCCCCTCCTTTTCTCCTCTGAGAAGGGAAAGTCCCTCATGGGTACATCAAGACTCAGTAGGACGAGGTACATCCTCTCCCACTGAGGCCAGACAAGGCAGCCCAGCTAGAGAGAAGGAATGTTGATGAGAGGCAACAAAGTCAGAGTTATCCAGTGCTAGAGGCTACATATCTGCTACATAGGTGTAGAAGGCCTAGGTCCAGCCCACTCATGCAGTTTCATTGATGGTTCAGACTCCGTGAGCCCCCATGAGCCCACATTAGTTGACTCTGTAGATCTTCTTGTGCTGTTCTTGTCCCTTCCTGGCGCCTCTATCCTTCTTCCCATTCTTCCACAAGACTACTGAAGTGATGTGACCACCGCCTGTAGCCAGGTGAGATTTCCTGTGGAGGGAATGGGGAAACCAACCCACCCACAAAATCTTCCACTCAAAAGCTATTCTGTTTACAAGATGTACAGGGATAACTATGTAGCAGAGATTGAGACCCATCCCATTAGTGAGGGCCAACTCTTACACTATTAATGATACTCTGTTATGTTTGCAGACAGGAGTCTGGTATAACTGTCCTGTGAGAGGCTTTACCCAGCAGCTGATGGAAATAGTTTCAGAAACTCACAACAAAATTAATCTTTTTTCATTTACATTTCTGAAGGAGTTTTTAAAAAACATAGTGTTTTTTATGAGAATTCATATTTTTGTTTTGGCTTACTTAACTTGTAGAGAGATTCCCCCCCCCCAAAAAAATAGCATGTCAAGAACTAAAACTTTAGTTTTCTCAATAATGAAGTCCATCTTACAGCAATACATCAAACATCAGAAAATATATCAGGAGAAGACTTTCATGTTGACACATAGCTAAACCAAAGGAAACACATTTGGATTATCCTCTAACCACTCACTTCTTTTATAAACATGCACATCAATGCTTTGCATGTGCCTTATTTCTTCTCACTTCTCCTAAAACACACACACACACACACACACACAGTTAAATATGTAATTCCTTTGCTTAAAGAGAACATAAAACCTAATTGATGTTTTGCAGTATTACGTTTCTGAGTGTATAACCTGCTTATGACCCTCAGTTCAGTTGCACTTCTGCTTTTTCTCCAGTTACCAACAGAGCCTAGTGTTTGATAAAATATTTTGCTCCCAAACAAAGAAAGTCTTAGTGTTATGGGAAGATGATGCTGTACATATTCATCAATCACAAACTCTCATTTGTCTGGAAACTCCCAGAGCATCTGATTTCAACAGAGAAAGGTATGGAGTTTTGTGATTTTTTTAAACTGTACATTAGACACATTAAGAAGAAATATATTTTTTAGTTTCCTTCAATTAAATAGAACAAGGGCTCAAAGAAGAGTATTCTTTACTACTCCCTGAAATTCAAGTAGTAATAGAACGCTAAATAATTTTATTAAAAATCTTATATTTAATTATCTATTATATTATCTGCATTGAAAAATGTTATAAAATCATTACCTATGAGCTTTCAAATATTTTAATTTTGTGTTTTATTATAATTACTATAGATCTTATTTTATGTAAAATGATTACACTAATAAAATTTTAAGAATAATTTCTTGGCACAATCCTTTTCCCTCATTGTGGCCAAGAGTTAAAATGAATTACTTTAGTAATTATTTATCTTACTTTCAATGGGCATTGAAACCAAAGCTCTGTCTGAATTTTTGCTTCATGTTTTGCTTTGTTTGTTCTTCAAGAGAGGCTATATAATTCTTCTTTCCAGCTGTTTAAAATCATGTTTAATTTCCAGTTCTATAAGAAAAACTAGAGTTTTATACAGTCTTAAAAAAGAATTATAGAATTGAATTATTTCTTTACCTGATTTCCCCACAACCACCTATCCATAAATGTCACTTGGTATGATATTTAGTACAATAGACAAAGTTGAGACTCAAGTTATCACAAACAATGGAATAATCTACATCAGGTGATCCCTGACAGGCTATCAGTAGATCCTAAATGTCTTTAGCATTTCAAAATGTCATTTTAACTTGTTTTTTTTTTAATGTTCTTTTTAAAACCAGGCAGACCATCTCTACATAATGTAATAAGTAAAATTCTAAAGCAGGCTTCCAAGTGTTTAGATCTTCTTTCCCCACAAATATTCTCAGTTATAAATCAAATATTAGCCTCAGTATTGCTGTAAATAGATTTTATGGGTGAGTTAAGGTGCTAAATCTGTTAACTATGAAGGGCAGAGATTGTTGTGGTGGGAAAGAACTGATCATAGGAGCCATTTATGAGTTGGATTATGATTCAGAGGCCAAACCTTGGTGATGATCTCAACATAGGGACATATTTGATATTGATAAACCAAACAGCAAGATATATAGGTGTCTATATGGGAGCTAAAAGGGATGATGGCAGCCATTCAGTGGGAAAATGCAGACTAAACACGAGGTTATAAGGAAAAGAGTTCCATTAAGAACTCATGCAAGCTTGGGAGCTCACATTACCTTCAGTCTCAGAACACAATCTTCCATATCTAACTTCTTACTTTAACTTTGTAATTCCCCTGTTCCTAATGCAGCCATGCTGCACAGGATTTCTGACTTATTTCTACCCAGTGCTAATAAATGAGTGTTAATCACCCTAGTAATGTTGGGGAAATTTGTTATAAGAATAAAATCTAATATGTCATACAGTCCCTAGTCTACAACCTCCTCGTTCTGTTATAAAATTTGTACGATGATCCTTTGCAGAAAAAAATAATCATCTGCCAGCCCATGACTTCCCTTATCTTATTTGCATCTCACATCGGGCCTATCTCTTCAGGATCATCAACTTCATAAGAAGATCTAATAAAGAAGCCTAGAATATCTATATTCAGGGAATTCAGGGACCCATCAAGGAGAAAGAGATAAAATCTCCTATTTCCAACAGTCAACAAAAGATGAGTTAGAGAAACAGTTCTTCTGGATATTGCAGGAAATTTTGTCTTTCCATTACAAATCCTGGGTACTCTTAAATGTGCCATTTACTAACTAGCCAGGTTGTATGAATTTGTACATCCCATACTCAATAATTATTTCCTTCTTTATTATTACTTATTCTATATTGTTTGTATACATTCCAAAGGCTTTCCCCTTTCCCAGTTCCCCCCATATGTCCCATAAGTCCTCCCCCCCGCAACTATTCCCCAATCACCCCCCACCATTTCTCTGTTCTGGTACTGTCCTACAAAACTGGATCCAATCTTTTCAGGCCCAGGGTTCTCTCCTTTCTTCTTTTTGGGAATCATTTGATTTGCTAATTGCCTTGAGTATTCAGAGCTTCTGGGCTCATTAATATCCACTTATCAGTGATTGCAATTCATGTGTATTCTTTTGTGATTGGGTTAACTCACTTAGGATGATATTTTGCAGATCCAACCATTTGCCTACAAATTGCATGAATTCATTATTTTTATTTGCTGAGTAGTATTCCATTGTATAAATATACCACATTTTCTGTATCCATTCCTCCATTCAGGGACATCTGGGCTCCTACCAACTTCTGGCTATTATAAATAAGGCTGCTAAGCACATAGTGGAGCATGTGTCTTTATTGTATGCAGGGGAATCCTCTGGGTATATGCCCAGAAGTGGTATGACAGGGTCCTCTGGAAGTGTCATGCCCAATTTTCTGAGGAACCACCAGACTGATTTCCAGAGTGTTGTACCATCTTGCAATCCCACCAACAATGGAGGAGTGTTCCTCTTTCTCCACATCCTTGGCAGCACCTGTTGTCTCCTGAAATTTTAATCTTAGCCATTCTGACTGGTGTGAGGTGGAATCTCAGGGTTGTTTTGATTTGCATTTCCCTGATGACTAATGATGTTGAACATTTCTTAAGGTGTTTTTCAGCCATCCAAATTTCTTCTGGCGAAAATACTTTGTTTAGCTCTGTACCCCATTTTTTAACTTCTACAGTTGATAAACAAGTTCAGCAAAGTGGCTGGTTATAAAATCAACTCAAGCAAATCAGTAGTCTTCCTGTACTCAAAGAACAAGCAGGCTGAGAAAGAAATTAGGGAAATAACACCCTTCACAATAGCCACAAACAACATAAAGTACCTAGGCGTAACTCTAACCAAACAAGTGAAAGATCTGTATGACAGGAACTTCAAGTCCTTGAAGAAAGAAATCGAAGAAGACCTCAGAAGATGGAAAAATATTTCATGCTCTTCGATTGGCAGGTTCAATACAGTAAAAATGGCCATCTTGCCAAAAGCAATCTACAGATTCAATGCAATCCCTATGAAAATTCCAAATCAATTCTTCATAGATCCAGAAAGAGCAATTCTCAAATTCATCTGGAATAACAAAAATCCAAGGATAGCTAAAACTATTCTCAACAATAAAAGAACTTCTGGGGGAATCAATATCCCTGACCTCAAGCAGTACTACAGAGCAATTGTGCAAAAAACTGCATGGTATTGGTACAGCAACAGGCAAGTAGATCAATGGAATAGGATTGAAGACCCAGAAATGAACCCACAGACTTATGGTCACTTGATCTTTGATAAAGGAGCTACAACCATCCAGTGGAAAAAAGATAGCCTTTTCAACAAATGGTGCTGGTTCAACTGGAGGTCAACATGCAGAAGAATGCGAATTGACCCACTCTTATCTCCTTGTACTAAGATCAACTCCAAGTGGATCAAGGACCTCTACATAAAACCAGACACACTGAAACTTATAGAAAAGTAACTGGGGAAGACCCTGGAGGACATGGGCACAGGGTGAAAGTTCCTGAACAGAATACCAATAGCTTATGCTTTAAGATCAAGAATTGACAAATGGGACCTCATAAAATTACAAAGTTTCTGTAAGGCAAAGGACACTGTCAGAAGGACAAAATGGCAACCAAGATATTGGGAAAAGATCTTCACCACCCCCACATCCGAAAGAGGGCTAATATCCAATATATACAAAGAACTCAAGAAGTTAGACCCCAAAGAACCAAATAACCCTATTAAAACAATTATTTTCAATATGCTGTGCATTTACTCTAGTTGTCCTGGGCAAAGCCAGCAATGTCGTTGCCCAATTCTCTTTCAGTATATGGTCACTGAGCCAAAAGATTTTTTTTAAATCTTAATTTTTATGGTTTCTCTGTGATGAACACATTGTCAACAAG
Source organism: Apodemus agrarius (assembly GCA_964023405.1). Lineage (NCBI taxonomy): Eukaryota > Metazoa > Chordata > Mammalia > Rodentia > Muridae > Apodemus > Apodemus agrarius. The sequence goes on along the minus strand of OZ030016.1, from coordinate 38,861,415 downwards.
GGAAGAAAGATGTGCACACGCATATGTGCACATGGATATGGGCACATGGAAGTGATATTTTAGGGTTATATATGAAACTGAAACACCTCAGTTCTTCCACTTCTCTATTGAAATTTTATCCTTGAGGCCATACTTTGAAGAAGGACTAAGAATACAACCAACTACATACAAGTTAATTGAGAAATGTGCAGAAAAGTGGTTTACAGTCTGTTCACTCTTATCCTTGAAACATCAAAAACAAGGGATCTAAACATCACTTAATCTTATTTTTAACATCCATTGCCCCCATAATTTGCTAGAATTTTACTGGTGGTTTAAATTTCTTCATAAGATATTATGTGTTTTTAAGTTTTCTTACATATATTTAGAATATTATGTATATACATATATATCAAGAAATATTAGCTGGGTGGTGGTGGTGCTCGCCTTTAATCTCAGCACTTGGGAGGCAGAGGCAGAGGCAGGTGGATTTCTGAGTTCGAGGCCAGCCTGGTCTACAGAGTGAGTTCCAGGACAGCCAGGGCTACACGGATAAACCTTGTCTCAAAAAAAAAAAAAACACAAAAAAATATTAAAAAGTCAGAAATCTATGTGAAAAATACAGTAAATTATTTTTATGTAATACAATGTATAGATTTTAAATTAAGAAACTTCATTTTACCACTGTCTCTAGTATTTTAAATTAAAATAAGTTAATTTAACCATGTAGAAATGGAAAGCATATTTGTAAATTTAAGATCTAAGAGGGATGTGGCCTTGGGGGGGCATTTAAAGTATGTGTCATGGTCTTGATAAGAATCAGTAAGGTTGTGATTTTCGCAGAGTTTCCATTATTAACATTGCATCTCACACATCAAGCTCAAAAGTCATTTCACTGGTGGTAATATTAATAAAGGACAAAGAAATAAAACTCAGGTTTTTCATTCTGTAGCTTCATCTTAGGGTGGAAATACTAAAAGCCACACAAGTGATTACCTCCAGTCCTTCTGCTATCAAACCAGTTCTCACAATTAGTCATTTGGTGAGTTGAAAACCAAAACTTCCAACTTTTACATTTTTTTTATGAACATGAAAACATGGGTAGTTTCCCAAAGACAGAAGTATGTGTTGTCACATCAATAAAACAAGAGCCAGTCACTTTACTTCACATATGTAGATCATTTCACAGTTCCTTATATGATTATTAATAATGAAATATGTTGCATAGAACACCAGTATTTCAAAACAGAGAGCAATATAGTACTGTGAATGAGAAACAGGTTATGTCTTAGATGCTTTTCCTGATGCTTACACAAAATACTGTGATGTAAGCCATTCAATGAAGAAAGTGTTTATTTTGGCTTACAGTTGAAGAGTCATAGGGAAAACATAGAGGCAGAAGCAGGAGCCAGTTGTGTTTTCAGTGAGTAAACAGAGAAAGGTGAATGCTTATATTTCCTCTCAGAAAGCAAAGAGGGGTGAATGGAGACTGTCCCATATCTTCCACAGTCCAGGATCCCAGCCTGGGACTTGTACCACCTACAGTGAGTCTTTTCACATAGCTAAAATAATCCCTGAGACTTGCCCAGAAGTCATCTTTCAGTTATTTTAGTATTCCAAGTTGATCATAGATCCTCTCCACAGACCAAGCCTTTCTCTTTTACCCCATTCTTTGTGTCAGCTTTTATTATCTAGAGGCATTTTCCTCCTGGGAAACCAACTTACACAGCAGCCTAGTAATCAGATAGGTGGTGTTCCATCCCCTACGTTTCCTTAATTTTCTTTATTTTTATCTTATGTAATTTATTACATTATATTTTATTATTTATTTTTTAAAATTTAATATATTTTGAACATATTTTCTTTTCCTTTCTCCAAATCATTGCAGATCCTCTTTCATACCCACCCAACTTTTAAGTTTTTTTCTCAAAACAAACCAAAACAAACCAACAAAACCCCAATATAATGGTGAATCGCCCCAAACCAAGAAAACAAAATATCATGTCCCCCCAAATACAACTATGCACACACACACACACACACACACACACACAATGTGGAGTTCATTACATATTGTTCCACTACTTCTGAACACGAGGCTTTGTCTGGCATGGTTGAAACACTCAGTGCCCCTCAATTGGAAAGACCTGCTTTTCCTTCTCCCAGAAGTGGAGACATAATTGTGTTTTCATTTATTGACTTATTGTTTAAAAATAGGTTGGGGGTGATTGGGGAATGGGTGGGAGGGGCAGGACAGGACTTATGGGACACATGGTGAGGGGGAAAATGGGAAAGGGTAAGCCTTTGGAATGTAAACAAAGAATATATAAAATAAAAATATATATAACAAGATGAAATGTAATAAGATAAAACTAAAGATACAATTTCAGATTTGGGTAAGACAAATCAACAAAAGGGAAAAAGAGCCAAAGAGAAGGCACAAACATCAGAATCCTACTCATTTACAAACTCAGGTATCCCTTAAAAATCACTAAAGTGGAAGCCACAATATGAGAACACCAGGTATAGACCCATCTAGGCTCCTTGCATGATGTGTCAGTCTTTGTGAGTTCATATAAGCTTTGCTCATGTTGGTTTAGAGGGACTTGGTTTATTTTTTTAGTACCCTTCACCCCCTCTGGCTCTGACAATCTTCCATGGACTTCCCTGAGCTCTGAGAAGAGGGATTTGGTGGAGACATTCCCTTTAGGGCTAAGTGTTTTAAGGTCTTTCACTCTCTGTGTAATGCCTGTCTGTGGGTCTTAGTGTTTGTTCCCATCTGCTGCAGGAGGAAGCTTCTCTGATGGTAGATAAAGATGGCAATGATCATTAACTATAACAGAATTTCATTAGGAGTCATTTAATTACTTCATTTTGTTATATTTTAGACCAATATTATTTGTCTTTCCTCTAGGTCCCTGGGCTATTTAGTTTCAGGTTCTTAATCATAGAGGCAGTGTTGGATATGGTTTAACATCTTCTGAAGTGAGCCTTAAGTCAGATATTGCCTACTTACTCACATAACCTTGCGTTAGGCAGTATACCCTTGTAAATAAAGACTCTATTATTGTCTTCGTGTTTACATTACACCAAGCACAAGATAGCATGCAGAGTATTTTCCAATATCAAAGATTCTAGAACAAAGGGCAAGACCACTATGTAGGCCTTCGTGTTCAATTTAGGTGTTATGTTCAGCCATGAGTCTTTATTATCAGTCTGTGGAGACCAACCAATAGCCTTGGTGACAACCTGGGAATTGGGAAAATATCTGTAAAGGACCTTTAGCCAAGAATTCAATAACAGAATCTATGATAACACAGTCATAAAGTGGAATAAAAGGATAAAAATGATTCAAGACATGAAAGTAAAATTAAGATAACAAAAGAAAACTCAAAGTGAGGTAAAACTGGAAATGAAAGTTTAGAAAGTCAAACTAGAACGTCACGGGTAAGCACTATCCTTATGTTATGAGTGAATCTTAGGTTCTGACAAGATAGAAGACATGGATTCCTCAGTCAAACAAAAAGTTAAAGATAAAAAATCATTATACAGGGTTGAAACGCCAAGGAAATCTGGGACACTATGAAAAATCCAAATCTAAGATTAACATGTAAGAATAATAAAAATAATTAATAATGAGATAATTAATAATAAGATAATGGAGGAAAGTGATGAAGCTCAGAAAATATTTTCATCAAAATCATAGAAAATTCCCCTAACTTACTGAAGGATATGCTTATTAAGCACATACAGAACACCTGTATCAACTCAATTTGATCAGAAAAGAAATTCACAATAATAAATAATTCATTAAACATATAGAAAAAGAAAAGATTATTAAAAATTGAAAGGGAAAAAGATCAAATAATATATAAGAACAGATTTATGAAACTAACACCTGACTTCTCAATGGACACCCAAAAATCCAGAAGAACCTGGATGAATGTTACACAAATCCTGAGAAATCACAGGTGCCCACCCAGATCACTATACTCAGAAAAATCTTTTTTTGGTTTTTCAAGTCAGGGTTACTCTGTGTAGCCCTGGCTGTACTGGAACTCACTCTGTAGACCAGGCTGTCCTTGAACCCAGAAATCCACCTGCCTCTGCATCTCAAGTGCTGGAATTAAAGGCATGTGCCACCACCACCCAGCTCAGAAAAACTTTCAATCACAATATATGGAGAAAGAAAAATATTACCCAATAAAAATAATTTTAAGAAGTACTTATTTATAAATCAACTCCACAGGAGGTGATAGAAAAGAACTTCAACTTTAAAAAGTTAGCAACACTGATATGACATAAGTAATGAACAGTCTCAAACCAGCAAATCTAAAAAGGGAGTGTCCAAATTTATAACAACAAAATAAGAGAAATTAACAAATATCCCTCATTGATAACTCTCAACATTAATGGTCCCAGTTCACCAATAAAAAGACACAAGCTAACAGATTGGATTTGAAAAGAGGACCTATCATTCTGCTTCATACAATGAAATGCTCCTTAATTTTATGAATCAGAGGTTCATGGATAAGTTAAGGTCAAGTAAACCCACTGAGCCGCCATGGTACAGCAACAGGCAAGTAGATCCATGGAAAAGAATTAAGACCCAGAAATGAACCCACAGAGTTATGGTCACTTGATCTTTGATAAGGGAGCTACAACCATCCAGTGGAAAAAAGATTGTCTTTTCAACAAACGGTTCAACTGGAGGTCAACATACGGAAGAATGCAAATTGACCCACTCTTATCTCTTTGTACTAATATCAACTCCAAGTGGATCAAGGACCTCCACATAAAACCACACACACTGAAACTAATAGAAAAGAAACTGGGGAAGACCCTGGAGGACATGGGCACAGGGGGAAAGTTTCTGAACAGAACAACAGTAGCTTATGCTTTAAGATCAAGAATTGACAAATGGGACCTCATAAAATTACAAAGTTTCTGTAAGGCAAAGGACACTGTCAGAAGGACAAAACAGCAACCAACAAATTGGGAAAAAATCTTCACCAACCCCACATCCAACAGAAGGTTAATATCCAATATATACAAAGAACTCAAGAAGTTAGACCCCAAAGAACCAAATAACCCTATTAAAAATGGGGTACAGAGCTAAACAAAGAATTTTCACCAGAAGAAATTTGGATGGTTGAGAAACACCTTAAGAGATGTTCAACATCATTAGTCATCAGGGAAATGCAAATCAAAACAACCCTGAAATTTCACCTCATACCAGTCAGAATGGCCAAGATTAAAAACTCAAGACACAACAGGTGCTGGCAAGGATGTGGAGAAAGAGGAACAATCCTCTACTGTTGGTAGGATTGTAAAATAGTACAACCACTCTGGAAATCAGTCTGGTGGTTCCTCAGAAAATTGGGCATGACACTTCCAGAGGACCCTGTCATACCACTCCTGGGCATATAACCAGAGGATTCCCCTGCATACAATAAAGACACATGCTCCACTATGTTCTTAGCAGCCTTATTTATAATAGCCAGAAGTTGGAAGGAGCCCAGATGTCCCTCAAAGGAGGAATGGATACAGAAAATGTGGTATATTTATACAATGGAATACTACTCAGCAATTAAAAATAATGAATTCATGCAATTTGTAGGCAAATGGTTGGATCTGGAAAATATCATCCTAAGTGAGTTAATCCAATCACAAAAGAATACACATGAAATGCAATCACTGATATGTGGATATTAATGAGCCCAGAAGCTCTGAATACTCAAGACACAATTAGCTAAGCAAAAGATTCCCAAGAAAAAGGATGGAGAGAACCCTGGTCTGGAAAAGACTAAATCCAGTTTTGTAGGAGAGTACCAGAACAGAGACATTGTGGGGAGGGGGGATAACTGGGGAGTAGGGGTGGGAAGAGGACTTATGGGACATATGGTGAGGGGGAGAACTGGAAAGGGGAAAGCCCTTGGAATGTAAACAAAGAATATAGAAAATAATAAAAAAAAATTCAGTAAAAAAAATGAGCCCAGAAGCTCTGAATACTCCAGGCACAATTAGCAAGTCAAAAGATTCCCAAGAAGAAGGCAGGAGAGGACCCTGGTCCTGAAACTACTGGATCCAATTTTGTAGGAGAGTACCAGAACAGAGAAATGGTGGGGGCGTGATTGGGGAATGGGGTGGGGGAAGAGGACTTATGGGAGATACAGTGCCTTTGGAAAGTAAACAAAGAATATAGAAAATAAAAAAAAAAAGAATTCAGGATGCAATTTCAATTTTCCCATATTTTCTGAGAAGAGCTGCTCCTAAGGGTTAGAATTAATGGTACTAGATGAAACTCCATTTGCTACTAAAAGAGATAAGTAAACACCAAGCCAGCTAAAACTTTTAGGTCTATCTATTAAGGTGGCCTGCCTGCAATATACATGGGGGCTATAGAGGCACAAAAGTTGGGAAAGTAACTAAACACTGTCTCACTGGACTTAAGGCCCACCCCATGAGAGGGAATGCATACCCAATAGTGGTCATGTGGACCAGAGCTTGAGACTAGATAGGCCATGGACCTAAGAGAAACCAAATACTAGAAATATAAATTGACAAAAAAAATCACAGATAGCAATAATTATTATAGTAAATATAACATAACAATCATCAAGTTAACTTTTTGCTCTTAACACAGTATTTTATATTTATCATTCACATCAAATAGACAAGTCAATCTGTAACTATAATACTTTCAGCCTCACTGCAGATTATACTCCTACCTATAAGATTACATTATTAACATGCTACAGCTTTGTTCTGGGTTACAGAGCAAAGGAATTAAAAAAAACAACTTGTGTTTGCTCTAAAACTAGAAGAAAAGACAAGTAAAGTCTCTGTAATCACAAGCCTCCTCCACCATGAAGCAAATTTTTAAACACGAGGGACAAACCATCTCAATAGAAGATAGGCTACTAGGAAATTCAAGACTAACTTATGGAAAAATAAACACATCTGTAGTATAATGATAGAAATATTGTCAATAGTTTCATTCATATTAGTTTTCCTTGTGTAAACACAAACATTTCCTTTTTAAAATTAATTAATTAATTTTTTACACTCCATATTTTATTCCCCCTACCTCATCCACCCTCTGACTGTTCCATATCCCATACCCCACCTCTCCAACCCCCAGTCCCCACTCCCTACCCCACCTGACATTTCTTAATTTTTTAAATTTTAACTTTTAAAATTTGATAGTGAAAGTCATTAGTTTCAATCATTTAACATATATCACAAAAGAGCATAATGATTATGTATGTGTATAGTTTATTATAGTTAAAAAATATATGAAAACATAAAGCAAGACTTCATCTCTGTGGACAAAATTCTTGACAGAAGATAGTATTCATAGCAAGATGAATTAGTTTTTATCACTCATTCAAAATGTACTACGATATTGTTTTGCTCTGTGGTATGCATTTTGGGGGCTACTTATGGGTCCAAGTCCTCCCTCTCAGGGGAGGGGGAAAGAGTTCTTAGGGTGAAGTTTCATTCACTGGTGTTTAAAGTACTGGGAATGCTTCTTTTGTATGTGGAGGCATCCAAGAATCTCAAGTACTTTCTGGGCTGTTCATATTGAGGAAAGAAGTGGAACTTTTTGCTTTGTTGAGGACTACCCCACCTGACCAGGTAGAGGGTGTGGCAGGCCAAGCTTCCCAGACAAGTTCAAAGAAGGGGAAGCCATGTTTTGACAAGCTCAGAGCTCTCCAATCATGGTTGACTGAGACCTTAATTAGCAGGGTTTCCCCATGTTGCTCAAGATTCTTGTTTTCTTTTCTGAATTTGAAGTGTATATTATGTTCAGAAAAAGAAAAACACACTCTCCCACTTTGGAAATAGTAGCTCATCTATATATTTCATTTTAATCTTATATTTCATTTGAATTACTTGTATTCATTTTGTGCCAGCATAGATCTAGAAACTTTCCACAAGCTGACCCAATGTTGGATGATTAGAATGAGCTTTAGATCTAGATTGTCTTAGTATAAATTCAGTCTCCTTTACTGGAAGCACACAGGGAAACAAGTGATTTGAACAGTTCCAGTGTATAAGTAATTAAAACTTTGTAATATGATACTACAAGATCGGTAGCCCTTAAAACAAGACGATGCCTCAACATGGACCTACAGTTTATCTAGCTGTCACACGGTCACCTTCCTTTGAGTCTGGCTCAGATTACCCTTTTCTTTTTCCTTCTGTTGGTAGCTACTTATCTTTGCCATCCCTTGGGATAGAGTACCCACTTCTGCTGCAGTGTTCTCATGCCATTACTATGTCTAATTTCTCATGATGATTTTTTTCTAAAGACAGCAGGCATACTGGATTAGGACACATAATGGCATCACCCAAATTCAATATCTGTACAATTCTTTGTATACATTTGATCAGTTCATCAGTTCCAGGGGTCAGAAAGTCAATATGTCATTTCAGTCCAGCACACATCAGTCTTATAATTAATAATCAAATACAGAATATTAGAGTAAATGATACAGGTTAAGTTGTTCCTCTTAACTACTTACCTGACTAAGACAATGGAATCAAATACTTGGAAGTCTGAATATTGTAAAAGTGATGATTACATTGCTTTCCAAATAAGTCCTTATTAAACAAATTCTATGATATTTACTGTTTGCTCCATTGAACCTTTTAAAATACTCTTACCTATTTTTAGTGCCTGGGATTCAACTAAACATGAGAGTAGAAATAAAAATATAAAAGCTATATTCTAAACACTTGAATATCTGAAATCAACTGGAGACTGAAAGAAAGGCCATCCAGAGACTGTCTGACCTGTGGATAGATCCTTCCCATCTGCAAACACTGAACCCAGACATTATTGCTGATGCTAAGAACTGCTTGCAGGCAGTAGCATAGTAGGGGCTGTCCTCTGTGAAGCTCTGTCAGCACCTGATTAAGACAGATGCAGACAGCCAACCCTTGGCCTGAGTGCAGAGATCCCAATGGAGGAGTTAGGTGAAGGACTGAAGGAACTGAAGGGACTTAAAACCCCATAGGAAGAACAACAATATCAAACAAAGAGACCCTCCAGAGCTTCCAGGGACTTAATGACCAACCAAAGAGTACCCATGGAGTGACCCATGGCTCCTGCACTCTATATGGCAGAGGATGGCATCAATGGGAGGGGAGGCCCTTGTTCCTGTGAAGGCTCGATGACCCAATGTAGGAGAATGCTAGCGCAGTTGAGCAGGAGTGGGTAGGTGGGTGAAGGACCATCCTCATAGAAGCAAGGGCAGGGGAGATGGGATAGGAGTATTATGGAGGGGGAACCAGGAAAGGAGACGACATTAGAAATGTAAATAAATAAAATATCCAATATATATGACAGATGCAGACACTCAAACAGCAAATCATTGGACTGAGCTGGGGCACCCCAATGGAAAAGATAGGTAAGGACTGAAGATGCTGAAGGGGACTGTAACCCCACAGGAAGAGCAACAATCTACTAATTGGACTCCTCAGATCTCCCAGACACTAAAACGCCAACCAATGAGTATATTTGGGTCAGTCCAGGGCTCCTGCTATATATGTAACAGAGGACTGCCTTTCCTGGCATCAGTGGAAGGGGAGGCACTTGGTCCTGTGGAGGCTTCTTTCCCCAGCAGAGAGGAATGCTAGAGGGGTGAGGTAGGAATGGGTGTGGGGGGGAGAGTATCTTCTTAGAGGCAAAGGAAAGGAGGGATAGGTTTGGGAGGGGAGATTAGGAATGGGGACAACATTTGAAATATGAATAAAAAATATGTACAGATGAAATTAAATTCAGTAAAACTTTAGCAAATAGGCTAACCAGAATTAAAATACTAATGAATCACTATTATCTCCTTTTTAGAATGGTAAACATCAAAGGCTGACAACAACAAATGCTGACAAGGATATGGAGCAAGAGGAATTCCATTTGTGACAAACTGGGATACAGCTCAAGGAGAGCTAGACTAAAATACAGTTTATGAGAGAAACATATGATCAGTTCTTACCATGTCTAAATTCTACCCTTTAATACTTACACATACAAGTGAGATATATATGAATATATATTCACATAGAAAACTATCCTCAGCTATTTAAGGAAGCAGTACTTCTAGCTATGCTAACTTAGAAGCAGTCAAGATGAATTTTAGTAACTAATTGCAAAAATTGTGTTTTGCCTTGAAGTTTTTTTTTTTAATTTTTATTTTCTATATTCTATGTTTACATTCCAAGGGCTTTCCCCTTTCCCAGTTCCCACCCACCATAGTTCCCATAGTTCCTCTCCCCCCCAACTATTCCCCAATCATTCCCCCTCCCCCCTCAGTTTCTTTACTAAACTGGATGCAATCTTTACATGCCCAGGGTCCTCTCCTTTCTTCTTCTTGGGAATCATTTGACTTGCTATTCGTGTCTTGAGTATTTAGTGCTTCTGGGCTCATTAATATCCACTTATCAGTGATTGCATTTCATGTGCATTCTTTTGTGATTGGGTTAGCTCACTCAGGATGATATTTTCCAGGTCTAACCATTTACCTACAAATTGCATGAATTCATTATTTTTAATTGCTGAGTAGTATTCCATTGTATAAATATACCACATTTTCTGTATCCATTCCTCCTTTGAGGGATATTTGGGCTCCTTCCAATTTCTGGCTATTATAAACAAGGCTGCTATAAACATAGTGGAGCATGTGTCTTTATTGCATGCAGGGGAATCCTCTGGGTATATGCCCAGGAGTGGTATGCCAGTGCCTTGAAGTTTTTAAATGCTAAAAAGACACAATTTGTAAGCAAGTGCAGAAATGGATTTAAATGGTATTATGTGAAAGAAGTAGATATGTAAAAATAGTATACTATATGATTCCACTATATGATGGCTTGGAAAATATAAAAGTGAGAAATCAATACGGAGTTTGTTGGTTGCCAGGGATTAGGACATAATGGATTAATAGGTGGAGTTCAGGGCAGTTTCAGAGCAGTCGAACTATTCTGTATGATACTATAATTGTGCACTAAGTCATTATACATTCATCAAAGGACTCAGAATACACAACAGCAGATGAACTTCACGTTCTGTGCAAAGGTGGTGTGGTAGAGAGGGACCATCACGGGTGACAGATATTCTTCTCTGTCACAGGAGGCTGGTGGAGAGAGCAGCTGTGCCAGGCACACAGACTGTAGATGTAAGAACTTTGTGCTTTTCATTACATTTTGCTGTTAAGTCATAGAAATCCATAACTCCCAGCATGGTGCTTTGGCATTGTGAGTACTTCTGAATTAGAAGTAATGAAAGGCTCCAGAAAACCATTCAGAGTTGAAGATGTTCTATTCTTGTTTCTCCCCTCAAGACAGAGTCCATATGGCCCCTTCTTTGCAAGTCATACAGATTTCGTATGGCTCTTGGGCTTACACATGTCAGTAAATTATATGTTTTCCCACCTCTTGATCTGTAAATTTTTACTAATCTCAGCAAATTCCATTCAGGGCAGTATAAGGAGAGGTTAAAATATGCTTAGTTCCTATATGTTAATATATCAACACTAGAATCCTATACTATTTAGTATTATCTTCTTATTTTAATGATTAGTATGTAGAAAAAAGCAACAAAGTATGTGTATACAATATAAGTAATGATTTTAAAGCAGTGTTTTTTTAAACAAATGACACTAATGATGATGGGTGTCATAAACATACATGTGCAGAAAAAGAATATCATTTCTTGTTCATGTTTTCCTTCAAAGTGATATCTATCCAGGGATTCAGTGGTCATTGTAAGTGTTTTTTTATAATACAATTATAGAATTTTAAACAATAGTCTTGTAATTGAACTGCTTAAGATGTGTTTGGAAAGTTACGTCCTAGTCCTTCAACTTCTTGGCATTACTCTGCATTATTAGGATACATATGGAAGAGTCCATTTTGAAATTACTTCTAGAAAGATACTCATTGGTGATCAATTATGAAAGGGCTCATGTGAGCAGAGCGAGAAAGACAAAAGCTGCAGCTTTCCTTCAGTCAGCATCAAGCAATGGCTTGACACTGGTAGGAATAAGGAATTAAAGTCTATGAGAAAAATTTTCTGGGAGTCAAACATCTTCAGGATAGCCAGCAGCATCATAGCAAAATCCCCATTACCTGATTCTTGTAAGACAGAACAATCTAAAATCCCATAGTAATTTCTCCATGTTCAGAATAATTTTGCAAGCAATAATTTCATTTGTAATTTTTTTCCTTTTAAAATATCGAACAGGCTGTTTTTCTTACCATTTCTTTTTATCAGATACACATAGTGAAAATCTTAGTGGAGGCTAATTAGTTATATCTTCTTCCAAGGCATCATTTACTTGTTTGCTTCAAGGCAATGAGTCCTTTTCTTGGTTCTTTTACTATCCTCAGGCTTCCCTACCAGCTGCTTGTGAACCTGCACTAAAATGTCTCTTTGAAATTCATCTTGTTTCTTGTTTTAAGGTTGGAATACAGAAAGCACAATACTCATCTAACCTGCCTTTTGAAACCATTCAAAGCCCTTAATTGTTTGGTCATTTGTAGCACTGTGCTTCTCACATTGTAGTGATCAGATTAATTATATAGATATATTTTCCTTCAACAATGCCCCTCAGTGTATCCAATTCCTCACCAGCTTCCTGCAGAAATCCATGAGTGCAAATATTCTGGCCTTATGAGCTTCTCTGAATGGGGCACTGAGGTCACAAGGCATCAGCTTTGCGGAATGCCAGCATCATCTATGTCATTGAAACATAGAAGTACCACTTGAGTTATTGATCCTGAGGAAGTAATGGCTATCCGTGGTTTTGGGACTTTGCAGAAGTTTACTTTACTGTGGTGCACTGAGAATAGAAATCCCCCAAATAGCTTTTTAGAATAGCCTCCTCTAAAAGAAAGGGGAGAAATGAATCATAAAAATCTCTTCCTTGTAAAAGTTACAGTTTCTCTTATTGATCTCTCTTCGTAGTTTCAACAAGGAGTTGAAATGAGTTCTGCAAAGATGAAGTACATCCCAGCCTAAGCTGTCTCCAGACAGACATTTACGTAAAAACGAAAACAGAAAATACGTCAAAATTCACCACACAACTAAGAAAGAAGAAATAAATCAGAAGCATTAAAAATAAGGGCTGTTAAGAGCTCTGATCGAACTCGTTGGAGTGTTACCAGCTGAGCAGTTGTGTTATGTATGTACACAGTCAAATATCACTTTCTTAATAAACTGTTTAAAACATAACAAATTCAATTCAAAGATTTAAAGTAACTTAAAATCTAACCTAATATAAACAGGAACAGTATTTCATTTCATTATAAAGTAAAAATTATATTAAGTTTTCAAAATAGATAATATAAGTCAAATGAAGTCTAAGTAACTTTGTGTTATATAAGTAAATCTACTGATTATACTGTTCAAAATAGAAGATATAAAGTTTAATTGCTCAGTTTGGATCACATAATTCTAATGCTAACAATTAAAGTTGTAACACTCTTGAGTTTCAATAAGTGAAGCAATTAGTATTTATACACTTATACATATACTTGTACATCACACACTAACAGCATAGTATTTAGCAGACTTGTTTGTAAAAGCCATATCTATTATGTACAACTGCTTATCACTGTATCATCGCATTTCTGATATGAAGTTATGAGAAGTCATGATTTTAACCCCTGCATTCTGGGCTCTGGAAATATGATACACCTTTCTAGAAATGCTAAATTATCTGGACAAACTAAAATCTTTTTCTAAGGTTTTGCACTGGTTCACCTGGTTTGTAGTTAAATGATCCAGTACCACCTTGGCTAATGACAAACATTCTCCAGATGTAAAAACTTCAAGTTAAGTTTATATATTAAGAAAAATAGTATATCGCTTATGGATATTTATTACTGAGAATCTAAAATGAGAGGTGTAGCACTTTATGTACTAGCATGCTTACTTTTATTTTAATTTCTGAAGTGAGCCATATTTTGCAGTTTTGGATTGCAGGATTTTAAGCTGTAGGTATTCCTTATGCATTATGTGCCCACAAAGCATTCACAATCCTCTCAGAAATCAGCAAGGATAAAGAATGCTGCTGTGCTTGTTCACCACCACCATCCGGAGGCCATTTTCACACGAGTGTGTCCTCTTGTGTATAGAGATCCCAAAGGTTCTAAAAAACATGTGTAATGTTACCTATTCAGCTCTTCATTGCCATGTATGGTCTACTGAGGAAACACTGATCACTGCCTGACTGTCCTCTTCTTTTATGTCTGCTCCTTTCCATCCTTCCTGGGGTTGACTCTAACATAGTACCTTGCAGTAGAGTTGGAACCATGTCTCGAGTCTACTTGCTGGTCACACTTACTTCCTGTGGTAAAACACATTTCAGATTATGACATGACTCCATGTCTTCACTGATCATTTTCTACATTCACTATCTAGATTTACCACAAGTTTGTATCAAAAGGAGGGAAATGAGCGGTAATGACTATAACAAATTCTCATAAGCATGAGTGTTGCCATCACTTAAGTAGGAATGTAATGGCCAATCACCGATGTGATTAACATCTCCCCTACAGCACAAAGTGCAGAGCAGTGTTGCCTACTCACCAGTAGTGCACTACTATCCTTGGTAAGATGTTTTTTGGGACAGCTGTTGCCTGGTTTTAAAGTTTTTTCATTTCCTTGCTTTTGAGTTTTAAATTTTTTTTATATCTTTAACTGGTTATAAATTTTGCAGAAATTTTCTATCTCTGTATATAAGAACAGTATATTTTTACTTGCTTGGGTTTTAATTTTACCTATCAATTATTTCTTTAATTGATTGTGATTTTGGCTTGTGTATCTAAAGTCATTGCCAATCTCCAAGCAATACATGACCTCCTTTTCTGTGTTGTCTTCTAAGAGCGTGTTCTTTTGTAAATTATGTATAAAATTTATTTTGAGTACTGCCTTGTTCTAGGCATTATTGGAAAAGTCTCAAATTTTCACCAATAAGGATAATTTTAGCTATATGTTTTCTCAATTTTTTTACCAAGTAGAGGAAGCCTCTTCACATTCTTACTTTAATATCAACCTTTGCTGTGAATGGTTAGTGGTATCAAATACTCATTTAGAAAAATTTTCTTTACCATGTGAAGAAATTCGTTGTCCCCAAAACATTCAATAAAATATATTAATGCAAATCTTTTCAATTTTTATATATTGAGATCTTTTATATGTGACAAAAATTAGTTCTTATATAGTAGTATATCTCTATCATTTATTAATATATAAGTGTAAAAATAAATAATAAATACTATATTTATATATGTAATATATGTATTTATATAATGTTATTGGGAGGTAGATAATTCTGAGATAAATTTTATAGTTCACTACTCAATAGTCAATATATTTGTAATGGTCACAACAGATCGTAAATCAGATAGTTGTTACCTAGAAACTTATTTTACTTTCTTGTAATGCCCACTTTTCTGATTTACTTGCCTGTCCATATGTACCTTAAAATCATATTGGAAAAAATGGTAAGGGAGACTGTTACTGCCTTGTTCTAGGCATTATTGGAAAAGTCTCAAATTTTCACCAATAAGGATAATTTTAGCTATATGTTTTCTCAATTTTTTTTACCAAGTAGAGGAAGCCTCTTCACATTCTTACTTTAATATCAACCTTTGCTGTGAATGGTTAGTGGTATAAAATACTTATTTTTGAATATGTTGCATTGAATGTGATTTTTCTTCTCTTTCTTTACATTGCTTTAGAATTTTATATATGATATAGTTTGTTTTGATCAAGTCCATCCTCTATCTCCCCTGCACGTCCTCCCTTACTCTCACCTACCACCCTTCCCAAATACAAGTGTTCTCTCTGTTTTATTGAATTACTCAAACCACGAGGCTGGCTTTTACTGAGACTTTCCTTCTTGCATGTATATAAAATAAATTGCTTATTTTTCAAGGTGATTAAATTCCCACTTGTTAACATTATAAGGTCAGACTTGAAGGGAGAAGCATGTTGATTGTTTAATGGTCAATTTGCATGAAGACATTCTCTAAGGGCAAAGACAGACGGGATGCTGTCAGCCCCCTCAGCCCTTAGTGATATCTTGGATGAGGATAACAATAATATCCACAGAGAAACGATCCATTCTGACACAGGCAAGTGTGTATGTGGAGTCTGCTTGTTAACTTTTTATATGATGTCCTTCAAACTCTTCTTAAAATAGGGGTTGGTTTTCAATTTGTAATTATTACACTGTATTAACATCCTATTTTATCTTTAATCCAATTAGAATCTACATGAGCTATAAATAAAGGCCTTTTGCCAAAATTTTAAACTCTGTCTATTTAGGAATCTTACATTTTCACTCTTCTGTCTCCACATATAGGTGTATGTCTAGCTCTAATGTGTCTCAAGAAAGAGAGAAATTATCTAGACATATATCACAATTTATAAATCATGCAAGAATGCACATATGACTTAGGTCCACTATCTGCGAGAAATTAAGGCAGTTATTAATATTTAAATTTAATTTGTCAATAATGGTATAGAAGATGATAAATAACTGATAATTATTTGGGGGGTAGAAGAGAGAAAGATAGAGAGCAGAATGTAAAAAGCTTACTTACCTACCCAGTTTTTCAATAATTAATCAGAGTGTTACAGCAATACAAAAAACAAAATAGGGAAATTTCAATAAAAGTTCTTGCTTAATAAATTCATAACTAAAGTCCTGGCTTAAAAAATTAGAAAATTTTGTTTTAATCTAGATTTATTTCCTTTTTTCAATCTTTTATTTATTTATTTACACTCCAGATTTTATTCCCCTCTAGGTCCATCCTCAGACTGTTCCACATCCCATACCTCAGTGCCCCCCAGTCTCCACATTGATGTCCTCACCCCCATAACCCAACCCCCACCCACAAGACCTTCAAATTCTCTGGGACCTCCAGTCTCTTAAGGGTTAGGTACACTCTCTCTGACTGAACCCAGACTTGATAGTCCTCTTCTGTATATGTGTTGGGGTCTCATATCAACTGGTGTATGCTGCCTGCTTGGTGGTCCAGTGTTTGAGAGATCTTGGGGATCCAGGTTAATTGACACTGCTGGTCCTCCTACAAGATTGCCCCTCTCCTCAGCCTCTTCCAGCCTTTCCCTAATTCAACCACAGGATCAGCAGCTTCTGTCCATTGGTTGGGTGCAAATATCTGCATCTGACTCTTTCAGCTGCTCGTTGGCTCTTTCAGAGGGTAGTCATGAATGCTCCATAGCCTCAGTAATAGTGTCAGGCCTTGGGGCCTCCCCTTGAGCTGGATCCCTCTTGGGCCTGTCACTGGGCCTTCTTTTCCTCGGGCTCTTCTCTATTTCCATGCCTGCAGTTCTTTCAGGCAGGAACAATACTGCGGAAGGGCAGCCCCATCCTTCACTAGATGCCCTGTCTTTCTTCTAGAGGTTGGCTCTACAAGTTCTCTCTCTCCACTGTAGAACCTTTCAGCTCCCAGGTCTCTGGTACATTCCAGAGGGACCCCCCAACCTCCTACCTCCAGAGGTTGACTGCATTCTTTCTGCTGGCCCTCAGGGCTTCAGCCCTTTTTCCCCACCCAATACCAGATTATGTTAGCTGTCCACTTTCCCTGGTAAAGTTGTTTCATTAAGTAGTTAAATCAAGTTTATTTTAATGTCTAGAGATGTAAAAATTAATTCAGTTTAAAGAGCAACATCCACATGAGACAGGCAACTACAGAATGAACTCATTACCTAATTCTCTGAAATATGAAATAACAAAAGCATAATTTTACACATGACAGTTGGAGCCACAGAGAAAGGCAGAGCTAGCAACAAAATAGCCACGTTTCTGCATTATCATTTCAAGCTTGAGTTATTGACATATTAGTGCAAATTCACAGCCTCAAGGAATAAAGAAATTCTCAGGCTTAATTCAAACCAGGAAAACTTGAAGTAAGATCTTTACAGTAATAAACATGTTGGATGTCATAGATGTGGAAACAAGTTGTTTTGGCCAGAAACTGGAGTTTCCTCATGTATGAAATATAATGAATAATGATAATTTGCCAGAGGATTTAAACATTCACTTACAGAATGAGTGCCAACTGCAACACTTGCTTTCTTCTGTGATTGCCAGTGGGACGTCTTGGACAAAACGTTATTTAATTTCTAACTTCTTTGGAGAAAAAAATCACATAGAATTTTGTCCATTATTCTGTATTAGGTATAAAAGCTTTTACCATGAAAATTTATATTCATATTAATAATATAGAGCTTACAAAATAATATTTTATCCAACTATACGTGGTCACTAGATATCTATATTTCAAAATTCCTCATCCATATGGGTGTACATTAATTTCTTTATCATACAACACTTCCTAATAACAGAGTAAAACATTATTTTAATATCATATTTAATAATTTTCATAGGTACATTACACAGAATGCATTTTATACCCCCTAAACATTATTAATTTATGAAAAGACTTATTTTCAAAATTAATATATACAAACTATTTATTGGTATTGTGATTGTTTTAATCACTGTACATAAATGCATTATACAGAATGCTATATACATAGAAAATTACTTTTTTTTATTTTTTTGGTTTTTTCGAGACAGGGATTCTCTGTGTAGCCCTTGCTGCCCTGGAGACAATTACTGGTTTTTGTTATGTTGATTTATTTATTTTAAAACAAGCTTCCTCTGACTATTTATAATAAAAATAATTCCTATGTGGAAACAATCTTTTCTACAGTCTTAAAAATTGATACTGTAATTGGAATGGCTTCTTCTTTTTAGAACTTGCATGTAATGAGAGTTTTTTGTTCTAAGAAAAATAAATTGATAGAAAACAAATATTGGTTGTACAAAAATTGTTCAAGATACAGGGAAGTGTGTCAGGGCTTGAAATGGACAAAAATCAAACAGGAGTACCCACTGGTTCCTAGAGTTCAACGGCATATATGTCTTACAGATGAAGTTATTCATCACTGACTATAGCTTTGCAAGTTATTAGTAAGCAGTGGAGCACTACTTATTCCAAGGCATCTGTCTACCACTGGTCACACACACTGTCTATTCATGGTATTGGTCAGGATTCAGCTGAGTGTGACTAACATTGGAAAAGGTGATCGTAATTGATGGCTTGCTGGAATATCATTAAGCCCACAACTGCTAACTTCAGATCAAATGAGAAAAATGCCTCAGAACTCCTGTTTGTTGATAAAAAAAACCGAAACACATGAACTTCCATTAAATATTTTGATTTAAGCTCTCATTCTGAGATGACATAAAAGAGTCAGCCTGCCCACCTTCTATCTTGCCGTCATCTCTGGTTCATAGGTACTAAGAAAGTTCTGTGCTTATTTTATATGCGTACAAATTTTAGATTGATTTAGGGAGAAAAAATAAGTAGTGAAAAATTAAACCTCAAAGCAGTATTGAAACCAAAGATTTTATAGCTTTAGTTTGAACTTTAAATCTTTATGTAAAAGTCTTAACATATGTGAAAGTGTGGTTGTACCAGTTTGCACCTTAACATGAGGTGAAAATTTAGCTGCTTAGAATTTGTAAGCCATAAAATCTGTATCTTCAAGCTTAGTGCTGTCGACTATTCATGAGAAGCATTTAATTTTCTCTGAATAAAACACAAGAGAAAGTTGTTCAAATTTTACTGCTCTAAATTATTAATAACGCTTAAAAAACAAAATCCTTAAAATGCTTGTAAACCAATCAGCTGGACAGTATTGTCTCCAAACCGAGGAAGAGAGAAGACGGATGTAGCAGTCTCATGAGGCTAATTAAAACTGAGCGAAGTACCAAATCCCATGGTTTGCTTCTCCTCCAAAGCAAATATGGTAAAAATAATTCCATCAGTCTACAGACATTGTAGAACATTTTAGTCAGGCAGTGAATACTTTGTAATTCTGAAGAGTCTGTATATACCTGACATAATAGATTCATCTCCAAGAATATTACATTTTATTTGATTTTTGATAAAAATATTATCATAAGAGCCCTTAAAATTCTAATAAATGAAATACATATCCTTAGTATGATTATTGAAACCAATGGCTTAGCAAGATTTCTTTTTTGTAAGATGGTCCATCATATTTAGGTCTATATTCATTGATCCTGCCAGTAATTTTGGATAAGAACCTCAGGTGAACACACATGTTGGAAAGGATGTGGAAAAAGAGGAACACTCCTCTTTTACTAGTAGGGTTGCAAACTGGTACAACCACTCTGGAAATCAATCTGGAAGTTCCTCAGAAAATTGGAAATATATCTACCTGAAGGCCCAGATATACCACTACCACTCTTTGAAATATACCCAAAAGATGCCCCACCACGTGTGTTCCACTACATTCATAGCAGCCTTATTTGTGATAGCCAGAAGTTAAAAAATAACTTAGATATCCCACAATAGAAGAATGGATACAGAAAATGTGGTTCATTTATACAATTGAATACTACTCAGCTAAAAGTACAGAATACCCAAGATACAGTCGATAGAACTCAAAAAGGTCAACAAGCTGAAGTGCCCAAGTGAGGATACCTTAGTCCCACTTGGGAGGGAGAAGAAATCAATCGCAAGTGGGGTTGGAAGGAGGGTTCTGTGAGGAAAAGTGGACAGGGAGGTGTTCAGGAGGAGAGGGGAACCTGATCTGGTATTGGGTGAGGGAAAAGGACTGAAGCCCTGAGCACCAGCAGAAAGAATGGAAACAGGCAACCTCAGGAGATAGGGGATTGGGGGCACCCTCCAGAATGCACCAGAGACTTCACAGGTGAGAGACTCTCAGAACCCAAAGGGAGAGACCTTAGATGAAATGCCTGAGAGTAGAGGGAGAGAGAACCTATAGAACCCACCCCCAGCAGGAAGGCAGGATACCAAATGAGGGAGATGGGGGCCACTGCACAGTCACAACTCTGACCTATAAGTGTTCCAGTCTGAAAGAATTACAGGGATGGAAGTGGAGAGGAACCTGAGGAAAAGAAGGTCCAGGGACAGGCCCAAAGAGGGATCTAGCTCAAGGGAATGCCCCAAGGCCAGACACTATTACTGAGGCTATGGAGTGCACACAAAAGGGACCTATCATGACTGCCCTCTGAAAGATCCAACAAGCAGTTGAAAGATTCAGATGCAGATATTTGCACTCAACCAATGGACAGAAGCTGCTGACCCCTGTGGTTGAATTAGGGAAAAGCTGGAAGAGGCTGAGGAGGAGGTCAACCCTGTAGGAGAACCAGCAATCTCAATTCATCTGGACCTCTAAGACCTCTCAAACACTGGACCACTAAACAGGTAGCATACAGCAGCTGATATGAGACCCTAACACATGTACAGCAGAGGACTGCCAGGTCTATGTTCATTAAGAGATGATGCACCTAACCTTCAAGAGACTGGAGGTCCCAGGAAGTTTATAGGTCAGGTAGGGTGGTAGGTGGGGACATCCAAGTGGAAACAGTGGGGTAGGGAACAGTTGGAGGTTGGACCGGGGGAAGTGTGATAATATATGGAGTATAAAAAATAAATATATAAAAAAGAAAAGAAATGCACAATTGGTCAAAATGCAGAGAATAGGGGCTTTGGGGTACTGATGCCAACTTAGACATGTATAGTACAACACTTCTGCAAAAGGCTCAGGGAAAATAATGGAAAGGGTAGTGGGAAAATTGGAAGAAACAATTGAGAAAGAGGCTTGCTGTAGTATAGTGTTGCCTTGATACAAGTGAGAGAATATAATCATGAAATTTAAACAACCTGGTAGACATGGTTGTTGAAGCAGTAGTTGTATAATGATAGTACTGGTTGACATACAAGCATTGATGGGGAAATCTCACAAGATGACACTCCTAGATAATGAGCTAGCTATAGGCAGTTAAAACTATGGCAATAGGAAAATCATTGTTCTTGAGGGATGTCCCTGCTAGTTTATTCAGACTCAAGTGCTCAGGTCTAAATAGAAGTACATATGAGCATTATTCAATAGAGTTTCTAGTTAATCCATATAATATTTACAGAGGAAAGTCTATGACCTTAAGAAATGGTAGAGGGATATAGGAGATTTAGATGGGAGAGCAAGTTGTAGAAATGATATAAGAACAATACTTATTAATGAAACTCAAAAATAAAATAAAGTAATTAAAGGTGAAACAGGGAAAATGGTCATTGTGTAGACACAAAAATAATGCATTTGCTAATATGTGTCTACTCATGTATGACAACTGATATTTTAATCTACCAAAATGATAGCTGATATTAAGTATATAGACATACAGATATTTTAAAATTTGTGAGGCAACCCAATCACAAAAGAACACATGTGGTATGCACTCACTGATAAGTGGATAATAGCCCAGAAGCTCAGAATACCCAAGACACAATTCACTTATCAAATGATGCCCAAGAATGAAGGAGAGGACCCTGGTCTTTGAAAGGCCAATTCATCAGTGTAGGGGAATACCAGAACAGGGAAGTGGGAAGGGGTGGATGGGCCAGCAGGGGGAGGGAAAAGGGCATATGGGACTTTTGGGGGACGGGGAGCCAAAAAAGGGGAAATCATCTGAAATGTAAATAAAGAATATATTGAATAAAAATATATATCTAATAAAAATTTTCTTAATATTTTGACACGATAAAGTGTCTAAAGATACCTTTAAAAGATTATTATGTATTTGTTATTGTACAAAGAATATTCTAAATTGATCCTTGAATTTTTATATGAATAATATCATTACACAATTTTCAAATGATTGCAATAAAAGGGAGTAATAGCTTATGCAAACTCTTAATTAAAAGAACCAATCTTGAAGTTCCTTTATAATTCATGAGGAGTGAATTCATGGAAAATGTACAAACTGGAAAGTGTCAAGTAGAAACCTAGAGTATTGTACTTGATTAGCTATTACTGAGCAGGTCACAGGTTGATGGCACAAAAGTGGATGCTTAGTTGAGCTTATTCTCACAGTCTTAAAAATACTCATGTGCTTTAAAATATATGGTAAACATCTTGTATGTCCATAAGTTATCTTAATATAAACTATGATTATTAATTGATTTGATAGTGACCTATTCATTTTTGTTATATGTTTTATGAACATGCATATACATATATTCATATCATGTGCATATATGTGCTTATATATTTATACATATTACATGTATAAAACGTCCACATATACATGTATATATACATTATATACACATATATTTACATATACATATATTTCTCAGAAATTATTGTAGCAATATCCTAATTTGAGAGAATGTACAATCCTTAAGCAGCATGTGGAAATCTGAAAGTACAACATAATATATTTAACAGTAAAATATATTTGACTAAGGAGCTTGTGATATACTAATAATCTCTGGTGATATGTGCTACTAATGACATAATAATGACTTGTATTGCTCCAAGTAAAGAAATAAAAAAAAGACAAATAGTAATACCCTAATATGTCCACATATGATTCTGCAAATCCCATAAATTAGAAGCTAATTTATGAATGTATCTAATATTAAGTTAACATTTTGTAGAATTTTATAGTGTGCTGAGTATTCATTGCTAGGACTACCTATGTGTTTTTAGCTTTATTCTGAATATTTAATTAGCTTACACTTGCCCTTATGTCAGAGAGGTGATATGTAGGCCTAAAGTCAGGCTGCATTATTGGTGAGTGGTGATGTATAAGTAGAAGTCTAAGGGAGCATAGTCTTTTACTTGATAGGAGAATCATTGCTATATTCTTCATATTTCCACATCATAGATGAATATCCTGGGAAAAGAGCCAGAATGCCTATGCACTTTTAGTTCCATCAGCCAGCATGAATATGCAAAGATGCCCAGGGTTTATACTCAGCCCATACTTGACTGACATCAAAACTATGGATGACTTTGATCTGTATCATGCTTTATGGACTAAGGCTGGCATTGTCAGAGCCTTGGATTTAACCTTTTTATAAAACTTTCATCTATTATCCATACTAAAGGTTGCTATACTACTCAATCTTTTATATTATTAAAGAAAAAAATTAGCATAGTCACTTTAATGTGTCATTTTTAACAATTAATGAAAATAATGAAATTAATTTTAGTTAACATGTATTTATAATATAATCATATTTTTGTTTTGTTTGTTGTTTCAAGAGAGGGTTGCACTGTACATCTGTCTATCCTGGAAGTCACTCTATAGATAAGTCTGGCCTTAAACTCAGAGTTCTCCCTGCCTCTGCCTCCTGAGTGCTGGGTTTAAAGGCATGAGCCTCCACTAACCAACATGTAATTATATGATTATATGTTATGCTACTTTTTCAATAATTGAATTTTTTTTACTTAAAGAATGTAAATATATAGAAAAACCAATTCCAGTAAGACAAAAAACATTTTATTGTATAGTTTAAATTTTACATCTCAAATTGGACTGTGAGACATTGTAGAATGTCTAATGTTTAAAGTTAACATCAATGTTTGACAGAGAATTTGAGTACCACTAAAGTGACAGCTGGATCCTTGCTGAGAAGAAAGGCAACAGCTGCCAAGCCACTGGGATCAATAATTTCAATAAAAGATGGCTAAGATTTCAATCTACAGTTTGAAGAAATTGTTGAAAGTAATATATTTGTTTGCCTTGCTCTTCCAAATGGGTGGTTTATACAAACTTACCTTGTATTTCTCTGTCATGTTGTAAGCCATAACCTCACAAGCAAGTGAAAGAAGCCCAAGCTCTCACAGTTACAAATAATTTTCTCTCTAACGCTGAACTATTTTTTCCATTTAAATAAACAATATAGAAAAATAAATAAAATCAATGAATTAAAAAGATACGAAAATATTATAGCATTATTTAGTTAGCAAGGTTATTGTGAGTAACCCATAATAACCATTTTGTGGTGTTGACTGTAACTTAGTTAACAATATATAGCTATTACTTCAAAGATGAATATATATTTGAGAATACGTAATTACATCATTTTCTTTAAAAAACAAATGTCTTTAAGAGACTGAGGAGAAGGGCAATCCTGTATGAGGACCAGCAGTCTCAATTAAACAAGGCCCCCGAGATCTCTCAAATACTGGACCACCAAACAGGCAGGCCCCAAACACACATACATAGAGGACTGCTGGGTCTGGGTTCATTCAGAGAAGATGCATCTAACCCTCAAGAGACTGAAGGCCCCAGGGTGTTTAGAGGTTAGGTGGGGTAGGGGGTGCGGACATCCAGGTAGAGACAGGGGCTGGGGATACGGTATGGGTTGTGGAACATTTGGAGGGTAGACAGGGGTGGGGGAATAAAATATGGAGTGTAAAAAATAATTAATTAAAAAACAGAATAGGGAAGATAATGATGGAGATTTGGGAAATGACTGTGATTTTTTTCCTTTGGACAATGGAGGAACCTATTGAAAATATTTTTACTAATAAAAATATTTTATATTTTTATGTATGTCTGCCCAGCTCTAGTGCCGATTGAGGCTTATAATAAATATATAAAAAGTTATCACTCAACAAAAAGAAAAGTGCCCTTAGGAGAAAAGAAATCTTAGTGTACTACTGTATTAAAACGATGTTCTTAAAGTTTCGTCAACATAAAGTTTTTGAAGTTATGATAGAAGTAAAGCAAATTATTTATTTAGATTTTGTACAAAGGACTTTAGATGTCAATTAATTTTATTGTTGATGTTCTATGTTTGATTTCAGGGATGAGAACAGATTGACCATGTCTTTGTTTGGGTGATGCTTTATTATTGCCCCTATGTTCTACCTTGATGCCCTGCCTGTCTCGGAGTTAGGGAGTTTGCAATGACTTTTCATGAGGAGCCAAATAACACACTTTATAAATGCAAACCTACAAATGCAAGTCCATATATCTCCCTAATCCGGATATTACAAACACTGTTTTGCTTACCTAGTGACTCAAGCATCATCCTTTAGATACTTCTATTCCATCTCTATCCCCCAGATGCTTATTTTATGGCTCAAACTAGGAATCCTTACAGCCGCTGACATCTACCTGAACATCTGCCTTGTCTGGTGCACATAGCATTCCTCTCATCCTCTGGTTCATAAGGAACATTGTTGTGCCAACTTGTGTGTCCTCATACTGTCGGCTTGGCCATGGAAGCGCACTCAAATATTTTCTTTTTAATGACAAGTATTGTCTCAAGTTTTGCTTTGCTCTCCCTAAGAAATAATGAATCTTTTATATAAAGACACTGTTCCCATTCATGAGGACTTGACATTATGACTTTTACCAATATCCCGATTTATGATACTTTTACATTAGGGATTGGAATTTCAATTTAAGAATTTTGGAAAGGAAAAAAATACTGAATTCATGGCACTTACAACCTGACTATGTCAAGAGGTAAAATTTTTTCCTGCATAATTATTAATTTGTTATTCCTGGCTACACAAGACAATTTTATCTAAGTATATGATGTACTTTGAGCATGTCCTTTATTACCTTGTGACCTTTAGATTTACAACTCTCCATTCTCCTTACATTCGTCTTGTTCCCCATACATTTGATTCTAATATCATATAATCAATGCATTATAACTTGATGCAAATGGAAAAGTCTAGGGCCCAAAGTTGAGAGAAAATCTGCAATGTTTGTTCAATTAATAGGATTACCTATCGATAGTTAAGCATTTCCCAGCAACTAATATAGTTTAATTTTTTTTCTAGCTGAAAACAATTTTCCATTGTGTGTGTAAATGATGTTTTCTCTATCCACATCCCTACTGCCCTTCAACTAGGCTGTTACCAGAATGAAAATATCACCAGAGTTACCTTTTAATTTTTCAGGAGAAAAATTTGGAAGATTCTTCTTGCCTTGTGGTCGTTGATAACTAAATCCACTTAACTGTAGTAAACAACTAGATGAAAACACAACATCTCATCTCAGAAATATGCCAGGCAATCCTGATAAGCAGTAGGACAAGATGTGACTCAAACAGATGTTACTGTAGAAAGATGCACATTTTGCAGTGAATTAAAGCACAGAAAATTCCACTCACATCAGGTAAAAAGTGATAAGGGCTGCTGTTTAGAGGGAACTGCATCCTCCCAGGAGGAGTTAGCCATGTACTTTCTGAACTCCAGCCTTAAAGCATGAATAAAGGGGACAGGGTTCTGGATAAATGTCAAGTTATTTTTATTTACTTACTACTGTTATTTTCCAAGATAAATTTCCTGTAGGGTCCCATATTTCATTTTTTCCCATAGACTTGAGGAAACATTAAAATGTGAGGGCACTGTAGCAATGAAAGCTAAGCATACAATCTGTCTAACAAAATCAACTCTGTTTAATACCCATGTCAGCAAAACCACTAGGTAAAGTCACCCCTTGACATGCTATTTCCACTAACATGATCTCAATAAAAGTAATAATAATAATCATAAGTTAACTGACAAGAAAAATAATTTATTGGAAAACACAATGAACTAAAAAACCAATATAGAGCTCTAGGTTTCAGAATAATCACATGAAATAAATCACTGCAAGCTTATGTTGTGTTTGGTTTGTTTTAGATGTTGTATAGTACTAGTTAGCCACATACTCAGACTATAGCCCAGGTAAACTTGAACTTGCCTTATAGCTACTTTTATCTCCTTTTTAAATTTAGAGTTTATTAGAGTTTATATTTACATATAACTTGTAAGAATTGTTTTGAAATTTCCTAGTCTTTTAAAGCTTTATATATACAATAATATTAACAAGGTTTTGTTAAAGTAAATTCAAAAGAAAATATCTGAGTAAACATCTGAGCTTTTGTTGTTACATGTAGCTTTCATTAAATACTACATGCAAAGACTTGGAAGTCGCTGTTAAGAAATTATTACTAATTATTGAAAATAATTGAAATATTACTAATTATTGAAAATAATTTAGAAGTGATACTAAGAATAGTTTCTAGAGTCAAGGAATAGATAGTATGTAGCAATGGGGAATGGGAAGCTGAGCGTTGGCCATTATAAAGTTCCAGATGCCAGAGATCCAAGAGATTTTGGGACCCTACAGGGCTGGCATTAGCCAAAATACCCAAGAAAGGGGAGATAGAACCTGTAGAAACCATATCCGGTGGATAGGCATGGCCCCGAGTTGAGGAATGGGGCCACATACCCATCTCAAAATACTAATCAAGAATTATTCTTGTCAAAAGGAAATGCAGGATCAAAAAGTGGATCAAAGGCTGAAGGAAAGGCCATCCAGATACTGTCCCACCTAGGGATGCATCCCATCTGCAGACACCAAACCCAGACACTATTGCTGATGCCAAGAAGCACTTGCTGACCAGAGCCTGGTATAGCTATCTCCTGAGAGGCTCAGCCAGATCCTGACCAATACAGATTCAAATGTACATAGCCAATCATCAAACTGAGCACTGGGTCCCCAATGGAACAGTTAGGGGAAGGACTGAGAAGCTGAAATGATTTGCAAGCCCATAGGAAGAGCAACAATATCAAGGAACCAGAACTCCCAAGCTCTCAGGGACTAAAAACCAATAATCAAAGAGTACACATGGAGAGACCCATGACTCCAGATGCATTTGTAGCAAAGGATTGTCTTTTCTGGCATTAATGGGAGGAGAGCCTCTTTTTTTTTTTTTTATTCTTTTTTGGATATATTCTATATTTACATTTCATTTCCTTTTTTCTGGTTTCCCATGCCCCAAAGGTCCCACATGCCCTTTTCCCTTCCCCTGTTCCCCCATCCACCCATTCCCACTTCCCTGTTCTGGTATTCCCCTACACTGATGCATTGGCCTTTCCAGCACCAGTGTCCACTCCTTTCTTCTTGTCAGACATCATTTGGTATGTGAATTGTGTCTTTGGTGTCCCAAGATTCTAGGCCAATATCCACTTATCAGTGAGTGCATACCATGGGTATTCTTTTGAGAATGGGTTACCTCACTTAGTATGATGTTCTCCAGCTCCATCCATTTCTCTAAAAATTTCACGAATTCATTGTTTCTAATGGCTGAATAGTAATCCATTCCTCTTGATACTGTGGAGACTGGCTACACAGCATAGGGGGATTTGAGGGAGCTGAGGTGGGAATGGGTGGATGGGTGGGGGAGCACCCTTATAGAAGCAGGAGGAGAGGAGGGGATAGGGGATTTGAGGAGGGATAACTGGGAATGGGGAACATTTGAAATGTAAAAAATAAAATAACCAATTAAAACAACTGAATTGGAGAGTAGTCAAGATTTAATAAAAGTTTCCTTTAATTATCAAAAACCATTTAAACGAATTCAAGTCTGCTGAAAAGGTACACTACAGAGGCATGGCCTGAATATCACATCTGAAACTATAGTATGGAATATTGCTGTTGCTACAGGAAAGAGGCTACATTTCTAGAATTCAAAGATATGATCCCAGATCCTTGGGTATCACTAAAAAGATAAATGAAATTTGAAAGAATTTAATATTATTAGATATAAGAAAAGATAGGTTTAGAATAAAAATGTGAATTTTTTTCAAAATTACCAAGTTGCTTTACATCTTAATTATTTTTTCTAATATTGTAGACTGTAAATAATATATTCTGACAATTAAAATGGAGTTCTGATTCATATAAAATGATTGAATAGTAGAAAAGTAGTTCACATTATTTTATTTTGGTTAAGGACTTTTATGAGCAGTTGAAATAATTCTTATAAAATATGAAAATACAGTTTGAGAATTTATTTGAGGAAATATAACAGTGCACAGTTCCCGTGCATTTCAGCCTTTCTATGTGGAGGCAGACTGTCTAGAAACCACAGCAAAGCAAAGGCTATTTCAGTGATCACTGTCCTATACAGAAAAACCATAGAGGTAGAGGAAACAAAGATATAACTTCTTAAAAGATAGAGTGACTCACCAGCATAATAGTATTCAGAAGAAAAATAAAGACAAAAATTGACATTCTGTCCAAAAATATAGAAAAACTATCTGTACATGTTTGATAACAATTCACAGAGGAACAAGAATCAAACAGACAGAAAAACAAAAGCAAACAGTTGACACAGTACCACTCACTCCTTCAAACCAAACGTAACAATTGTTTCTGTTTACTGTTTAAAACTACCCATTTTGCAAACAAAATTTAAAAATGTTTCAGATTGATATTTCATTCCGTTACTAAAGAAACACACAGATACTGACAATCTTAATGTGCACAAAGATAAAATAAATGTGGATCATATTTTTAGGCTTACTGAAAGTAAAAAGAACAGATACATTGAGGCTTTTAAAATGCCTTGGAAAAAATAAAAAATAAATGAATTCCATCTATCAACTTACTATCTTCACATAGTTATGTGTAACTGGCTTGCTAGGTAATACCACATTTACTTGCAAAACTCATATGTGAAGTAGGAACTGGTGAATCTCAGAGGAAACTGATATGGTCTGAGGTTGCTGAGGGCTACCTCTGCTCCACAGTAAGAACCAACAGTTAACATCACTGCCCTGTTTTCAGCAATCCCTGGGTCCGCCTTGATACTTGCATGAAACAAGATGCCATCCCTTCTTTGCACAGCACATATTTCCAGTGCCTAATGAATATGAATTTTAGGAAAAAGAGTTCCACCTTAAATAAACTGATAGAATGCAAACCTCATAGTCAGCCTAAAGCCATCCACCTTCTATTAATATCAATATTCTAATAAAGACAGTAGTTCCAGTTAACTAACAATGGTGGCTACTTCTTTATGATTGATATTTTTAGATTTTACATGTGAGATTATCATATAATATGTTTAACTGTGTAGCATTTAACTTACTTAGGATGTTAAGGTTATATAAAAGTAACTTTTATTTGTTAGATATAATTGCCATCTGAGAGGATTGCTGCTGAATAAGCTCACTTGTTCTAGGTTTTTTTTGTGAACTATGCTTGTTTGGTTGAACAAGCATAGTTTTGGCTTAAACTCCTCTCCAATCTGATTGATCCAATTTCATTTCCATTCATTTCTCACTGAATTGCACTATTTGGCTTCAAACTATCTTTGGCAATCTGTTCTAATCTTTTAGCTCCTTTTCATTCACTGGCTTGTTGTTTCTCCCTGTGTATAGGTTGCTCTCTCTGTCACCTGTCCCTGTAAAACTGTTCTTGTAAAAACTGCTCCCTCTTTCCTCCCTGTGATGTTCTTAAATAGCAGCTCTTTCCTTTGTCATTATTGGAGATTTGGGCACATCATATCTCTGATTTAATCTGTCAGATCTTTCTCTTATTTGTCACTTTGTCTGTCCCTCAATTAAATGTCATTTTTCAAGCATGTGTAGCTTCCTGCTGTAAATTAATCATATTTTTATTGCTTGGGATTAAATGTGTCTATGAAGGGCATGTCTGTATCCCAGCCAGATCAGACTGTAATCCAGGGCATGTCTGGCAAGATCTCTGTATGTGATCCCTTGCTAGAGCAGCCATGTTGCTATATTAAAATTCCTCTACAATGTTATAGTTTAGTCATTTTGTTACCAAAGACTAAAGTTTATTTTTTTCAAGGTTTTCCATTATTTCCCTTTTTTGTGCTTATGTGAATTCATGAGAATTTGCAGATTTCATAGTCTTTAGCCATTCATCTGTTGATAAAAACTTAGTGTTGATGGATATTTGGTAGGATGTGAATTTAGAATGGCCCAGGACAAATACTTGTTGGTGTATCTCCTAAGATGTTACAATAGAGGTTAACCCAAGAAAGACAGTCACTCTAAATGTCAGTAGTGATATTACATGTGCTGAAAACCCATAGTGAATAAAATTCAAAAGAGGAAAAATCCAGCATGAACCTCAATGTATATAAACTGAGACCAGCCTCCTGATATTTCTCTCATTACAGATTCAATTATTCTTATCAGCATGTCTTTGCTGCCAGAATGAACAGGGTCTTCAAACTGTGGCCAAAATAAATAGAAAAATTACAAGTTGGCTTCTATATCTTACCTACCTTCAATGATAATTTAAATGACCATGGATTGGGAGAGAGATGGCAGTGTATCAAGATGCTTGTGACATGCTTAACATCCTGAGTTTTCAACCCTAGAACACACATGATAGAAGAACATTCATTCCTACTAGTTGTCCTTTGTCATTTGTTGCATATGTTTGCATGAACACACACACACACACACACACACACACACTGTAAAATATTAACATGAATGCAGAGACATTTTGATAGATTTACATCAATTACTTTGGATATATACTCTGAAGTGAGACCTGGGTCATAAGAAATTTAATCTTTCATGATTTTTAGAAATAGTGTACAAAAGTTTCTGTTTTACTACATTCTTTGAAATTCTTCTTGTATTCATACTTTCTATTATAAGGAATACCTGATGTTACCTCATGTTTACATGTATATATGAACTCATATGCATTATATGTAATTTTAGGAAAATAAGTAATACTGTGATTCATTGTCACTTTCTTAGACATCCTCACTGTTATTTTACCCTTCTTTCTCCTCCCGTGTTTATCTTCATTATGCTTCCCTAATTAAAGCCCCTCTCTTTTTCCATTCCCTCATCAATTTTCACGCACCCTGCCACATACCTTTCTATTGCTCTTCCTCTTATCCCTACTGGACATTCATTGCCCTCTTGGTTTTTGAAGTTACTCAAGATTATATATTCATATCTGAAGATGTTTGTGGTGGTTTGAATGAGAATGGACAACATAGGCTCATAGATTTGAGTGTCAGAGAATAGAATTCTTTGATAGAGTTAGAAGGATTAGGAGTTTTGACCTTATAGGGGGGAAGAGGGTCACTTGGAGATGGCTTAACTGGTTTCAAAAGCCCATGTCAGGCCCAATCTATCTTTCTTTGCTTGGGGATCAGGATGTAACCCTTAGCTACTGCTCCAGTACTGTACCACCATGCTCCTTCCATATCCCCACCATGACAATAATATTCCAACTCTCTTAAGGCATAAACAATCTACCCAATTAAATGCTTTATTTTCTAAGAGTTTCCTCGGATAAAATAGCACTTCGTTGAAGGAATATGTTACAAAGCATCTTGTAGACCTCCTGAACTATAGTCAAAGTAGGAAAAGGTAAATGGATATTGTGGTAGATATTATTTTTAGATACCCCTTAGATAATTTCATTCCCAAATAAAAGACACATAATCTTTTTTTATTATTTAAGCTTTAAAGCATTAGAATAATATTTTTTTAATTTAAGCCTTAAAGTATTAGAAATAGACAGATATCTACCCTCTATGCTGGTTTGTCTAATTCCCTATTTGTAACCCTGAGACATCACTTGCCATGTTCCACCTCGGCTCTGATTCCAACAGGCCAGCCCTCATGGCCATGTCCTCATGACCTACCTGCTCCGTGACTATTCCTTCCTTGTCCCATTTTCTCTCTTTTCCTTCTTGGTCCCTGCCTGAGACCCCAAGCCTTGAAACTTCATTTTGCCCTCTCTCTTCTGCCTAGCCCAGGTTGAAGGCATCTTTATTAACCAATCAGGGAAACTTGGGGACATGGGTATTTACACACACAAAACATGGTATATGTGAGAATCTACTGGTCTTGAAGCAACAAGATCTTGGGATGCAGTATTTAGCATTTGAATATGTAGCAGCACCAGCTCAACCCAGTCAAATGGACAGGGGTTCAAAATACTTGCTGAGGCAATTTCCAGTGTCCTATGTACCTTCCACTAAGTTCAAAGCTCTTTCCAAAACATTCTAGTGGAGCCACATTGAAGACTAATACTTTAGATGAGAGCCTTTCAGGCATTCCTAACTCATGCTAGTTTTTCAGTCACATGGCAAAAACATTTACTGAAGGTTTGTCATGAGACATGTGACATTCTAAGAACTTCAAATATACTTCTCATTCATTTATTTTGTTCACATAGTGACATAGTAGGATCTCCCTTATATGACATTTAAATCAAATACAAGTGTATCATATAGAATTTTAAATGTTCTAATTCTTATATTACTAGAGGTAGGATTTAAAACTATAAAGTTTCAAAGTCTGTGGATTGCATTTATACACATTCAGGTTTCCTCCTTCCTGCATAGATTGGTATTCTTTGAAATGAAAAGAAGCACTTGCTTCTGTATAAAGCAGAGTAGTCATGCATGAGTTATTCCCTTTTATACAGAATAATGAAAGAAAATACAGTCTTCAACAAATACTGCTGGGAAAGCATAGTTTTCATATTGGTAGCATTATGAAAATGAATGCATCTTACACTATCTATAATAATTATTCTTGAGTATATAAATAGCTTTAATGTAAAATCCTAAGTTATGAAATCCAAATATATAACATTAAAAAAGTATGGATAGCATGAGGTTCAGTGGGAATGTTAAGTTGTGTCAACAATAGTATGTTCTATGAAAATAACAATGACAAAAAGGTCTATTATAATGGACAATGTTATCTGACACAACAATTGCAGAAAATGGAAATACAAATGATATAGTGTGGATAAATGAATTTGAGAATATCAGAGTTGTAGGTTAAATAGTTTCAAATCATTGTATAAAGCATATACCATGAGACGGTATGCTGTTGTAATCCAGATTACAATAGGAGAGTGAAGTAGACAAATAGGATAGTGAAGTAGAAGTGACAGTTCAGAAATACATTCATAGCACACTTGGGTTAATACAAAGACAAATCAGTTCATATAGAATGTTAACCTTTCAAAAAATGATCCTGGACTATTTTTATCCAAGAGTAAAAGCTAAATCCTTATGTAATGCCCCATAAAAATACCAAAAAAACCATGACTATAGACCTAAATGTAATACTTAATATTATAAACTTTCTAGAATACAACAAAAATATCTATTTATCAATGTAGTAGCCAAGTATTTATTACTAGAAAAATCACAATTTGTAAAACAAAAGTAATGGATGACTAAGACCAGCAAAATTCAGTAATTTTGTTCTCAGAAGGGACACAATATAAATCAAGCTATAGACCTGGAGAAATATATTTTAATTGTGTATTTAATAATGTTGAGAAGAGTAGATCATAAAAAATCCAATAAACTGAACATTTTTGATTAGCTATTTTACCCTTAATGATATACATGTAGTAAAAAATAAATGAGAGGATGCTTAACATCACTAATTATCAGAGAAACACAAATTAAAACCACAGTGACAGACTGCTACCTGTGAATACTTATAACCAGAATTTAAAATGCATGTAGAAGAATTCAGTGTAGAAAATATAAGGAGAGCAATATTCATGACAGTGCTGACCGAGTTGTATTTGCATTAAAATAGAATGAAAGTAAGCTCATTTTTACCCAAAAATATAAAAGGGATTATCACAAGAGGAAATTGCTATTTTTTTTTTTACCTTGAAGACAAACTTGAGTTGTCTCTTTTTTGAGACAGTGTCACTGGGAGGGGGTTTTCCAAAAATTGTGAAAGTCCACTCCCAGTGACACTGTCTCCAACAAAGACATAGCACCAAATCCTTCCCAAATATTTCCTCCTGGAGTCCCAGCATTCAAGTATATGAGCATATGGGGCACATTCTCACTCAAATCACCATACTTTCCCTTCATTTAAAATAGGCACATACATTCCCACTCTAATCTTTCAGCCTCAAGTTCCAATTTCCCTTTCCTCTGAGCTCCCATCCTTAGTGGATTTCTCCAACCTCAGAGCCGATCAATTTAAATTCCATTTTTCTCTTTTATCCCTCACATCAACTTATGCAAATACTGTCAGTGTTTTCCCTTGCTTTAAACTCCCCATTGTATAGTTACCATTGTTTAGTTTAGACCCTTGCCTTACTAATTACCAAAGAAGATGACTCTTTCTTTCGTAATTCCCCAGTCTGCTTCATCCCACATAGAGCGGCTCTCTGAGTTCTATTAGAAACTTTTATTTTAATCTTCATTCCACTGGCCCTGGAGCTGTATATCCAAATCCTCCTGAACTTATCTATGTATTTTCCCTAGGCAGCCTCTCCATTCTTAACATCCTAATCCCCGTATTTTATTCCAGCTGCTTTCTCATTATTCAACATGTTCTCCAGAATCCTACCCTTAAGCCTAAATTCACATCATTTCCTCCAGCATTTCCTAGTTCAGTCATGCAATTTTGTTCACATCTCAGTTTCAATCACACAGACATTAAACAATTTAAGAAGAAACATTGAAATAAGATTCAAGTCTCTGGCCATTTTCTCTCCTGGTCAACCCATTTTTCCTTGGTGATAAGTTAAAATAAAAATGTTCATCTTGGTTAAGTTTCATTTTTAATGTCTTTTCTCTGAAAAAGATTGTATTATAACCAAAAATGACTTATGCCTTTTAATCATAATAAAATTCATATGTTACCGGTTTAACAGTTTCATGGATAATATAATTGCAGAAGAAAATTTTAGAATTCAGAAGATATTAAAGGGAATGTGAAGTCCTAGTTATCTGAGTAAAATTTAGAGTCTTCTAAGAAAGATTAGTGTGAAAAACAGATTGAATATTGAACTTTCCACCTATCTAATTATACTCTTTAGCCTGATACTTACTAGTTATATTTCTGACTATAGTACCTAACCTGAAGTTTTAGTCCCAGGATAACGGTGCATATTTGGAAATTATTTTTAATGTGAACATTTCTTCTGTCCCCTTAGTTGATTATCAAACCTCTCCTAATCTGTCTGTGAAACAGAAACCTTGACTATAGCTGCCTGTAGGTTACTGAAAATACTTCAGTACATGGCGGTTATCCTCAAGGGGTAACAGATGGGCAAACAATGAGAGATGACATTCTAAACAGAAACATATTATTTGACATCAAAGTCAACCTTATATAAGGTCAAAACATATATAATTTGTCTTTAGATTTATATATCACATTTTATGAAGATTGAAATTGTTTTGATTCACTATACCATGGTTTTCTGTAGCAGGAGAGTTTTGAATAGAAGACCCTTTTATGATACCCTGGGACACAAAGAGCCAGGAAAGAATTGAAGCAGATAGAACACTTACACTGAGGAAGAGGCTACTAAAACATACTGAGTAATTACTTTCTACTGCAATATAAACTCACCAATTTGGACTAATATAATATTCAAATGATAAAATCTATCTCATCTTCCTAATACAATGTTGCCAAAATTAAATGTATTATATAGTTAAGAAGATATATTATTATTATTCTGATGTGAGGTAAATGCCATTTTCAAATATTATTCCAATAACAGTTGACAAAATCTTTATTAACTAATTTTTGAGAAGGAAATATTACTAATATATAATGATAAATGGATGTATGTGACTTATTAATAATTAATAATTTATCATTACATAATAGATATATAAAATAGCATACACTCATCTTTCCATTTCCCTCTGTTCAGTATAAATTATCACTGTAAGTTTCTCATATCTATTTATGGATCCTTCAATCATAATTTTGCTTACCTGAGATAACAAATTTTTATAGTTTTCCACTTTTATATAGAAGGAAGCAAACTCTAGGCATTGCTTTAAACAGGATGTTTCCTCACAGTGTAATTTACAGGACTTTCCATATGAGTATCTTTGACTTTATTAGCGCTCACTTTATCACTTATCTGTGTCTTCTTCTGTTGAAATATGACTATATCTTTGTTTACAATTGATGCTGCACATGTTACATAATAAATAATAGATGTACATTGAACTCTAGCAACGAAGTGCTTGAAACAGTTCTGTAAAGGAAACTTTAAACATACTGCTTAGTATTTGACATTAGGAATTACAGCAATTTTTATTACCATCCACAAAGAATTATTATTCTGACTCCTCAATACTTAATCAATAAGAAATATAATCAAATTGGAGATTTTCTATTTTTTCTTTTTTCCCTTATAAATTAATTGAGTGAATAATCACGTGTTGTAACTTTAATTTGTATAACTATTGCTACCACAACAAATCTGTGTAATTCTCAAAATGCAATGAATGATCTTTATTAGTATCCTGGATTCTTGCTTAGCTAGCTAACTCTGACCAATTCTACTTTGATCATTTGTCTTTTCTTCCTTTACATTGTGGTAAAGAAAGAAATCTGTCTCTGGTTCCAATTATTTTCTAAATTGTTTACTGTTTCTGGGGTCATTATCTAACTTGAATGCATACATTTTACTGAGATAAGACATGTTAACATGAGTCCTTCATAAGAGAAAGTGAGCATTTGTATGTTTTTTTTATTTTAATAGAATACTGAAATATAAGTCAGCATTCTCATGCTTCAGTTTGTGTTAACTCAAGACCTACAGGAGAAACCTGTGTTTTCAGGTACTATTTGTCAGATTGACTTCTGATTTATACTCAGTTGTCTTCCTCCTTGCAAGCATCTATCTGTAACCCTCACCATCATTTTGCCAGGTCCCCTTACTCTTCTCACTCGCATACCTTCTTGCTTTGCCTAGCCTATTCCACCCAACTCCCAGCACAAGGCTCCTGAAACAAAATTATGCAGCTCAGAGAAGACAGATTTCAGGAAATTAGTTGGTCATGGGCTCCGATGAAGAAGAAGCTTATTTAATGTGGCAAATGGAAAAAGTGAAGTGGCATCGGTAACAGCAGGTTTGCCAGTGGAAACTTTTGGTAAATTGTATCATGGTTTTGATCATGTCCACAAAGAACAGAGTCCCATGCTGATCTATCAATAATTCCTGGCTGTGGTTCTTAGAATTTGTAAACATTTGATTTTTATTTTTTTACAGGTATAGTTATCATGCTGAATTATAAGCAAATCATTTTTTTCTCTGAAGAAATGCAGGCCTACCCTTCCTGCAGAGCTGATACACAGCCAGTGTTTGGGTAATTGAAATCTTCCATGAACAGTATCTAACTTTTATAGATTCTTTTTTGATCTGTCCAAATATTTTGTAATTTGACTTTAGTAATGGCTTTGATCGATACATATGGAATAAGATATATCATGCTTGCTTTTCAGTGCTAAAAAATGACCTAGATAGTACGTCACTATCAAAGCAAAAACACGTCAATGATTAAATTAAAATAGAATTATTAACTTCTAGGCAAACTACCATGCCTTGACATTATAGCAGTTTGTATTTGGAATGACCTACTTTTACATTCCTAGTGGTACTTATAATTAAAATGAAAATACTTCAAATCAGGACCAGTAAAATATGTCACATGACTCAGTTGGGTTGCCCTGTTTATCTCAAAACCTGTAACCTGTATTTGATCCCTGGAACTACCACGATGGAATAAGAAACCAACACTCAGGAGGTGACCTCTGACTTCCACACCCATATATTGTACACTTGAGTATGGCATGCATACAATTGCACCTGTACAAATACACACCATGAATAAGTATATTTTCAGAGCAAATGTTCAACAACAATTAAAGAATGTGAACTGTGTAAATAAATCATTTGAATCAAGTTTTGTTTTAGCATTCTCTTTATATCCTGTTTTCTTTTAACAATGTGTATGTTTTTAATCTTAAAATTATTATTTAACTTAATTTTTATGGTTTACTAAAATACATTTCACATATTTACTGGGTATCATATGATTTTCAGCACATGTATATATTCTATAATGTTTAAAACTAGCAATAAATCTGTCTCATCATTTCTTTGAAGTGACAAAAATCAAATTGCATACTTACATTTTAGGTTTTTTCTAAATTACATACTAACATTGAAAGCAGTGTTAAAAATAACCTTATCAACACTTTTATGTAAAAAAAAACCCACACATTTGATATGTCTTTTGCAAAAGTACAGGGTTTTACTTGCATAGCAACTGATGTGTATCTTGTGTTTTAAATTTGACTTTAAAGTGCTTTTGCCAAATCTTGGGTTATGGATAGATTTCCTCATATTATCTCCTAGATATTCTACAGTTTGGCATTTTGTGTTTTTATTGTGATCATGGTTTTGTGATGTGTGCCTTTTTTGTATCTTGATGGCTAGCTGGATATTCCTATAGTACCTCTTGAAAATATTTTTCTCTTTAATAGTTTCTGCTCATTTTAAAGAAAAAATAATTTTATTAGATTATTTTGTTTATACTATTAATAAGCAATTTTTTAAGGCCTCAGATTTCTTATGAACTTTTTCATTATTAATGGGAGTTTCTAAGCCTGAAGATGTTCTCACATTCATATGATAACCAAGGTTAGAAAACCATGATGACCAATATATAAAGTTCTACTTGTATAGACATTTGCTTTTATTTTCATCATCTATTGCAATAATTCTGTTTGGGAAATATATTTATAATATTTATTAACAACATACTATTTAATACTTTGGCTAATTACTAAAGGTTTGAAGAATTACAAGCCAGGTGCATCAGTATTTATTGCAGAGTGAATTTCATAAAATCCTTGATAAAGGAAAGGGATGTGGAGTCACAGATCTTAGTGGAATCTGGCATCTATAAATCTGTTCATTCCTAGTTCTTTGTTCTCTTCTGGCTCCTGAGTTTAGTATTCAAATACTGAATGTTCATCTTGTTGTGTCTTGTCCAACCATAGTTATGCAATTCTTCCTCTTTGTATTGAAATAACTCATCATCCTCAAGACAATTAATTCTGTTATGCTAATAAAATATAATTATATGGAAGAATATAAAGAAGTCCTGGTTATTCTGATCAAAAAGGATATTCCTCTGCACTGATCACTCTTCATATCATTAAACTTGGCTTCCTCTCAAATAG
The DNA here is from genome assembly GCA_964023405.1 of Apodemus agrarius. Taxonomy (NCBI): domain Eukaryota; kingdom Metazoa; phylum Chordata; class Mammalia; order Rodentia; family Muridae; genus Apodemus; species Apodemus agrarius. The sequence goes on along the minus strand of OZ030016.1, from coordinate 38,820,749 downwards.
TTCTGCTTCTAAGAGCCAAATAGCCTAACATCTGCCAGAATCTTTCTTTAAAGCATCTCAGATATGTAGCCTACTATCAGTATTTTTTTTCTGTCTGGTGATTTTCTTTCCATTGAAACATTCATCAAACTTGTGTTTGATTTAATTGATGATATAGATGATATATCATATAAATCACCCATTTTCTTCTTGTATTATCTTTTCTTTCATTTATATGATTTCCAATTCAAGACAAGAACAACACAAAATACATAACTGGAATGTGGCTCTCAATCTCATCTGGAAAGGTTCAATGCTCCTATCCAATTTAACTCGTTTATGTTTTTTTAATTATGTTTTCTTTTAAGGTTAAATTTTTTTGTTGTTGTCATATAAGAAATTTTCAGTTCATGTCTGCTTTATAGTAGTAGATGTTAGGTCTTATTTATTAATTTTTGTTGCTTTAATTTGCCATTTGAAAGCAAAATGGGTTTTGCAAAATGTGAATGTGAATGTATCAACTCTTGTGAAATAATTTAATGATTTTGACACATTAATTTTGAAAACTCAAGAGTTAGTAAAAACAGAGGGGGATGCTCTAAATCAACCATCGAACTGAGCACAGGGTCCTTAATGGAGGAACTACAGAAAGGACCCAAGGAGATAAAGGGGTTTGCAGTCCCTAAGGAGGAACAAAAATATGAACCAACCAGTACATCCAGAGCTCACAGGGACTAAACCACCAACCAAAGAGTACACATGGAGAAACCCATGCCTCCAGCTGTATATGTAGCAGATATCAATGAGAGGAGAGACCCTTGGTCCTACAGAGGCTCGATACTCAGGATAGGGGAATGCCAGGACAGGAAAGTGGAAGTGGGTGGGTTGGTGAGCACGCAGAAGGGGGGTGGTTAGGGAGTTTTCAGAGGGGAAACCAGGATAAGGGATAACATTTGAAATGTAAATAAAGAAAATACCTAATAATATAAAAAAAAACCTCAACTTCTTTGGTAACATTTCTAACATCTCTATATGTCAAGCAATAAGTATGTTGATTTACATGATACTATTCAAATTATGTAATTTCTGTTTTAAGTTTTTCAGCTCTCTCATTTTCAGCCATATAAAGTAAAACAAATCATATAATTTTCTGACATATATATATATACAAATGTATATATATATAATGAATATACACATATGTGTGTATGTATATATTCATTTTTTCTGTGTTTCTAATGATTTCTTCCTTCACAAATTATTTTCACTAAGGCTTTTGGACTTAGCACCAGGAATCACTGATCTATCTTACCAGTTCTAAGAATGTCTGTCTTTTAATTGTCCCTGCAAACTAAAGGCAACATTTAACTCATGACAATTTTTAGATAAATAGTAATAGCTAAAACAACAATGCACCTAGTGTTTGCTGAGCACAGATATGTATATGTACTTACTGTGTTTTCTTTTATGATACACTTAAGAGAAATTTTTGTTGTTTTGTGTTGCAAGATATTTATCCATGCTCATTGAGGCAGTGAGAGGCCAGTGATTAGAGGAGAGAGAAGAGAAGGAGCTAAGGGAAGTGAAAGGCGGAGAGAGAGAACGAGGGGAGGTCCAGAGGAGCAGAGCAGAGAAGGAGGCACAGATAACCAGGTGGCTGCAGATGTATTTCTGGTGTTTTGAAGAGATTAGAAAATTGGCATAAGACCTTTATCATTGTAAATTGGCATTATGTAAAAGGGAGTTTTATATACATAAATATATTTGGTTAACTATTTAAGTTTATGAGTCATGCTTTACCAGGTATTTGGGTGTAGGGTGGGAGTATGGGATTTCTGCCATTTACAGAGTCTATGGCAGAGAGGAAACACAGCTGGGATGCTGTAAGAGTTAGCTGAAAGAGACTGGTAGAAACAGACAGTGAGAGTTGCCCTGAGATGGACCCACTGGAACTTGGTGCAGAGGCCTGGGGGAGTGGTACTCATTATTAATTTATTAATTATTAATTATTAATAATTAATATTAATTATTAATATTAATTATTAATATTAACTTATTAATTATTACCCAAAACAGTTTTGCCAAACAATTTTATCTTTCAAATATAAAGCCTGACAGAATTATATTCTGAATTTTAAGAATAATTTGTTGAGTGCAAGAAGTAGCAGATTTCAGAAGAGCCATGATTTTTACTAAACTGAGGTGTTTGTTACATACTAGATTTTACCCTTTACACAACTAAAGAATTTCTAAGAGCCATTGATCTTTCCTTTGTCTTATAATTTAATTCCTCTAGAGTTAACATGGATAACATGGATAGTATTTGTAATTTTCCAAGATAGAATATTCATGAAATTCAAGGTTTGAGGTACGTTGACATCTTTAATTTCAAAGAATGTGGATTCTAATTTGAGAGAAAAGTTGACACTGAAGGGTGAAAAGTTGATACTGAAATAGAAGATTGACTTTCAGAGAAAAGGTCCAAACATACAATAAAAATTCTACTTTTGATCTCTGCATTTGAATAGCTGTGTTACATAAAAGTATAATATTCCTTTGAACTTTAAACTTATTGAAAATAAGTTTAAGGGTACAAATAAGTAAAATATGAAAGTTAAGAGCGCGTTGATGTTGAACTTCCCAAGAACAGGACCTCTGCTTTGCTGCCCCATCTCCAGCTAACAGAATACAAATTATTCTCAGTAAATATTTACTAAATGAGTAATAAAAGGAGAAAATTGTAAGAAGACTCTATAAGGTAATGGAATATTTATAAGTACTCAATATTAGTAGGCATGTTCCTAAAACTATATTGGCTCTGAATGGCAAGAAAGCCCATATTTTCAATCCCCATCTTTAAGCTCATGTCAAGAACTTCTAAAATTAATTAAACCTACAAAAGAAAAGCATTTGTGCTTACAAAATAGATATTTTATGTACCACAGGAGTCTTGAAAATTCTAAGTGTTAACTACTTAATTATTTCTATCTACTTCTATGGTTTGGATAGTTAAGCCATCTGGTTGGTGAAACTTTCTGAAGAAATTACAGACAGAAAATGAAGTTTAGAAAACATTATCCTAAAATCTGACAATTTTGTATATGGAGAGACAGCAGACAGAAAATTCACTCTTATTTTTTTCAATTGTCAACTTTAAAAGATATCAGTAGATTCTCAAATCCAAGTTTCTCTTTGTGAACAGAGGTAAGTGATAACACGTAGACATACCTAAAGAATCTGAGCAAGTAAACCTTCATACATTACACCTATCCAAGTTTATTACCATCATATCACATCTTCTTGTCCTACAACACCACTTGAACACTACTGTTCATAAAAACACATATCTTAATCTACTTCTATGGTCATCTGGCTCAGAAAGCTTATTCCTGAATCCAGTCATGAATGAGCCTTTCCTGTTTTAAACTTTAATCACATTGTTATAATTTGTATTAGGTTGATGAGCATTGTACTTTTCTAAATTTGTCAATCTTTTTTACACACTACCCATTGCTTCATCGGAAAGGTACAATATTTTACATTTTATGTTCAAGAGGTATTTCCAATCGACTATTATCACAAGATCATACACAATGTGGAGCTGACTAGGAAAATTAGAATGCATTAACCACAGAAGGCATTTCCATGTTTTCTTTAAAATACAAAGCCTGTCTTATCATCCTTCTGTTTCTGCAGCTCCTTGGAAGCTGCCCAGTCTGCAGGCAGATTAGTGCTCTATGTAAATGAAGAAAAGAAAATTACAACTCTGAGAATTTTCCCACCCCTGAGCAAGTCTGTTTAAAGAAAAATAAATAAATAAAAGGCTTCCTTCACTTGCATGCCATAGAGACATCACAGAGACACAGGTTTAAATCATAACCTGCAGTGTAAGTCATGTTTAGAAATCCAACAAGATATAAGAAAAGATCCTCCAGAGCCGGGCAGCAGCATCTGATTGATGCAGCTGTGCTTTGAAAGTATTTAAATGCTTCATTCACCTTGCTCTGCAGTTCCGATTATTCAGAAATTATAAAGACAGAATAGCGCTTGCTTTGATATCAACCCATAAGAAACAGCTTTGGATTCAGTTTTTACTAAACATGATTATTTCACTTTCATTCCCTCTGGAGAGGTACACTCATTTAAATTTGGAAGGACCGGGCTAGGATCTGAACTAACAAGTGTTGAATTTGCCAGAGCCTTTCAAGCCCTTTTCTCAAAATATTCAATGTTCCTACCTTGTGAAAATCACCCATCTCTTAACACTTGAGGTACAGAATAGAATTATAAGCAGTAACTGAGACCAATCAATAAGAGATTTAAGAATAAATAGCAAATTGTAACTGCTTGAAACATAGCACATGTTTGCACATCTCTCTAGGGGTGTAGATTAGTGACAGGATTCTGGCAAGATATACCCATATGTTCAAGAGTAGTGCAAGTATTATAGGAGTAAAAAACTGGCCTTGTAATTGTACTTAAGTCTGACTCAATGGGAAGAAACTCATACCAAGCACTACAAATCTAACAAAGAATCTATAGTTCTGGGAGTGAGACTACTGGCATCAATTTGGTGAATGGACATCTTATCCAAACAACTTCCAAACATGCACCCCTCTGCCAATATATTAGTTCAGCTCATGCCATCTAGATGTGTGAGCATCTTTTGAGCAGTAGACCACAGTTAATGAAGTGACTCACCACTGGCTAAGTGCAGACAACTAATATCTGGAGTGTTCATCTATAAATGAGACATTTGTATTGCATACACCCAAACATGTACACACTCATGAACCTTGTAAATTTTCCCCAAGGCTCTAGAACTGTCTTGAGAGAGGAAAAAGAGATTGTAAGAGGCAGAAGTTGAAGAGGACCAGGCAACAGAGGCATCTTGTGGACATGATTAGCCTTATCATGCACTAACAGCAACGGTGGATGCCTGCCCTGGGACCAGCCTGTCAACATTCCTGCATGGATGTGGAATGGGCACAGGATCCCCTGTACCTAATTGAGAAGTAACTGGCAGTTGGTGGCTGATGAAGTGAAAAGACTCAGTTTTTTCTAGAGGTGTAGTTAAGAGAGTGGATTGGGAAGGGGGGAAGATAAAGAGCAAGAGACAGACAGAGAGAGACAAAGAGTGACCGAGAGACAGAGAGAGACAAAGACAGAGATGAGGAAGAGGAGGGAGGTAGAACTAACTGGAAGGAGGTGTTCCGCAAGTCCTGGAGGAGATGGAGGAAGACAGTAGAGTCAGTATAATAAAAACAGTTGGGGGGGGGGAGAGGAACTATGGGAACTATGGTGGGTGGGAACTGGGAAAGGGGAAAGCCTTTGGAATGTAAACATAGAATATAGAAAATAAAAAAAATTAAAAAAATTGATTTTATTCAAGAAGAAAATTGTCAAAGAATTACATTGATTTCAGTATAAATATAAAATATAAAAAATATAAAAAATTTATATAAATATAAGAATTTCAATATACTGAATTCAATATATTTGACCATATATTTTTAGAAATTTCTTTTTTTTTCTTCCTTTCTTTCTTTCTTTTTTTTTTTTTTTTTTTTTTTTGGTTTTTCGAGACAGGGTTTCTCTGTATAGCCCTGTTCTGGAACTCACTCTATAGACCAGGCTGGTCTCGAACTCAGAAATCTGCCTGCCTCTGCCTCCCACTTGCTGGGATTAAAGGTGTGCGCCACCACCTCCCAGCTTAAGACTATATGTTTTTAAAGCCCATATGGGCAAAACACAGTTTAAATGGGCAAAGAATAATTATGAAAAATAAAAATTAGAAAAGATAAGCCATTTTAAACTTTTCTAAATTGGAATGATATCTCCAATGTAATAATGTTAAAATATGAGTGAAGTCATTAACAATTTATATATTTATTGACTAACAAAATGTAATCCCTCTTAGAATAACAATATGTACACTCATTTTTTTTAAATGTTAAATAGTTGACTGTCTTCAAATGCATATTTAATGCTGGTGGTATTGACTGTATAACACATTTACTTGATTCTTTCTTTTGACACCTGCCCCTACTTTTCTCCTTTCTTTGCTGCAACTATCTACTATCTACCCAATGTTCCTTTAGCATCATGACAGTGTCTAGCTTCAATTTGATCTACTGACAAGTGCTTTATTGATTTTGTATACCTCAAAAACAACTATCTTTAAATTCATCTGTCCCCAATGTTGTTTGAAATTAGAACAGTCCTCATTATAGCTCCCACAGTAATTTATAATGATATATGACCTGTACATAACAAGTGTTTAGTTTTCTACCTCCATTCAAGCCCCTTTCTCAAAGTATTCAGTTTCCCTACTATTTAAAACTAGCCAGTTCTCTGACTTGTAGAATTTAAATGAAGCCAATAGCATTTCTAACCAAGAAATCAGAACTGCACAATTATAAGCACATTTGATTATGTGTTGGGTAATGACCCAATTATCATAATTAAATATGTACTAGTCAGGCATTATGCAAAAAAATGATCACTTTATTTTTCTCTGGGAATTCAAAAACCAGGTAAACACTGTCTTTTGATGTCACATAAAGCATGGAAATAAAGATGAGAAATGACTAAGTAGTAGCAGGAATTAAAAAGCAATGCGGTTGTGATAATACTGCTTTAGTGTTCAATGATGTCATGGAAAAAATTTGGGTTCCACCAGGTATTTCTGTCATTGGTGCTCTGAAACTGACAGCAATGAAACCAACGTTCTGAAATGTCAGGAGCCACTTAGGAAAGGCCATGTGCATGTAAGTGATGTTCTGGAGAAGACGCCCAGTATTGCATGGTCTGTGATGGATAAGTCCTAATTGTAGGGTTTTACAAAATCTCATCTCAGGGTTTATTCTTTTAGCTGATATGCCTTTCCTATCATTATTAAGTTAATATAACAACCCCTGGATATTAGCCCACCTCAGTGAGCAGATTTCCTGCAGATCTACAGGAAGGTACTATCTTGCAGTGATTCTGTGTAGACAAAGCGATGATTTCTTAATTCCAAATCATGGTTATTTAGAGTTTCTAAGTTTATACTAGTAATTACTGAAACCTTTATAGAAAGGGCTTCAATTAAGGTCCTGTAAGTCTTCATGTGTCAGGAGTTATTTGCACTAAAATAGAAAGCAGGCGTGAGACAGATTTATGATTATGGCAAATATTTCTGTAGGCTGTAAAACTAAAGGTCATCAAAGGGAATGCACAGTTTATTGTTGGTGTAAAAATAGAAGATAAAATATTGACTTTTTTATATACAGAACTTCAATACTAATGAGACAGTAAGCCAATGATTTGCCTCTTGACATATCCTATTAACTTAGAACTAAGAGCTTAGTTTTGAACTTTTGATAAATGGGTGGAGCTAATGGGAAATAATAAATACTTAGATAACACATCTTAATGGGAACTCATGTATATGTCATATTTGTTACTTCTTCGATTTATGGCTGGAATTTGTATTTGAACTTGTCTACTTTTGAAATAAATAAAGACTCTTGGAATACCATGTGATCATATATCCTGAGAGAGAATATAAGGAACTGAGAACAACAACAAGAGTTGGATAGGTATTTTCCCCATCCCTCCCAAACGACATGCATGGTATATATTCACTAACAAGTAGATATTAGCCAAAGATACAGAATACCCACGATATAATTTACAAACCATATGAACCTTAACAAAAAGGAAGGCCCAAATGAGGATGTGCCAATCCTACTTATATAAGGAGGAACAAAATAATCATGGGAGGCAGAGGGAGGGAGGGACCTAGTAGGAGAGGGGAGTGGGAGGGGAAAGTGCGGGTAAGGATCAGATAAGGGGGAGAGAGGCCAAGATGGCCAGAATTAATGGAAATTAATTCTGCAACTGCTGGAGGTTAGATGTAGGGGGAAAATCTAGAAAGTCACAAAACCTGGACTCACTGCTCAATGTGTTTTACCTTAACCAAAATGCCCAAGAGTATGGATTTAGAATCGGAAGAGATATAGAACCTCCAGTAGTCAGACAGGACCCCAAGTGGAGAGAATGGGGATATGAACCGAACTACTTATGACCCCAAATCACTCCTGTTTAAATGAAATGCAAGGACGAAAATGGAGCAGAGATTGGAGGAATGGCCATCCAGTGACCAGCCCAACTTGAGATCCATCCAATGGGTGGGCACCAATCCCTGGGACTATTAGTGATGCTATGTTGTGCTTGCAGAAAGAAGACTAGCATGGCTGTTCTCTGAGAGGTTCTACTAGCAGCTGTCTGAGACAAATACAGATATTTACAGCCTACCATTGGACTCAAGTTGAGGACTGCTATGGAAGAATTGAAGAGCTGAAGGAGATTGCATGCCCATTGGAAGACCAGCAGTATCAACTAATCTGGACCCCTGGGAGCTCCTAGAGACTGAGCCACCAACTAAGAGTATATAGGTGCTGGTCTAAGGCCTCTGGCACATACATAGCAGAGGACTGCCTTGTCTGACCTCAGTGGGAGAGGATGCACCCAATCCTACAGAGATTCAATGCCCTAGGGTGGGGAAATGCCCAGGGAGAGGACACCCTTTCAGAGGGAAAGGGGAGAGGGGAAGGGAAGAAGAACTGTACAAATGGGGATCAGGAATGTGAAAAAATAAGACAATTAATTAGTTAATTGGTTAATTAATAGAGAGGAGAGAGAGAGAGAGAGAGAGAGAGAGAGAGAGAAAGAGAAAGAGAAAGAGAATTAGAATCTCTTTTGAAGTGTTTACTTCATTCTGTAACAAACTGTAACCTGTTAAGGAGTTAGTGAAATCCCTAGCCTCTGAGCTCAGAGCACTGTAAGAACTATAGGAATAGAAAAAAGCATGTTTTTACTTAATCTGTGGCAGTTTAACAGTTTGAGTGTTAGTCTAAGGCCTGCATTTCCTCCTCTACCATCCTCCAAGTGAGATCTGATTCTCTAATATTTTAGATTTGAGTATTTGTCTCCATTCTTATTTTGATATCTCTATATCTTATTATCCTGGAAACATTTATTCTCATCATTTATATTCATTCGGGCTCTGAAGTTCCTTAACCCAAGAACCAGTACAGTGGGTGTGAGAAGTGAAGTGTTTCGAGATGTGTCTCTCGTTGATACTGATTGGAGTTCACCTTATCAACAAAATAAGTTTCATTGTAGTAACTACATTTCTTAGTTCTCTTTGTCTTGTAATATTCAATTTTGTGGTATGCTAAAAGCCTCAGTTGAATGTCTTTTTTTCTAATATGAATAATTATATTATCCAAACAAAATAGATGGATAATATGCTTTCCCGGAAGTTTAGCCTAACCTTTCTTTCTTTACGTTACTAATAATTTTGGAATACATACAGTGAGAGTTTCCTAAGACTAAACAGATTTTCCACTGAAAGTTAAATTAATTTACCTTATAATTGAGCCTAATTTCTTTATCCTTCTCATCTATCAATTCCTAGGTTTCATTAAGCAGTAAATATAAATTTGTACACTTTTAAGTATGCCCAAGAGTCTTAGCCTAAACCAAGAAAATTTAAAAGACATTCTTTAATAGTTTAGAGATTAAAGGAAAAAATGTCATGATTGTTACTTAAAACAATTAGAGGGTATATTTTTAATTTATCTGAAATAACTTGATATGTTAGCATCAATAGAGCATTTACAAATATACTATATATACGTATATATACATATATACATTCATATAATATATATACATATACATATATACACATGTATAAATATACATTGTATATGCATAGATAGATTTTTGGACATAATCTAGAAATCAATATGTGTGAGATATGAAGAAAATGGGCTAAATAATAAGGTATATGATTTTAATATTCAACAGAAAGGTTATGTTAGTCTTAGAAAACGTTTATTTTAAGCAATCCAAGGTAATTATTAAAAATAAGTCAGGAAAGTTAATGGTTTTGATCTAGGAGAGTACCTCATCCATTTATATTTTTCATATTCATATTTGAAAAAAAGGGCGTCAAGGTGAGGTTTTTAACACAGCATGATATTTGAATAATGCAATAAAAAGAGAACTTAAGAAAGGTAGCTAGAGGATTATAGAGTGATATTATGGTGCTGATTTAGTATGGGTTCTAAAGATTAAGAATCAGGAACAAAAGATGGACTAAAGTAAAACATACTGAAAATAATTTTAAAATTGTAATTTTGCAATCTGACAGTTGAACCCAAGATGAAGAAAGGCTTCATCTTTTAAAAATGATCTAAAATTTCAAGTCTTGTGTATTTACATATTTTCTTCTGCCTTATTTACAGGAACATTTTTCATAGAGTTTCTGGCATCATACTGGCACTACCATTATACCTCACAACTAAATTAATTTTGCTCCTGTAATAAGAACTAGTCATATTTTGATAATTTAATTTCATTAAAGCTATAAAATTACATTTGAAAATTCCATTCATCTGTTCACTTTGTGGTTGTTACATTTAGAAACACTACGTTCAAATTCTCTTTTTCACAAGTTCTTTCTAGAAGTTGTTGCTTTCTGAATGTCTTTGTTTATGAAGGTGATAATTTAACAGACTGATGGACTGGAACATAATCCAGATCTTTGTGGAAGGTAACTCCAATGGTAACAGATATTTTTCATCTATATGGCATGTATTTGAGAACACAATATGGCATTATTTTGAATAGTAATCCATATGACATTTTTATTTTTAAAAGAACCTATGGTCATAATCATCACTGCAGGCATTGTAGCATATGAGTAGTGCTCTATATCCTTCTAAAGTAGATGAGTCTAACATATTTTTGAAAACTTATTAGTGAGATTTGAAATCAGTTATGCCTACATAATAACTATGGGACAAGAAAATTCCAGCAGGGATGTAAAGATGACTCAGTGATTAAGAGCAGTTGCAATTTTTGCAAAGGATCTGAGTTTGACTCCCTACAGTGACATGCTGCTCACAAAAACCTGCCACTGCAGTTCTAGGGGATTTAATATATTTTTTATGGATGTCACAGACACCCTGCAACTACGTACTGTGCACACATATACATTTATTTATTTTTTTAAAAACAGAATATTTTTTATTTTTTTATTTTTTTATTTTTATTTTTAATTTTATTTTCTATATTCTTTTTTACATTCCAAAGGCTTTCCCCTTTCCCAGTTCCCCCCACCATACGTCCCATAAATCCTCTCCCCCCCCCAACTATTCCTCAATCACCCCTCCACCACAATTTCTCTGTTCTGGATCTACAAAACTGGATCCAATTTTTTCAGGCCCAGGGTCCGGGCGAGGATGTGGAGAAAGAGGAACACTCCTCCACTGTTGGTGGGATTGCAAAATGGTAAAACCGTTCTGGAAATCAGTTTGTCGGTTCCTCAGAAAATTGGGCATGTCACTTCCAGAGGACCCTGGCATACCACTCCTGGGCATATACCCAGAGGATTCCCCTGCATATAATAAAGACACATGCTCCACAGTGTTCATAGCAGCTTTATGTATAATAGCCAGAAGTTGGAAGGAGCCCAGATATCCCTCAAAGGAGGAATGGATACAGAAAATGTGGTATATTTATACAATGGAATACTACTCAGCAATTAAAAATAATGAATTCATGCAATTTGTAGGCAAATGGGTAGATCTGGAAAATATCCTAAGCAAGTTAACCCAATCACAAAAGGATACACATGAAATGCAATCACTGATAAGTGGATATTAATGAGCCCAGAAGCCCTAAATACTCAAGGCACAATTAGCAAGTCAAATGATTCCCACATATACATTTATGACAAAACTAATATATATGAAATAAATCTTTTCAAAAATAATTTCCACAAAACATCAAGAATCTAGTGTGTAAATGTATCTTGTATTTGCTGGATGTCATCTTCATCTTGGATGCTTACAGCTGAATGTGCACTAGTTTTTTCTGAACTTTGGCAAGCTGCTTTAATTTAACAGTTCTGGCTCAAACTCCATTCCAAGCTGACTGATTCAATCTGGTTTCTCTCAGCTTCTCTAGAATTGCTATGCTTGGCATCAAACTAACTGAAAATTTGTTCTAATTTTCTGGCTCCTTCTTGTGCTCTGGCTTCAACTGCCTCTACTGAGCTGTATAGAAGAGCATGAAGAGGAGAAGGAACTCAACTCCCTTGCACCTCACTCACTGCACTGACTCCCATCTGACTCACTCTCTCTCCCTGCACTACTTGTTTAAATACTCTTTCCTGCAGATTCTCTTGAGAGTTGAGAATATCCTATCTCAGATTCATTCTATCAAAGCTTTCTTTGATCCATCACTTGTCTGCTCCTCAATTAGAATTACTTTAAAACATAGCTGCTTCCTTCTACAAACTAGCCTTATATATATTGGGATTAAAGGTGTATACTAAGGGCGTGTCTATACTCCAGCCAGATTATATAGACCTATGACCTCTTGCTAAAGCAGCCCTGTTGCGTGTTGCTGGATTAAATTTCCTCTACAGCAATGACTCAATTTTGACTGGTGGAAAGTTTACTGATAATATGATCAAAAGGAAAGAAAGTATGTTAATTATATCATGTTATTTAGCTTAATATCTGCATTGTTGGGTGAAAGATATCATCAGAATTAAACCAATCATAGACATTTGTCTTTATATTCCCATCTTTCTGAAAATGAATGACTGACATTTTTCAGGATGAGAAGGGATTACAAAAGAATGATCACTACCTTGAGGGCCATGCAACCATTTTCCCCTATTCTGCTGACAGCTCTCCACCTTACCTTCTTATGCTTCACAAAGAATTCCCAGTGGATCATTGCCCTGCTTCTCCCTTTCCAGCAAAATCATCACCCAGCATGCTTTGCACATCACAGTTCATCAAACATAACTATGCAAACACAACTGAAGAGTTCTTTATCTTGATTTTTTTCACATTCTATCAGTTACCTCTGCCATCCCAGAAGTCCATCAATGTACCATTTTGTTGTGGTTTGTGGCAGGGTTCTCTTTGTTACAACCCTGTCTCTCCTGGAACTTATAGCGTAGACCAGGCCAACCTGAAACTCACAGAGATCTGACTAGCTCTGCCTCCTGAATGTTGGAAAGATGTTCAGCACCACTGCCTGGCCAAAGTATCATTTTAAGATAACTCAGGAGACCTTTTGGATATTACCTCTATTTTTTCCTTTTCACAGCACAGGAACATTATGTCATGTTCTCAGTTAGAAGGATCATTTTTTAAATGCTACCTGACTTGTTTATGTTCGTTTAAAATGTATAATGAATTTCCTGGTTCATTTTATCTAACTCTTCTTTAAGACTTGATACAGGTGACAATTTCTTCATTAAATACGGTTTTCTTTCTCTTGAATTCTAAGATATCTATTTTTTTTATTAATTCCCTAATCAATTATGGCTTTTTACCTTTGACTTTGAATCCTAAGTGAGCTTCCAAATATTATAGTTGCTGGGAACTTCCCTAAGGGTTTTCCTTTTTTATCAACATTCTATTGCTAGACTGTTTTTGCCTGGTCAATAGCTTTAGCTAGCATTCTAAATTTGTATTATCATTCTGGTCACTCTCCAGAGCTACACATAAACACACCCTCCACATGCCTACTTTATTATTCTCCCTAACCATTCCTGATGCATCAGAGCCATTCATTTATATTCCAACATATTAAATTAATAAATATCCTGTATTAATTCCATAATTGAGATCAGCCTTTCTAATATCTAGCATTAAGATAAGCTCATTGTAATCTTTCTAACTGTTGTATCATCAAATGTTTACTTTCATAATTATTCTAAGCCAGCAATTAGAGTTTGATACAACTCCACGGAGCATCCTCATAGGCCTTCCTAATCATCTTAGATCTTTCTTCTGAACAGTTCATAAAATAAAGCCAACTGAATCAACTAACCTGGATACCTTTGAGCTCAGAGACTGAGCCACCAACCAAAGAGAATGCACAGGCTGGAATGAAACCACCAGCTCATATGTAGCAGATACTCAGCCCAATCATTCATGGATCTCTCAACATTTGGGGCAGAAGCACTACCTAAAGCATTTGCCTGACTGTGGCATCAATTCCCCAACAAAGCTGAGTTATCTGGCTTTAGTAGAAGATGTGCCTAATCTGGTAGAGGTTTGATGTGCAAGTGTAGGAAGATAGAAAGCAGGGGAGCCCCACCCTCTCAAAGGAGAAGGGAAGGGGGTAAAGGAAGGGGTTTTGTAAGGGGGGAAATAATTTCACTCCAATTGTAATATGTATTTATGTCCATTCAGCTCCACAATTCAAATTGCAACTTATTTAGGCATAAACCTATCTTAAGGAGAAGCTATACTCTCTACCTTTGTTGTGTAGACTACCTTTGTGTAATCATTTTTTTCAGTCTTTTATTTGCAAATATTTTAAGTTTTCATAGTTTCACAAACATATATGCCAGTCCTCCTTCCTCTAGTATTATTCATGAGATTTTCAAAGTGTTTTCTATACTGCATGTGTGTTCAGTCTTCTTAAATATTTTTGAACCCCCCAAGAATTTTATACATTTTATATTTTTATTCCTTATATCATTTTATCCTCTATATTCTAGTGATATTATCATATAAATTTCTATGTTGTCTCCAGATGAGTTTAGCAAAATATATCAAAGGACAATATCCATATCCTTACAAGGATACTATTAAATCTTTATGCATGGGATATGTTTGTGACTCAGGCTGTATAAATGATTTATTTTGGAGAAACATTTTAGTTTGTGGAAGAGTTTGATGAAATTCATAAGGTAAACAAATAAAAGATAATAGGAAAATGTTCTCCCTTCATCTTTTATGTGAGTAGAAATCATGTCTCTTTTGACAACACAGTGAAATGTCAAGCCGTTGTATGCTTGAATGGGTGAGCATTAAAGCCACTAAGTGTTAATTGAAAAGCAATTGATATGCATGCCTTAGAGTATAGTCAAATATAATCATTCATATGTCTGAAGATTTTTACCCATTTGCTATTTTCGAGTTTTGTCTTGAAATTCATAAATAAAAAACTTATTCTTTCTGCAACATACAAACACTACACATGTATATGTGCTGACATTTCATATTCACACACACACACACACACACACACACACACAACATGTACACTCACACACACTACAAGTAAATAATTCCCAGTGTTGATTTTCAAGGTTCTTCAGTGCTGTAGAATTTCATGTGTAACAACTTCACCTTCTTGAATGCACTCTTCCACACACTCTCCTCTTTCACAGATGTCTGCATTAGCATCAGTTAGATGGATGAAGAGCAGGTGAGAACCTGAAACACAGGTCCTTGGAGAAGTGATAGCAGCCTTTCCTGGTCACTTTCAGGCAGGTAGATATTAAATTAGAAAATGTGTTTTAGATTGCGCACATCTACCTGTTGCTCGAATTTCTTAGTTAACCATTGTCCTATATTAAAGAGTTTAATGGATCATGTGTAAAATTTGGTATTGTCTTAAGGCTTTAATTTTCTACTACTGCTTTGTCAAAGCTTCATAGATTGTTTATATCCAATACTGTTATTTTTCCAGAAGACACATACACATTATGCTTAGGATTGTATAGTTTCTGGTACTATAGCTTGCCTTTATATACATTTTATTTGTATACTATGTTTGTAATATTTTCTCCACAGATGGGTAAGTTCTTAGGAGAGAGACAGCTGATTTCTCCCACATCAAATTTGCTCTATGACATGATCATTTTTATCTTACTTTCAGAAAATAGCTATTTATCAATAAACTCACATTTCCAATTTCTCTTGTTTAGACTATATTAGCAAAGGAGGAAGTTCTGGCAGTCAAAGGTAAGCGGAAACCCTGTAGAATGCTGAAGACTTTTTCTTCTCTCATACAATACATCCTTACACAGTTTCCCTTCCCTAGTCCTAGTTCCCCTCACCTCCCCTCTCTTCTTTTTTATTCTTTTAGTCTTTCAGTCACCAACTACCAATATCAGAAACATGTTAAATAAAAATAACAGCTGCCAAATATCACAGAAGAATGAGCTGGAAGAAATCAGGCTTTATAAAAATTACTTTTATTTGTGTGTATTGGTAGTTTTCGTAGGTGTGTTTGTGTGTGTGTGTGTGTATACACCTGCTAACATACCACACACACACACACACACACACACACACACACACACACATTAAGAGCACCGCATCTTCCTCTTCTAACATGTGGACCTCAGGGCCTCAGGGATAGAACTCTGGTGATCAGTGTGGGAGGCAAGAGCCTTTACTAACTGAGCCAACTCTTTGGATCTGCAGTCTAGATTCTTAAGCCTTGAAACCTAAGTAGCTAATATTCATTTTGTAGCACTATAATTCAGGTATTAGGATATACTCTGGTGCAGATTAGTTTCAGTATAATTTACAAATATATCCATTGTAATTTCTTTTACTCTTCTGGTACATCAGTTTTCAAATGCAAAAAAGTGTTGTTATAAGTCATTAGCCATAAAACTAAATACCCTAGGATCTAATGCAATTAAATTGATAAACTGAAAAATATACTTTAGAACTCAGTTTGGGACTAGTGTGGGTGGTATTTCACTTTGCTGCTTGAGGAGATGTTATTAATTTGATCTCCACTTAGTCAGAATTTATGATAATTTGAGAATTCAGCATTACCTAGGGAAAAGGACTGTGATTTAACATTAACAATATAAACATAGTTAACAGATTTTGATGCATCATTTTAAATGTAAACATAGACACACTAATTTTTAATTTCCCACATCTGCTAAAATCAGGTCCCCAAACACCCAATTTAGACAGTGTTTGTTTATGCTCAAGTTGCTTTGTGGCTTCTGTAGGAAGAATGTTCCCTTTCTTATGAAATAGTCCCTAATGAAAATATTTTAGCACTGTAGAACATTTAACTTGAAGGCAGACACAAGAACAGAAAAAAAAATGTCATAAATTTTAGCTACTTATCAAGATAAGTCTTTTGAATGAAGCATAATCTGGAACATACAAACTCCATGTAAAATACCTGAGTGGCAGTAGTGGGTTGTTATCATCTCTGCTTTTCACTGTTAGTCATGTGCTTAGGAGTCAGTGGAGAACAGAACCTCACAAGGTTTTATCAAGATTGTAAGCAGATTTGCAAGCTGACTCAGTTACTTCATTTTGTAACATAGACTAAAAGTATTATCACATATTCTAAAAAACATATTCTCATATATATATGCATATATATGTATATGCATATATATGTATATATATACATATACATACATGTATATATATATATATATATATATATATATATGAATGAAACCTAAAGAACTATTCGTGTTTTAATGACTTCGTAGGGTTGAAAACAGTCATCATTTCAGATAAACAAAATACTAAGGTGCAGGAAATGCATGTACTATGTGATGTATAGTTGGTAATATTGCTTGTAAGCTTGACTTGGCCAAAATAAAATCTTTACAAAACTTCAAAACACAAATATGGAATTTGCTCTAAAGCTATTTTCAGAGATGATTGACATACAAATCAGAAAACTGAGGTGGGAGCTGGGCGTGGTGGTGCATGCCTTTAATCCCAGCACTTGGGAGGCAGAGGCAGGCAGATTTCTGAGTTCGAGGCCAGCCTGGTTTCCAGGACAACTGGAGCTACACAGAGAAACCCTGTCTTGAAAAAAAAGAAAGAAAGAAAGAAAGAAAGAAAGAAAGAAAGAAAGAAAGAAAGGAAGGAAAGAAAACTGAGGTGGGGCAGTATACCATGAATACCATGTGATACAGCCCATTAGTTTCAGTGCAGCTATATGGGGACAGGAAAATAAAGAGAAGAAGCACGTGTACATGAAAACTTGATTCTATTTGAACAGGTACAGATTCATTGTTGAGAGGCCATAGGTATGAGACTCTTATCAATTTGTCAGCCTATAATGTAACATAACATCTACAGTCCAGGGAGCATGTAGGCCTTTAATATTAGAATGAAACTGCGTTTACCCTCTTGTTCTGAGATCCCAGATCCTTAGGCTGAAAAGCTTGTTAGTTTCTCCAATTGTTCTAATTGTTCTTTATGTCATTATGCCTTTAATGGTGTAAACTAATCAAACTACTCACTGTTATGGTAAGAAAGAAGAAAATGAATATTGTGTATGGTCAGATTTCCTTATTCACAGAAAATACTAATAAAATTAATTTCTTATAAAGGAATACAATAATATAAGATGGGTTGACAGAGTACTTTTTTCTGTAAACATATGTTAGTATATGTTTAACTGGATGAATGTACTAGTACTATTTAAAGCACTTTATGATTTCTTTTAACTCAGTTATCCACAATCATTGTGGAATATTTTGTGATATATGTCTTAAATAAATAAAACAATAACTGAAATATGTCTGTTTAAAACATTTAATTTGTATAATCTAACATTAAACTTATATAGATTTTAAGTTGAAATTACATAGAAAGTTTGTTTATGAATATAGCATAATGCTCTTAAATTTATTTTATCTTTCTAAGTAATTCATATTTAAGGAAACTTTCAGTATTTGTGTCTATGAAAACAAAGCATTTGTCTGTAAGTTTCTTGTTGATTTTCAGTTAATTTATAGAAGATATTTCATGCTATCTTCTTCTTTAAAAATGTAGTACCACAAGAGGGTTAATGGTTATTAAGAGCAAAGTCTACCATTTGTAATGAGCACCTGCTAAGACTGTGGGTCAGTGTTTTTGATGAAATGTCTACCAGGACCTTATTATAATTAGCATCATTAGCCCCTTTAAGCTGCTGCTCCCATTTTCCTAAGTTAAGAAATATATTTTCTTAACTCATTCGTTTAAGTATTTATAATGCCTGCTGAATTTCAGCTGTGTAGGCACCAACTATTATAGCCATAAGTTCTTATGGAGAAAGAGGTTCATCCTTCTATTAACAATATTTCCCATGGGGACCGGTTTGCCAGCCTTGCAGCGAGGCCGCCATCTTGCCTCAGGTCACTGTGGACTACTGGCTGCTGGGGCCAGGTGTGTGGACAGAGACCTATCTAGCATAGACTACCCTGACAGGCTCTTGCCTGTGAATAGAGCCAGAGGAGCTCAGCGGGAGGTCTGTGCCCCTACAACTCAGCAGCTGTCGCCTACTACTGGGGGTTGGCTCACTGGGCTTGCAGTGAGGCCGCCATCTTGCCTTGGGTCACTGTGGACTACTGGTTGCTGGGATCAGGTGCATGGACAGAGACCTAGCCTAGCATCGACTACCCCATCAGGCTCTTGCCTGCACATAGAGCCAGATCAGTTTGGTGGGTGGTCTCTGCACCGACCAACATGGGCAAAAACCTGCTCGTGGGTCTGTGCCTGGAGTACAGCCAGAGGCCAACATCTTGCCTCAGGACACCACAGACAGCTAACCAGTGCCCTGTGGACTGAAAGCCCCACCATCTAGGTTCCAGCAATCCAACTAGGGAACCTCCGGTCCTGCAGGGAATCCCATGGTTAGACAGAGCCCTGAGACCCGACACCATCTTGGAGCTGGTGGCCTGAACATAGAGAACCAACAGAGGAGCCCAGGTCACCATAAAGATCTAACAGATGAGCCCAGATCGGTGGGGAAAAAAAAGATCTGAGTCTTAAGAGCTGGCAACTAGACAGGCCAGGAGGAGACCATGGAGGCCAATTGCAGTTCCAGCAACAAGTCTGGGGAAGACTTGGGTCTGGCCCAGCAGAGCTGAGGGGGTAATTTGGAGCCCAGTAGCAGAAACCTCCCAGTCTCCACCTCGGGAGCACTGACACTCTCTAGGACAGCAGCACCAAAGGCCAGGCTCATAGGAGCTTCAAACTCAACCAGTAACAATAAGACCAACTAACTCCAGAGATAAACAGATGGCAAAAGGCAAACGTAGGAACATTACTAACAGAAATCAAGGCAATATGGCAGCATCTGAATCCAATTTGCCAACCACAGCAAGTCCTGGATACCCCAAAACACCAGAAAAACAAGAGTTGGATTTAAAAGCACTGGTCAGGCTGCTGCTAGAGGAACACAAAAAAGACATAAACAAATCTCTTAAAGAAATGCAGGGGATCATGAATAAGTTAGAAGCCCTTACAATGCAAACACAAAAATCACTTAAAGAATTCCAGGAGAATATGGATCAACAGACACAAGCCAATAAGGAGGAAATGAGAAAATCACTTAAAGAAATGCAGGAGAAATTGAGTCAACAGGCAGAAGTCATGAAAGAGGAAACATACAAATCTCTTAAAGAATTGCGAGAAAACACAAACAAACAAGTGAAGGAACTGAGCAAAACCATCCAAGATTTGAACACCGAGATAGAAACAACTAAGAAATCACAAAGGGAGACAACTTTCCCCATAGAAAACCTTGGGAAGTAATCAGGGGCCATAGATGCAAATATCAACAACAGAATACAAGAGATAGAGGTAAGAATCCCAGATGCTGAAGATACCATAGTAACCATTGACTCCACAGTCAAAGAAAATACAAAATGCAAAAGGATTGTACCCAAAACATCCAGGAAATCCAGAACACAATGAGAAGCCCAAACCTAAGGATTATAGGGATAGATGAGAGTGAAGATCTACAATTTAAAGGGCCAGCAAATATCTTCAACAAAATTATGGAAGAAAACTTCCCTAACTTAAAGAGAGAGATGCCCATGAATATACAAGAAGCTTACAGAACTCCAAACAGACTGGAACAGAACAGAAATACCTCCCGTCAAATAATAATCAAAACCCTAAATGTACTAAACAGAGAACGAATATTAAAGGCAGTAAGAGAAAAAGGCCAAGTAACATATAAAGGAAGACCTATCAGAATCACACAAGACTTCTCTCTGGAGGCCATGAAAGCTAGAAGATCCTGGGCAGATCTCATGCAGACTCTAAGAGAACACAATTGTCAGTCAAGACTACTATACCCAGCAATCAACATAGATGGAGAAATCAAAATATTCCATGACAAGACCAAATTTACACAATATCTTTCCACTAAGCCAGCTCTACAAAGGATAATAGGAGGAAAACTCCAATACAAGGAGGGAAACTGCACCCTAAAAAAAGCAAGATAGTAACCTTCTTCCATCAAACTCAAAAGAAGATAACAACTCAAAAACAAAAATAACATTAAAAATGACAGGAAGAAATAATCACTATTCCTTAATATCTCTTAACATCAATGGACTCAATTCCCCAATAAAAAGGTATAGACTAACAGACTGGATACAGAAGAAGGACCCTACATTTTGCTGCATACAGGAAACACACCTCAGGGTCAAAGACAAGCACTACCTTAGAGTAAAAGGCTAGAAGACAATTTTGCAAGCAAATAGTCGCAGGAAGCAAGCTGGAATAGCCACACTAATATCAGATAAAATTGACTTTCAACCTAAAGTCACCAAAAGAGATGCAGAAGGTCACTTATTGCTTGTCAAGGAAAAACCAACCAAGAGCTCACAATTCTAAACATCTATGCTCCAAATGCAAGAGCACCTCATTCGTAAAAAAACTTTACTAAAGATCAAAGCACACATTGCACCTAACACAATAATTGGGGGGGGACCTCAACAGTCCACTATACTCAATGCACCGATCAGGAAAACAGACTAAACAGGGACACAGGGGACACAGGGAAACTCATTGAAACTTTGGACCAATTGGATCTAACAGATATATATATATATATAGATAGATAGATAGATAGATAGATAGATAGATAGATAGATAGATATAGATATAGATATATAGATAGATAGATATAGATATATATAGATAGATATATATAGAACCTTTCATCCTAAAGCAAAAGACTATACCTTTTTCTCAGCACCTCCTTGTATCTTCTCCAAATTTGACCAAATAATTGGTCACAAGACAGACCACAACAAATATAACAAGATTGAATTAATCCCATGCGTCCTATCGGATCACCATGGAGTAAGAGTGTTCTTCAATAGCAACAAAAACAACAGAAAATCCTCATATATACAGAGACTAAACAATATTCTACTCAATGATACCTTAGTCAAGGAAGAAATAAAGAAAGAAATCAAAGACTTTTTAGAATTTAATGAAAATGAAGGCACAACATACCCAAATCTATAGGACTCAATGAAAGCAGTGCTAAGAGGAAAACTCATAGCACCGACTGCCTCCAAAAAGAAACAGGAAAGCGCACATACTAGCAATTTAACAGCACACCTGAAAGCTCTGGAACAAAAAGAAACTATTTCACCCAGGAGGAGTAGACAACAGGAAATCATCAAACTCAGGGCTAAAATCAATCAAGTTGAAACAAAGAGAACCATACAAAGAATCAACAAAACCAGGAGCTGATTCTTTGAGAAAACCAACAAGATAGATAAACCCCTAGCCAGACTTACCAAAGGGCACAGAGACAGTATTCAAATCAACAAAATTAGAAATGAAAAGGGAGATATAACAACAGAAACTGAGGAAATTAAAATATCATCAGATCCTACTACAAAAGTCTATACTCAACACAACTGGAGAATCTGGAGGAAATGGACAATTTCCTAGACAGATACCAAATACCAAAATTAAATAAGGATCAAATAGATCACCTAAACAGTCCCATAACCCCCAAAGAAATACAAGAGGTCATAGAAGGTCTTCCAACCAGTAAAAGCACAGGACCAGATGGTTTTAGCACAGAATTCTATCAGACCTTCAAAGAAAACCTAATACCAATACTCTTCAAACTATTCCACAAAATAGAAACAGAAGGAACACTACCCAACTCATTCTACAAAGCCATAATTACCCTGATATCAAAACCACACAAAGACCCAACAAAGAAAGCAAACTTCAGACCAATCTCCCTTATGAACATAGATGCAAAAATACTCAATAGGCCGAGAAACACCTTAAGAGATGTTCAACATCATTAGTCATCAGGGAAATGCAAATCAAAACAACCCTGAGATTCCACCTCACACCAGTCAGAATGGCTAAGATTAAAAACTCAAGAGACAACAAGTGCTGGCGAGGATGTGGAGAAAGAGGAACACTCCTCCACTGTTGGTGGGATTGCAAAATGGTAAAACCGCTCTGGAAATCAGTTTGGCGGTTCCTCAGAAAATTGGGCATGTCACTTCCAGAGGACCCTGGCATACCACTCCTGGGCATATACCCAGAGGATTCCCTTGCATACAATAAAGACACATGCTCCACTATGTTTATAGCAGCCTTGTTTATAATAGCCAGAAATTGGAAGGAGCCCAAATATCCCTCAAAGGAGGAATGGATACAGAAAATGTTGTATATTTATACAATGGAATACTACTCAGCAATTAAAAATAATGAATTCATGCAATTTGTAGGTAAATGGTTAGATCTGGAAAATATCATTCTAAGCGAGTTAACCCAATCACAAAAGAATACACATGAAATGCAATCACTGATAAGTGGATATTAATGAGCCCAGAAGCCCTAAATACTCAAGGCACAATTAGCAAGTCAAATGATTCCCAAGAAGAAGAAAGGAGAAGACCCTGGGCCTGAAAAGATTGGATCCAGTTTTGTAGACCCAGAACAGAGAAATCATGGGGAGGGGGGAATGATTGGGGAATAGTTGGGGGGAGAGGAATGATGGGACATATGGTGGGGGGAAGTGGGAAAGCGGAAAGCCTTTGGAATGTAAACAAAGAATATAGAAAATAAAAATTAAGATAGCCTTTTCAACAAATGGCACTGGCTTAACTGGAGGTCAGCATGCAGAAGAATGAGAATTGATTCACTCTTATCTCCTTGCACTAAACTCAACTCCAAGTGGATCAAGGACCTCCAATAAAACCAGACACACTAAAACTAATAGAAAAGAAACTGGGGAAGACCCTTGAGGACATTCAGGGGGAAAATGCCTGAACAGAACACCAATTGCTTATGCTCTAAGATCAAGAATAGACAAATGTTACCTCATAAAATTACAAAGTTTCTGCAAGGCAAAAGACACTGTCAAGAGGACAAATCGGCAACCAACAAATTGGTAAAAGTTCTTCACCAACCCCATATCCAACAGAGGGCTAATATCCAATGTATACAAATAACTCAAGAAGTTAGACCCAAGAAAACCAAATAACCCTATCCAAAAATGGGGTATGGAGCTAAATAAACACTTTTCACCTGAAGAAATTCGGATGGCTGAGAAACACCTTAAAAAATGTTCAACATCATTAGTCATTAGAGAAATGCAAATCAAAACAACCCTGAGATTTCACCTCACACCAGTCAGAATGGCTAAGATTAAAAACTCAGGAGACATCAGGTGTTGGTGAGTATGTGGAGAAAGATGAACACTCCTCCTTTGCTGGTGGGACTGCAAGCTGGTACAACCACTCTGGAAATCAGTCTGAGCATGTGTCCTCCTGAGGAGCATCTGATCTCCAAGGAATCCCGTAGTTAGAGGGAATCCTGTGGTCTGAGGTTTCCACCATCTTGGCTCCTGCGACCAAACAGCCAGCTCAGCCAGAGACCTGTGCCACATCTGACATGGGGAAGATCCCACTTCCTGATACTCTCTAGAGAACCAGTAGGAGCAGGTTAATCACCACTGCCCCTTTCCATCGGATGTGGTAGACCTGTGCCACATCTGACACAGGGAAGATTCTACTTCCTGATACTCTCTCAAGAACAGACAGGAGCAGTTTATTCAGTAGAAGTGAGGCATTTGAGAACCAGCAGCAGCAGAGCATTTGAAATCCGGCAGCAAGCCCTGTCCTAGACCATTTGTACTTCAGAGTGATCAGTGCTTGGAGAGGTTCCTCACGGTGTCCAACATTTTCACTACCTGGCAGACCAGACAGATAGCACCAGGTACACAGAGACAACCCAAGTATAGCATTGCTTGGGACAAAGCACACCAGGGCTCCAACAGCACCTAAGAGTAGGACAGCACATCAGCAATCTGTGCCAGAGGAAATCCAATCATCCAGAGGAGCAGAAATAACCTTACAGGCCCACAGGAGGTTCAAGCACCACACAGTGACAGCAGAAACAACTAATGCCAGAGATAACCAGATGGCAAAAGGCAAAAATAGGAACATTACTAACAGAAATCAAGGTAATATGGCAGGATTTGAGCCCAATTCTCCAACAACAGCAAGTCCTGGATACCCCCAACACACCAGAAAAACAAGATTTGGATTTAAGAGCACTGGTCATGATGCTGTTAGAGGAACACAAAAAGGACATAAATGAATCTCTTAAAGAAATACAGGGGAACATGAATAAGTTAGAAGCCCTTACAAGGGAAACATAAAAAAAATCACTTAAAGAAATTCAGGAGAATATGGGTCAACAGATAGAAGCCAATAAAGAGGAAACACAAAAACCACTTAAATGCAGGAGGAATTGGGTCAACAGGCAGAAGTTATGAAAGAGGAAACACAAAAATCTATTAAAGAAATACAGGAAAACACAAACAAACAAATGAGTGAAGGAACCAAGCAAAACCATCCAGGATCTAAAAACAGAAGTAGAAACAACTAGAAATCACAAAGGGAAACAATTTTGGAGACAGAATGCTTGAGAAGAAATCAGGGGACATAGACACAAATATCAACAAAAGAATACAAGACATAGAAGAATCTCAGATGCCAAAGATGTCATAGAAACCATTGACTCAAGAGTCAAAGAAAATGCAAAAAGCAAAAAACCTGTAACCCAAAACATCCAGGAAATCCAGGACACAATGAGAAGACCAAACCTAAGGATTATAGGGATAGATGAGAGTGAAGATTTACAACTTAAAGGGCCAGAAAATATCTTCAACAAAATTATGGAAGAAAACTTTCCTAAACTAAAGAGAGAGTTGCCCATGAATATAAAAGAAGCCTACAGAACTCAAAACAGAATGGACCAGAACAGAAATACCTCCTGTCATATAATAATCAAAACCCCAAATATACTAAACAAAGAAAGAATATTAAAGGCAGTAAGAGAAAAAGGCCAAGTAACATACAAAGGAAAACCTATCAGAATTACACTAGACTTCTCACCAGAGACCATAAAAGCTAGAAGATCCAGGGCAGATCTCATGCAGACTCTAAGAGAACACAAATGCTAGCCAAGACTACTATACCCAGCAAAACTCTCAATCAACATAGATGGAGAAACCAAGATATTCCATGACAAAACCAAATTTACACAATATCGTTCCACAAATCCAGCCCTACAAAGTGGGCTGAAAAACTACAATACAAGGAGTGAAAAACTCCAATACAAGGAGGGAAACTACACCCTGGAGAAAACAAGATAGTAACCTTCTTTCATTAAACCCAAAGGAAGAAAACCACTCAAATATAAAAATAATCTCAAAAATAATAGGAAGTATTAAGCACTATTCCTTAATATCTCTTAACATCAATTACGCTGATATCAAAACCACACAAATATCGAACAAAGAAGGAGAACAACAGGCCAATTTCCCTTATGAATATCATTGCAAAAATACTCAATGAAATTCTTACCAATCGAATCCAAGAAAACATCAAAATGATCATTCACCATGATCAAGCAGGCTACATCCCATGGGTGCAAGAATAGTTCAAATACGGAAATCCATCAATGCAATCCACTACATAAAGAAACTCAAAGAAAAAAACACATGGTCATTACATTAGATGCTGAAAAAGCTTTTGACAAAATTCAGCATCCTTTCATGCTAAAAGTCTTAGAAAGAACAGGAATTCAAGGCCCATACCTAAACATAGTAAAAGCAATATACAGGACACTGGTAGCCAACATCAAACTGAATGGAGAGAAACTTGAAGCAATCCCACTAAAATCAGGGACTAGACAAGGCTGCCCTCTCTCTCCATATATTTTCAATATAGTATTTGAAGTTCTAACCAGAGCAGTTAGACAACATAAGGAGGTCACAGGGTTACAAATTGGAAAGGAAGTAGTCAAACTATCACTATTTGCATATGATATGATAGTATACTTAAGTGACCCAAAAAAACTCCACCAGAGAACTCCTACAGCTGATAAACAACTTCAGCAAAGTGGCTGGTTATAAAATCAACTCAAGCAAATCAGTAGCCTTCCTATACTCAAAGGATAAACTGGCAGATAAAGAAATTAGGGAAATGACATCCTTCACAATACAAACAATATAAAATATCTTGGTGTGGCTCTAACGAAACAAGTGAAAGATTTGTATGACAAGAACTTCAGGTCTCTGAAGGAGGAAATCGAGGAAGACCTCAGAAAATGGAAAAATCTTCCATGCTTGTGGATTGGCAGGATTAATATAGTAAAAATGGCCATCTTGCCAAAAGCAATATACAGATTCAGTGCAGTTCCTATCAAAATCCCAACTCAGTTCTTCATAGAATTAGAGCAATTCTCAAATTCATCTGGAATAACAAAAAACCCAGGATAGCTAAAAGAGCATACACTAGCAACTTAACAGCACACCTGAAGGCGCTGGAACAAAAAGAAGCTAACTCACCCAGGAGGAGTAGAAGAGAGGAAATCATCAAACTAAGGGCTGAAATCAATCAAGCAGAAACAAAGAGAACCATACAAAGAATCAACAAAACCAAGAGCTGGTTCTTCGAGAAAATCAACAAGATAGATAAACCCTTAGCTAGACTAACCAAAGGGCACAGAGATAGTATCCAAATTAACAAAATTAGAAATGAAAAGGGGGATATAACAACAGAAACAGAGGAAATTCAAAAGATCATCAGATCCTACTACAAAGGCCTATACTCAAAACAACTGGAGAATCTGGAGGAAATGGACAATTTCCTAGACAGATACCAAATACCAAAATTAAATCAGCATCAAGTAGACCAGCTAAACAGTCCCATAACCCTTAAAGAAATAGAAGGGGTTATAGAAAGCCTCCCAACCAAAAAAAGTACGGGACCAGATGGTTTTAGTGCAGAATTCTACCAGACCTTCAAAGAAGACTTAACACCAATACTCTTCAAACTATTCCACAAAATAGAGACAGAAGGGACACTGCCCAACTCATTCTTCGAAACCACAATTACGCTGATAGCTAAAAGTATTCTCAACAGTAAAAGAATTTCTGGGGGAATTAGTGTCCTGGACCTCAAGCAATACTACAGAGCAGTAGTGTTAAAAATTGTATGGTATTGGTACAGTGACAGGCAGGTGGATCAATTACACAATCACAATTACAACCTTAGAATTTTAGATAACCCTCTCTATTTAAAACTGCAAAAAAATTATGTGACTTTATTGTTGAATATAAAATATATTCTTTTCTTAAACCCTAAATTGTCACTATTGACAATACAAGAGATAAATAAATACATGGAAGGACAGAGAGATTATAGATTGAAGATGAATGGATTTCAAAACATCACCATTATCAAAATCACAACAAAGCTATTACTCT
Organism: Apodemus agrarius; assembly: GCA_964023405.1. Lineage (NCBI taxonomy): Eukaryota > Metazoa > Chordata > Mammalia > Rodentia > Muridae > Apodemus > Apodemus agrarius. The sequence goes on along the minus strand of OZ030016.1, from coordinate 38,792,345 downwards.
CAAAACTTACTTTTAAACACTTAGTAATGTACTTACCAACTTCTCATTTACACCACTATTTTTACTGTTCATGCTATGCTAATTTTATGCATATAGAATTACACTTTTCCAAGCTGTTCTTTTAATGAAGCTTTTGTTTTGATTTTCACATATATTTTATTCTGGCATATGCAGGAGTTTGTGTCTTCTTTACTGAATAGTGTTGAATTGAAAATATATGTCACATTTTGTTTATTCTATCTCCTCAACAGTTGACAGTTTCTAGTTTAGACTATTACAAAATATAGCTTATTTCAAAGCTCAAAAATATATTTGAGCATATGTTTTCCATTCCCTTGGTAAATGACTATAAGAACATATCTGAGTTATATAATGAGTGGCTCTTTATTTTAAAAAAGTGGGAGATTTTTAGAGTAAGTGAACCCTTGTGATATACACAGTGGAATATGTTCATCTTTACAGAAATATGTAATTCTCAGGTAAATGGTGCATGTGGAAGTTACCATTTTAAGTGAAGTGGTTCAAACCAAGAAAGACAGGTGGTATACATTCTCACTCATACGGGGAGGCTAAATTTGGAAGTTTTAATGTATATGTTCTAATTGGCAAATCTACAAGAGTCAGAAAATTAGTAAGGAGTCATGTGATGACTAGAACTCAGGTTATATGAAGGATAAAAAAATGAAACAGGGAGGGTGAAGGAAGATGGAGGGCAGGTACGAAGGGATGGTACATGAGGAAGACTGATACCAAAGGCCTTTCAGAATGCCACATGGAAACTGACTACTATAAAAGTTTCCCGATATATCGTTATATGCATGTATACAAAAGGAGTTTAAGGGATTTACCATATTCCAAGCCTGATAAGCTCTTAAATTAAAGCTCTGTTTTCAGGAATGAGTTTCCTCTCTTTTGGACTTTGGCTAGAGTGGATTCTTATACTCCCAAATAAATATTACTACTAGTATTTGTTACCATGCAGAACTTGATAAAACCCTACTCTAAAAGATATCACATATCTGTGTCAAAGGACTTGGAGAAATCAATCTTGTACTGACCAGAAAGATTCAATCTTTCTAGTTTTCAGAAGACTGAGAGGTGTTATAGAAGCTAATGGGTTAGAAAAATAACCATCAATTTTGTCTATTAACCCTGCAAGCAGTAATAACTATTGGCTTGTATGTGACTAGTAAAGTAGTCTAGACTAGTAAAGCGAATTCATTAAAGAAGTGACTGAAATTTTTTCTAATGAAGTGGAAGGCCCATTCCAAAAGGTGGAACATATGCCTGGCACCATTATCAAGGATATATATATATATCCTATGCAGTAGTTTGTGTCATAAATCACAAGGAGAACCAACTACTATTATACTGTTAAATAGACATAGTATCATACAGCCCTCTAAGACCTTTGAAACCTTATTACAATATCTTACAAATAGATTTCTACATTCCTCATCAGAGAAGTTTATTTATAAAGTAAGTAGTGGTTAAAGTAGATAATGATAACTGATCAATGAATAGTGAATAAAAGCTTATGTAGTGTTTTAAGTTCTTTATGGGACATTTATATCATAAACACACACACATACACACACACTTCCAAAATCTCAGTAAACATCATTACAAAGGACAAGTAAAGATTTTAACAGCCAATGGTAAATGTTTGCTGGGCAGGAAAATAGTGTTGAACCATGACCTCACAGGTGCTAGGAATGATATGCAGATTGAGCTTGCCAGTGTCCCGGGGTGAGTATTGGGATGAGTTCAGGAATACACAGTACTAACTTCAAAGTTATTGGAAACTGACGGCTGCTAGAGAAAGAGAGTAAATTTTATTCTGGAATTTGGACCCTGAAAGACTACTTATATCCCTGAAGATAGTTTTACACCATGTGCGAAAAGACAGAACTTCATGGAGTTTTAAAAAAATGGAGTACACTGAGTTATAAGGGAAAGTAGTGGGAAGGTGGAAGCACAGAGTTGGAGGGGTGGGTTTGATAAAAATACATTATATGAATACCCGCAATGATCAGTTATAAAATTAAATATTTGCATATTGAAATAACCAAACACAGTACATTTCTGGAGATAAATGAAGGGTTATCAATGTGTATAAGAAATATATATTTATATATGATGCAGTATACTATAATTGATTAAATAACAACTGGTAGAGCCTGGAAAGATGAAACACATTATTCAGGAGTCTTAGTAAAAGACTACCTGGGCTATATAGTGAAACTTGATCTCAGTACAAGACAGGAAAAAAACACAAAGATTTAAAACAGCTTTATAAACTGGAATTTATCTATGTTAAATTGTTTTCTATTTTCAAAAAACGTTACTATAAGAATAAAATTATAAGGCACACAATGTATACAGATTTATTCACTCTGTGTCTACAATATATTTGCCACTTTATCTGATCATTGTTGTAGCATAACTGCTTTATATTCTATATCTCTAGTATGCAAAATAGTTCTCTGCACATATTTGTTCCTCTGTATACAGTTCATTAGTAAAGAAATGGCTAACTGATTAAACAGATAAGTCAGAATAGAAGTGAAATGAGCCATGTCTGACTTGAAAACACTTGTAGACAGGCAAGTTATCTTACTTTCTGTATTCTAGTGTGGAGTCACTTTGGATTCTTGTTAAACTAAGTGCTCATTTAGTTCATCTTGGAGGGGGCCATGAATATATGCATTTATAACATGACCCTAATGGTGTTAAAGCTGTAATACTGTAACTGCTCAGTGGGAGTTCATTGTGTAAAATAAGACTCAACTCAAGATACAAGTTAGTTATAAAATTTGAAACCTGACATTGTTTTCTATAAAAATATAGTTTCTTCATGAGGGTACATATTAAGTGAGATCATCAAAGTAGAAATAGCCAAAAAGGACTGAATGCTTAGAGGAGGGAAAGAAGAAAGAAAGCAATGTGTTTATATTCTCAGTACTCTCTGTTTTGTGCCTGCAATTCAAGATGTAAGCTCTGAGCTTCTACTCAAGCTGCTATTCCTGCCACCTGCCACCACTCTAAGCTTTCATAAACTTTTAACTCTCTGGAACAGGAAACCAAAATAATGTCTTCTATAGGCTGCCTTCATCAAAGAGGCTTATTGCAGCAATAGAAACATAATTAAGACAACACATAGATAAACTTAAAGAAAAATATCACCTGAACATCTCCACAAACTCAGGAACACTTTCAAAATCTCACCATGATAATCATACTATGAATATGATCAAACATATATCTCAACATAACAAAAGCTAAACACAAAGGAACTAAAGCTCCAATACATGGTAAGTGATTTAAAATGAAAATCAAAGCCTTTCTACAAAGATCAAGAATGATACAGCATATTTGATTTTCCCACTCTTAATACGACACATGTTGTCTTAGAACAATGAGACATAAAAAAAAATGAAAGAGATACAAATAAGAGAGGTGCAAGTCAAGTTACCTCTGTATATAGATGGTATAATTTTATGCATTAGAAACCATAATGATTGCTAGAGATCTTTCGGAACTTACAAAAGCTTTCAGCAAAATAGTAGGGTACAAAATGTCTTAGTGTTTCTATTCCTGCAGGAACATCATGACCAAGAAGTAAGTTGGGGAGGAAAGGGTTTATTCAGCTTAAACATTCCACATTGCTGTTTATCACCAAAGGAGGTCAGAACTGTAATTCCAGCAGGTCAGGAAGCAGGAGCTGATACAGAGGCCATGGAGGCATGCTGCATACTTGCTTGCTTCCCCTGGCTTGCTTTCTTATAGAACCCAAGGCTACCAGACCAGGGATGGCACCACCCACAATGGACCCTCCCACCCTTGATCACTAACTGAGAAGATGCCCCACAGCTGGATCTCATGGAGGCAATTCCTCAGTTGAAGCTCCTTTCTCTGTGATAACTCCAGCCTGTGTCAAGTTGACACAAAAAATTATCCAGTACACAGAATAAACATGCAAAAGCAGGTACTTTGTTATGTGCAAACAAAGAATTTTCATTTGAAGAACTTCAAATGGCTGAGAAGCACCTTAAGAAATGTTCAACATCATTAGTCATTAGGGAAATGCAAATCAAAACAACCTTGAGATTTCACCTCACACCAGTTAGAATGGCTAAGATTAAAACTCAGGAGACAGCAGGTGTTGGCTAGGATGTGGAGAAAGAGGAACACTCCTCCACTGCTGGTGGGATGGCAAGATGATACAACCACTCTGGAAATCAGTCTGGCTGTTCCTCAGAAAACTAGGCATGACACTTCCGGAGGACCCTGCTATTCCACTCCTGGTCATATAACCAGAGGATTCCCTGGCATGCAATAAAGAAGCATGCCCCACTATGTTCATAGCAGCGTTATTTGTAATAGCCAGAAGCTGGAAAGAACTCAGATGTCCCTAAATGGACAAATGGATACAGAAAATGTGGTACATTTACACAATGGAATACTACTCAGCAATTAAAAACAATGAATTCAAGAAATTCTTAGGCAAATGGTTGGAACTGGAAAATATCATCCTAAGTGAGGTAACTCATTCACAAAAGAACACACATGGAATGCAGTCACTGATAGTGGCTATTAGCCCAGAAGCTCTGAATACCCAAGACACAACTCACATATCAATCCATTCCCAAGAAGATGGAAGGAGAGGGCCCTGGTCCTGGAAAGGCTTGATGCAGCATTGTAGGGGATTACCAAGACAGAAAAGTGGGAGGGGATTGCTTGGGGAACAGGCAGAGAGAAGACGACTTATGGAACTTATGGGGAGGGGGGAACCGGGAAATGGAAAATCATTTGAAATGTAAACAAAGAATAAAGAAAATAAAAAAGAAGAATCTGAAAACAAAACCATGTATCTAATTCTATTCACAAGAGCGCTACAAAACAAGACATAAGTCTGTATTAAATACTTTTCATTTTGCTGTCACAGCAAACCCTGGTATAATAAATTTAACAGAGTAAAGTTTTATTTTGCCTTAAAATGAAAGGCTACACTCTCACAGTGTGGAAATCATGGAGCTAGAAGTTTGGGATGGCATATCATCACATTGTGTCTGCAATCGGGAAACAAAGAGTGATGAAAGCTACTGCTCACCTTGCTTTCTTTTATTTTTTCAGTCCATGATTTTAGTTTATGATATGGTGCTGCCCACTATAAAGAAGTTAATAAACAATTAACTTAGTTGAGAAAATCCTGCATAGAAGCTTGTCCCATATGCAGTTCTTGACCCTGTCAAATCAACATTCAATTAACTACACACACACACACACACACACACACACACACACACAAATCTTGGTGGAAGTATTAACAAAGTCTGATTTTCATTACAGCACAGAGATGTAGTAAGAAAAACTACATAGAGTTCTGGAACTAAACCAGTCATATTGATCAGTGGAGTAGAATGATTAACACAGAAATATACCTAAAGAGCCATATTCATATGTAAATTTAGCAAGGGTACAGAAATATGTTATAGAACAAAAGATTTTGCAAATAACTCAAAAAAAGAATGAAAGAAAGAAAAAAGAAGGAGAGTAAGAGAGACAAAAGAAATAAAGAAAGGGGGGAGAGAGAGAGAGAGAGAGAGAGAGAGAGAGAGAGAGAATGACAGAGAGAGACCTAGTGGAGGAACAAGTGAAACTGATTTCCACTCTTAGGCAAATAGTCAAAATAGTTCAAAGACCTACATATAAGTATTGAAACTCAATGAATTAAAGAAAGACCTTTCAAGATATAAGGCATTGGCTTGTAAGTTATTTCTCCAAGAGCAAAGTCCACCTATCAAAATCACCAGTACCACAAATGAGAAGCTTATTTTGAGTTATTGGTTGGGGTTCGAAGGCTGTCTATTGCTGGTGCCCTTGGCTGTCAACCCCTCCCCAAGGATGGAGGTTAAATCTGAATTGCTGAAGACACCATGCACCTCAAAAACAGAACCTAGAAACCCCATGAGATAGATCTGACCTGAATGCATTCTCCCTGAATACCAGCTTTCATGGTACCCTGCTACAGCGTTTTATAGGGATGCTGACAATCAAGACAGTCAGAGCGGAGGAAGAGGTACAGCTGTGGGGAGGTGAGAGTTAATGTGGTCAAGGGAGTTTGTGAATTAACAAGTATTTATGAAAGCTGTTACTACTGAACACAATGTAGTAAGAAGTTTATGAAACAGATCATTTCAAATTTCCTTTTCTTGATTAGTTTTCTCCTTATTTTTGCCCAGATCAATAAACTTGAAAAGGCTGAGCAATCTTGATCAGTTGAACACCTCTGCTTCCTAACATCTGCAAAAATGCCTTGATATGGAAGGTAAGTTAGACTTCAATTGAACAATTGAGGCAGAGGATTTGTTATATATTTTATTGGTATACATCAGACTTTGGCTACTTCTGTAGGAAATTAACTAGAACAAAATGAACACACATCTGATATCTGACATCTGAATAACATCAAAGCTGTCACCTAGGTATATGCCACATGTTGATAAATGTTACAGATTTTATTGGGAAAAATACATTTAAAAGGTGAAACCTCGATCCTTTAACGAACTCACTTTAGTGCTGGGACCCACTAGGTAACACTACATTCCCCAGACATTGCAGCACTTACAATTAGTCATTCCTCTTCTTTTGGAAAAAAAAATTAACCCTTCCTTCAAACTTCAGAGTTTTAAGTATAAGCAAGCCAAAATCATAATTGCAAAACCTCTATACATAATTTTTAACACCTGTAGGTAGGTATTTCTCTACAACAGGAACTGCAAATACTCTATTATAGTGTTGATACTGCTCATTAGTCTTCATTGTGTATTCCTTCTATAGATTCACATCAGTAGCAAAATGCTACTCTCCTGCACTGGAACAAAGGACTGTTTTGATCCAAGTACTAGAAATAGGCTAAAACCATCCAAGTTTAGAAATAGATTTTGAGCTAAGATTAGGTACAAGATAAAATCCTCTTCTACTAAGTCATGGGCTGCTTCTTACAGGCAAAGTGAAATTGGAATCCACACTCACATGCTTATCCTGATACTTAGGAAACATTTTTTTTTCTGAGAATAAGTGGCAGTATATTTAGCCATATTTAGACAAACTTGGCAAGCTTGGAGAAGTACAATATCACCATTTTGTGAATGGAATACATGGAATTAACCTTACCTATCTTTGAGACATTTAATATATAACAGAAGTTTGTGAAATAGGTCACAAAATGAATGAGGTGTTTCAATTTATTGTAAATGTACCCATAACCATAAGTCAAAATTTTACAGATTATCAAGTTAAACAAATTTGGATTTAAAATCAAACTTTCCCATTTACTGTTTTTGGTATTGAAAAAATTAATCTGCCTTTTCAGTTTTCAGTCTTATTGCCGGCAAATGTATTGTTAACATTTATTCATTTGTTGGAAGATATTTTTGGAGGTAAACAAAGGAATAAAAATCTAAGCACTAAGTAGATAATTAATCAATCAAACCAGCAAATAAATACTTGTCATGAAGACTTAGGGACTATATTAAGTTCCATACTTTGTATAAGTAGCCAAAATAATGAGATAAATCCAAATGCATTTTATACCACACGAGCCTAACAACCATTTAAATGTTTCATAATGTCTTCAACTTTTAATCTGTTCAATAAAAGCTTATCATTTAATGTAAATTCGATTTTTTCAATTTCAGCAGAGTCATTTCTAAGAGTGCACAAGATACAAATAATGACACGTTAATGAGACAACCATTTATATGCCTTTCGTGCATAATGATTAGTCTTTGGGCCTCTATACACATAAGGAATTGTTTCCATTATACACCTCCATTATTTCTGTAGGAATTAAGTAGGTATAAAAAAAGTTTTAAAAAGTGAAATAAAAATCCTTGGCCAAGTTTCTCAGTGGTGTCCACAAAAGAAGCCTATATTGCTTAGCAACCAAAATGTTGTGATTCTAGACACAATGCATTCAAATTAAAACCTAATCCCCTTCTTCTGAGGCAACAGTTTAGCCAGCCTTTCCCCTACATGCCATCCAGTATTTTTTCTAAGGGGTTCAATCTTTGTTACAGATACACCTTTTTCAGCATCCCACAAAGTTCAATTTAAAATGTGCAGGAACCTCTGTTCATCTATGGCATGTCTCCAAGGCTCTGAATTGTGTTTTCTGCTTTCTTTCATAAATCACTTTGGGAGGATTAGAGGGGCTTTTTGGGGGGTGGTAGGAAGCCAGATTCTATTCCAGTTTCCATGTTTAGCACAATGTTAGAGAAGAGAAAAAAATGTGAGTTTGTGCATTTTAAAATTCTGTTTCCGATTCTACTGAAATATTCCTGTTCTGCCTAATGTTGGAATCTTGGGAAAGCTGCAACTTGCTTGAATTTTTAGTGATGCAGTTCTTGAGATACTCATAATGGCAGTAGCAAACAGAAGTACTGAAGTACTCATAGTGCTGTAGACTTTACGGCAACCAAAGATTTTGATACCAGTCTTTCCCACATGTGGGTTAATCAGTTTGTAGTTTTAGAATAAGGAGATATATCAACAGAAGTTCTCGGATCAAGAATAACACTAACTTCTTTGTGGTTTATCTCTAGGAGCTCACAGTGGTCCATGTTAGTTGACACTGTTGGTCTTCCTCTGGGGTTGCCATCTCCTTAAGAGCTTTCATATCTTCCCCTAATGTTTGCCTAGGGGTCCTTGGCCTCTATCCAATGTCTATCATTGATTTTCTGCCCTGTCTCAGTCAGATGCTGGGTAGAGCCTCTCAGAAGGCTGTTATGCTCCTGCCTACAAGCACAGCATAGCATCATTAAGAGTGTGAGGATTTATTGGCTGCCCATGGGTCTCAAAATGAGCCAGTCACTGGTTGGCCATTCCTTCAATTTTTTCTTCATCTTTTGCCCTTCATTTCTTTTTAAAAGGATCAATTTTTTATCATAAGTTTTGAAGGTGGGTTGGTGTCCCCATTCATCTGACAAGGGGCTAATATCATATATAAATAAAGATTGTAGACTCCAGAAAATCTAAAAAAACCACAAATAACACAATTTAAAAATGGGATACAAACTGTCCCAAAGTTTTGGGTAGACAGGAACTTCAAGTCCTTGAAGAAAGAAATCGAAGATGACCTCAGAAGATGGAAAAATATTTCATGCTCTTGGATTGGCAGGATCAATATAGTAAAAATGGCCATCTTGCCAAGAGCAATCTATAGATTCAATGCAATCCCCATAAAAATTCCAAATCAATACTTCATAGATCTAGAACAAGCAATTCTCAAATTTATTTGGAGTAACAAAAAACCCAAGATAGCTAAAACTATTCTCAACAATAAAAGGACTTCTGGGGGAATCAATATCCCTGCCCTCAAGCAGTACTACAGAGCAATTGTGTTGAAAACTGCATGGTATTGGTACAGCAATAGCCAAGTAGATCAATGGAATAGAATTGAAGACCCAGAAATGAACCCTCAGGGATATGGTCACTTGATCTTTGATAAAGGAGGTACAACCATCCAGTGGAAAAAAAAGATAGCCTTTTCAACAAATGGTGCTGGTTCAACTGGAGGTCAACATGCAAAAGAATGTGAATTGACCCACTTTTATCTCCTTGTACTAAGATCAACTCCCAGTGGATCAATGACCTCCACATAAAACCAGACACACTGAAACTATTAGAAAAGAAACTGGAGAAGACCCTGGAGGACATGGGCACAAGGGGGAAGTTCCTGAACAGAACACCAATAGCTTAAGCTCTAAGATCAAGAATTGACAAATGGGACCTCATAGAATTACAAAGTTTCTGTAAGGCAAAAGACACTGTCAGAAGGACAAAATGGCAACCAACAAAGTGGGAAAAGATCTTCACCAACCCCACATCCTACAGAGGGCTAATATCCAATATATACAAAGAACTCAAGAAGTTAGACCGCAAAGAACCAAATAACCCTATCAAAATATGTGGTACAGAGCTAAACAAAGAATTTTCACCAGAACAAATTAGGATGGCCGAGAAACACCTTAAGAGATGTTCAACATCATTAGTCATCAGGGAAATGCAAATCAAAACAACCCTCAGATTCCACCTCACACCAGTCAGAATGGCTAAGATTAAAAACTCAAGAGACAACAAATGCTGGTGAGGATGTGGAGAAAGAGGAACACTCCTCCACTGTTGGTGGGATTGCAAAATGGTAAAACCTCTCTGGAAATCAGTTTGGTGGTTCCTCAGAAAATTGGGCATGTCACTTCCAGAGGACCCTGGCATACCACTCCTGGGCATATACCCAGAGGATTCCCCTGCATACAATAAAGACACATGCTCCACTATGTTTATAGCAGCCTTTTTTATAATAGCCAGGAGCTGGAAGGAGACCAAATATCCCTCAAAGGAGGAATGGATACAGAAAATGTGGTATATTTATACAATGGAATACTACTCAGCAACTAAAAATAATGAACTCATGCAATTTGTAGGTAAATGGCTAGACCTGGAAAATATCATCCTGAGTGAGTTAACCCAATCACAAAAGAATACACATGAAATGCAATCACTGATAAGTGGACATTAATGAGCCCAGAAGCCCTAAATACTCAAGGCACAATTAGCAAGTCAAATGATTCCCAAGAAGAAGAAAGGAGAGGACCCTGGGCCTGTAAAGATTGGATCCAGTTTTGTAAAGAAATCGTGGGGGGAGGGGAAATGATTGGGGAATAGTTGGGGGGAGAGGAACTATGGGATGTATGGTGGGGGGACTGGGAAAGGGGAAAGCCTTTGGAATGTAAACATAGAATATAGAAAATAAAAATTAAAATAAATGGGATGCAGAGCTAAATAAAGAATTTTCACCAGAAGAAATTCAGATGGCTGAGAAGCACCTTAAGAGATGTTCAACATCATTAGTCATCATGGAAATGCAAATTAAAACAACCCTGAGATTTCACCTCACACCAGTCAGAATGGCTAAGATTAAAAACTCAAGAGACAACAGGTGCTGGTGAGGATGTGGAGAAAGAGGAACACTCCTCCATTGTTGATGGGATTGCAAGATGGTACAACCGCTCTGGAAATCATTCTAGCAGTTCCTCAGAAAATTCGGGATGACACTTCCAGAGGACCCTCTCATACCACTCCTGGGCATATACCCAGAGGATTCCCCTGCATGCAATAAAGACAGATACTCCACTATGTTCATAGCAGCCTTATTTATAATAGCCAGAAGCTGGAAAGATCCCAGATGTCCCTCAAAGGAGGAATGAATAAAGAAAATGTGGTATATTTATAAAATGGAATACTACTCAGCAATTAAAAATAACGAATTCATGCAATTTGTAGGCAAATGGTTGGATCTGGAAAATATCATCCTAAGTGAGTTAACCCAATCACAAACGAATACACATGAATTGCAATCAATTATAAGTGGATATTAATGAACCCAGAAGCTCTCAATACTCAAGATACAATTAGCTAAGCAAAAGATTCCCAAGAAAAAGGAAGGAGAGGACCCTGGTCCGGAAAAGACTAAACCAAGTTTTGTAGGGGAGTACCAGAACAGAGAAATGGTGGGGGGGGGGTTATTGGGGGGAAATGGGCAGAAGAGGACTTATGGGACATATGGTGAGGGGGGAACTGGGAAAGGGGAAAGCCTTTGGAATGTAAACAAAGAATATAGAAAAATAAAAAAAAATAGGATACAGAACTGAACAGAGAATTCTCATCAGAAGAATCTTGAAAGGCCTAGCAGCACTTGAAAAAATGTCTGATGGCTTTTGTAGTCAGGGACATGCAAATCAAAATGACCTTGAGATTCTACCTTACACCAATCATAATGGCTAAGATAAAAATTCAAGTGACAGCACATGCTGACAAGGAAGTTGTGAAATTACTCCTCTATTGCTGATGGGATTACAAATTTATAAAACTACTCTGGTTACCAATCATGAAGTTTCTCAGAAAATTAGAAATAGTTCTACCTGAAGACTCAGGTATACTGCTCCTGGGACTATACCCAAAAGATGATCCACCATCCATCCAAGGACACATGCTCTACCTGTTTATAGCAGCTTTATTCATAATAGCTAGAAACTTTAAGCAACCCAGATGCTCCTCAGCTGTAGAATTTTGTGTAGAATACACAAAATTTGGTGTCTTTACATAATGAAATACTATCCAACTACTTAAAATAATGACATCATGCCCACAGGCAAATGGAAGGAAATGAGTGAGGTAACACAGACCCAAAAGGACATGCAAGGAATATACTCACTAATAAGTGAATATTATCCGGAAAGATGCGAATACCCGTGATATACAGCACAGACCCAAAGAAGTCAAACAAGAAGGAAGATCCAAGTGAGGATGCTTAAATTCCACTTAAAAGGGAGAACAAAATAGTAATGGGAGACAGAGGGAGGGAGGGACCTGGGTGGTAAAGGGCAAGGGGACAGGATGAGGAGGCAGATCTGTCATGGGGAGATATAGGAGAGAGGCCCAGAGGGCCAGGAGAACAAAGGGAAATATGCAGCTGGTAGGGGGTAGGAGGATTTTTTTTAAAGAAAGTACCAGAGAATTGATACCAGGGATGAAGGAGGCTCCCAGGAATCAATGCAGGTGACCATATGGGGATATGAAAACAGAACCACCTCCAATAGCTAGATTTATTTACTTCTATGTTCCAATGTGAGGCAAAACAAAAACAAAAACAAAACAGAAAAAGCAGCACAGAACAACCTGTTCTTTTGCTGTTGTGATTTACATCAGGAGATCTCATGCTTTCTTACCAAACACAGCGCTTTAACAAAGCACTTTTCGACATAGCTTACACCAGGTGAAACAGTCCCATATTGTCCTTTCAGGCCCTGCATCTGAAATGGATCAAAGTTATTGCAAACACTTATTGCCTACCTTTAACTCAGACCATACATGTTCATGCAGGGATTGCAGTATTGGGAGCACATATTTTCAATGTAAGCCATTTCATAGTTCTGTCTCACTTGATTTACCAAGAAGGGATTGGTGAGTTAATGAATAAAAATTAAAAGAAAGTTAAAATTGCTAGACTGAGATTGGGTAATGTGCCTTGATTTGTTGTATGACCGAAGCATTTATAAAAAGAGTAGTGGTACTACAAAGCTGGTAGAAATAGTAGGCTCAGATCTCAGCCATATTCCAAGCATTGACAAATTAATAAATTTTGATGAATGAGTAAATGAATCATGTAATTTCATTCTAACTATATGCAAATTTTATGTAGTTCACATCAGAAAAGCTGTACCAAATTAAAAATGATTAGGTATTATAACAGAATGCCAAATTATACATTTCATGTTTTAAAAAATCATATACATATATCCATGTAGAAATAATTTTTAGAATTCTGACAAAGTAGCAAAATCTAAGGATATGCAAGTTCTCTACATAAAATAATAGTTTTAGTAATAATAGTAATAGTTTTCTGTAATCTAGGAAATCCTCTAGGAGACATAGATACTTTTGATTATATCTGGGCTACTAATAATGATGAACCAGAGTTAAAGCTATGTAAGTTGTTAATCAGGTATATATTTTTATAAACAATATATAAACTATATTATTTAAGAATAATGGGGACAATACATATATGTTCAATATAGGTATATATATATTACAAATATATTTAATAAATAATGCAAGGTGTACCTATGAATAGAGAATCAAAGATGCTGGGGAGTGTCTAAAGTCAGGGTGACTTGAAGAATGGCTGAAGACGTTCAATAAATCATACAGAATACATTTTCTGAATATTGGCAGCAATATATTTCACATATTTATGAAAAGATCAACACTGTGATAAGTAAACATGTTCCCTATTATATTTGTAGATTAGAATTTCCAATATATAAATGACTTAGAAATTCAATAAGACAATTCCTCATTAATTTAGATATAAAACTAATGACATAAGAATAAATTCAAAACAATAAATTGGAAGCATTATTTCTTGTTAGAAAAATATCACCTATAGTGCTATGACAAAAATCTAAAATATTACATGATTCTCTGTATAAACAGTTATCTTCCAGAGTAAATATTGAAGACCAAATAGGGACACATTTGTAAGTGTGTCAGTAAGCTGTAAGAAGGGCAGGCAAACGATGTCCAACTGTGGCTCTCAAAACTCATGTTGTTTCCCCACTGTCTTATTTTCTGTGGCGTTTTTTCTCTTTGCCATGATACATGGAATTCAGTGTTTATTTTGATCATTAATAAGCTATAGTTTATACTCGCAACAACATAACTCCTAGTGACAGCATGAGCATGGACCTCAATATGACTTCAGGCTGCTACACAGACATCAGACATCCATATGGCCTTAAGCAGAAACAAAGACTGCCATCAGTGGTGCCACTGCAGCAGGGAGCCATGCTCAAGGTCTGGGCTATTTCTAGAATCTCTGTGGGGGCCCATAAGGTATGCTCCCACTGACTGTGACAAGCAAGAAGGCTACTGTTGCTGTGATCAGGGAATGAGATGACAGTTGAGACAGAGAGACATGGAAGGTTTCTATGACAACCCTTACCTCCCAACTACACCCCCAAAATATAATAGCCTAGACTGTAAGCCACCTAAGCTTAAGTGTGATGGGGATGTTGAAGATGAGCTCTCCACAGTTGATGGCTTCTGGCAGAGGTGCTGGTGGGAAAGACTCAGTTCTATTTAAGGCGTAGGCCACTGAGAGTTTGACGGTGCTCCTATGTGTATATAGATAAAAATAATTTGAAATGATTTTGCATCTTATTTTTATTTTTAATTTTTTTGGGAAAAGTTACAAGGTGGGGGGGCATGGATTGTCTGGGAAGTAAATGTGATCAGGTTGCTTGATGTGAAACTCCCAGAGAATAAATAAAAATGTTATGCTGGAAAAAATTATGGTTTGCCTTATACTGCATATTCTTTATAATCTATTAGACTGTTACAGTTTTTAAGTAGATGCAATATTGTTCATTATAAAATAATGAACATGATTTTAGGCAATACTAATGATTTCCAAAATTGTGAAGTTGATAACAGGTTGATTAATGATTATTTTGTAACTTTATTATTGAGCATTAATACTCACATACAAAGTGTTTTAAGATTTTTAAGATCAAAGTCCGGAATTCATGAGGTTTAAATTTTTTTAAAAAGTTCCTATGAATCTTCAAACATGAAAATCTGAATTTAAATGAGTCCTTGAAAAATAGATTGCCTTAGTTGTGGAAAACAGCATCAGAAATTGCTTTTACAGGCCATTTTAAAGTTCTACCTGCTCTCGGAAGAGGAATGTCAGGAGGTAATGAATCAACATCATGCACATTGATGGGGCGAGATGGGAAATGGGATTCAGATCAAAGGTCTCTGAGGGATAAAACTAACAAACAAATGAAGTTTTGACACTGAAGGGTGCGCTGTAGCCTATCTTTGAATTCCTGTATTTATCCACTGGGGCATGGTGTATGACTTCGTTTGTTTCTGGTACCTTTAAATATCCAACAATGGAATTATGCATAGTATGAAAAGAGGTTATGATAATCTCATGGGTGCTCAGCACTATTTTGAAAATGAATAAATTTATACAAATTTTCATTAACCTCAATTACAATTTCTAAATCCTGGAGGATTTGGAAATCATTCTTCCCAGTGTTACTCAACATATATTGAATATACACTTTAAAACCTGGTTTGGTTGAATCCTAGAATTTATCTACATGAGTTTTTAAATACATATTCAGCTACATATCTAGCTCCATATGACATTTTTCCAACTAGGAAAATGAACAGTTCTGTGTGAATACAAAAAAGCCTACATTCCATACTGAAAAGATATTTTTTTAAAAATCTTAGAAGGGTACTGTTACAGTGGCAAACGAATTTTATGAATATTAAATGCCCAAAACTGTGTTTTATACTACCCTCAAAGACCTGAACATTTAAAAATGGCCAATCGATAAATAGGTTACTAAAACAATTGAACGTCATCTGAATTCCAGCACAGACTGAAAGAATGTGAACAGTTAGCGTGAGCAAATAATATAATAAAGCTAATACAATACAAAATGGGCATTCATATTGTTTTTGAGCCATGGTGAAACTGCCACATGTGACGTTGGCAGGCTGAAATTAGAAAGAAATTTGGTGTTGGAGGACATTGCATAGGCAATACCATTTTTATTAGATATTTTTATTATTTATTTTCAAGTGTTATCCCCAATCCTGCTTTCCCCTCTTAAAACCCCCTATCCCATCCCTCCTTCCCTGCTCACTAACCCACCCACTCCTGCTTCCCATTACTGGCATTCCCCTACACTGTGTTGTTGAGGCTTCACAGTACCAAGGGCCTCTCCTCTCATTGATGTCCCACAAGGCCATCTTCTGCTACATATGTGGCAGGGGCAATGGGTCCCTCCATGTGTACTCTTTGGTTAGTGTTTTAGTCCCTGGCAGCTCTGGGGGAACTGGGTAGTTCATATTATTGTTCCTCCTATGGCACTACAAACTCCTTTAGCTCCTCGTGGCCTTCCTCTAGCCAACATATCATCACATGATCAAAATCCACTCAAAATATTTAGAAGTCATTGAGTCAATTATTGTTTCATCTCATTTTCTTCTTTCTTATTTTTGAAATATATCAGTCTCTAAGAGTACAGTGTGGGTTAAAATTAAAAGTAACCTCTCTGTAAAGGCTATTTCATCTGTCAGTCTTTCAGTATCTGTTCTTACTGCTCTCAAATTAAGAATAGGAAAGAGGAACACTCCTCCACTGCTGGTGGGATTGCAAGTTGGTACAACCACTCTGGAAATCAGTCTGGTGGTTCCTCAGAAAACTGGACATGATACTTCCGGAGGACCCAGCCATACCACTACTGGGCATATACCCAGAAGATTCCCCAGCATGCAATAAGGATGCATGCTCCACTCTGTTCATAGCAGCCTTATTTATAATAGCCAGAAGCTGGTAAGAACCCAGATGTCTCTCAACTGAAGAATGGATACAAAATATGTAGTATACATACACATAATACTATTCAGCCATTAGAAACAATGAAATCATGAAATTCTTAGAGAAATGGATGGAGCTGGAGAGCATCATACTAAGTGAGGTAACCCAGTCTCAAAAGAATATCCATGGTATGCACTCACTGATAAGTGGATATTAGCCTGGAATCCTGGGACACCAAAGACACAATCCACATACCAAATGATGTCCAACAAGAAGGAAGGAGTGGACCCTGGTTCTGGAAAGGCTCAAAGCATCAGTCTAGGGGAATGCCAGAACAGGGAAGTGGGAAAGGATCGATGGGGGAACAGGGGGAGGGAAAAGGGCATGTGGGACCTTTGGGGGGCAGGGAACCAGAAAAAGGGAAATGAAATGTAAATATAGAATATATCCAATAAAAAAAAAAAAAAAAAAAAAAAGAAAGAAAGAAAGAGAACCATCCAGCGGCGGCGGCGGAACCAGGTACCCAAGACAGACAGCCCGAGCTTAAGACCTTCGGGGACTCAGGCCTGGAGTGGGAATTGAGCACAGAAAAGCGGCTGCACTCTGCACTCGCGCGCGGGGCGGACCCCGAGCTCCCTGCAGGCAGCTGCCATATTGCCTGCAGCTTCCCGCCCAGCTGGTGGTGGGGAAGCCGGAGGGTCACCCAGCGTGCCAGGTGCTCAGAACCATCCGGCGGCGGCGGCAGAACCAGGTACCCGAGACAGCCCACGCTTAAGACCTTCAGGGACTCAGGCCTGGAGTGGGAGTTGGGCACAGAATAGCGGGTGCACTCTGCACTCGCGGGGCGGACCCCGAGCTCCCTGCAGGCAGCTGCCATATTGCCTGCAGCTTCCCGTCCAGCTGGTGGTGAGGAAGCCGGAGTCAGCCAGTGTGCCAGGTGCCCAGACCCAGCCGGAGGCCGAACCAGCCTCCCATCCAGCCAGTGGCAGGGAAGCTGGAAACCAGACCCAGCCAGCTTCCCAGCAGCTTGGGACCAGCAGGCGGAACCAGATAACTGAGATATCCCAACTTTAAGACCCCTGGGGAAACAGGATATCAGACAGCGAACCCTGAGCAGGAGCAGTGCAGAGCAGCCGCCCAACAGGCAGAACCAAATACCTGGGATATCCTGAGGTTAAGACCTCGGGGAACTCAGGCCACCTGTCAGCAATCTGTGAGCAAGACCCCCGCAGGACAGTGATTCAGGTATCCCAGTCGCTGGGAAATAGCCTTACAACCCCACAGGAGGGTCAAGCACCAGCTAGTATCTACAGGACCAACTAACACCAGAGTTAACCAGATGGCAAAAGGCAAAAGTAAGATCGCTACTAACAAAAATCAAGGCAATATGGCGGCATCCGAACCCAGTTCCCCAACAGCAATAAATATTGGATACCCTGAAACACCAGAAAAACAAGACTCAGATCTAAAATCACTGGTCAGGATGCTGATAGAGGAACACTTAGATAAATCTCTTAAAGTAATACATGAGAAAATAGATCAAAAGCTAGAAGCCATTGCAAGACAAACACAATTAAATCCCAGATATCTCAACACACCAGAAAAACAAGACTCAGATCTAAAATCACTGGTAAAGATGCAGATTGAGGATCACTTAGATAAATTTCTTAAAGTAATAGAGGAGAAAATAGATCAAAAACTAGAAGCCCATACAAGGCAGACACAAAAATCACTTAAAGAAATCCAGGAGAATATAGAGCAAAAAATGAATCCCAATAAGGGGGAGAAACAAAAATCACCCAAAGAAATACAAGAGAACATGGGTCAACGAGTAGAAGTCATAAAGGAGGAAACACAAAAATCCCTTAAAGAATTACAGGAAAACACAAACAAGCAACTGAAAGATCTGAGCAAAACCATACAAAATCTAAAAACAGAAGTAGAAACAACTAAGCAATCGCAAAGGGAGACAATGTTGGAGATAGAAAACCTTGGGAAGAAATCAGGAGTCATAGATGCAAATATCAACAATAGAATACAAGAGATAGAAGACAGAATCTCAGATGCTGAAGATACCATAGGAACCATGGATTCAACAATTAAAGAAAATGCAAAATGCAAAAAGCTGGTAACCCAAAACATTCAGGAAATCCAGGACACAATGAGAAGACCAAACCTAAGGATTATAGGGATAGATGAGAATGAAGAACTACAACTTAAAGGGCCAGCAAATATCTTCTACAAAATTATGGAAGAAAATTTCCCCAACCTAAAGAGAGAGATGCCCATGAATATACAAGAAGCCTATAGAACCCCAAATAGACTGGACCAGAACAGAAATACTTCCCGTCACATAATAATCAAAACCCCAAATGTACTAAACAAAGAAAGAATATTAAAGGCAGTAAGAGAAAAAGGACAAGTAACATATAAAGGAAGACCTATCAGAATTACACCAGACTTCTCACCTGAGACCATGAAAGCTAGAAGATCCTGGGCAGACCTCATGCAGACCCTAAGAGAACACAAACTTCAGCCAAGACTACTATACCCAGCAAAACTCTCAATTGCCATAGATGGGGAAACCAAGATATTCCACGACAAAAACAAATTTGCAAGATACTTATCTACAAACCCAGCCCTACAAAGGATAATAGGGGAAAAATACCAACACAAGGGGGGAAACAACACCCCAGAAGAAACAAGATAGAAACCCCATCTCATCCAACCCAAAATAAGAGAACCACTCAAATACAAATAATAATAATTCCCAAAATGTCAGGAAGTAATAATTACTATTCCTTAATATCTCTTAATATCAATGGACTCAATTCCCCAATCAAAAGACACAGACTAACAGACTGGATACGGAAACAGGACCCTACATTTTGCTGCATACAGGAAACACATCTCAGTGTCAAAGACAAACACCACCTTAGAGTAAAAGGCTGGAAGACAGTTCTACAAGCAAATGGTCCCAGGAAACAAGCTGGAGTAGCCATTCTAATATCAGATAAAATCGACTTTCAACCTAAAGTCATCAAAAGAGACACAGAAGGTCACTTCCTGCTTGTTAAAGGGAAAATCCACCAAGAAGAATTCTCAATACTGAACATCTATGCACCAAATGCAAGGGCACCCTCATTCGTAAAAGAAACTTTACTAAAGCTTAAAGCACACATCGCACCTAACACAATGATTGTAGGTGACTTCAACACTACACTCTCCTCAATGGACCGATCAGGAAAGCAGAAACTAAACAGGGACACAGTGAAACTAATTGAAGCTTTGGACCAATTGGATTTAACAGATATATATAGAACATTCCATCCTAAAACAAAAGAGTATACCTTTTTCTCAGCACCGCACGGTACCTTCTCAAAAATTGATCATATAATTGGTCACAAGACAGACCTCAACAAATACAAGAAGACCGAACTAATCCCATGTCTCCTATCGGATCACTGTGGAGTAAAAGTGGTCTTCAATAGCAAGAAGAACAACAGAAAGCCCACATACACATGGAAACTGAACAATACTCTACTCAATGACACCCTGGTCAAGGAAGAAATAAAGAAAGAAATCAAAGACTTTTTAGACTTCAATGAAAATGAAGGTACGACCTACCCAAATCTCTGGGATACAATGAAAGCAGTGCTAAGAGGAAAACTCATAGCCCTGAGTGCCTCCAAAAAGAAACTGGAAAGAGCATACACTAGCAACTTAACAGCACACCTGAAGGCGCTGGAACAAAAAGAAGCTAACTCACCCAGGAGGAGTAGAAAAGAGGAAATCATCAAACTAAGGGCTGAAATCAATCAAGCAGAAACAAAGAGAACCATACAAAGAATCAACAAAACCAAGAGCTGGTTCTTCGAGAAAATCAACAAGATAGATAAACCCTTAGCTAGACTAACCAAAGGGCACAGAGATAGTATCCAAATTAACAAAATTAAAAATGAAAAGGGGGATATAACAACAGAAACAGAGGAAATTCAAAAGATCATCAGATCCTACTACAAAGGCCTATACTCAAAACAACTGGAGAATCTGGAGGAAATGGACAATTTCCTAGACAGATACCAAATACCAAAATTAAATCAGCATCAAGTAGACCAGCTAAACAGTCCCATAACCCTTAAAGAAATAGAAGGGGTTATAGAAAGCCTCCCAACCAAAAAAAGTACGGGACCAGATGGTTTTAGTGCAGAATTCTACCAGACCTTCAAAGAAGACTTAACACCAATACTCTTCAAACTATTCCACAAAATAGAGACAGAAGGGACACTGCCCAACTCGTTCTTCGAAACCACAATTACGCTGATACCTAAACCACAAAAAGATCCAACAAAGAAAGAGAACTACAGGCCAATTTCTCTTATGAATATAGATGCAAAAATACTAAATAAAATTCTTGCCAACCGAATCCAAGAGCATATCAAAACGATCATTCACCATGATCAAGTAGGCTTCATTCCAGGAATGCAGGGATGGTTCAATATACGGAAATCCATCAATGTAATCCACTACATAAACAAACTAAAAGAAAAAAACCACATGGTCATCTCATTAGATGCTGAAAAAGCATTTGACAAAATTCAGCATCCTTTCATGCTAAAAGTCTTGGAAAGAGCAGGAATTCAAGGCCCATACCTAAACATAGTAAAAGCAATCTACAGCAAACCAGTAGCCAACATCAAAATAAATGGAGAGAAACTTGAAGCAATTCCACTAAAATCAGGGACTAGACAAGGCTGTCCTCTCTCTCCATATCTTTTCAATATAGTACTTGAAGTTCTAGCGAGAGCAATCAGACAACATAAGGAAGTCAAAGGGATACAAATTGGAAAGGAAGAAGTCAAAGTATCATTATTTGCAGATGATATGATAGTCTACTTAAGCGATCCAAAAAACTCCACCAGAGAACTTCTACAGCTGATAAACAACTTCAGCAACGTGGCTGGTTATAAAATTAACTCAAGCAAATCAGTAGCCTTCTTGTACTCAAAGGACAAGCAGGCGGAGAAAGAAGTTAGGGAAATAACACCCTTCACAATAGCCACAAACAACATAAAGTACCATGGCTTAACTCTAACCAAACAAGTGAAAGATCTGTATGACAGGAACTTCAAGTCCCTGAAGAAAGAAATCAAAGAAGACCTCAGGAGATGGAAAAATATTTCTTGCTCCTGGATTGGCAGGATCAATATAGTAAAAATGGCCATCTTGCCAAAAGCAATCTACAGATTCAATGCAATCCCCATCAAAATCCCAAATCAATTCTTCATAGATCTAGAAAGAGCAATTCTCAAATTCATCTGGAGCAACAAAAAACCCAGGATAGCTAAAACTATTCTCAACAATAAAAGGACTTCTGGGGGAATCAATATCCCTGACCTCAAGCAGTACTACAGAGCAATTGTGTTAAAAACTGCATGGTATTGGTACAGCAACAGGCAGGTAGATCAATGGAATAGGATTGAAGACCCAGAAATTAACCCACAGACTTATGGTCACTTGATCTTTGATAAAGGAGCCACAACCATCCGGTGGAAAAAAGATAGCCTTTTCAACAAATGGTGCTGGTTCAACTGGAGGTCAACATGCAGAAGAATGCGAATTGACCCACACTTATCTCCTTGTACTAAGATCAACTCCAAGTGGATCAAGGACCTCCACATAAAACCAGACACACTGAAACTATTAGAAAAGAAAATTGGGAAGACCCTGGAGGACATGGGCACAGGGGAAAAGTTCCTGAACAGAACACCAATAGCTTATGCTCTAAGATCAAGAATTGACAAATGGGACCTCATAAAATTACAAAGTTTCTGTAAGGCAAAGGACACTGTCAGAAAGACAAAACGGCAACCAACAACGTGGGAAATGATCTTCACCAACCCCACATCCGACAGAGGGCTAATATCCAATATATACAAAGAACTCAAGAAGTTAGACCCCAAAGAACCAAATAACCCTATCAAAAGATGGGGTACAGAGCTAAACAAAGAATTTTCACCAGAAGAAATTCGGATGGCCGAGAAACACCTTAAGAGATGTTCAACATCATTAGTCATCAGGGAAATGCAAATCAAAACAACCCTGAGATTCCACCTCACTCCAGTCAGAATGGCTAAGATTAAAAACTCGAGAGACAACAAGTGCTGGCGAGGATGTGGAGAAAGAGGAACACTCCTCCACTGTTGGTGGGATTGCAAAATGGTAAAACCACTCTGGAAATCAGTGTGGCGGTTCCTCAGAAAATTGGGCATGCCACTCCCAGAGGACCCTGGCATACCACTCCTGGGCATATACCCAGAGGATTCCCCTGCATACAACAAAGACACATGCTCCACTATGTTTATAGCAGCCTTGTTTATAATAGCCAGAAATTGGAAGGAGCCCAGATATCCCTCAAAGGAGGAATGGATACAGAAAATGTGGTATATTTATACAATGGAGTACTACTCAGCAATTAAAAATAATGAATTCATGCAATTTGTAGGTAAATGGTTAGATCTGGAAACTATCATCCTAAGTGAGCTAACCCAATCACAAAAGAATACACACGAAATGCAATCACTGATAAGTGGATATTAATGAGCCCAGAAGCCCTAAATACTCAAGGCACAATTAGCAAGTCAAATGACTCTCAAGAAGAAAAAAAGGAGAGGACCCTGGGCCTGTGAAGATTGGATCCAGTATTGTAGACCCAGAACAGAGAAATCGTGGGGGGGGGGGAAAGAGTGGGGAATAGCATGGGGGGGAGAGGAATTATGGGACATATGGTGGGGGGTACCTGGGAAAGGGGAAAGCCTTTGGAATGTAAACAAAGAATATAGAAAAGAAAAAAAAAAGAAAAAAAAAGAAAGAAAAGAAGATGGGGTGAGGGGTTTCATGCAGGGGAAAATGGGAAAGGGTATAGCATTTGAAATGTAAACAAATAAAAGAATTAATAAATTAATAAAGAATTTTTAATATAATTATTATTTCACAATTCCATCCCTCTAAGCAATGTCCCATGATGTGAAATGTTTTGGGATGAATTTTGTGGCAATCTGTTATGTTTTAATAGAGTTAAAAGTACATTTCATGGAGCCTTTATAACTTACCAGTCTTATTCAGAGATCCTTGAGTAGTTAATATTGACCATATGGAAGCAGAACTGGTTCAATAAAGATGTTAACAATCTGTGCTCATTAGCCATTCATTACTGTAAATTCTTCTTTAAAGCCACGACCCAGAGTGCTTCAAGCATCTATTACAAAACCAGTTTACTATTTTCTCTTTTGCACTGTGTTCTGGAGATTCAATGAGGTTCTTCTTGTTTTTAGTGTTTAAATTAAAAAATAAGCCATGTAAAATTTATCTAATTAATTAATTTATTTGAGAATAAATAAATATTGTGAATATTTACTTATTTGAGAACTTCAGATTTTCCCTAAGAGGCTATAGATTAAAGTTAACAGCTTGTTTTAATAGTGTCCAAATATAAGGGAAGTATTTTAAAGAATTTAAAACAACACAATAGAATGAATGCTATAGCAAAATATGGTCAGCTGTCTGTTAGAAAAATTCATTTGCTTCAGAAACCTGAGAAGAACTGGAGTAAATATGAAGTATAAGTTTAGGTAGAATAGGAAGGATGACATCATTTAATATCGTTAAGACAAGAAAAAAAGACCAGCATTTGAGCAATTGAGAACTATAGGATGTGTTTTAAATGTTGTTTATGGAAAAGGACAAATAATAAGTTTTAAGATTATGTACGTTATGTTCACTTGTCATATGTCTTACACTAGACATTGATTAGTTTACCCAATTATGACACAATCTTTATAAAGCCTACTGTTATCACCATGGTGCCTAATATAATAGCATCTATTTTATAAAGAAATTAGAAGTATGGGTACAATGGTAGAGACAGCTTGTATTTCTGAATCTTTTCAGTTCAAGAGTTAAAGGCAATTCAATAACTGTCTTCTGAGAATCAACTTCTCTCAAAAAGAACATTGTTTTCTGTTGTGGAAAAATATAATTTCCTCTATTCAGGAAACTCATTTGTAATAACTATGTAGATTCTATGCTTGGCTAATCAAGGAATGTCATATTGAAACACAGTACAGATATCTTTTATAATACAAAGCAACATGTAATTTTCAAATGATATTATCATCCTATTTTTTAAAATGATCTTATCTTTTAAGGGTGAATTTATCATCTTTTCATGTCACACTCAGACCTAGGCTAGCATAAGATGCTATTTTTCTTTAAATTTTAATGATTTGAACAAACAATTTGAAATGATTCTGATACTTACATATAATTATTGTATTTAAATGAAGTACATAATTTTGAATGGTGATAGTACTATATTTCATTTTAAATTAGGTTTCCTTTACAAATTTGTCATTAAATAGTTGTAAGAAGAAATCCTTTAATGCATATACAATATAGGGAAAATGTATACAACAATAGTTTTAATTTTAGGTAGTGTTTTGTCAACCTGACACAAGCAAGAGTCATCCTGGATGAGGGATCTTGATTGAAAAAAGCCTCTGTGGGTAAATGTACATGACATCTTCTTGATTGATGATTGATCAGGGAAGGCCGAGATCACTGATGACAGTGCCATTATTGGGCTGGTAGTTGAGTCCAATGGCAAATCAAGCTGTACAAGCCATGACAAGAAGCAAGTAAGGATCACTACATTGTGGCATCTGATTAGTTTCTGACCCCAAGTTCCAGTTTATGTTCCTGCCCCAAGGTCTATGGATGATGGATCACAATTGCAAGATGAATTAAATGCTTTGCTCCTCAAGTTGATTTTAGTTGTGTTGTTTTATTCAGACAGAAACCCTAAGATGATTTTGAACATGGAAGCCATTTCAGTGACTCTCATATTATCAAACAACATCAGATTTTCAGTGGCATTACATATATCTACGTTCTGAATTACAGGGTTTACTTATATTTGCTTTTATGGTAATGTGGGAGGTTTAAATGGCAGAGTCCATTTTTTCTGTATGTGTTAAGTTTTATGTCAACATTAATGCTTTGATGTATACACAGGAGTGTAATCTGATTTATTTTGTCTTTATGGAAACAATCCCTTTTTAAATAAAATTGACCATAGAGCAACTTTATTTTTTAGTGATTTATACCGGAAGTCATGGAGGATCCTTTTAAAATTCAATGACACCAGTTATTTTTAAATATGTTTTGCATAAGCACATTCTTGATATTCTACAGAGTTGTTTGGTACCAAATCACATTTCTCTTCTAGTAAATTTCTTTTATACTTTCACATAGAACATAATAAAGTTTCTAATAATCATATGTGCTCTTCATGTTATATTTGAAGACTTTTTCCTATTAAGCTCCTGCATAATGTTGAGCCATAAAAAGATGAAAGATATGTACCAAGAAAGCACAGATAAGAACAAAACTGAGAAGAGGTAAGACAGCCAAATTGAGAGACATATGGTGAAGTTTGGATATATTCCATTGGCCAACTGAAGATCCTGGGAGCAAGGAGTGATTCCCATAATCTGCCTCAACTTCAAGAATTTGGAGCTCAAACCACACGTGGTAAGGATGCACTGATTTTCTTGTCTTTGTGAGTTTGTCTGCCTCTCCCTCGAGTTCCATATAATAGGCTCCATTGTCCAGTTCACAAACGTTTACTCATATTTTCATTAAATATGTGATATATGATTATTACAAATATTAGATAATATGAATCTAAGAAATACTGTTTATGAGCAAGCTGCATCACAATCTGTTTCAATAATAAAACTTTAGATACCCCATCCCTTTTGTTCACATTTCATTTGCCTTCCAAGATCTAAGCTAAGACTATTCAATAATGCATGAAAATATACCACACCTAAAAGAAACACAGTGAGATAAAAAAGGGAAGAGTGGTTATAAGTAAAGAATAAAAGTTACTACAAACGTTCTACTATTTTGTTTTCTGTTTAGTATTGGTTATAGAAGTAAGACTGGTGTGCTGTAGTATAACGCCAGCTCTTTTTAAATTTCATTTATTTATTTATTTTTAATCATAGACCCTTGAACTAAAAGCCACTGCCTGCCAGGTATGTTACATTGTTGTTGTTGTTGTTTATTTTTTCATTTTGGGAGGGTTCATTTTTTGACTTTTGTTTTTGTTTTAGTTTTGGTCAAGGCATAGGTGACAAAATGAGAATGAAATATACTAATTTATTTTAATTTTCAAAATGGAGTGGTAGTTGTAGTGGTGATAGTGGTAGTGTCTGTGTTTGTGTGTATGTGTGTGTGTGTGTATGTGTGTGTGTATGTGTGTGTGTGTGTGTGTGTGTGTGTGTGTGTGTGTATTTGATGTGCTTTCATGGATAGAGGTCATAGATCAGCCTTGAAGTGTTCCTCAGTCATCTTCCACCTTAGTATTTGAAACTGGGTCTCTGGCTGAACACCGAAGTTGGAGAACAGTCTGAGTTGCCTGCTCATCAAAGCCCAGAGTCCCTTTTGTGTCTGTACATAGATTAAAGGTATGCACTTCTTTTTATGTGGGTACTAACATCTGAATCTGGTTCTAGTGCTTGGAATAATAGGATTTTACTCACTGAGTAAAATCTGTAGGACCTATTTGATTGGAGTTTCTATGAATGTAACTCACATGGACTATCTTTTCAAAAATGAATTGTGATTTCAACATACTGATGGAAATAAAATCTACTAAAAACCAAGAAAATATAATAAAGTTAAAAAAAATAAGTTTCAAGAATAGCTACTTGATTTGGCTGCGTGATAGTGGTTATTTTGTTTGGTAAAGTTGCCTGGTTAAACCATGTCCATTGGCAACAAGTGGAAGGTCTTGGAGTAATCTGATCATATCCATTTTGGGGAAGATAGCTGCCTAGTGGTTAGTTATTTGTAGTAGAGTTCATCACATATTCTATCTAACCTTCACTAATTCATCACAACCTAATTATTTGAATCCCACTCACATTATAACTGTTAAAGACATAGGACTGAACCAGAAACTTCACCAACTTAGATGACTATAGAAAACAGAAGCTTACAAACATACACACACACACACACACACACACACACACACACACACTAAAAATTCAGAAATTTAAAATGATCCTGAATAAAAAATAACTAGCAACCAAAACTCAAATTGTAAAACAAACCTATATTAATAAAATAGCATCATGCTAGCATAATACTTTTGTGACACATTGTTCAAAAGAATTTTATCAAAGATCCCCTCAAGTCCACATAGCTTATGAACACCTACATTTTAAAAATAAGAAGCCAGAAAAATACTAGAATAAAAAGCAGCTTCTTCAACAATGGTGCCAGTCAAACTCAATGGCTGCAGAGACAAGACTGCTAATAGACCCATACTCATAACCCTGCAAAAGCTCATCTTCAAATAATGATCAACCAAAGGACAGATATCCTGAATCTGATAAAAAAGAAAGTGGGTAATAGGTTTAAATTCATTTGCACAGGAGGCAACATTCTGAACAGAACACTGATAGCACAGTCACTAAGAATAACAATTCATAGATGCAGCCTTATGAAACTGGAAAGCCTCCATACAATACAGGACATGATGATTCAGATGAAGTAGCAGGCTACAGAGTGGGAAAAGATCTTTGCCAATTACATATCCCATAAAAGGTTAATGTAAAATATATAAAAAATTAACAAAAAAAAACCCTGGATGTCAAATAAACAAAGAGCCTGATTTTAAAAAATGGGTTTGGGTCTAAACAGAGAGATCTAAAAAGAGAAAACACTAATAGAAACACTAATATTCACTGAATAGAGAAATTCAAATCAAACTACCTTTGAAGTTTCATCTTACATATGTCAAAATACCCAAGAACAGTAAAATAAATTACAGCTCATGCTGGAGAAAATTTTATCTTAGGAGAACACTTATAATGGTTGGTGGCATTGAAAACTTGTACTGCTACTATTGAAATCAATATAATGGTTCCTCAAAAAGTTGAGGATTGATTTATCTCAAGATCTAGCTATACCACTCTTGGGGGCATATCCACAGGACTTTATATTCGAGTGCAGAGATACTTTTTCATCAATGTTTATTGCTGTTGCTAGAATGTGGGAATAGCATGGATGCCTATTAATGAATGAGTGGTTAAAAAATGTGGTACATCTAGAAAATGGACCATTATCCAACTGTTGAAACATGAAATATTTTTGTTTACAGGCAAATGGATGGAGGTAGAAAAGAAAAACTCATTGTTTCATCAAGTTTAACTTCAGTGGTATCTATACTTTGGTCTGTTGCAGATTCACTATCTTAGCTAGATAGATATGTATGTAGTTCTTACCAGGGAAAAGTTTTGTGATAAGATGCTTCTTGTTGATAAGTTAAATTTTTGTACCAGGAATAGGTTTGATCTAAAGATGCTACCCAAAGTATCCTGAATGGAATCCTCTAAACAACTCAGAGTATGAGCTACTGTACTGGTTACTCTCTAAAAACTGATGCTGAGGCCCTATTGCTGAAGAAAACATGTACTTAGGTTTTAAATCAGTTTAATTAATTTGGCTTACTGAAATATATTTATTTTTTTTTATTTTCTATATTCTTTGCTTACATTCCAAAGGTTTTCCCCTTTCCCAGTTCCCCCCTCACCATATGTCCCACATGTCCACCCCACCCCCCTCCTATTCCCCAATCACCACCTCACCATTTCTCTGCTCTATTCTGGTACTCTCCTACAAAACTGGATGCAGCCTTTACAGGACCAGGGTCCTCTCCTTCCTTCTTCTTGGGAATCTTTTGACTTGCTAATTGTGCCTTGAGTATTCAGAGCTTCTGGGCTCATTAATATCCACTTATCAGTGATTACATTTCATGTGTATTCTTTTGTGATTGGGTTAACTCATTTAGGATAATATTTTTCCAGATGCAACCATTTGCCTACAAATTGCATAAATTCATTATTTTTAATTGCTGAGTAGTATTCCATTGTATAAATATACCACATTTTCTGTATCCATTCTTCCTTTGAGGGACATCTGGGCTCCTTCCAACTTCTGGCTATTATAAATAAGGCTGCTATGAACCTAGTGGAGCATGTATTGCTGCTTAATGGGTTTCTGCATATAAGGTTGATAATATGCTGTGTAGGTTGTCTACTGTTTGATCTCTATATCAGGAAAGGATGAGTTTCTGTTGATGATTTCCTCTTGTCCACTTCTAACTCCATTTTCCTCTTTAATCTCCATGTTGTCCCATTAATAGCTGTACTCTGAGGTTCACTATTTAAACATATTTACGTTCAAGATTCTGATGGTTAATTGTGATTGTCAATTTGAAAAGACCATGAAAACAATCCTTTGGGAATATCCATCAATGCTTTTGCTAGAATAGATTAGTAAAGATAGAAAGCTTATTCTAGCTTGGGATAATACCATTCCATGGAGAGAGTTGCTAGACTGAAATATAAAAGCAAAGCAAACTGAATATGGGCTTTCATCCATCTCTGCTTCCTGACTGGATTCAACGTAACTAGCTGTTTCACATTGCTGCCTTTGTGCCTTTCCCACTGTAACAGACTTCAACTCCAAGTAATTTAACCTAAATAGTCCTTTTCTCCCTTAAATTACCTCTACTCAGGAATTTGGTCACACCAATGACAAGAGTAGCTAATAGTGACATAATCCATTTTATAAAGCTCAAAATTGAATGATTTAGAAAGAGAATATATAACAAATAAAAATTTGTAAATTTTAAAAATGCTAAGTAGGTAACATGTCACTAATTTGTTTTTAACATTCGCCAAGATTTCCCAAGCATTTGGTGGAGGCTGCAAAACACATCCATCCATTAATTCTTAGTAATTTATAGTAATATTCTAAAAGGCCAGTGTTCTATCTTGGAGCATGGACTGTACACTATATTTAAGAGACTAGTGATCAGGTCTTTTGTTTTCTGACTTCTGTCTTCCTCTATATTTTAATTTAGGGGTCAGATGCAGGTGGTTTCCTGGAGATAAATTATAGATCCACACCTGCCTATGTCCCTGGGCTGAATATCTAACCATTAATCCTTTAAAAATGTGATGACCTAATGTCATCATCACCATCAAGAATGACAATTTGCTTTTGTTCAAGTAAATTCTTTATTTCAAGTTTATGAAAAGCCTGAAGAAGAAAAAAAAAAGTAGGCAAAAGTGTTTTATTAATTTACTAAACAAGTTTATCAGAGAAGAAAGGAAAGAAGGAAGGAACCAATGAAGGAAGGAAAGAACGAAGGACAACTCACAAACATTCCAGCAGATATTGTAAGTAGACTCATAAGTTTTTAAATTAGGTTTAATGCACTACTGAAAGGGGTAATTTGATGACTACGACATCTTTCTTTATTGTACATCTGATGTTCTAGTGAATGTACTCTTAGTTCAGGAGCTATTCAATTATTTACTTGACTTTCTTGGAGTTAATGTGCCTATTTCATAGCACTGATAATTAATCTGTATATGCAGACAGGTTCAAGTCAGCTATAAAGCATGGGCTATTGACTTGTTGAGTGGGCAAATAATAAGGTTTGTTTTTCTTCTGAAATAATAGATGAAAATCAGCGAGTTTTTTTATAAAGCCAAATAAAAATCTGATATATTCTTTCTCTGACTCAAAATGTATACAGTGAGTACATGCCCCATGACAGCTACTCACTGATATGTAGAGAGTTAAGTTGCAACTTTGGGAGATGAGGTTTTTGTCCCTAGGAGTATACCTCTTACAAGAAATGCACAGATGGATTTATAAGCAAGATCATAATATATTTAGCATGACCAGACACAGTAAAGTCCTATGCATAAAATCAAAAGGTCAGTGATTTAAGGTGGGGTGCAACTTCTGACAAGCTGTTCACAAAAGGTTCCCTGATGCCTGAGTATTTACATGAATGTAGATGACCAGGTCAAATAAAGATGTCAAATATAAGGTTACAGGGAAAGGGAACACAAGTCCCAAGCCTTGTGATAATACACTATCTGCTGCATTTAATGAGCATAAAGGTCAACAGGCTGGAGAAGAATTAGCAAGGAGAGAGTCAGAGGAAATCTGATATTCTGTAGAAAGGTCATTTAAATCATTAGATACAACATTAAGAGGTTTGGTTTTTCTTCTGAGTGCTATGACAAGCCATTGGAGAGGGCTTTTATAGGGTGTGACAAAAACAGTTACATTTTTTAAAACAAGATTTTCCTAGCTCTTAACAAATATTTTATCCCTGACAAACTCTAATCAGACTCTTAGGAGCCCTTTCCTTGACTAGATCTCAAATTTACTCTTTAAAATCCACGAGTTATTAGCACATGTTATTTAACCCATAGCCAATCATTCCCCTTCCCTAATACACAGACACACTCACAACCAAATGTTAGAAATAGCCCAGTTCAAAATGTATCCCTAATGTTAGATAAGTTCAGCAAAGTAAGTTCCTTCTTGTAAAAAGAAAATGCTGACCAAAGAATGTGCTTTGTTCCAGCTTTTAACTGAATCCCATTACTTCCCTGCTAGAGAGGGCATAGCGGTATAATTTCAGAAAATGTCAGTTAGGAAATACATATCCTAATGAAGTTAATAATAAACACTGCCTTCCTGCATTTTGAAAATCTCTTTCCTAAATCTTTTTATTTTTACATTTTATTGAAATGTATGGTACTTTATTAATCTGAGTATTTTTGATTTTCATAAGTAAATTTAAAAGAATTCTTATAGTGAAAGATGGTGAAAGCCTCCAATTTCCTTCAAAATTCCCCTCTTACCCTTTCAAATAAGCAGTTTCAGTATTTGAGAATGTCATAGCTAACATGAATTGAAAAACGTCTGTATATCAGGATGTTTCTAGAGAATTATATTAATGACAAAGCAACCATAACTGTGGGAAGCAGCATGCTATAGACCTGAATTTGTATTGAGTTAACTGAAACAGCAGAAGGTAAACATTGACGTATCAGCATTAATATTTTTCTCTGAGTTTCCTGTCCTGAGTGGAGTGTGATCAACCACCCTTCAACTCTATTACCATGTTTGTCTGCCAGGCCAAGCTGTCTACCTCCAAAAATTATAAGCCAAAAGTACACATCCTTTATTGAGCCATTTTATTAGAGTAAAATGCCTTAAAAATGTGTTAAACAAAAAATGATGATAAAATGTGGTATACATACAAAATCTAATTTATTCTACAAAAATAAAATCATGAAATTTGACAGTAATTAATTTAACTGGTAAAAGGATACAAATGTTGCATGTTCTTCTCTGATATGTGGGTCCTATCTTCCAATGTGATTTGTGTACTCAATATGGCTTCTCATAGAAACCCATAAACTAGAAATAAGCAAGTAAGCTAGGAATGCATCAAGGGTGGCATGAGAGGAAAATTTACACATGATGGCATTAGAGATGATGGACATTGAAGATGAAAAATTGCCCAGCAAATATAGAGGAAGGGGAACTAAGAAAAGGGGAGAGAGTATCCCCTTAAAAAAGTTATATTAGAAAGAAAGAAGAAAGAAAAATGAAGGAAAGAAGGAAAGAAAGAAAGAAAAAAGAAAGAAACAAAGAATACTATCATATCATCTGCGAATAGTGATAGTTTGACTTCTTCCTTTCTGATATGTATCCCTTTGACTTCCCTCTGTTGTTGAATTGCTCTAGCTAGTACCTCAAGTACTATATTGAAGAGATATGGTGAGAGGGGGCAGCCTTGTCTAGTCCCTGATTTTAGTGGGATTGCTTCAAGTTTTTCTCCGTTTACCTTGATGTTGGTTACTGGTCTGCTGTATATTGCTTTTACTATGTTTAGATATGGGCCTTGAATTCCTGCTCTTTCTAAGACCTTTAGCATGAAAGGATGCTGAATTTTGTCAAATGCTTTTTCAGCATCCAATGAGATGACCATGTGGTTTTTTTCTTTGAGTTTGTTTATGTAGTGGATTACGTTTATGGATTTCCATATATTGAACCATCCCTGCATCCCTGGGATGAAGCCAACTTGATCTTGGTGAATGATTATTTTGATGTGTTCTTGGATTCGGTTGGCAAGTATTTTGTTTAGTATTTTTGCATCAATATTCATAAGAGAAATTGGCCTGTAGTTCTCTTTCTTAGTTGGATCTTTGTGTGGTTTTGGTATCAGGGTAATTGTGGCTTCATAGAATGAGTTGGGTAGTGTTCCTTCTGTTTCTATTTTGTGGAATAGTTTGAAGAGTATCGGTATCAGGACTTCTTTGAAGGTCTGATAGAATTCTGCACTAAAACCATCTGGTCCTGTGCTTTTTTTGGTTGGAAGACTGTCTATGACCCCTTCTATTTCTTTGGGGGTTATGGGTCTGTTTAGACGATCTATTTGATCCTGGTTTAATTTTGGTATTTGGTAACTGTCTAGGAAATTGTCCATTTCCTCCAGATTCTCCAGTTGTGTTGAGTATAGGTTTTTGTAGTAGGATCTGATTATTTTTAGAATTTCCTCAGTTTCTGTTGTTATATCTCCCCTTTCAATTCTAATTTTGTTAATTTGAATACTGTCTCTGTACCCTTTGGTAAGTCTGGCTAGGGGTTTATCTATCTTGTTGATTTTCTGAGAATTGATCCACACTTATCTCCTTGCACTAAGCTCAACTCCAAGTGGATCAAGGACCTCCACATAAAACCAGACACACTAAAACTAATAGAAAAGAAACTGGGGAAGACCCTTGAGGACATTGGCTCAGGGGAAAAATTACTGAACAGAACACCAATTGCTTATGCTCTAAGAGCAAGAATAGACTTCATAAAATTACAAAGTTTCTGTAAGGCAAAAGACACTGTCAAAAGGATAAATCGGCAACCAACAAATTGGGAAAAAATCTTCACCAACCCCATATCCGACAGAGGGCTAATTTCCAATGTATACAAAGAACTCAAGAGGTTAGACCCCAGAAAACCAAATAACCCTATCCAAAAATGGGGTACAGAGCTAAACAGAGACTTTTCACCTGAAGAAATTCAGATGGCTGAGAAAAAACTTAAAAAATGTTCAACATCATTACTCATTAGGGAAATGCAAATCAAAACAACCCTGAGATTTCACCTCACACCAGTCAGAATGGCTAAGATTAAAAACTCAGAAGACATCAGGTGTTGGCGAGGATGTGGAGAAAGAGGAACACTCCTCCACTGCTGGTGGGAATGCAAGCTGGTACAACCACTCTGGAAATCAGTATAGCGGTTCCTCAGAAAACTGGACGTGATACTTCCAGAGGACCCAGCCATACCACTCCTGGGAATATACCCAGAAGATTCCCCAGCATGCAATAAGGATACATGCTCCACTATGTTCATAGCAGCCTTATATATAATAGCCAGAAGCTGGAAAGAACCCAGATGTACCTCAACAGAGGAATGGATACAAAAAACGTGGTATATATACACAAAATGGAGTACTATTCAGCCATTAGAAACAATGAATTCATGAAATTCTTAGAGAAATGGATGGAGCTGGAGAACGTCATACTAAGTGAGGTGACCCAGTCTCAAAAGAATACCCATGGTATACAATCACTGATAAGTGGATATTAGCCTAGAAGCTTGGAACACCAACGACATAAATCACATATCAAGTGATGTCTCACAAGAAGAAAGGAGTGGACACTGGTGCTAGAATGGACCAAAACATCATTGTGGGGGAGTACAAGAACAGTGAGGTGGGAGGGGGTGGATGAGGGAGCAGGGGGAGGGAAAAGGGCATGTGGGACCTTTGGGGGTGGGGAACCAGAAAAAGGGAAATAAATTGTAAATATAGAATATATCCAATTTAAAAAAAAGAGAAAATAAACAAAACAGTTAAAAATGCAATGCAAAATAAACAGAATTGTCAAAAGATGAAAAAAAGAAAGAAAGAAAGAAAGAAAGAAACTCAACTATCTTACAATTGTTTTAAAGACATTCACCATGTATAAATAAAGAAGTAGAAAAGAGAATAAACTAAGAGTATAAAAATGGATGTCTGAAAACATCATCATCATAATTAACTATTCAGAGGGCTAATATCTAATATATACAAAGAACTCAAGAAGTTAGACCCCAGAGAACCAAGTATCCCTATAAAAAATGGGGTACAGAGCTAAAAAAAAATTTTCACCTGAAGAACTTTGAATGTCTAAGTAGCACCTTAAGAAATGTTCAACATCATTACACATAAGGGAAATGCAAATCAAAACAACCCTGAGATTTCACCTCACACCAGTCAGAATAGCTAAGATTAAAAACTCAGGAGACAGCAGGGGTTGGCTAGGATGTGGAGAAAGAGGAACACTCCTCCACTGCTGGTGGAATTGCAAGCTAGTACAACCACTCTAGAAATCAGTCTGGTGGTTCCTCAGAAAACTGGGCACGACACTTCTGGAGGACCCTGCTATACCACTCCTGGGCATATACCCAGAGGATTTCCTGGCATGCAATAAGAACACATGCTCCACTATGTTCATAGCAGCCTTATTTATAATAGCCAGAAGCTGGAAAGAACCCAGATGTTCCTCAATGGAGGAATGGATACAAAAAAATGTGGTATATTTACACAATGGAATGCTACTTAGCAATTAAAAACAATGAATTCATGAAATTTTTAGACAAATGATTGGAACTGGAAAATATCATACTAAGTGAGATAACTCATTCACAAAAGAACACACATGTAATACAGTCACTGATAAGTGGATATTAGCCCTGAAGCTCAGAATACCCAAAACACAATCCACATATCAAATCAGTCCCAAGAAGAAGGAAGGAGGGCCCAGGTGCTAGAAAGGCATGATGTAGCATTTTAGGAGATTGCCAGGACAGAGGAGTAGGAGGGGGTTGATTGGGTAACTGGCTGAGAGAAGAGGACTTATGGGACTTAGGGGGAGGGTGGGAACTGGGAAAGGGGAAAGCCTTTGGAATGTAAACATAGAATATAGAAAATAAAATTAAAAAAATATATAAAAAAAACAAAAAAAACAAAGAATATAGAAAATTTAAAACAAAAAGAAAAGAAAAAAAATTTTCCTAAATCTTGTTGAGAAACCCCTACACCATATCTATCTTCTAAAGGATAAGTTCAATTCATGAGTCTTCTTTGCTATTGCAATAAATACTACTGAACAAATTTCTCTGTCTCCATCTCTCTCTCTCTCTTTCTCTCTCTCTCTCTCTCTCTCTCTCTCTCTCTCTCTCTCTCTCTCTCTGTGTGTGTGAGTGTGTGTGTGTGTGTGTGTGTGTGTGTGTGTGAATTCAGCTGTGCTTGCCCACGTGTGTGCAGGCAGGTACTGGCCATTGGTGAACATAAGATGACTTCCTCATTAACCTTCACTTCCTTTCTTTTACAACAAGATATATCACTGGTTCATCTCAATTGAAGCTCACAGGTTCATCCACACTTAACTGTCTGCCTTATCTGTGGATCTACCTCCCTGTGTCTCCACATTTCTCAAATTTTCGAAGCATTAAGACAAGCTCAGCTTTTTCATGTGAGTTAGGTGTCTCCACACTCAGTTCATCACACTTAGTGAAACTTTCTCCTAATCCTCCCTCTCTTACTATTCTAACTACTGATAGTATTCATTTTTCTTCCACATTGCTTAATGGGCATAACAAGTAAGGACGTATAATAGTTAACCTTGGTTGTCAACTTGACTACATCTGGAATTAACTAAAACTCAGGCAGCTGGGCATACCTCTGTATAGTTTACTGCAAGATTATATATATGAACATATTAGTTAAATCTGAGCCAAGTATTCTAGTAGCAGCTTGTCAGGAGTCATAGGACAAGCATACCTAGCAGATGATCTACCTGAGATGACTTCACACTGGCTTAAAAATCTACAACAAACCTTTCATAAGAAAAGCCCAGGAATGTATCATTTTAGGAAAGATCCTTGCTATTAATATACTTTTCCTGTTATTATTATGCATATATGACAATGACTAGGTATTAGTTCACCCTTTTGAGCAAATTTCTGCAGACCTACAAAGATGTACTGTCTTGTAATGATGCTATATGGATAAATGATTTCTTAATACTTAATGATGATCCTATAAAAATTCCTAAAATTATCAGTATTTATATTATAAGTATATAGTGGGACTGCTATTAGGTCTTTTCTAATAGTCAAAACTCCACTGAGAACTTGGCCAGTTTCCCATGCAACACCAGTTAATTGTCTCTTAGATAGTAAGCAGATATGCTACTACTCAGTATATTCAAAGAGGTTGTAAAACAATTAACAAAAGATCATAAAATAGGACTAAGTATTTGCTATAGGTGCTAGGACAGAAGATAAAAAATTGACTGTGTTTATACAAAACCACTAACTTAGTTATGATTTTCAATTCTCCATAAACCTGTTGAGCTATGATGGGTGATGAATGTTTAGCTAAATAATTACTCCTAATGGATATGCATGTGTATACTCACTGTTGTGAACCTATTCAATTTATGATTTTAATTTATGTGTAATCTTCTGATAAGCTTTTTACCATGTGATCACGTATTCTTAAAGATGTATAAGGGACAAAAAGAGGAGTGCAAATTTCCCTTGTCCCCACTTAGGATCTTCATGATCACTCTGCTTTCTTCCTTTTACTTAGAGAGCTTTCATAGGAAATCATTTACAACTTAGAAATAAACATTTGAAAGTGTCCTGTTTACTTCCTGTGACTTCAACTAGCAGGCTGAAAGTTAGAGCTGCTTAGTTCCTGTGGAGATAGAGCAATGACTAAACTACTTAATCCCTCACGGTTAGGCTACAGGTGTCAATCACCTGAACCAGCAGCTTTTAACCCTCAGAAAAAAAGCAAGAAAGTTTTTAGAACTGTTTAGAAGTTATCATCAACAATCAGTGAAGTTAGAGAGCTAGAATATCTGACCCTTGGACTCTTAATCTACACCAGAAAAACATTCTATTTCAACCTGCTCCAGGCCAGGAGGCAGCAGCCTAAGTAAAAGGACAAGGGAGGAGGAAGTTTTGCCTTTGCTTGCTTGCCCTTACCCTCTCTGGTAAGTTTACCTGCTCTGTTGTTGAGGTATTCATTTGATGGTGCTAGAACCTCCTTCTTAGTATTTCAATGTAGGACCAGCAGCACTGTATGAATCCTCTGGGACTCCAACACTGGATTGTGACTGCTGGAGCAGGTAGTTTGAGGACTGAATTACCAGCAAATACCTGACCTTTCTGTTGGGGAGAACCATTGATGGTCTACCTGGATGATAAGCTTTAATTCACTCTAATGTCCACTTTTAATATATGTTATAAGTTAATAATATAATATACATAACACATGTTGTTATATTAAATAATATATAATAATATATATTAATTATGTATTGTTTTATACACTATACAATATATATTACATTATGGTATATTATATATTATAATTGTATATTTATATGT
Organism: Apodemus agrarius; assembly: GCA_964023405.1. NCBI lineage: Eukaryota > Metazoa > Chordata > Mammalia > Rodentia > Muridae > Apodemus > Apodemus agrarius. Next base: position 38,752,915 of record OZ030016.1, on the reverse strand, counting down.
ATAAATATATATGTATTATAATTATATAATATCAATTATATTATATCTAATATAATATAACATATTATTTATTATGTATTGTATATTGTATATTGAACATACATATTAGCCAGGAAGTGTGGTGCATGTCTTTAATCCCAGCACTTGGGAAGCAGAAGTAGGCAGATTTCTGAATTTAAAGCACATTTCAGTATATTTAAATTTTGCTCAAGTGTTAATTCATACTTTTGAGTATTATTCTCATTCAGTTTTTTCAAATATATTATTAATTCTTTGGGAACATCAAAAATGTGTTTTGAACATAATAACCCCTCCTACAACTATTCTCATTACTACTCGCTGCAATATCCCATCCCTTCATATTTAACTTAGAAGTCACTTTTTTATTGTTTTATTTTGCACATCTAGTCCAGTTCATATGGCCTGGTCAGTATAGGGAATGAGGCCCACCCTGACAGTTGAGCAAACTTCCATGGGGTACACCAAATAGGTAAACTGACCCTCTCTCTAGTAGGAGCTACAAAAAAATTGTTTGTATAAGTTTTGCACTAATTGGGTAATATTTTTTGAGTTACTAACGTACACAAAATGATACATGGATCTAAAGAGTACAGTTTGTTGAGTTTTGATAACAAATTCTAAAGTCTTAGAATACAATAGTCTTCCATCATTCTTGAATGTTCTTTTGGGTCTCTTTCCATTTCAGACCTCCAGAAAAATATAAAAACATGAAAAACAACAGTTCTGTTTCTTTTCTTATAGTTTAGTTTAATTCATCCTGCAATATCTTATCAACATACTCATTAAGAATACATGTGTATATGTTAACATAACAGTTTTCAAACTCGTTTTGAATTTTAAGTTCTATTCTATTTTTTTTCATTGTGTCACATAGTCACATAGGTAATTTCACCCAACCACATTCATATGTTGAAAACGTAATAAACATTGTGATATTATTAGCCAGTTGGACATTTCTTTGGAATATGCTTAAGGTTAGGGGAAGTCAAGAATGTTGAGGGCCTTGGCATTAGTACTCATTTAAGAAAAAAGAGGAGATAGAATTCCTTAAAATGTCTATTTCACAAAAATAGAGTAAAATGCAGACAGCTTCAAGCCAAAAAAGATCTCACTAGAACAATGCTGTGGTGCCATAATGATAACAAATTCCTTAACTGAAGAAATAGTAGAAATAAACCTCAATTAAGGCACCAAGGCTATGACATTTTGTTGCATACTCTGAAATAACAGAGGCGGCATATAATCCATTTTGCCGTTTTAACACAGTGTTTTGTGATAGTTGCTTGTTTGTTTAATTTAGGTTTAACAATGCATGAGTTGTTTTCAAGCTGCTATTAATAATGGTATTATGAACATCTGATGAAGATGTTTTCTTTTGTGGATCCATAGGTAAAGAATTAGGAGGTTATAGGGAAAATTATGTTTAACAGCATCAGGGACTTCCAGAATCATTTCCCAACAAATGGTTGTACTATTTTTCAATCCCACGATATCTATCTATCTATCTATATATCTATATATCTATATATCTATATATCTATATGTATATATCTATATGTATATATCTATATATGTATATATCTATATATCTATATATCTATATATCATCTATATATCTATATATCTATATATCTATATACCTATATATCTATATAATCTATATGTATATATATGTATGTATGTATATATATATATACATATATGTGTTGTATATATATATACATATATATGTATACATATAGTCTGGTTTGACTGTTCTTTTTTAAATACTGAATTGTTATATTTGTTTATATATCCATAATTAAATTCATTTGCTAGTATATGGATGTTAAAATTAACCCCAAATCTTGTCTGCTACATAATTATTCTTTTGTGTTGTTCTTTTAATTATTTCACTTAGGAGTATGATCCAGCTCAAATTAATTTTTGTACTTATTGTAAAGTCTGGATATAGTTTATATTCAACATGTATACCAAATTTTTCATCATCATTTGTTCCAAAGACTTTTCTATCCTCACCTAACCTCTATAGGAAAAGTTAACCAGTCATAGAATTGAAATTCTACTGCTTTGGGTGTGTAGATAGATAGATAGATAGATAGATAGATAGATAGATAGATATACATACATACATACATACATACATACATACATAGATGGAAATAGAGAACTATACATATAGCTGTATAGATATAGCTATATAGGTAGCTATAGAGAAGATAGAGGTACTATTATATTGTTCACATTCAAGACTTTTAGTTTGATGTTTTAGGATATATATTGACAGTTGATATCTATGGAACAATTTGATATCTCATGTGTTTTTATCCTTGTACAAAAAACAACAAAAATCAGTGCAGCCAAATTTTCCAAACATAACATGATTCAATTGGACACAGTCCTTACATTGTTATGTAGCTCTCCAGACTTGTATATCAACTACTTTGCATTCATATACTAATGTATGTTTTTACATGTAAGCCAATACAACATTATGCATGGTAGAATTGTTGTATGGTTAGCAGCAGCTGTGGATGGAAGTCCAGGGTTCTAGCAGTTGCTCAGTCCTATGAGGCAAGCAGGCAAGTAAGAGTGAGTCTTCCTTCTTCCAATGTCCTTATATATGTCTCCAGCAGAGAGTGTAGCCCAGATTAAAGGCCGTAGCCCAGTTTAAAATCTATAGGTCAGCCGGGCGTTGGTGGTGCATGCCTTTAATCCCAGCACTTGGGAGGCAGAGGCAGGCAGATTTCTGAGTTCGAGGCCAGCCTGGTCTACAGAATGAGTTCCAGGACAGCCAGGGCTACACAGAGAAACCCTGTCTCAAAAAAACCAATAATAATAATAATAATAATAATAATAATAATAATAATAATAAATAAAATCTATAGGTCTCCAGCAGAGGGTGTGTCCCAGATTAAAGGTGTGTGTCTCCATGCCATTAATACCAGATGATCTTGAACTCAGAGATCTCCTTGTCTTAATCTTCTGGAATTCATAGCCACTATGCTTCAAGATCTTCATGCCAAGATCCAGGTAAGAAACTTATATTTCTAAGCCTCCAGATTACGTGGGCCTTCCAATTCTAGATTGTAGTTCATTCCAGATCTAGTCAAGTTGACAACTAGAAATAGCCACTACAGTCTTAAAGCATAGAGTGTTGCTAAATCGTTTGCAGGTTTGTCTTATTGTGAATTCTTTCACCTCTAGTCCATGAATAATGAAGTTTCTTGCTACCTTCCTAGAGAAAGTTGAACATATCCACTTTCTCTAAGCATAAAGACACAAAATATCATCCCCCTTTATTTCAAATGAGAGATTAAATTTGGGCATGAATTATGTGTCCATGTAACATTTTCAAGAGAAAATGTCTAGTTTTGAGCAAGTGTACAGAGAAAGTTCGAATTGATAGACCTCAGAATGTAGGTGAAAGTAGAAAGCAAAATATCATGTTCTATGCTTAGTTTCAGCTATGTCTATAATGCAGCTTCCAGGTAAGTGTCATTGATTAGCAACTACGGAGTGTTCACCTATAGCTTCAAAATGACCCTCTGTTCTCTGCCTCACTTCAGATTATATCAAATCTGAAGCTCTGTAGAGAAAGAAGGTAGCAAGCATGATTATTCTCTCTATTCCCAACCTTACAGAACACAGTAGTTTGGTTTTAAAAAAAAACTATAATTTTTAGAATAATATTTCCCATGGAAAAATCTTTAAAAACATAAAAATACATTAAGAAGAAATAATAACTTTCACACAGACACCATGCATTTTTAAATGTTTTATGTCTTCCTGGATAGTCTATTCTAGCATTAATTGAAAATCTAAATTCAGCTAATTTGTTTTCAGTAGGAAACATAGGGAACTCCTGCTGAGAACACTATAAAACGTATTTATTTATTCATTAATTTGCAAATGCAATGTAGGGCTGAGTTTGGCTTTGCTGTTAGTAAGATAAGCTCATATTTGGCAAATGTCTGAAATGGGGAATATAAAGAGAAGATGATGAATTCAACTCAACTTTTCTCACCTTCCAAATGGCTTGAACTTCAATAAAGTAAACACTGAACTCCGTCAAGGTTGCTATCATCTGCTTGGAATACAGTTTGATGGAAACATCAACAAAATGAAGGCATATATTTCTGGCTCAGTTTGTGAGCATTATGGACTTCTTTGAACACAAAGCAGACCAGGGGGAATTAATATTCTGTAACAACTGTGGCCTATATGTATAAAGAACTACCACAGAGAGTGTAAAAGCCTATAAAAATACTCAAAGATAAATGTTTTCTGAGCTTTGAAAATGCTGCAGTAGGCTTGGAGATTTCTCTTGTACCTCTAAGTCCAAATTTTATATTCATGAAACTATCAAAATAATATGATATCTCTGACAGGCTATAGTCAAAGTTGGCTGCGAATAATGGGGTGGAATGGAGGTAGATAGGGATTCTATTATAGGTGACCACACTGGGAATGGGTAGGGTAAATAATCAGAATCTCTAAATTTTGGGGCTTAAATTGAAACAGTGTGTTTCATGCCTATTATACCTTCAATAAACCCGCATCTTTTAGTGGTGCTCCTAAATTAACTGATTAAACTCTGAAAGATGTTTTTTGCTTAGCTTACCTTTACACAGTGGCATTAAGTAGCAGTGATGTGGTCACAGAAAGAGCAGAGGGATAAGTGGCCAGAGCCAAATAGATTTTCTTGGTTTAGATTTTAAAATAGATGATTAATAAAATGTAAGCTGCTTGAAGCTTCTACTCATTGTTTTCAATTAGTATTCCACGACACATGAGATGAAGATTGCATTCACTTATAATAGTGAGTGCTCTTATACAGGCACCTTGCAGTAAGTCTTTTTTATGCATTGTTATGACCAATCCTAAAATGTTGAGATTATCCATGTAGGAAGCTCAAAGTTGAAACAAACCAAAACAAACCAAACAGAAAACTAGCATGGAAACTGACAAACAGATTAGAATCCTGAGTAGTTCTTCTACTGGTCATTTGATTTCAAGCAAGTCCTGAAATTACTTTTTTAAACTTTCTTTATGTGCAAAGTAAAGACAATAATGCCAATTATACTAAGAAACATGGAACAAAGTAATATTAACTAGAAATTTTTAATGCATGCTCCTACAATATAATAGATGAATTGTATATGTGTCAATGTAAAAACGTATTTGCATTTCAAAGGGTTTAATTAGAAGCCTCATGTTTTCACAGCTTATTGGTATTAAACATAGACAGATTGTTAAATGAAACTTTGGCTAAACACATTCCTTCAATGTCACCATTTTTCATGGAGTTAATCATCTAGGACAATATATGACATGATTATATTTGCTGAATTCATTTATAGAATAGTATTTAAAGGAAGCAAATGGCTTTGTTGTATATATTGATGAATGACACTTCAGCAAGGGACACCTAAAAGTAATGGTGTGGTATTTGCCATAATTTTAACCTCCTGTGTACTCATCAGTGGCTATTGGTTTCCATGCAGAAGTTTTATCAAGTAACTCCCTATTATTGAGCTATAAAGATCAATTGATGTAGTCCTTGATCATAACTGCTGTTCTAAGCAAAAAGAGGTCATGTGGAAGGAACCTTGCAACTGAGTCATATACTAGACTCAATCTTCAATTTCATTGCAATAATCAACATTTTAGCTCCTCAACATGATCTATATCAAAATTGAAAGTTTAGAGGAAAGTATCACTAAAATACCAGACTTTACCAAAATTGAAATCATTACTTTCTGGGGAAAGATGTAGATACTTAGCATCTTTGAGATAACTACATTCATTAAGCACTTAAACTGACTGTTTCACTGAACATTTAGCAGCAGGACAGAGAAAATGTCAAGTAAACTTTTCATTATCAGCCTCTGATAAAATGTAGGAAAGATGCCATTTTCATAGAAGAAATGGATTCTCAAATTTACAAATAATCTTTAGAGTACATAGCAGGTGCTTCCTAGAAGTCCGCTTCACTTCATCTTAGCCAAAAGACCAACAAGTGATCTAGAAAAACTCTTAAATTGACTATTATTACCATCTTATTTATAGAAACAAAAACAAAAAGACAAAACCTCAGAAATTCCATTATGTCAGATCTAAAGTTAAATAGTAATAATTTAAATTAAATTTCTAACTCCAAGCCCAGATTAGGGATATCTCATGGCAAAGAAATCGTCTATTAATTTATCATTTGCATTGATATTTTTTAACAAAATAGAAGCAATTTAAGCAATGTGAACAAATAGATACATTGTATTTGATTGGCCTATAGGATCAACATTTAAAAAGTCTAAAAAGGGCTATTGCCAAGTTAGTAGAAATAGAAAATACAAAAACTTTTCAGTTCACAAAATGAGAAAATTCAGGACAAGAATAATCAATGATGAATGGCATTTCAGAAAGAGACACCTAAAAGTAATGTGATATTAACTATAATTTCATCAGCCCTGATATTAACTATAATTTCATCAGCCCTTCCTTAGTCTGACACCAAATGCTTTGAGTTTCCTTAGTAAGATGTAGATATGAATCCATAGCCATATTAAAGGCCAGTTGAAATTCAACACAAACACATAAAGGACACAAAAAATTGTCTAAATGAATCAAAATAAAATGAAAAGTTTATGCAGACACAAAAGCATATACACAAACACTGATACACACACAAGTATATGCACATACATATATAAGCATTCACAGACACACACAAGCATGCATACACAACACATACATACACAAGCATACACACACAACATGAACATATACAAACATACATTCACAACACAAACACACACAGACTACACAGGCCCACAGAAGCATACAAACACACACACACACACACACACACACACACACACAAAGGAGGAAGTAAATAAAAAAGCATGAAGTTCATTTTGAGTTAGCCAATTACTGCTGGGAATGGCATGAACATGCCCTGGAGTGTGGTTTATATACCCATTGGCACTCGTTGAAGAAAAGTCTTTACCTTTACCAATAGATATCAACTACGAGAAGCTTCTTTAAAAGCGGGACTCCTGGTCTACTTCCTCTCAGAACCTCATGTAGCTTAAACAACTTCCTTGGAACAACACCTGAAGTTGTCCCCTCTCCTTGCACATGTGCAACACACATGTATCAACAAAACTATAAATACTTGTAAACAAGCAAGCAAACAATCACAGAGACAAATAATCCTATACTTTGGTCTCTGTGGGTGAAGACACTGTAGCAAATGGCCATCCACAGGCTTCTGGATTCCTTGCATCTTTTCTCTATCCTGGGACCCAGCTTATTGGACACTGCTAGTCAAAAAAGGCCATGGGAGGAGGGGTGCCTTTCCTCATCAGTTGTGCATCTCGAACCAATCATCTCTGAAATTCTATTACAGACACTCTCAAAAGTGTTTCATTCTTTTCTTTCTCAGTTGACAAACCTTTTCACGTTGACGATCAAGGTCAAGCATTACATATTTTCTTCTTTAATGGCATTCTACCCATTTTTTCTAACATACTTTTTCTTTTTTATTTATTTATTCATTTCACATCGCAATCGCAATTGCTTTTCCTTATTCTCCTCCCAGTCCCAACCTCACACATCTCTCCCTGCCTCATTATCCCCACATTTCTCTGAGACATGGAAGGCTTCTAGGTGCCAACCCTCCCTGGCGAATCGAATTGCAGCAGGACTAAGCGCTTCCTCTCTCACTGAAGCCAGACAAGGCAGCCCGTTAGGAGAAGGAGAGCCAAAGGCAGGCAGCAGCAGAGTCAGAGACAGTGCCTGGTCATTGTTCGGGGACCTACATGAAGACCAAGCCACACATCTGCCAGTAATAGGCATGGGGCCTAAATGAGACTCATACATGCTCTTCAGTTGGTGGGTAAGTCCCCAGGAGCCGCCATGGGCCCAGGTTATTTGATACTGTAGATTTTCTTGTGGTATCCTCGATGCTCCCAGGTCCCTCAATCCTATCCCCCAGTTTTCTAAAAGTCATCTGGTGCTCTGCCTAATATTTAGCTGTTGCCATCAGTTTCTGGTTAAAGTCTCTCAGAAGACAAATATGCTAGGCTCCTGTCTGCAAGCATAGCATAAGATTATTAATAGTGACAGTGGTTGGCTCCTTCCTTGGGGTGGGTCTCAAGTTGGGCCAGTCATTGGTAGGTCATTCCCTCACATTCCGCTATTTATCCCTGAAAAATCTTGTGGATTGGACGAATTTTGGGTCTAGGTCAAAGGTTTTGTGGGTTGGTTGGTGTCTGGCTTCCAAAAAAAAAAAAAGCATGAAGTTTATTTTGAGTTAGCCAATTACTCCAAGATTCCCTCAGCTTATGTTTTCTTTATTGCTATTTTCAGATTTAGATCTTGAACAGTTTTATTCATTTCCTTCACTTATTTAAATTAATTTTCCTGAATTTCTTTAGGATTTATTAATCTCTTCTTTTAGGACTTTGCCATCGTTATTAAGATTGAATTTAAGTTCATCTTATCGTGCTTTGGTGTGTTAGTATATTTAGGGCTTGCTCTAGTAGGATAGCTGGGCTTTGGTGGTACTATCTTGCCCTTTCTCTTGTTCATTGAGTTTTTATACTGGCTTTTAGTCATCTGCTTGCCCATGCTGTTGGCTGGATGCTCTGATGCTGGCCTGACACCTCAGGGAGTCTGGTACAGTCTTGGGACTGACCATGAAGCTCAGTGAAGAGCACATGCTTACCTCTGCTATCTGTGCCCCAGGTGGACCTGAATATTCCTAGAGTCTTTTTAGACTTCTCAGGAAGGCAGGTGATGGGATAATTATTTACTGTTTTTCTAATCTGTTTTATGTTCTATTTAATTTTATTTTTTCTTTCTTTTTGGGGGAGGGACTGAGTGATGTTTCTTTGTGAGATATTTTTATTCAATATATTCTTTATTTACAATTCAAATGATATTTTTTCTATTAAAACAAAAACACTAAGTTAATTCTATGTGGTCCTTATATAGGAAATAAAATATGATCCCAAGTATTCAATGGAAATAACTACTATATAGAGGCTCAGTGTATACAGTGCATCTTAGTTTAGATTCCTATGTTATCAATTGCTAAGTCATTTGAGTGAAATTCTGCAAACTTATTTTCTGTGAACTGTGGCAGTTGTCTTATCTTATTTCTGACTGTGTTGGTGAAATGATATTTCACTAGTCAGTCTCCAGATTTTCTGACTAATTCTTGTATGATTCAACATGGAAATGATGGACTCACAAAGACCCTAGGGGTTGTACTGTTGAGTGTCCTTGGCAGTCATAAAGTTTGAAGAACTTGTAAGTCTACCCATCTCTTCAGGCCTGGTGTTTCTTGGTTCAGTCTGTACTACGATTGAGATAATCATTCCTGTGACCCAATATATTCAGATGAATTTGTTTGAAAATATGAGTTGTGTAACTTAACGTTACTCTGAATAGCATAAAATTTCTAATTTTAAGCATATTCTTAATTGACAGTAATAAAAGCAGCTTGTCATTAATGAAAGCACATTAAAGCATAGAAATATAATGAGTTATTATCTTTAATACTGCTAGTGCACACATTTTCAAAATGTTAATGCATAATATTCATGATAATTGTGGCCATATCTCATACATGAAATGATATATAACTAACAAATAAGTGATTTTTAAATGCACAATGAATTAAATATTCTCAGATATTTTTGTGAGTATATATATAGCAAAATTTGTATATTTTCACACATTATATGAAAGCTAATAGTTCAAATAGTGGTGATTTATTCTAAATGAAGGAAAAAACCTGTGAAATCACCATTGTCTAAAGTTGAGACTTAATGACTTAAGTATAATATTTAATTAATATTTAGTTATGGGTACCATGAGCATAATGTGTTCACAATCTTTTCTTTGGAAAATTATGATCAGGATTAAGATGGAAATTATTTCCTTGGGTGCTCAAGAACTGGCTGTGAGTTGTTCTTTATCCTCTTGGCGTTATTGAACATAAGCATTCAGAAATTAGTTCATTGGTTTACTTGAGGTATTTCAACAGTTTGCACTGATATGTCCACTTTAGCTCTAAGGAGAAAATGTTAGGCAGAAAATGAAGAAAGAGGCTATTTCAATTAAGATTTGGTCTCCACATGAAATTGAGATTCCTAAGGCTGGAACTCAAAGATTAGATACATTGATAGTGTCTATTTGTGTAATAAAAAGCTCACTTTAGGGAAAGTTATTTTGGCACGGAGTAAGGAGGCCTGGGAAGCATTTTAACAACTGTTTATTGGTATTGCCTTAGGATATTTTCCTTTCCTTGAAATCAGCTGGACACTCAGGTGTTCACAGAAAAATACCAAGCTCTGATTTTGTCACTCATCACAGGGAGAGCTTAGTCTCATTAGGCAGAGATGTGCCTAACCAGGGAGACATTATCCAGTTAGACCACATTCTTATGAATTGAAAATAATATGCAGTCAAGAGAATGGTTATGTAGAAGGTCAAACTTTTCCATACCCAGACATTTGGGTTTGCATTAATTAGAAAAAAGTGCTATAAATACATATTGTTAATTGCAACAACATTAAATATTCATTTGTAACATTTACTTTAAAACATTGATTTCTTAATGAATATGAAATGAATAGGTCATAGTCTTAGTGCACACAGAATTTTTTTGCAACTCATTAACAAAATAACCTAACTTATGATAGAATTTTTGAGCTTCTGCATGATACAGAAATATTCTTCTTTTGAAATATGGTTATTTCTTGATGTTAATAGCAAATATAATCCAGAAACTGCCATACCTGGGGATCCATCCCATATACAGTTACCAAACCCAGGAGAAATTCATCTTTATAAGATATGTAAACTCAAACAGTGTGAAGTGACTAAGCAGAGCTCAGCATACTTTCAGAATGAAGAGTGGATAATGATCATGATTTGGTAAAAATGACAACCATTTCATATAGTCCACTGCTGATACAATACAAATAACTCCTAAAATTTAGGAAAAAATGTATTAATTAGTAAACAGGAAATTGAAAATAAATACGAATTATACTATTTTTTATGAAAAAATATTCTTCTATAATATCAATTTTGAAAGCAGGAAGTCTTTTTGTTTACAGTATGACTTCTAATAATAGTAGGGATTTTTTTTTACTTTGTCAGCTGGATTCTATATTTCTATATTCATTACATTTACAACAGATATAGACCATTACATGCAGAATTCACGGATTTCAGAGATATTTCCTGTTCTCCTTCCCACCATTCTATTTCATACTCAATAGCCAAGCCCTCATGTTCTCTCTTTATAAATACAAATCAACTACTCAGGATTCTTTACTTAAACATTTCTACAATGAATAAATAAATAAATAAACAAATAAATAAATAAGGTAAGAGTATTTTCTGTGGTTGAGTTGTCTACCTTCTTCTGTAGCTCAGTTTTTCATCATTTTCTGGTTATCCCATGAGAGCAATGTGATCATTGTGATTAGTTCTTTTTTTTTTTTGTAACTGACACATTTTATTTTTTAGATCAATTCTTGTGTGTTTGAGAAAGAAAAGATAATAATGATTCTTTCCCAAACACATCTTTATTATTTTTTATTTATTTACATTTCCTTTATTTATGTACATTTTAAATGTTAAACCCTTTCCACTTTACCCAGCCAAAAACCCCTTATCCCAACTCTCCTCCCCCTGCTTAACATACCCACCCCAATTTCCTGAATTGCATTTCCTTATTCTGGGGAATCAAGCCTTCACAAGACCAATGGCCTCTCCTCTCTCCTCTCATTGTTACCTAAAATGATTATCTTCTACTACCTATGTAGCTGGAGCTATGGGTCCCTCTGTCTGTATTCTTTGGTTGGTCATTTAGTCCTTGGGAGCTCTAGAGGTTCTGGTTGGTACATATTATTGTACTTTCTGAGAGCTGCAAACCTCTTCAGCTCCTCGGGTTCTCGCTCTAGCTGCTCCATTGGGGACCCTATTTTTATTCTATTGGTTGGCTCTGAGTCAAGTGTATTTTGATCCACTTTCCAATAAGGATCAAAGTATCCACACTTTTGTCTTCCTTCATCTTGAGCTTCATATGGTCTGTGAGGTGAATCTTGGATATTCTGAGCTTTTCGGCTAATATCCATTTATCAGTGATAGTATAACATGTGTATTCTTTTGTGATTGGGTTACCTCACTCAGGATGATAATTTCTAGCTCCATCCATTTGCCTAATAATTTCATGAATTCATTGTTTTTAATAGCTGAGTAGTACTCCATTGTGTACATATACCACATTTTCTAGACAAATACCATGTACCGAAGTTAAATCAGGATCAGATAAATGATCTAAACAACCCCATAATCCCTAAAGAAATAGAAGCAGTCATTAATAATCTCCCTACCAGAAAAAGCCCTGGACCATATGAATTCAAAGCAGAGTTCTATTAGACCTTCAAAGAAGACCTAATACCAATACTCTTCAAACAACTCTACAAAATAGAAACAGATGGAACACTACCCAATTTGTTTTATGAAGCCACAATTACTCTGATAACTAAACTACACAAAGACCCAACAAAGAAAGAGAACTTTAGAAAAAATTCCCTTATGAATACAGATGCAAAAATACTCAATAAAATTCTTGCCAACCAAATCCAAAAACACATCAAAACAATCATCCACCATGATCAAGTAGTCTTTATCCCAGGTATTCAGGTATGGTTCAATATAGAGAAATCCATCAATGCAATCCTCTATATAAACAAACTCAAAGAAAAAAATGATCATTTAATTAGATGCATTTGACAAAAATCTAACATCTCTTCATGACAAAAGTCTTGGAAAGATCAGGAATTCAAGGCCTATATCTAAACATAGTAAAAGCAATATACAGCAAACAAGTAGCCAACATCAAACTACTTAGAGAAACTTTAAGCAATCCCTCTGAAATAGTGGACTGGATAAGCCTGGCCACTCTCTCCCTACCTGTTCAATATAGCACTCTAAGTCCTAGCCAGAGCAATTAGACAACAAAAGGAGGTCAAAGGGATTCAAATTGGAAAGGAAGAAGTCAAAGTATCACTATTTGCAGATGATATAATACTATACTTATGTGACCCCAAAAATTCCACCAGAGAACTCCTAAACCTGATAAACACCTTCAGCAAAGTGGCTGGATATAAAATTAACTCAAACAAATCAGTAGCCTTCCTATACTCAAAGAATAAAGAGGCTGAGAAAGAAATCGTGGAAGTGACATACCCTTCACAATAGCCACAAATCATATAAAATACCTTGGTGTGACTCTAGCCAAGCAAGTGCAAGATCAGTATGACAAGAACCTCAAGTCTCTGAATAAAGAAATTAAATATCTCAGAAGTTGGAAAGATCTATCATGCTCATAGACTGGCAGGGATAATATAGTAAAAATGGGCAACTTGCCTAAAGCAATCTACAGTTTCATTGCAATCCCCATCAAAATTCCACCTCAATTCTTCATAGAATTAGAAAGAGCAATTTCCAAATTTATCTGTAATAACAAAAATCCCAGGATAGTGAAAACTTTTCTCAACAATAAAAGAACTTCTAATGGAATCACCATCCCTGAACTCAAGCTATAGTATAGAACAATAGTGACAAAAACTGCATGGTTGGTACAGGGACAGGAATGTAGATCAATGGAATAGAATTGAAGACCCAGAAATCTCAATTCCAAGTGGATCAAGGCCCTCCAAGTAAAACCAGATACACTGAATCTAATAGAAGAGAAATTGGGGAAGAACTTGGAGCACATGGGCACAGGGGAAATTTTCCTGAATAGAATAGCAATAGTTTATATTCTAAGATCAAGAATTTACAAATGGGACCTCATAAAATTCCAAAGCTTCTGTAAGGCAAAGGACACTGTCAATAGGATGAAACTGCAACCAACAGATTGGGAAAAGATCTTTATCAATCCTACATCTGACAGAGGGCTAATATCCAATATATACAAAGAAGTCAAAAAGTTAGACTTCAGAGAACCAAATAACCCTATTAAAAATGGGGTACAGAGCTAAATAAAGAATTTTCACCTGAGGAATATCAAGTGGCTGAGAAGCAACATTCTAAATCATCAGGGAAATGCAAATCAAAACAACCTTCAGATTCTAACTCACACCAGTCAGAATGGCCAAGATCAAAACTCTGGGGACAAGAAATGCCGGACAGAATGTGGAGAAAGAGGAACACTCCTCCATTGCTGGTGGGATTGCAGGCAGGTAAAACTACTCTGGAAATCAGTTTGGCATTTCTTCAGTAAACTGGACATAGCACTACATGAGGACCCAGCTATACTACTCCTAGTAATATACCCAGAAAATTATCCAACATGTAATAACACATACTCTAGTATGTTCTTATCAGCCTTGTTTATAATAGCCAGAAGCTTGAAAGAGCCCAGTTTTCTCTCAACAGAGGAATGAATACAGAAAATGTGGTACATTTATACAGTGTGATTGTTTCTTAAGCTTTCTGAGAACCTAGTTGAGGTTATCTACAAATTTTCCCACAAAACAGCTATATATCTTCATTAGAAGCTTAACACATCTTTATCATTGGTGTCCAGCCATAGAATTAGTCACCTCTTGTATGTAGCTTTTTCTTGTTTTGCTTTTCACAACCTGGAGAGCCTATTGCCTTCGGACATTTTGCACAGTAACATTGCTATTCCTTCATTGTTTCTCTCCCTTACTGAATATAACTGGCACTTAAACAGGTTTTGGTCTGCTTTTACAACTTTAACTCAACTGAAATAGTGTATGAATATAGTAGTCACATTTTTCTGGTACTGAGGATACATTCTTTGACTCAAGATTAAACTTGAGGCAAGAATAACGTGACTTGCCCATAAAACATAATAGTATGATGATGTATAGAGAAAAATCACCCCTCTGGAGGTGCAATCATATTATTTTTAATTTTAAATTTTGACTTAGCAAATACTAGGATAATAAATTATGTCATAGTCATAGAAGAATATTGAGTTTTAGACATACCTTTAGATTCCTGGGTATGATGAAGATTTTTGTGTGTTCATAGAATACTAATGTTATAAAACAGAAATCATGAACAAATCTGAAGACAGCCATTCTGACTGGTGTGAGGGGAAATCTCAGGGTTGTTGTGATTTGCATTTCCCCGATGACTAAGGATGTTGAACATTTCTTAAGTTGCTTCTCAGCCATCTGAAGTTCTTCAGGTGAAAATTCTTTGTTTAGCTCAGTACCCCATTTTTCGATAGGGTTATTTGGTTTTTTAGGGCTCTTAAATTCTTGAGTTCTTTGTATATATTAGATATTAGCCCTCTGTAAGATGTAGGGTTGGTGAAGATCTTTTCCCAATTTGTTGGTTGCCAATTTGTCCTTTTGACGGTGTCTTTTGCTTTACAGAAACTGTAATTTTATGAGGTCCCATTTGTCAATTCTTGATCTTAGAGCATAAGCTATTGGTGTTCTGTTCAGGAACTTTCCCCCTGTGCTGATGTCCTCAAGGGACCTCCCCAATTTCTTTTCTATTAGTTTCAGTATGTCTGGCTTTAAGTGTACATCCTTAATTCACTTGGAGTTGAGCTTAGTACAAGGAGATAAGAATGGATCAATTCACATTTTTCTGCATGCTGACCTCCAATTGAACCAGCACCATTTGTTGAAAAGGCTATCTTTTTTCCACTGGATGTTTTCAGCCTCTTTGCTGAAGATCAAGTAGAGTACTATTCAGCCTTTAGAAGCAATGAATTCATGAAATTCTTAGACAAATGGATGGAAATGGAGAACATCGTACTACGTGAGATAACCCAGTCTCAAAAGAACATTCATGGTATGCACTCAATGATAAGTAGATATTAGTCTAGAAACTTGGAATACCCAAGACACAATCCACATATCAAATGATATCCAAGAAGAAGGAGGAAGTGGTCCCTGGTTCTGGAAAGGCTCAGTGCATCAGTGTAAGGGAATACCAGGACAGGGAAGTAGGATGGGGTGAAAAGGGCATATGGGACTTTTGTGGAGCAGGGAGCCAGGACAGGGGAAATAATTTGAAATGTAAATAAAGATTATATCAAATAAAAAAAGAGACTGTAAAAAATTCTGAAGACAGCCCAAGACCTGAGTGTAAGTCACAAATAGGAGACTGCTGTTTTGTTTGTGTTCCTTTTAGACTACTTCGGTAACAGACAATTTTTTTTTAGTTCAATCTGAAATATAAGTGAACATTTTTGTGAAAATTATACATGACATAAGTAAACTATGATAGAAGGAAATAAAAATCTTTAATAACTCAGCCTAGAATCATGGAGCACTCTCGATTGTTTATTCCAATTTCTGGATTTATGACCCCCACCACCTCTAGGCACAGAAGATAAACATGGTGACTTCTTGGCATTTCTCCATTCAGATACTTATTCATTGACAGGAATGTATAAATACATGAGACCAAAAGAACCTATAAGCAGATATTTCCTCATGATTGAAAATTAAAATAGCCCCTTAAAATCATCATTATGAATTGAAAGGAAATCAATATATATTCATAGAAAATCGAAATGAAAAAAGTATTATATCAATGTTCACTTTTAGAATCCACAATGTTTGAATTTATTTTTCCTAGAAGATTATTGGCCCTGTAACACTGCAATGAAAATGAAGTATAGGTGACCTAGGCACAGTGTGGAATATTGTGATAATCCTGTTCAGATTCTGGGGATGCGGAGATATCTGTGTACTATATAAAAAAGGGGCATCTGGTTTGTAGACTCAGGTTGCAACTTAACACTGTAGTGTTCCAAGGATGGCATTGTGGGGTTTAGCTAGAACTCTCTAAGAGCAATTTCTGGTTCCATTTATTGCTTTGAAACCGCATTATTTTTCTTGATATTACTCTCTGTTTTTGATTACTTTCCAAGAACCATTTGTATTTTCGTGTGTTTATGGTTTTATTTTATGATATTTTTTAAACAAATAAAGCAAAGTACACTTTGGGACTAATAAATACTTGAAATTGGCTAAAAGTATACTTCAGGGAGGTGACTTCCACTGAAAACTAGGAAAAGATATGAAAATATGTAACTGACAAAGATGGTTGAATATTATATCCATAAAATATTCAGGAAGTGAATTATTAATGTGTTTATATTGACAGCTTATCAACAATTTCATTTTTAAAGTAATCATTAAAAGGCCACTTGGAAAGTGTTTGTGTCTGAGGATTTTTCATAGAAAGTAAATCTGCTGACATGGTGTCTTTGGTATTAATCTGCCAGTCCTTAGTGGGATGTGAAAGATGTTATACTCAGAGACTGTCAGGTTCCACTAATTGTGCTGTTTGCCTTATGAATAACCTATCACCATTGATTTTTTTTGCCATTGTGTATTTTTCAGTGTTTTAAAGACACACAACTGCTTTTATCTCTCCAAGAAAGCACAAACTCTACAAAGATAACGTTGAGTATATATGCTTTTCTGATAGTTATTTTGTGTTAAGGAAGCCATATTTTTACTTAATTTATTTTGTTGTTGATGACGTCTTATTCTGTACTCAGGTTAGCCTAAAATCAAAATCTGCTGCTTCAAGAGTATAGAGACTAGACCATTGTTATTACAGTCTTTCAACCCCCACCCCTTCACTGTTGGAAAATATGCCACATTGGCTAGAGAGAACAATGACCTTCACATTTATCATACTATTGTATAGAAGGTCCATGATGATACTGTTGAAATTATTATTATATAATAACTGAAAATACAGAAAAATGACAGTAAGAAATCATCAACTCTTGACAAAAACTGAGCTAGAAATTGTGAAAAACATATGTCAAATTTTGAGTCTGCATCCACATTTTTCTTTCATTGTTGATTTTGCTATGAATGGGTCAATAAATGCTTACATTTATTGTTGTGGATATTTCTATTAATTGAAGCAGAAAATAAAGCATAAAAATGATTATGAGTTTTAAAATTTATAAATATAATAAACCTCTCTCATTCTTATTAAGGTATGAATATGACACAAATATAAATTCCATTACATACAACAGTACATCTTTTTTTTTCAGTTTTTTGATGTAATTAACAAAATTACTTCAAAACTAGTTTCATTTGACTTCTAACTTTTCCAATTTCTGAAAGAAAATTAATATTAATAACTTTACCTCTGATGAAGCAAGGTCTAGCTTAACTTTGTCATATGTAATATTTCTGTTAATTTCAGTTATTTCTCAGAATAAAAGGTACTTCAAGAGCATAAATTTGGAGCAAAGAACTAAGAATTTTGGTCTTGGGACCAATTAAGTAGCAGAACTCTACATGATTCCAGAATATTTGCTTTAGGCATTCTCCAATATCTCCTCATGAGTACAATACCATTCTCAAAATAATTACCTCTAATACCAAAATCCATATTTTCTAAAGTCTCCTTTCTCTTAAATAGAAAGTAACTGAAATAGTAGAATATTGTCTTTAAATTATGAGAATTAAGGTTAAATTTTGAGAATTAGCTTCAAAAGGGAAATGTGAATTTCTGCATCAGTAATTGAAATGCTAATAATCACATTTCTTTATACAAGTGGTGTATTTTCTCATAACCTTGAAATATCATTTTAATATCCTAAAGAATATTTTGGAGAAAATGAAAGGTTTTATGTGGAAAAAAATTAACAGAGTGCAACAAATAAAAGAACAATGTCAAAAACCACATTTTAATCATCATCATTGGCCATTGATCTACATTGACTTCAGCATATTTGAAATTTTATTGAAAAAGGTCTCAGCATATTCAAAAATTTGATGTAATATTTCATTTACAAACAGTACTTTGGACATTCTTGATAATATTCTTTGCTATAAGTTAACACAAGGAGAAAAACATCTTTTTACATGTATAAAGTTTTAAAAGTCAGCCCATGAAATAATATGGCAAAGACTTTAAAGTCTAAGTAGATTCAGTTGGTTGCCACACACATGAGAGATTGATAGATGATAGATAGATAGATAGATAGATAGATAGATAGACAGAACCTACAATTGGAAGTGAGCATGTGAATGTGTGAGCACAGGCGCATGAAAGGGAAGGGATGGAATAAAAATAAATTAAAAATAATATTTTTATAGAACCATTTGGCTACATTTTTCCATTTTGTGTATATATATATATCATGTTTTACCCTCCTCCAACCACTCTCAGAACTCCACCTCCCTACCCAACCAACTTAATCTCCCAATTAAAAATAACCACAACAAAACCAGAAAACAGTAAAACCAAACAAGCAAAATACTAATACGACAAAAATGTCAAAACAAAGAAAAAAAGTGTCACCAGGTATTTTACCTGCATTCCAGGGCAGGCTGCAGGCTTCAGCTCAAGACCAGTTAACCAAAAGTAACCTTTTACATCGTAAACATTTGTCTTTATATCCACAGAGTATATTCCTCACTCCTCAAGAAATGTCTCTTTGCAATGTAGAAATACCATTACAAAAGACACAACCAACCATGATGGAGCACAGTCCAGTGTCAAGTGATAATTTGTAAACCAACCTTCACATCCAAGCCTTAGGGATCATTGTATTAGACTGGGCAGAAAAATTGTAATCTCCAGGAAATCAGGAATTTGCTCTGAGATTGTATCTTGTAGAAATCTTTATATATTATACACATAAAGACTTGGCAACATGACTGTCCCAACCTGAACTAATCACAGAAAACATCCATAAACATGCCAAAGTGGACAAAGAAATGCTGATAAGCATCAACCCTTCCCAAAGAAATAAGGGCTACTAAGAAATGCTGAGAAAGTGAGATGTAATCTTCCCTATGGATGAGCACAATGATTGGTCATCTAATATTAAATGATAAACCATGAAAACATACTCACAAATAACATAGACATGAAGCATGATGTGTTTGTGTATGTAGGGAAACATATGTATACACATATGCATTTATTAGGCAGCAACAGTCAATGAATAAAGGTGCTGTGAATTTGAAAATGGACAAAGAGGGGTATATTCGGGGAGATATGTTTGGAGGGGGAAAAAAGGAAAGAGGAAATGATACGATTGTAATCTCATATAATAAATTAAGCTATTTTTATAAGTAATCTTGAAGATTAAGATATTATTAATTATAATTAATTTTAGCACTGTGGTGGTGACAAACATATGTCAGGATTATTCATACATGAATTTTGAAATAGTATATATGACAGCAGTAAAACGCACCAAAAAATAATTTTACAAACTGGTTATAAAAAACTTAGAAAAGAGGGATACATATTTTGAGCAGAGTCTCTCAGAAAATTAATCCTATCTGGAAAAAAATCTTCATGTTGCTTCCTCACAGAAAGTAGAGCAAAAATGTCTAAAGGAAAAATCTTCAGAAATTTGAGCTTAGATTTTACTTGTATGTTTGTTAACTATTCAGATTGTAAATCCGAGAAGAGGTTCAAATTTTATCCACAATCTATTTCTCCTGTGCTCTTTCCTATTACAGTAAATTTGAAGCACAGTAGACGAGACAAGATTTTAACTGAGTGATATTGATACCCTGTTTCTCATCGCACTGCCTGGCTGGGGCCTGTTCTAAGTTCCACCTCTACTGTATTGTAGACAAATGCATTCATAGGTTATCATTTCATTGAACCAAACACTTTTAGAATGTTACAAAATAAGAAAAATATAAAAAAACAGCTTACAAACTTCTTGAACATATAAATTTTTACTTTCTTAATTTCCCCAGAAAATTCACACATAAGCTTAAGAAGAGGTCCTCTAATTTGTCACAAAAAAACCTGTCACTTCTGTCTTCTTATCCTCCATTCCACTGCCATCTTTCTGTAATCTTTTATATTCTTACACCCTGGGTGGCCATCATCTCTTTACAGAATACAACATGTGTTGCTAATGGCTCCTTAGCCTGCTGTCGTCCCTAGTTATAGCCTCTCTTTGCTTCCATTTATCTTTATAAAATTCAAATTCAATCAAGTCAGTCTCTCGTTTAGAACTTTTATTGATTCCCCGGTGACTCCCTGTACCCCCAGTGACTCAACTGCATTGATTTTAGCATGGAAAGAACAAAAGTTGAAATATTTCCCACCAGGCAGCTATTCATTATACTGTTCAGACACTCTATGGAAAATGATGTATTTCTTCCAATCAGTGTGTGAATTGCCCAAGGAATTTATTCAACTGTGTTTATTTGGTCTTATTTGTGAGTAATCATGCCTAGATATTATAATAATGCTATTGTCATGGAGCTTTTACAACTCTCAAGGGAAGGAGGGAAGGAGTAGATGTGAGTGGGCAAGATAACTCAGCAAGTCAAGGCAATTGCTTCCAATCTTGGTAACATGAGCATAGTTCTCCAACCCATATGGTTCTGCCTACAGAAAATCGTTATCTGATTTCCACATGAAAGTTGTGGCACGCACACACACACACACACACACACACACAATCATGTAAATACATATGATATAACCAGTTTCTACTGGTAAATTATTAGTAATCAATGCTTATTCAAAAATTTAAAAAGCAATAAAAGCATGATGCACAATCAAACGTCAATAGAAAGACAGGTGGAGCTTTGGTCAAACCACAACACTTTATACACGTCATTACACTAATTCTCATTGTTCTTGTATTGTGACAGTTGAATAAACTATCCATGAATACAAAGCTATGCCTTTTGTTAGAAGGAAACAGTTTGCCATGAAAATTGTAGTTTTCTATAATTATGAAAATTTCATAACAAATACAAAGCTAGATATATTACTTTAATTATTGATACCACAAAATACCCAATGGAAACAACACAGTTAGGAGTCTATGTATGCTGGCTCATGGTTTCAGGAGAAACATCCTTCAAAGCAGTACAGCCTCGCTGCAGGAATGACTCCATCAGTATAGGATGAAACATAAGACTGTCATGTTACATATTCACAGATTAGGAATCAAAGAAAAGCTTGGAAGTAGGAGCTGCTGTGTCTTCAAGTTTCTGTTTTACTGGCCTATGCTTGCCAACCAGGCTTATTTCTTAAAAGTTCTACAGACTCTCAAAACAGCTCTCAACATGGAGACCAATATTCAAACATGTGCATCTATGTGAGACAGATCTTATTCAAATCATAGCAAACAATTGTTTTTTGGTTGCTTTTTTTAAATAAAATGTTCGTATATAGACCTAGCTAACAATCCTTCTCTTCCTGCCTCTTAATTATTAGAATAACAAGTGTAGGTCAACACACCATAGTACAATTATTATATTAATTTATGTCTCTAAATTAAGTGTAAGGGAATTTTATTTTATTTGTTTACCTGAGCCCATTCCTTTTTTCTTATAGTAGATATATTAACAACTAAATGGTTTGTAAAAACATAAAAAGAAATGAATGATGTCAGGTGTGTAATCCACTATTTGACTTTGGATTGTTTGTTTTGGTGCTACCAGACACCCCTGCTTCAGAAGTCCTTTCCAAACTGAGGCTAGTCTTTTGCACAAAAACAGTGATGAAAATGATAAAAGTTTCATAAGTCAGAAAAAAATAAACTTAGTAATTAGTATACAATAATAATTTGAAAACAAAAATGTTCTAGATAATCCCTCTGAAAACATTACTAACTAGATAGTTTTCACAGGGACATCTTTTGGATGTCCCTGTGACATCCAAAAATCCCATTTGAGTATTCTTCTTTCTATCCATCTTAACCATTGTATAAATATAGCACATTTTCTGTATCCATTCCTCCTTTGAGGGAAATCTGGGCTCCTTCCAACTTCTGGCTATTATAAATAAGGCTGCTATGAACATAGTGGAGTATGTGTCTTTATTGCATGCAGGGGAATCCACTCGGTATATACCCAGGAGTGGTATGACAGGGTCCTCTGGAAGTGTCATGCCCAATTTTCTAAGGAACCGCCAGACGGATTTACAGAATGGTTGTACCATCTTGCAATCCCACCAACAGTGGGGGAGTGTTCCTTTTTCTCCACATCCTCGCCAGCCTTGGTGTCCCTTGAGTTTTTAATCTTAGCCATTCTGACTGGTGTGAGGTGGAATCTCAGGGTTGTTTTGATTTGCATTTCCGTGATGACTAATGATGTTGAACATCTCTTAAGGTGCTTCTCAGCCATCAAAATTTCACCATCAAAATGGTGAAAATTCTTTGTTTAGCTCTGTACCCCATTTTTAATAGGGTTATTTGGTTCTTTGGTGTTAACTTCTTGAGTTCTTTGTATATATTGGATATTAGCCCTTTGACAGATGTGGGATTGGTGAAGATCTTTTCCCAGTTTGCTGGTTGCTGTTTTGTCCTTCTGACAGTATCCTTTGCCTTACAGAAACTTTGTAATTTTATGAGGTCCCATTAGTCAATTCTTGATCTTAGAGCATAATCTATTGGTGTTCTGTTCAGAAACTTTCCCCCCTGTGCCCATGTCCTCCAGGGTCTTCCCCAGTTTCTTTTCTATTAGTTTCAGTGTGTTTGGTTTTATGTGGAGGTCCTTGATCCACTCGGAGTTGATCTTGGTACAAGGAGATAAGAGTGGGTCAATTCACATTCTTCTGCATGTTGACCTCCAGTTGAACCATCACCATTTGTAGAAAAGGCTATCTTTTTTCCACTGGATGGTTGTACCTCCTTTATCAAAGATCAAGTGACCATAAGTCTGTGGGTTCATTTCTGGGTCTTCAATTCTTTTCCATTGATCCACTTGCCTGTTGCTGTGCCAATACCATGCAGTTTTTAGCACAATTGCACTGTAGTACTGCTTGAGGTCTGGGATATTGATTCCCGCAGAAGTCCTTTTATTGTTGAGAATAGTTTTAGTTATCCTGGGTTTTTTGTTACTCCAGATGAATTTGAGAATTGCTCTTTCTAGATCTATGAAGAATTGATTTGGGATTTTGATGGGGATTGCATTGAATTTGTAGATTGCTTTTGGCAAGATGGCCATTTTTACTATATTGATCCTGCCAATCCAAGAGCTTAGAATATTTTTCCATCTACTAACCAGAGATTTAAGTGTGATTGCTGTTTTAATTTGTAATATCTTTTTTATCAGTCTCTTACCTGTAAGAATTTGTAATATTTTTCCATCAAGTTACATAATCAAATTTGAGGTGAATTGCTGTCAGAGACCAGGTTTACAAAGCAATGTAATATTTTAAGTATTTTCTTTCTTAAAAAAGCATCATATGTTAAGTAGTTTTAAGTAAAATTTTGTGATTATTTACTTACACTATACATAACACAATTACAAAATAGATAAATATCCAAAATTTAAGTACAAAATTTACAAATTTTAAATCTTCAAGAAAATACTAAAAAACACTATTTTTGACATAGAGAAAAGTTACCAAGGTTTGAAAGACAAGTTTGGGGGGAAGAGATTATTTACAGTTACACATAAACACAAGGAGGAAGAAGGAAGAAGAAAGAAGGAAGGGAATGGTATGAAAGAAAAAACACAAAGAATATGAGGAACATACAGTGATGTGTTTAAAACAAAAACCGTATGTACTGAATGAAACAGCTTTAAAAGGAGTGGGAACATGTTCCCAACTTATAGTATGAAAGGCACATACCCTCTATAATAGGAAACATTAAATGAAATTCCCTGAAAATGCTTACAAAGAAATGTCTATATGAAATTTAAAGAACTAAATGCATAGAGCAAAAAAAACATAGAGACATAATGGTTAAAGAATGAGTGACTGGGTGAGGTTTTATGGGAGTGTCAGTCAAGGCCACAAGACTAAGATGAATGTAAATTAAGACAATAAGGATTGGCTAAAGATTGTCAGTAAAAGTATTATATAGTCCAAACACCGGCTACGTCTATCATCCTGTTATCCTCAGTCATTGGGTGGGAGCAGCATGAATGTATTCTGGTGTTGGTCTGAGCACTGAGGGATATCCAAATTGATTGTGGGTAGATATGCTTGCAAGACACAGTCTTGAAGAAGATATGAACATGGCACCCACTAAGGCCACAACACTTGTGAAAATAAAGAACCTCAATCAAAGTGATAAATTAGGCAGATAATTTCATGAATATTTGGGTAAGCTTTGAATATTATTTCTCGACTCAGGAATGTCAGGATACTAGATAGAGGATATGTAAGTAGATAGACAGACAGAGAGATAGATAGATGGAATAAATATGATGGGATAGTGACAGAAATGATAAATATATTACTATATTATTATGCATAATTTATTATGTAACTTATATGAATAGATTACCTTTTGGAATATATAAACTATACCCAAGACATTTAAGAATACATTTTAGTATTAGTAGTGCAAGATTATCTAAAATATTAGATAATGGAGGGAGAAAAATGAAAATAAAATATTACTCCAGATGAATCTGAGAATTGCTCTTTCTAGATCTATGAAGAATTGATTTGGTATTTTGATGGGGATTGCATTGAATCTGTAGATTGCTTTTGGCAAGATGGCCATTTTTACTATATTGATCCTGCCAATCCAAGAGCATGAAATGTTTTTCCATCTTCTGAGGTCTTCTTAAATTTCTTTCTTCAATGACTTGAAGTTCCTGTCATACAGATCTTTCACTTGTTTGGTTAGAGTCACTCCAAGATACTTTATATTGTTTGTGGCTATTGTAAAGGGAGTTATTTCCCTAACTTCTTTCTCAGCCTGCTTGTCCTTTGAGTACAGAAAGGTTTCTGATGTGCTTGAGTTGATTTTATAACCAGCCACTTTGCTGAAGTTGTTTATCAGCTGTAGGAGTTCTCTGGTGGAGCTTATCACTTAAGTATACTATCATATCATCTGCAAATAAGGATACTTTGACTTCTTCCTTTCCAATTTGTATCCCTTTGACTTCCTTATGTTGTCTAATTGCTCTCACTAGAACTCAAGTACTATATTGAAAAGATATGGAGAGAGAGGGCAGCCTTGTCTAGTCCCTGATTTTAGTGGAATTGCTTCAAGTTTATTCTCAACAATAAAAGGACTTCTGGGGGAATCAATATCCATGACATGAAGCAGTACTAACAGAGCAATTGTGTTAAAAAAAAACTGCATGGTATTGGTACAGTGATAGGCAAGTAGATCAATGGAAAAAAAATTGAAAACCCAGAAATGAACCCACAGAGATAGGGTCACTTGATCTTTGATAAAGAAGCTACAACCATCCAGTGGAAAAAAAAGCCTTTTCAACAAATGGTGCTAGTTCAACTGGAGGTCAATATGCAGAAGAATGTGAATTGACCCACTTTTATCTCATACTAAGATCAGCTCCAAGTGGATCAGGGACCGCCACATAAAACCAGACACACTGAAACTAATAGAAAAGAAACTGGGGAGACCCTGGAGGACATGGGCACAGGGGGAAAGTTTCTGGAACAGAACACCAATAGCTTATGCTCTAAGATCAAGAATTGACAAACCAGAACTCATAAAATTACAAAGTTTCTGTAAGGCAAAGGACACTCTCAGAAGGACAAAATGGCAACCAACAAATTGGGAAAAGATCTTCACCAACCCCACATCCAATAGAGGGCTAATATCCAATATATACAAAGAACTCAAGAAATTAGACCCCAAAGAACCAAATAACCCTATTAAAAATGGGGAACAGAGCTAAATAAGGAATTTTTATCAGAAGAAATTCAGATGGCTGAGAAGCACCTTAAGAGATGTTCAACATCATTAGTCATCAGGGAAATGCAAATCAAAACAACCCTGAGATTGCACCTCACACCAATCAGAATGGCTAAGATTAAAAACTCAAGAGACAACAGGTGCTGGGGAGGATGTGGAGAAAGAGGAATACTCCTTCACTGTTGGTGGGATTGCAAGATGGTACAACTGCTCTGGAAATCAGTCTGGCGGTTCCTCAGAAAATTGGGCATGCTGCTTCCAAAGGACTCTGTCATTCCACTCCTGGACATATACCCAGAAGATTCCCTTGCATGAAATAAAGACACATACTCCACTATGTTCATAGCAGCCTTATTTATAATATCCAGAAGCTGGAAGGAGCTCAGATGTCCCTCAAAGGAAGAATGGATACAGAAAATGTGGTATGTTTATAGGGTGGATTACTACTCAGCAATTAAAAATTATGAATTCATGCAATTTGTAGGCAAATGGTTGGATCTGGAAAATACCATCCTAAGTGAGTTAACCCAATCACAAAATACACATGAAATGCAATCATTGATATGTGGATATTAATGAGCCCAGAAGCTCTGAATACTCAAGAAACAATTAGCAAATCAAAAGATTCACAAGAAGAAGGAATGAGAGGACACTGTTCCAGAAAAGACTGGTTCCAGTCTTGCAGGAGAGTACCTGAACAGAGAAAGGGTTGGGGGGTTATTGGGGAATGCGCAGGGGCCGGGGGGACACATGTTGGGGGGCGAACTGGGAAAGGTGAAAGCCTTTGGAATGTAAACAAAGAATATAGAAAATAAAATTAAAAAAAGAAATGTTCAACATCATTATTCAATAGGGAAATGCAAATCAAACCAACACTGAGATTTCACCTCACAGCAGTCAGAATGGTTAAGATTAAAAACTCAGGAAACAGAAAGTGTTGGACAGGATGTGGGGATAGTGGAACACTCCTCCACTGCTGGTCGGATTACAAGCTGGTATAACCACTCTGGAAATCAGTCTGGCAGTTCCTCAGAAAACTGGACATGATACTTCAGTAGGATCCTGCCATACTACTCCTGGGCATATACCCAGAAGATTCCCCAGCATGTAATAAGGATACATGCTCCACTATGTTCATAGCAATGTTATTTACAATAGCCAGAAGCTGGAAAGAACCCAGAAGTCCCTCATCAGAGGAATGGATAAAAAAAAATGTGGTATATATACACAGTGGAGTACTATTTAGCCATTAGAAGCAATGCATTCACAAAATTTTTGGGAAATGGATGTAGAGGGGGAACATCATACTAAGTGAGGTAACCCAGTCTCAAAAGTATACCCATGGAATGCAATCACTGATAAGTGGATATTAGCCTAGAAACTTGGAACACCAAAGACACAATCCACATACCAAATGATGTCCGACAAGAAGGAAGGAGTGGACCCTGGATCTGGAAATGCCAATGCATCAGTGTAGGAGAATACCAGAACAGGGAAGTAGAAAGGGGAGGATGGGGGAACAGGGGGAGGGAAAAGGGCATATGGGATCTTTGTGGGGCAGGGAACCAGGAAAATTGAAATGAATTGTAAATAAATAATATATCCAATGAAGAAATAAAGTTTTCTCTATATTCAAGATTTGTCATATTTAGATTAGAACTTAAAGTTTTGATTTAAGAAACAATATTTGTATTTATTTATTTATTTATTTATTTATTTACATTTCAAGTGTCATCCCCCTTCCTGCTCTCCCCTCTGCAAACCCACCATCTAATCTCCCCTCTTTTTTGCTTCTATGAGGTTGCTCCAACCACTCACCCACTCCTGCTTCACTGTTCTAGCATCCCCCTATGCTGGAGCATCAAATCTTCAGAGAACCAAGGACCTCCTGTACCATTGATGCCAGATAAACCAATCCTCTGCTACATATGTAACTGGAGCCATGGACTCCTCCATATATACTCTTCAGTTGGTGGTTGGTCCCTGCAATCTCTGGGAGGTCTGATGGCAGGTTAATTGATATTTTTCTTCCTTCCTTCCTTCCTTCTTTCCTTCCTTCCTTCCTTCCTTCCTTCCTTCCTTCCTTCCTTTCATTCTCCTTTCCTTCCTTCCTTCCTTCCTTCCTTCCTTCCTTCCTTCCTTCCTTCCTTCCTTCCTTCCTTGCTTTAATTATTATTATTCTTTAATTTTTTTATACTTTTTTTATAGTCTACTCATTATCTGCCTCGTGGTCTGCTCTCTGACTGTTTCTTATCCAATACCTCCTCCTTTATCTCCAAGAGGATGATCCCACCCCCTCATCCCCATCCCACTAGACCTCCCTACTCCCTGGGGCCTCAAGTCTCTTGGACGTAAGCTACATCTGCCCTCACTGAGGTCAGACCAGGCAGTCCTCTGCAGTAAATGTGTTGGGGGCCTCATTTTCAGGTGGTGTATGCTGCCTGGTTGGTGACTCAGTGCTTGAGAGATCTTGGGGGTCCAGGTTAGTTGAGACTGCTGGTCTTCCTTTGGGGTCACCCTACTCCTCAGCTTCCTCCAGATTTTCCCTAATTCAACCACAGGAGTCCCCAGCTTCTGTCCATTGGTTGGGTGTAAGTATCTAAATCTGATTCTTTTAGCTACTTGTTGGGCCTCTTGGAGGGCAGCCATGCCGGGCTCGTGTCTATAAGCATACCATAGCATCAGTAATAGTGTCAGGCCTTGGAGCCTCCCCTTGAGCTGGATCCCAAGATGGGTCTGTCCCTGGACCTCCTTTCCCTCAGTCTCTTCTTCAGTTCTGTTCCTGCAGTTCTTTTAGACAGGAACAATTCTGGGTCAGAATTTTTGGTTGTGGGATGGCAACTCCATCCCTCCTCTTGATATCCTGTCTTTTTACTGGAGGTGGACCCTAAAAATTCTCTCTTCCCATTATAGAGCATTTCATCTAAGGTCCCTCCACTTTGAGCCCTGAAAGTCTTTCACTTCCCAAGTCTCTGATATGGTCTAGAGAATCTCCCCATCTACTACCTCCTGAGATTACCTGTTTCCGTTCTTTCTGCAGGCCCTCAGGGCTTCAGTCCTGTCATCCCAGACCTGATCACGTTCCCCCCTTTCCCTTGCTGTCCCTTATTCCACCCTGGTCCCTCCATGCCTTCCTCCCCCTTCCTGTGATTGCTTTCTTTTCCCTTCCGAATAGGACTGAGGCATCCTCACTTGGCATCTTTGGCTTGTAAACCTTTTTGAGCTGTGTGGATTGTATCCTGGATATTTTGTAATTTGGGGCTAATATCCACTTATTAGTAAGTACATACCATAGTAGTCCTTTTGGGTCTGAGTTACCTCACTCAAGATGATATTTTGTAATTCCTTCCATTTGCCTGAATAACTCATAATGTCCTCATTCTTAGTAGTATTACTTGTGTAAATGAACCACATTTTCTGTATCCATTCTTCAGTTTTGGGACATCTGGGTTGATTCCAGCTTCCGGATATCATAAATAAGTCTGCTATGAACATAGTGGAACACGTGCCCTTGTGACATGGTGAGGCATCTCTTTGGTATATGCTCAAGAGTGGTGTAGCTGGGTCTGTGGGTAGAACTGTTTCAATTTTCTGAGGAACCTCCAGATTGATTTCCAGAGTGGTTGTACCAGTTTGCAATCCCAGCAGCAGTGGAGGAGTGTTCCTCTTTCTCCACATCCTCACCAACGTGTGCTGTCACCTAAGTTTTTTATCTTAGCCATTCTGACTGGTGTAAGGTGGAATCTCAGGGTCATTTTGATTTGTATTTCTTTTATCACTGAAGACTTGAACAATAATTATCAGTCATTTATTATCATTTTTATTGGGCAGTCATGCTGTGTCAAACATGAAAAGTTTGCTATGAATAGTACATATAGCAGCTACTGTTTGCACCACAACTCTGTTTTACACAATATTCATGAAAATATCGTGCTGTAATCTTCAATGAAAAGAAATTTATATTTACTATACAGGGAATTTCCAATACATTGAAATATAAGTGAGTTCTTTATTCTTTATATTTTCAAAATGAATAATAATTATATATACTTAAGGCATAAAGCTGATGCTTTGATGTACATAGTCATAATTAAAACACTATAGTCTTAAGCCAATTAATGTTTCTGTTGTTTCAGCTGCATTCTTTTTGTGGTTAGAGTACTTAAAGCCTCATAAAGTTCCTGGAGTATAATACAGTGTTAATTACAGTTTTTGTTTGTCCTTATGCTAATCCAGACATTATATAATGCAACAGTTTACCCTCTTTTATTTGTAGAACCTCCCTGTTACCCAAAATTTGACCTACTATTTTGTGGAGACTGGACAGTGACATTGTCTTTGTTCTTGATTATGACTATGTATAAGAACCTTCTGCATTTAAATTGTCTGGCAAATGTTCATTATTCAATACCTCCTAATAAATTAATATTTACTGAATAGTTATCAATACCTAGCTGTTCATCTAGTTTAGATTTATAACAACTACAAATTACCTTATTGGGCAAAACTAAGTGTTTTATTTACAATGGGTTACTGAAAAGTATTCTAAAATTTATGCCACTAAATAAGTTTATAATTAGGATTTTCTGCAAGTAAAGTTTATCTCTTCTGAACCACGGAAGAGTGTGTCATTCATGTTATCTCTCAAGGTCATAGCTACAATCTGTGTATGGAAGGCACTTTAGCAATATACTATTACTCTCAAAAGCGCTGGATAAAGGTTTCTCCAGGTCATGATTTTTTCATCCAAAGTCAATGGCTGCTGTCTAAAGATTTGCAACTACAGCAGAGGCATTGATATTTGTTTCAAATGTCTGTCTCCATTCTAACTTCTGCCATATGAAAGGATTAATGTCGTGCCATTTAAAAAAATGTTTTATCTTGCATTAACTTTCTTGATGATTAGTGGAGCTTTAATCAAGCAGGATGGAAAGACCAGCCTTTCAAGGTACTGAATACTGAAAAGGTCACAGTATCTCAGCAAACGCCATAATTTACTGTCTCCTATTACATACTATAAAAGCGATCACATTGCTTTCTCAAAGGCAAAACACTCTTTGACAAAGTCATCTCCCTCCCAAAATCCAGATGTAATTGAGAACAAAGCAGGTAACAAGATGTTACCAGTATAAAAGGATTACTCCTCCAAAGTACACAATAGTTAGATGAGGCTTTACAAAATTCTATTCACAAGTGTGATTACCATTAGGGATATGAATGAAAAAGGATTATGAGTTACATATAGTAAAGTATTTTAATAGCTGCCATTAGGTGACTAATTCTTTTCTCTGTGCAGATGTGCAGTGTAGTCTTCTCACTGCACCAAATGTTTCAGAGCCTATCCCTTACACAGTAGTGGATTACAACTTATCAACGAATATGAATCTTCATGTTCATATTTCATAGATAAAGCATTCACTTTTGATCATTTTAAAATCACTTTCAATCTTTTCACTCTTCACTCGTCAATGCATCTTTAGCTTTTCCAGTGTTCGTGTATATTGCAATACCTTGCTGTTTATTTTGTGGACCCATACCACAAGTATGTTGTGTTGCCCATGTCCTTGTGAGATGTTAACATTTTGTAACTCATCTACAGAAAAAGTTGCCTGCATTTCAGGTAATTCCAAAAAGTTAGTTAAACATAAACTGTCTTATAAACTAAATTTTTGTATATGTTTTTAAATGATTTATTTTTAATTCTATTAAACATGGTGGTTTGATGAGAAGTGTCTTCCAGTGTTTTGAACACTTAAACTAGGGTCCCCAGTTGGTGTCATTGAGAAG
Source organism: Apodemus agrarius (assembly GCA_964023405.1). Taxonomy (NCBI): domain Eukaryota; kingdom Metazoa; phylum Chordata; class Mammalia; order Rodentia; family Muridae; genus Apodemus; species Apodemus agrarius. Next base: position 38,720,421 of record OZ030016.1, on the reverse strand, counting down.
GTGTAGGATATGTGGGCATGTTAGAGGAAGTTGGTCACAGGCTAGCTTTGAGGAACTTAAAGCTTAACCCACCCTCCTTCTAGATTGCTCTCTTCTTCCTACCTAAATTTGAAGGTGTGAGCTCTCAGCTTCTGTTCCTGCTGCCATGATGAACTCTTTTAAAACTATATGTTGAACAAATTCTTCTTAGCATACATTGTCTTAATCATGATATTTTAGCAGGGAAACAGAAAAGTAACCAATACAGAAGTCAGAATTCCTGACCATTACTATTATAGACACTTACTCCTCTGGAACTACAAGTTCAAATAAACCCTTCCTTGTATAAAATGCCTTGTTCATGGTGTTTTGTCATGCCTTAGAAAATAACTTATATACTGTACAATCTTAGGTTTATGATTAATATTTTCAGTTCTTTCTCTTTACTCAGAATCTCATCAATCTTAATACTGTCAAAACCTGTTTCTCCTGTATCTATTATGTATGTGCATATGTGTACATATGTATGACTGTGTACAACCATGCGTGTGAATTCATGTACATATGTGTATGTACTGCTGCACATGTGTATGTTTATGTATGAGTACAAATACATTGGAGAAAATTTTATGTGGAGGTCAGAGACAACAATCTCAAGTGTATGCTTTTGCTCTCTGTCATGTTTGAGACAGGATCTCTTAGCTTAATGCTTCTGTGTGTGTCAGGGTAACTAGATTTTGATTAGTAAGTATTCTCCAATCTACATCTTCCATGTGGGCATAAGACCACTGGGGTTATAGATGTCAATTACTGAGTTTGGTTTAAAGTGTGTTTTGCAGATTCATACTCAGGTATCTGGGAATGTACAGCAAAATTTTTACCCACAGAGCCATTTCTTAAGCCTCTAAAACAAATCTAAGCCTGGAATTGTAGTTTACTTGGTCAGCGTATCTGTAAAACAGCTGACTTTGCTCTTTCATAGGTTATTAAGTTTAGACATCATCATGCACTGCTTTGTTTATGGTAGCTGTGTTAGACGGGTTAGGAACAAAGCTAATGCAATAGATGGAGAGTTACTAAATTGACTTAAATGATAGGGAAGTGTGTTGTTAAAAAAATAGCCATCTATATGATACATAGGGAAAAGGCCTTGTATTGTATTATCATTTAGAAAGCTGTATATCTCAGTATTAGAAATTTAGTAATGAAGATCTTGAGCTCCCTGAAGAGTTGCTGTTACTGAGACCAAATTGAAAAGCTGAAAGAATTTCATGTCAGTGAAAGATGGGAGGAAGAGTGATGTATGCACTCACTAAGAAAGAAGTCAAAGCAGGCAGTTATGCACATTTTCTTTATATGTCTTTGTATATAGGCCACAGGATTTAGTCCATATAATGGCAGAAAGAATTTCAGAGGACACACATAGCAATTTGTGGATTAGTGTTTTGGCAACTTGGTTCATTTTCATGAGTATTTTCTTGTTACTCCACTTCTTCTCTTCAAGAACAGAAGTGATATGTTGTACCATTGGAGATCAGAGTACATAATATTTGGACTTTATGGAGGTTCACAATTAAAGAACACCTTTGACTCTCAAAAGAAAATTTGGACTATTGATTTATGTGTCTGTATTATGGATGTGGGGGATGGGAATCTATTCTTGACAGTTCAACAGTACTAGTTTCTGGCAAGGCCACTCTCCTTGCCTAAGTGTCTTAGAGTTTCTATCACTGTGATAAAACAATAGGACCTGATTCAACTTGAGGAGGAAAGGATTTATTTCATTCACTCTTCCATATCACAGTTCATAGGGAAGAAAGTCAGGGTAGAAACACAAACAGGAAAGGACCCTAGAGCCAGAAGCACATGCAGAGGCTGTGGAGGAGTCCTTCATGTTGACTTTTTTCTTGTAGATTCTCGTACATGGCCACAGAAAGGGATGCTGAAGTCATGTGCAGTCAGTGGACACATGGAAAGTGTTTTAATTCTTCCACTTGGCCTTTTCCTTAAAGTTTTTCCTGCGTTTGCATTTTTTCTAGTTCAACCTTTGAGTTTTGTCCTTATTTCAATGAAAAGAGACACTTAGAGGAGTCAGTGATTTTTTTTCATGTGTTTTGGGGAACTTTCAATCATCACATATCTTCCAGAAAGTCAATGATAATCTGTTCTAGGAATGTTCTCCCTTTATTTCCTAGAGTTCTCATGACATATTTCCTTTCTCAACAATGACCACATCAGTAATACAAAAAACTTGTAAGCATTTGACGTGTACCATGAACTTTTCTGAAAGTTTTATATTTGTCAACTCTTTAATGTTTACTCACTTTTATGACTTTACTAGAATTTTCATTGGATGCTGGAAAGAAGTGACTTAATCCACATCAAACTGGAAGCCCTTCTAAAATTTGTATTACCAGAATGTCTTTCTAACTTATCACTACATTAGATTCTCTTTTTTCATTTACTTTACCATCACAACAGCCATTTGATCTACTGTGCTCAACAGCTATTTGGAATCACAGCTTTTTAAATTTCTGCCTGCTATTTCAAGGAGAAATATCCAATTTTACCAGAAACCCAGACACAAATTCCTTTATTAGATGTTACCTATGTTTCATGTTTCATGTTATACGATATCCCTTAGAACTTTAATCAGAATGATAGTGTATAAAATTTTATATGTGGTCACATATGTCTTTGGGGGGAAAAAATCAAAGAATGACCAAGGAAGGTAACAATTGGCATCCAATTAATAAAAGTCTTTTGGCTTTTAAAATGAGGCTTTACATTGTAATATATTTTAAACAAGAATTATATGAAAGCCAGTAGAAAAAATTTATATATTGAATAAAACATAATCCTGTACATTAGATACTAAACTCCACTTTACATTCACAGCTCCTGAAAAGCCTTGAATTTGATCCTGATGGTCACTACATGCCACATAAGTTATAATGCTGTAGAATAGAGTTTGGCATCATTCTACTTGACATTGTCAAATATGACCCTCAATTGGAATCCTGGCTTAGAAATGTCAAAGTAAGAGATCTTTCAAATGTGCAGAGGACCATGCTTTCCTCCCCTCTGAGTATCTAGCGATATGCCAATGTAAATCAAACAGTGCATTCAGGCTTTTGCTTCCTGATAGAATGATTTTATAAAAAAGGGTTGAGGGACCTGAAGGGGACAGGTATGCCACAAAATTACCAACAGAGTCAATTAATCCCTTGGGGTCTCCCAGAAAAGAAAACACAACCAAAGTGCAAGTGTGAGCTTGACCTCATATATATGAAGCAGATGTGCAGCTTGGTCTTGACGCAGGTCCCCCAACAGCTGGAGCAGGTTCCATACTGAATCTGTTGCAAGCCAATGGATCCTCTACTCCTAATTGAGCCACCATGCCTGGCCTCAATGGAGAGGATGCACCTAGTCCTGCAGTGAGTTTATGTGCTAGGATAGAGTGATACCTATTCAGGGGGTGCCTATTCAGAGGAGAAGGGGAAAGGGATGGGATGTCTTTTGAGGGAGGGCCCAGAAGGACTAGGGGTCTGTGATCAGGATGTAAAATGAATAAATAAAATAATTTATGGAAAAACAAACAAAAAACTTTATTTTTAACCTTTAGAAGAAATTCTCTTTCTAAGACTTTACTTGAGAGGCAGGTGTAGAGGCTCAGTCATGGAATTCCTTGCATCCAGTAAGATGGTTGCCTGAGTTTGAGGTTGGAATGAACGATATAGTATAAACAATGCTATTCATTAATAAATAGCAAGCAAGGCCCTGGCTCAAACAAACAACAAGTAATTCAAAGCACAGAAACCTTCTACTGGTGGTGAACACTGAAAAGGGCATTGCATCCTTATCAGTCAATTAAATAACCAATAGTTTATTTTAGTGTTCAGTATCGCTGGATATAGGCACAAAACCTAATTAAATTTTTTTTCTATGTGAGTAGACATAAAATGCTTCTAGGTCAAGTTAAAAGCTTTTAACTATATGTGCCTAAGAAAATCTTGCATTCCTGTTTGTTTAAAAAGCACCAACATTTAGTTTATATAGTGGAGTACTTTTTAAAAATTGTCCATGGTTCCTGTTCCCACTGAAGACCAGGCAGATGTCAATGCTGCAGTCTGAAGGCATGGGATGTCTGTGATCCCAGCTACATCTCTTGGCTTCATCTGGGTCTGTGGCTGTACTAAAATCAGGAGCCCTGTTCATGATCTGTGCTGAAGTCAGAAACTGTGTGGAAGCCCAGGATCCATTCTTCTGTGGACTATTAAAAGCAAATAAGCTCCATAGGCAATGATATCAATGGATGCAGACTCACAGTTGAGAATGGGGGACATGTCGACTTCTACACCTCCCATCTTCCCTTATCTCTATACTCCATTTTCCTCATAATTATAAACTATACTTACAAAGTATATTATTTGAATTATTGCCGTATTCACTTTCTTTTTTGAAAAATGTTTTACACAGATATTATAAAACCTTATAAAATACACTTCCATTTCATACCTCATAGTACTTTCCTAATTTGGAGTTATGTATTTCATTTCATATTACCAAAAGCTATAGAATAAGTTGGTAGGTTTGCTTCAAACCATAATTAAACTTGAAAAGCTATTTAGTTATTTGAATTATTTTTCCTTTTATTGAAAATAAATTTTAAACAATATATTGTTTATAGTTTCCCCTCCTGTTTTCCTGTCAGCTCTTCATAGCCCCGTCCATATGAATCTGTTAAATACCTGTGAAGAACAGGTTTTCAAGAGACAACGATAAAGCATAATGAACTAAACTAAAAAATATTTTTAAAAAACCCTATAATATCAAATTTGGACAAGGAAAACCAGAGGAAGGAAAAGAACCCCCAGAGGAGGCACAAAAATCAGAGATCTACTCGTTTACACACTCAGGAGTCACATAAAAAAGATGAAAATGAATGCTAAATTATAGTGCAGAGATTAATCTCATAAGATGTTGTAATCAGTGCTGTGAAACTCATCAACATACTACTACCTCTGTTTTATAGTGATATACATTCCTTCAGGTAAATACCATGAGTGCTATAACTGGGTCATGTGATTAGTTTCAGGGGAAATTGCATATTGATTTCCATAGTGATTTGCATAATTTACATTGCTACTAGCATCACTGGAGAGTGTGTTTTGATCTAAATCTTTTCCAAATCATGTAAACTAAACTATGATGATGATGATGATGATGATGATGATGATGATGATGATAGTAATAGTAAATGTTGAGATGGCCACAAGAAATATTTTTATGTACATTTCTTCCATGGCTGTTGGTATTAAACTGCTTTCATATTTTTTCTATTTACTTCATCTTTGAAGAACCATCTGCTTATTTTTTAACTCATTTCTTCATTGGTTTATTTGATTTCTTGTTATTTAGCTTATTGAATTATTTGTGTGTTCCAGGTACTAATACTCTATAAGAAGGGTGATAGTAAAGAATTCTAGGTCTGTAGTCTCTATTTTCATTCACTGTATCTCTTCAATCATTGTCCTTTCCTTCGCTGTGCTGAAGTTCTCTAACTTCATGCCATCACATTTGTCAATTCCTGAGATTATTTTCTGCACTACTAAATCATATAATGAAGTGCTTGCTTTTGCCATAATTTCCAGATAATTTTCCCATCTTCATCCAACAATTTCAGTTTTAGGTATTATATTAAGATTTCTGGCTGGGCAGTGGTGGCGCATGCCTGTAATCTCAGCACTTGGGAGGCAGAGGCAGGCGGATTTCTGAGTTCGAGGCCAGTCTGTTCTACAGAGTGAGTTCCAGGACAGCCAGGGATATACAGAGAAACCCTGTCTCAAAAAAAAAAAAAAGATTTCTGGCATACTTTAGAATCAACATCTACAATACTTATTATTTTTATTATTAGTTATATAATGTGTTGGGGTTTTAATGCATTTTATACTATATTACATATAATAATATATTTATATATATTTGATATTATATTTATGTTACATATAATTTTTATTTTATAAGTAGTTAAAGTGTGTTTGTTTTTATTTTGGACCTTTTTATGACTCATTTCATTCTCTAATATTTTATTTTTTTTGATGTGTTCCTGTATCTTTTTTGTTTAAATTTTTTTTATTTTCTATATTTTTTGTTTACATTCCAAAGGTTTTCACCTTTCCCAGTTCTCCCCTCGCCATATGTCCTTCCCCCCCACCCCCCGCCCATAGCCCAATCGCCCCCACACCATTTCTCTGTTCTGGTACTCTCCTACAAAACTGGATCCACTCTTTTCAGGACCAGGGTTCTCTCCTTCCTTCTTCTTGGGAATCTTTTGATTTGCTAATTGTGGTTTGAGTATTCAGAGCTTCTGGGCTCATTAATATTCACCTATCAGTGATTGCATTTCGTATGTATTCTTTGTAATTTTATGAGGTCCCATTTGTTGATTCTTGATCTTAGAGCATAAGCTATTGGTATCCTGTTCAGGAACTTTCCTCCTGTGCCTATGTCCTCCAGGGTCTTCCCCAGTTTCTTTTCTATTAGTTTCAGTGTGTCTGGTTTTATGTGGAGGTCCTTGATCCACTTGAAGTTGATCTTAGTACAAGGAGGTAAGAGTGGATCAATTTACATTCTTCTGCATATTGACCTCCAGTTGAACCAACACCATTTGTTGAAATGGCTATCTTTTTTCCACTGGATGGTTGTACCTCCTTTATCAAAGATCAAGTGACCATAACTCTGTGGGTTCCTTTCTGGGTCTTCAATTCTATTCCATTGATCTACTTGCCTGTTGTTGTACCAATACCATGCAGTTTTTAACACAGTTGCTTGAAGTCTGGGGGAATCAAATATTGATTCCCCCAGAAGTGCTTTTATTGTTGCGAATAGTTTTAGCTATCCTGGTTTTTTTCTTACTCCAGATGAATTTAAGAATTGCTCTTTCTAGACCTATAAAGAATTGATTTGGGATTTTGATGGGGATTGCATTGAATCCGTAGATTGCTCTTGGCAAGATGGCCATTTTTATTATATTGATCCTGTCAATCCAAGAGCAAAACATATTTTTCCATCTCCTAAGGTCTTCTTCGATTTCTTTCTTCAAGGACTTGAAGTTCTTGTCATACAGATCTTTCACTTGTTTGGTAAGAGTCACACCAAGATACTTTATATTGTTTGTGGCTATTGTGAAGGGTGTTATTTCCCTAATATCTTTCTCAGCCTGCTTGTCCTTTGAGTATAGGAAGGCTACTGATTTGCTTGAGTTGATTTTATAACCAGCCACTTTGCTGAAGTTGTTTATCAGCTGTAGGAGTTCTCTGGTGGAGTTTTTTGGGTCACTTAAGTATACTATCATATCATCTGCAAATAATGATACTTTGACTTCTTCCTTTCCAATTTGTATCCCTTTGACTTCCTTATGTTGTCTAATTGCTCTCGCTAGAACTTCAAATACTATATTGAAAAGATATGGAGAGAGAGGGCAGCCTTGTCTAGTCCCTGATTTTAGTGGGATTGCTTCAAGTTTCTCTCCATTCAGTTTCATTTTGGCTACTGGTTTGCTGTATATCGCTTTTATTATGTTTAGGTATGGGCCTTGAATTCCTGTTCTTTCCAGGACTTTTAGCATGAAAAGATGTTGAATTTTGTCGAATGCTTTTTCAGCATCTAATGAGATGACCATGTGGTTTTGTTTTTTTAGTTTGTTTATGTAGTGGATTGCATTGATGGATTTTCGTATATTGAACCATCCATGCATCCCTGGGATGAAGCCTACTTGATCATGGTGAATGATCATTTTGATGTGGCCTTGGATTCGGTTGGCAAGGATTTTATTTAGTATTTTTGCATCGATATTCATAAGGGAAATTGGCCTATAGTTCTCTTTATTTGTTGTATCTTTGTGTGGTTTTGGTATCAGCTTAATTGTGGCTTCATAGAACGAGTTGGGCAGTGTTCCTTCCGTTTCTATTTTGTGGAATAGTTTGAAGAGTATTGGTGTTAGGCCTTCTTTGAACATCTGATAAAATTCTGCACTAAAACCATCTGGTACCTTACTTTTTTTGGTTGGGAGACTTTCTATAACCCCTTCTATTTCTCTAGGGGTTTTGGGACTATTTAGCTGATCTAATTGATCCTGATTTAATTTTGGTATTTGGTATCTGTCTAGGAAATTGTCCATTTCCTCCAGATTCTCCAGTTGCATTGACAATAGGCTTTTGTAGTAGAATCTGATGATTTTTTTGAATTTCCTCAGTTTCCTTTGTTATATCCCCTTTTTGTTTCTAATTTTGTTAATTTGGATACTGTCTTTGGTTAGTCTGGCTAAGGATTTATCTATCTTGATTTTCTCAAAGAACAAGCTCCTGTTTTTTTTGATTGTTTGTATAGTTCACATTGTTTCTACTTGAGTGATTTCAGCCCTTAGTTTGATGATTTCCTGTCTTCTACTCCTCCTAGGTGAATTAGCTTCTTTTTGTTCCAGGACTTTCAGGTGTGCTGTTAAGATGCTAGTGTATGCTGTCTCCAGTTTCTTTTTGGAGGCACTCTGTGCAATGAGTTTTCCTCTTAGCACTGCTTTCATTGTGTCCCATAGATTTGGATAAGTTGTACCTTCATTTTCATTGAATTCTAAAAAGTCTTTGATTTCTTTCTTTATTTCTTTCTTGACCAAAGTGTCATTGAGTATTGTTCAGTTTCCATGTATATGTGGGCTTTCTGTTGTTTTTGTTGCTATTGAAGACCACTCTTACTCCATGGTGATCTGATAGGAGGCATGGGATTAGTTCGATCTTCTTGTATTTGTTGACATGTGTCTTGTGACCAATTATATGATCGATTTTGGAGAAGGTATCATGTGGTGCTGAGAAAAAGGTATATTCTTTTGCTTTGGGATTAAATGTTTTATATATATATATATATTAGATCCAATTGGTCTAAAGCTTCAATTAGTTTCACTGGGTCCCTGTTTAGTTTCTGGGTTCCTTATCGGTCCCTTGAGGATAGTGGAGTGTTGAAGTCACCCACAATTATTGTATTAGGTGTAATGTGTGCTTTAAGCTCTAGTAGAGTTTCTCTTACGAATGAGGGTGCTCTTGCATTTGGAGCATAGATGTTCAGTATTGAGAGTTCTTCTTGGTGAATTTTTCCTTTGACCAGCAAGAAGTGGCCTTCTGTGTCTCTTTTGATGACTTTAGGTGGGAAGTCAATTTTATCTGATATTAAAATGGCTACTCCGGCTTGTTTCCTGAGACCATTTGCTTGTAAAATTGTCTTCCAGCCTTTTACTCTAAGGTAGTTTGTCTTTTACACTTAGATTTGTTTCCTGTATGTAGCAAAATGTAGGGTCCTATTTCTGAATCCAGTCTGTTAGTCTATATCTTTTTATTGGGGAATTGAGTCCATTGATGTTAAGAGATATTAAGGAATAGTAATTATTTCTTCCTGACATTTTTGATGCTATTTTTTTTTATATTAGCGTGGTTATCTTCTTTTGTGTTTGATGATAGGGGGTTTTTATCTTGACTCTTCAGTGGTGTGGTTTCCCTCTTTGTGTTGGTGATTTTCCCCTATTATTTTTTGTAGGGCTGGGTTTGTGGAAAGATAATGTGCAAATTTGGTTTTCTCATGGAATACCTTGTTTTCTCCATCTATGACAATTGAGAATTTTGCTGGGTATAGTAGTTTTGGCTGAAGTTTGTGTTCTTTTAGAGTCTGCACGATATCTGCCCAGTATCTTCTAGCTTTCATGGTCTCAGGTGAGAAGTCTAGTGTAATCCTGATAGGTCTTCCTTTATATGTTACTTGGCCTTTTTTTCTTACTGCCCTTAATATTCTTTCTTTGTTTAGTACATTTGGGGTTTTGATTATTATGTGACAGGAGGTATTTCTGTTCTGGTCCAGTCTGGAATTCTGTAGGCTTCTTGTATATTCATGGGCATCTCTCTCTTTAGGTTGGGGAAGTTTTCTTCCATAATTTTATAGAAGATATTTGCTGGCCCTTTAAGTTGTAGTTCTTCCCTCTCATCTATGCCTATAATCCTTAGGTTTGGTCATCTCATTGTGTCTGGATTTCCTGGATGTTTTGGGTTACAAGGTTTTGTAATTTTGTATATTTTGGACTGTTGCATCAATGATTTCTATGGTATCTTCAGCATCTGAGATTCTTTCTTCTATCTCTAGTATTCTATTGTTGATATTTGCATCTATGGCCCCTGATTTCTTCCCAAGGTTTTCTATCTCCACAGTTGTCTCCTTTTGTGATTTCTTAGTTGTTTCTACTTCTGTTTTTAGATCCTGGATGGTTTTGCTCAGATCTTCCACTTGCTTGTTTGTATTTTCATGTATTTCTTTAAGAGTTTTTTGTGTTTCCTCTTTCATGACTTCTACTTGTTGGCCCACGTTCTCCTGTATTTCTTTAAGTGATTTTTGTACTTCCTCCTTATTGGCTCCTACTTTTTGATCCATCTTCTCCTGAATTTCTTTAAGTGATTTTTGTGATTGCCTTGAAAGGGCTTCATATTTTTGATCCATTTTCTCCTGTATTTCTTTAAGAGATTTATCTATGTGTTCCACTATCAGCATCCTGACCAGTGATTTTAGATCCAAATCTTGTTTTTCTTGTGTGTTGGGGTATCCGGGACTTACTGCTGTCAGGGTACTGGGATTGAATGCTGACATATTGCCTTGATTTCTGTTAGTAATGTTCCTATGTTTGCCTTTTGCCATCTGGTTATCTCTGGCCTTAGATTTTCTTGTAGTCACTAGCTGGTGCTTAATCCTCCTGTGGGCTCGAAAGGCTATTTCCCCACCACTGAATGACTGGGTTTTCCCTGGCACAGATTGCTAATGTGTTGTTCTTTTCTTGGGTACTGTTGGGCCCCTGGTGTATCTTGCTCTAAGCAATGTTATATTCGGCTATCTCTGTGGACCTGATGCTGCTTGCCTTCTATGGTTCTGTTTGCTTAGTTCAGTCAGCAGCAAGGATGCTGCCTGTGGCCTCGGGAGTGGGGAGTGCGGAGTGCAGGGTCTCCCAGAGGGCCTGGAACCCATGCCCTGCTGGAACACAGGAACTTCTGTTCTGCCAAGCTCCCGTTCTTAGATGACTGGCTGGCGACCTGGGTCCCCTGAGATCTTAAGCTTGGGATATCTTGGGTATCTGGTTCTGTCTGCTAGGTCTAAGCACCCACCACCAAGATGGCCATGGATGATCAGAGTGCAGGGTTCTCCTCAGAGCACAGAGCCCATGCCTGGTTGGGGCCCAGGAACCCTGATCTGCCCGGTTCGCTGCCAGGCAGTCTTGAGCCCCCAAAGATCCCAAGTTCTGGATATCACGGGTACCTGACTCAGCTCTCCTTAGTCTGGACCACTGTAAGGATGCCAGAGGTGGCCACTGGATGTGGGGAGTGCGGCTTGCCGAGTCTCCTGCAGGGAAGGAAGCCCATGCCATGCTGGCACACAGGACCGCTGCTTTGCCAAACTCCAGTTCTTAGATTATTGGCTGGCGCCCAGGTCCCCCGACATCTTAAGCTTGGGTTATCTTGGGTATCTGTTTCTGCCCACTCGGTCTAAGCACCCGCCAACAAGATGGCCACGATTGAGCAGAGTGCTGATGTTGAACATTTCTTAAGGTGCTTATCAGCCACCCGAAGTTCTTCAGATGAAAAGTCTTTGTTTAGCTATGTACCCCATTTTGTGATACTTAAAGATATAAGCAGGCTGAGAAAGAAATGAGGGAAATGACACCCTTCACAATAGCCACAAACAATATAAAGTATATTGGTGTGACTCTAACCAAACAACTGAAAGATTTGTATGACAAGAACTTCAGGTCTCTGAAGAAGGAAATGTAAGAAGACCTCAGAAAATGGAAAAATATTCCATGCTTGTGGGTTGGCATGATTAATATAGTTAAAATGGCAATCTTGCCAAAAGCAATATACAACCATATTGCAAAGAATATTCAATGCAATTCCCATCAAAATCCCAACTCATTTCTTCATAGAGTTAGAATGAGCAATTCTCAAATTCATCTGGAATAACAAAAAACCCAGGATAGCTAAAACTATTCTCAACAGTAAAAGAACTTCTGGAGGAATCAGTATCCCAGACCTCAAGCAATACTACAGAGCAGTAGTGTTAAAAACTGCATGTTATTGGTACAGTGCAGGGAGGTGGATCAATGGAATAGGATTGAAGACCCAGAATTGAATCCACACATCTATGGCCAATTGATTTTTAACAAAGGATCTGAAAACATCCAGTGGAAAAATTATAGCCTTTTCAACAGATGGTACTGGCTCAACTGGAGGTCACCATGCAGAAGAATGAGAATTGATCCACACTTATCTCCTTGTACTAAGCTCAACTCCAAGTGAATCAAGGACCTCCACATAAAACCATACACACTGAAACTAATAGAAAAGAATCTGGGGAAGACCCTTGAGGATATTGACATGGGGGAAAGTTCCTGAACAGAACACCAATAGCTTATGCTCTAAGATCAAGAATAGACAAATGGGACCTCATAAAATTACAAAGTTTCTGCAAGGCAAAAGACACTGTCAAAAGGACAAATCAGCAACCAACAAATTGGGAAAAGATCTTCACCAACCCTACATCTGACAGAGGGCTAATATCCAATGTACACAAAGAACTTAAAAGTGTTTATTTTAAATTATAATGTCTATATAATCTAAGTTTTCATGTTGTATAAATGTATTTTGAAATTAGTAGATTTAAATTGGTACTCTAAAATGTTATGCTTTTAATATACAGAACATTGGATAGGTCATTAATATTTGTTTCAATTTCAATTGTTTGTAAAATATGAAATTATAGTATATAATCTTGTATATAATATCATCCTATGTTAATAGAACATAATAGTGTTATGTTTAACATTTATTTATTTATTTTATTATTATTTTTTGGGGGGGTGAGACCAGGTTTGTCTGTATAGCTCTGGCTGTCCTGGAACTCACTCTATAGACCAGGCTGGACTCACAGTCAGAAATCCACCTGCCTCTGCCTCCCAAGAGCTGGGATTAAAGACACATGCCACGATTGCCTGGCTAACATTTTGATTTTTATTTGTTTTTCCACTCTCCTTTTAAAATATATATAATTAACAAATTATAAATTTCAATTTATACATTATATATAAATTAATACATAAAATTTTATTTATAATTAGCAAAAGATATAGATCTGATTAAAAATATGATCATAGAATTATGGATAAGCAAGAACATTCTTACATATAAATCTCAGAAAATAAATTACAAATTGAATTTAAAGCAATGGAGTTGCCAGGTGTGGTGGCGCACGCCTGTAATCCCAGCACTTGGGAGGCAGAGGCAGGCAGATTTCTGAGTTCGTGGCTAGCCTGGTCTACAGAGTGAGTTCCAGGACAGCCAGGACTACACAGAGAAACCCTGTCTCAAAACAACAACAACAACAACAACAACAACAACAAAAACCAAAACAATGGAGTTGGCCAAACTATCTTTTCATATAATTTATGTATTTTCTATTTAAACCATTAAACTGACATTACTACACTTACTTTTAGAGAAAACAGATAATAACTAACAGAATAAATTAATAGTTAAAAATCATTGCTTTAAATTGAATTTATTCACATTCAATTTTAATCATTTTTCACGTTGGCTATAATTCTGTGGCATTATTTTACTCTTTTTTTTCACATTTGATGTATTTAATTTACAGTGAACGAATAATATATACTCTGCATTATAAATGCAAAATAGCTCCTTCTCACTGAGGGGGAAATACATTATAAGACTCTCAGTGTAGGAGTGAGGGAACATGCAGTATCAAACCATATATGTATGATGACTTTTCTAGAGTATATATCTATGATAATATGATACAGTATAAGATTAATATTAATAACTACTCACAAAGTAGGATATAACATGATGTAATGAAAATTAGATAAAACTTGATAATCATTTATTAAACTTTCACTTATTATACCTTACTTCAGTAGACTATGAGCAACGAAAACTGTGTAAACAAAACCATGTGTACTAAGAATCTTGAGAGATCAAAGGAAGAAAAACATACCTTGCAGATTAAGGGCTATGTTTGCAGTTAAGAGAGCTAAAAAATAGTTTCAGTGTGTCTGGTTTTATGTGGAGGTCCTTGATCCACTTGGAGTTGATCTTAGTGCAAAGAGATAAGAGTGGGTCAATTCACATTCTTTTGCATGTTGACCTCCAGTTGAACCAGCACCATTTGTTGAAAAGGTTATCTTTATTCCACTGGATGGTTGTGGCTCCTTTATCAAAGATCAAGTGACCATAAGTCTGTGGGTTAATTTCTGGGTTTTCAATCCTATTCCATTGATCTACTTGCCTGTTGCTGTACCAATACCATGCAGTTTTTAACACAATTGCTCTGTAGTACTGCTTAAGGTCAGGGAAGACCCTGGAGGACATGGGCACAGGGGGAAAGTTCCTGAAGAGAACACCAATAGCTTACTCACTAAGATCAAGAATCGGCAAATGGGACCTCATAAAATTACAAACTTTCTGTAAGGCAAAGGACACTGTCAGAAGGACAAAACATCAACCAACAAAGTGTGAAAAGATCTTCACCAACTCCACATCCGACAGAGGGCTAATATCCAATATATACAAAGAACTCAAGAAGTTAGACCCCCAAAGAACCAAATAACCCTATCAAAAAATGGGGTACAGAGCTAAACAAAGAATTTTCACCAGAACAAATTTGGATGGCCGAGAAACACCTTAAGAGATGTTCAACATCATTAGTCATCAGGGAAATGCAAATCAAAACAACCCTCAGATTCCACCTCACACCAGTCAGAATGGCTAAGATTAAAAACTCAAGAGACAACAAGTGCTGACAAGGATGTGGAGAAAGAGGAACACTCCTCCACTGTTGGTGGGATTGCAAAATGGTAAAACTGCTCTGGAAATCAGTGTGGTGGTTCCTCAGAAAATTGGGCATGTCACTTCCAGAGGACCCTGGCATACCACTCCTGGACATATACCCAGAGGATTCCCCTGCATACAATAAAGACACATGCTCCACTATGTTTATAGCAGCCTTGTTTATAATAGCCAGAAATTGGAAGGAGCCCAAATATCCCTCAAAGGAGGAATGGATACAGAAAATGTGGTATATTTATACAATGGAATACTACTCAGCAATTAAAAATAATGAATTCATGCAATTTGTAGGTAAATGGTTAGACCTGGAAAATATCATCCTGAGTGGGTTAACCCAATCACAAAAGAATACACATGAAATGCAATCACTGATAAGTGGATATTAATGAGCCCAGAAGCCCTAAATACTCAAGGCAAAATTAGCAAGTCAAATGATTCCCAAGAAGAAGAAAGGAGAGGACCCTGGGCCTGTAATGATTGGATCCAGTTTTGTAGAGAAACCATGGGGGGGGAGGGGGGATGATTGGGGAATAGTTGGGGGGAGAGGAATTATGGGATGTATGGTGGGGGGGGAACTGGGAAAGGGGAAAGCCTTTGGAATATAAACATAGAATATAGAAAATAAAAATTAAAAAAAAGAGAGCTAAAAAATAATTCCCTTTTTATTTATGTTTGTTTAACCTGTCTATGCCAAATGTGATTAAATCTTGATCACATATGGGCATGATTGGTAACAAGATATATATATAAAATGTCAGCTAACTTGTTTCAGTGTTTCACTTACTCAAAAAACTGTATCTGGAACGTGAATTTTTGAATACAATTGAACAATTTAGTCATCAGTAAGACTCATGTATTTGAAGGAAGAACATAGTTTAGTTTTAATGGGAACCCAAATTTTCCTAACAGGTTTTTCTTTTAATTTCAAATATGGGTCATAAGTAGAACAAGACACTTAAGCTCCACCTAGGCAAAAATGAACATTTGTGCTAAAGCCTTTGTGAAAAGTTTACAGTAGGAAGCAAACAGCTTTGTTTCATTAGTGCTTCATCCCTCATCATATTCATTGCGATAAACAGTTCCCAGGGGATCAGCTTTCAGAGGTGGGACACTGATATATTTAAAACATGAACATAGATTATGTCTCCATTTTAGAGTCATGGCACTATTTCTTATTGAGTCAATACCATTTTGAAAGTTTCTCTTTGTGTGTACATAGTGAACAGTTGAGAAAATTTAGAGGAGTAAGCTCTATGTCTATTTGCAGGGGAAAAGAAAGAATGAAAGGGAGATAGGGAAATTATTCTTAATCAATTTTAGAAAATTAATCCACTGAGCCATTGGTCCTTTACATATCTAGTTAAAATTTTCTCTGAAAATGTTACATTTTCCTTATTTGTTTGCTGTACTCACTGTCATGGTTGTGAATTAGGAAGGCTAGCCCTTAAACGTTTAAAGCAATTTCTGATTACCAAATGTTAAAACTGGGATTTATCTTTGTGCCATTTCCCTTAGAGAAATAATCAATAAATCACTCAGTAGAGCCCTGTGAGTTATGCAAGATGTAAATGCAGAGGAGCAACTGAAAAGAATAATTTATGGATTAAGCACCTAAATGCTCTGTTTACTAACATGTATTTACTGCTACTGTAGCAGATTTATATCTCTTCATGGGCTTTTCTTAGATTAATGTCTGTTTGCTTCTTTCCCTCCAAAGCAAGATTTTGATTATCCTCAGTCTTTAGTCAGGCTTATTCTTGTGCAATGCTGACTTTCAGCAGTTTCTGGAATCTCCAACCTAATCTGTTCTTCATTTATTGTAACAGAAGAAGAAAAAATATAGATAAGGGTTAGGAGGACACAACCTGTAAACCTACTTTAATATGTTAATGCAGTATGCAAAGAGGACATCTATACCATTATTTCTGATTGTTTTAGATCATGGGAATTCATGTTTTCCAAAAAATTTATCAATGTCCACCATGCTGCTATGTTTACTTGTCTATTTTTCAACTTCTAAAATGGCAGCCTGTCTGTGAATATAAGGTAGGGCTTTACATTGCATACATCTAGATCTCACTATCAGAAAATGAAAAAAAAAAAAAAAACAAAGTGACAACAACAACATGCTTTTTTGTACAGTACTGTTTGCACAGTAGACTCTACTCATAGTGCTGGCAACCTTACAGCTCTCCTCTTCTAAGGGGAACCTTTAACTCTCTGCACAGGAGGTGCCTTTTCATATTCAAACTCAGCATTCAGTGCTCAGCTTTCAGTGTGCTTACAGAAAACTGGAATTCACTATGCAGATAATGATGAAAGTCTCTTAGAGAAAGACTAGATACCTGCAAGTTATTCAGAAAATCATATCCATAACAAAGGTTCTGACTTGTACTTTATTTAGGCAACTTTCTTCTCCCTCTAAATTTCTTTATTCATATATAATATGCAACATGAATGTGATGCTCCCTCCCAATTGGGAGCAAGGCAAATAAAGCAAATAAGAAACTAACCCATAACATTTAATATTTAGTAGATTTAAGTGTAAACACATTAACAAATAAACTACGCAATCTCAAAACTACAATGAAATTAATGAGTGAAAGAGATTTGAACATGGGTGGGATATGAAAGAGAACTGTGAAATTTAGCTAGGCTAGCTGGAAAGGTTCTGCTACAAAAGAAACTCTGAGAAACCTGAAAATTTATGAGAAGCAAAGATAAAATGATTTTGAGAAATTTTGAAAGAAATGTGTTCCAAGAGTTTTAATAAGGCTTGGGTTGACCATAGAGAAATAATTAAAGGAATGAATCGTGAATGTGGATTCTTGCTTTGCTGCCTTTGAATAATCTGACTAAACGGAGCTGGAAAGTTAACATTTCTTTTCTTCTTTACTTGTACCCTAATGATTTTGGCGTTCAGTTTCTGTTGAGGTTTGTTTTGTTGCTGTGCATTGTAATACTAAATTCTGTCCCCGGAGTTCTAAGTTGCCTGTGAGTGAATTCTCACTTTTACCAGCTTTTGCTGTGAAAACCTTGTTCCTTAATTTAAAACTATTGATTAAATAAAAATAGTTACAGTCAATTACTGGAGGGATTAGAGGTAAGTGGATTTGGAGTTACCTGGTTGGAGGTTGCAGAGGGTAGGGAAGAAAAGACACAAAAGAGGGGACACGGCCCTCATGAGAGGAGATAGACCATGAGCACACGTCCAGGAGAATCAGCAAATCTTTGGGGTACACTGCTTGGGAAGTAGCCATGCCAGCTGTTAGAAAAGCAGATTAAGGATTGCCCCCCCCTCCGCCCCGGATAATTGTCAAAGCGAAATAAAATAACCATAGTCTGAGTCTCATTCATCCATAAACTAGGCAAGGATATGATTAAATTGGTTCAACTAGAGGATTTCATTGGAAAAAGAAGACACGGAGAGATTCTATCTCAGGCAAGAATTAAAGGATGTGGAAAAGCATGAACCAGTGGAGCTACATTCTCTCTCACTCTATTGAGGGACTGCAATCAATCACCCATGAAGCTGATTCTCTTCATTTGTTCCATCCTGCAGCTTGCCACATGTACTTGAGTGTATGAAATATTTTGAAAAGTCTAGCTCAGCAAATCTGAAAAACATAGTCAATCTTAGCTATGTTCTTTTACTTAGAATGATTTAGAATGCTGTGGGGAGAGAGGGGCAAAGCTATAACTATCATTCTCTATCAGTCTGCGACAGTTAAAATGCTTGTCATCCACATGATAAAACCTAAGCAGAGGACAAACTGCTTATTTAGCTGTGATGCTGTTAGTAAGTAAGTAGACATTAGGGTTTAAGTGCTTAATATTCTGAACACCTCCCCCAAGAAAATCATAAAAGCATCTCTTTCCACTTAGAGGAACAAGCACATTGATACTGTTTTTCTTCTCGCAGAATTTGAATACTCACTAGTAAAATAAATACAGCAATGCAAAACATCATTATTTTCAATAAGAAAGTATGTGTATGGATTCACTGATCAAGATTTATAGAAGTGGTATTCCGTTTTCCTACCCCTCCCAGTTTTTAACTGTATGTTATCACCTATACAAGCACTGCTTTTGACTGCAGTGTCAGAAATGACTTCCTGTTCTTCCTGTTAGCAGTTTAACAATGAACTTGCTAATGCTAGTGGTTCGAGGAAGCCACCTCATACAAGGCTACATAGTAAATGAGAAATAAAAGACAACCCTCAGTTTCCAAATGGTTTTCTGTAAATTCTAAGAGGAAGCTACATGTGGTGCCTTATGAATTTCACATTAAGTACTTATGGTAAGTTGATGGCCAGGATCTATACAGACTCTCATTATGAAGGACTGTCTGCACCAAATTCAAAGATCAACATCTGTTCTTTCAACGTCTCAACTCTTTAGTTTAAAATTAGCAAATCTTTGGTAAGCTGTGGAAATATTAATTTACAATAAAACTCTCAACTAAACTTCAGCAGAGAAATGCCATTTATATAGAAAACTGTAATACCCCAAACAAAAAGTATCTGGGTTAGTGTCATAGACAGAATTGACTTCAAGCATGTATGGTCTTTGCAGGGATCCTGGTTAACATAGAGTCTCCAAAGTGTGAGTTTAGTGCTACATAATATCACTTTTCAGATTCCTGTAAAACTTTTAAATTTTTCAATTGAAAGTAGAGTCTAGAGCATGCATTAACCAATACTTGGTGTTTCCTGTCTTCCCTCCCCACTATTGTTTCCTGTGTCTTCTAGATAACCTCTTTGTCACTTATTTCCTGGCAACCGTGCAGCCATTGCTGTCCAATTCCACTGGACAGAGGTACACAGGGAGGGTAGGACACAGCTGTGCATAGAGTTGTGGAGTAGGACTCCATGTACATTTAAGGATCCACATTAGTTGTGTGAGGCTCCCCATGCCAAAACAAAACAAATCACAAAATATCATTAAACAGGAAATAAAAATCAACACGAGATATAAAAACAAACAGCAAAAGTAAATTGTTTTCTTTGTTTTCGAATGGGAGTCTCAATCTTTTCATTGGTCAGAAGAACTTGTGAATTATGAAGCTGGCCCTGATTCCAGATGTACCTCATTATGCAGTATTGTTTCTCTATCCCTCAACTATAGGTTGGGTTTATTGCTATAGCATGATGCTCACGGAAGATAGTACAGTCTTGATAAGAACCTTGCTGAGTGATCGTTGAGTTGACTGATTCGAGGTTAGTTCAGTATCTAAACCAATTTAAACATAGAAAACTATAGATCCCCCTCTGCCAAGCCATGGTATTCACAAATATGATGTTAGAACTGGAAAACTCTTCCCAGGGAACTTTTTTGATAAATCTTCACCAGGATCCTAATGTTCTAATCTGGCAGTTACATTATATTATTGATTACACATGATGAAGGCACATGGCTTAGAAAGTGATCATAGTTTTAGTGCAATCTATTGTTATGTTTCCACAGGAAAACGTGTCTGTGTTCTGAAACATAGCAAGATGTATTTGAGATTCTAGCTGGTTAGTATGCTGGATGTAGACTGACAGTGCTGTGTTTGAGGCGATTTCAGCTGTAGCTGTTAGGGATATGGAAATTAAATACTGCTGACAGACCCCTCCAACTCCGCTCTGCCCCACATCTGTAATTAAAAACTCCCATGCCAGCAGCAGAGTTAAATCTATATCTTCCCTCTCTTTGCCTTTCCAGGCATTTGTACTTATGTTTTTTTTTTTTCCTTCCACCTCTCTTTATCTTCACTCGTTAAATTTTAAATGTTCAAAAAGCTCTTGCAAATTCCTAATTGAAACATAAAAGGGCACTAAGCATTCATAAAAATATTCCGAATTTCTGGCAAGGTTCTTCCCTCTGTGGTGCTGAGGAATGCAGGGAATTGTAGCCTGAGATATAGATAGATTATTTTCTTTGGAGTGTCCAAAGTAAATACATCCTCAAATGCTCTTTTTAAAGTCTAATTTCACCATGAAGGCAAAATAATTCAGAGGACATCTTTCCAATAAGCAGACTTTAAATTCATAAATAAAACAGACAGTTTGCACTTTCTGACACAGCCACAGCAAATATATAATTTACTATTTGGGCTCATTATCGGGGACCTGTGCACATCAAGCATCTTCCCAGATTGCCCGTAGAAGATGTTGACAGGTGGTATTTAAATTCAGGTCCAAAGATGTAGATGCTGTTCCACATTTTCATGACACAGGTTGTCAAGAGCACGACAAAAATAAGAACCAAGCCTCACTGTGCTCAAGTATTCTAACTGAAGTAATATTTCAAACCCACTAGGAGCTTATGCTGTTTGATGGCAAGGAGATTTACAGTTCTTCTTTCATGGACTAATATTGCCTCCAACAAAGACAATCAAATTATATAAAGTAAAATAAAAAAAAAATACTTGAGGCATTATTAAAGGAAACTCACAGGAAGTGTGTGGTTCAAATGAAGAGACTCAGAAACTGGATATAGGAAGTGAACCTAAGAGGTTTCCTCCAAGAAAGCAAGGACAGGTTGCACTGGGCTAAGAATAGGCTCTGAAGCTCCATGGTTGCATTCGTGAGGCACTGATCTGATATTCTCAGTTCTTCGATGAAATTTTCCCTAGTCAAATATTTCTATATTCAGAATTCAGGAAGATTCTTATATTGAGTCTGACATAAATTGGATCACTCAACATCTTCATGACTAAGGATCTAATTTTGACACCATAAGCCTGTCCTCCAGACATGGTTATGTAAATATATATATTCAGACATATTTTCTCATAGACTTACTGTCTCTTGACTCTGTATCTCTCTTTGTTTCTCAAATATTCCTAAATATTACCATTTCCCAATTATTTTTCCAATAATTTATCTGTATATTCTCCAAATAAAGGTCATTTAATTATTGCCTTTCTCATATGTATTTATATTAAACTTCATGAAATGTAATTAGAGAAAACCATGTCTCCAATATATTAGTTTGCAAGCAGAATGACATAATATAGTTAAGGCAGACACATTTTCTTGCACATACACCAAATATCATTATAAAATATAAAATTAGTGAAATCCTACAGATTGGAAGTCTTTCATATTTCCTGTTTCTATACTATGATTGGATGGAATATATAATGTTATAGATAAGAAAAAAGTCAACTGTACTGAGTCTTAGGTGGACTTTTAAAACCATCTTATGAAGTTTATTAAGCTTACAAGATTCTAACAATATCATAAATTCAGTTTGCAGGCCTGCTATTCACAAATGGTTTTATGTAACCTAATAACTACCACTAAACTATCCTAATTTTGATATGCCTTCTAGTAAATACCCATCACATTTTTTGTACTGGACACCATATATTATAATTCACAGATGTATTATCTATATGTTAAGTTTCAAATAAGGTATTTATGAGAAATATAGCATTTAATTTCTATATCCCTAACATCCTTACATAGAAATTCCTTATGCTAAAAATTAAATTAAGTCATTTAAAGTATTCAAAAAGTATATATTTCAAAAGACTATGCATATATAGTAATAGATTTATTCATTAACTTGAGTAAATAATTCTATAAAATACATACAGCAAAATATCACTGTTTAGTGATAAATACAATAGGTATTCCATTAAATATGAAAGAGCTACAAAGAATACTAACAAAATCCTTTTTAAAAAATAACTAGACTTAATAAATAACAATTTAATTGACTTGATGGAAAGGTTTCTTTGGGTTTCACAGTAAAGGTGCTGACGCTGAGTTGTTTTCTGGAAGAAGTTTCCTTTGAGGAGGGGATTGAGGCGTGGCTGGAATGGTGAGTACTGAGAGGGTTGTGTGCATGCTGAGGAAGAAAATGAGAGAGTCTTGGATTCATATAGTATCTACCACAGGAGAAATACCAACCTCATCATTTAGTAGTTGATGAAAATTCTAAAATAATTTCCATGGCAGTTTCTCTTTTCAAGTAGTATTCTAGATAAACAGTATTGGTATTTATGTGAATTTTTATCTGTCTGCATTGCTGTTTCAATAACCATTGCATAACCTCTAGCAAATTGTTCATATTGTTACTATTTATCAGTTGAATGTGATAAGGCATCCATAGGTAAATAACACTGTAGCTTTCTCTCCTAGAAAATAGGAGGCTTGGGTTAGATCCAGGATTAAAGAATAAAACATTTAGATGACTGAGTTCTCAGGCAAGGTGTTTATGTGCTTATTAACATATCTGACCATGTATAATTCTTTCACTCCCTTTGAGAGTCCCTGTGGACCTACAGAGAGATGACTATTTATGTGAAATAGATTTCAATTTAATGAGGCTGTCACTCAAGTTTTCCTAATCAATTTTTCCAGCTTCTTTTTATCATGATCATATATTACTTCATGAAGCACTACCCAATTAGATGACTGAACTATTTCTCCGTGGCAATTAAGCATATGTTAAATGAGTGATAATTGCAAATGACAGGAAGGAAAATCAATTCAATAAACCATATTAGTGTGTTCATAATGTGTCAATGTGACCAAAATCCTGAGACCACAGCTTTATGATGAATTTTTTATTTTGGCTCACGAAGTCAGGTCATGTTTGCTTGAATCCATCCATTTCATAGTAGCAGGTCCATGGAGAGGAGGAGGCTTTTCACCTCGCAATGGCCAGCAAGAAGAAAAAAAGAAGAAATCCAAGAAACAGCCTCCAATGGTAACTACCAAAAGCATGTTCTTGTCCCATACTCTCTCATAAGTGAAGAGCTAAATCTGATTCTTAAAGGTTCTGCAACCTTCCAAAATGTAGTGTGTGTGTGTGTGTGTGTGTGTGTGTGTGTGTGTGTGTGTGCAAAGTTGGGAGGGTAAAATAAATGGTGTATAATTATCAGAGAAACAGCTGGGCTTTGTACTAACAGTAGTAATTGCTTAGAGCATTAGTAATACAACCTTCATCATTTCTCATGGGGTTTATTTGTTTGTTTTTTACCATATGTTATATGTTATATATGGTATAGTAAAATTATTTTGTTTCTCCAAAACTTTTATGTTGAAATTCTAACCCCAGAGTAACAGGAGCTAGCTGAAATGTCATTAGTCAAAGCCCATGTAAAAGTTGCTTTGTGGTCTTGTGGTGGGGAGACTGCCTGTTAACTGCCTACTGGGAACAAACTAGAATCACCAAAGAGGGAGTCCCAGTGAGAATGTGTTCATCACATTGACCTTTGGCCACACCCGTGGATCCCTGTCCGGGAAGGCTGGTTCACTGTGTGTGGTTTCCCGTCCTGGGCAAAGGACTGTGGATTGTATAAGAGAAGATAAAGTCACCTCAACACTATTATGTACCAATTAATTGCACTCAACTCTTTAATGCAGATATAATGTCACCAGTTCTCTAAAGCCCCTGCCACTGTGATTGCCCTGCTATGATCGATAATAACTGAGCCAAAGAAAACACTTCTCCCTGTGAGTTTCCTCTGTCAGGACATGTTATCATAACAACAGAAAAGGAAACTAAGACAATCTTCATAAAATAAATCCTAGAGAGTTGGCAATGTCAGTAACCTTTATTAAAGCACATGGTAGAGGCTATGCCTAGAAAGCAGATGAAAATTAGCCCTTCTCAGAATAAATTAAGCTAATTAATAAAATAATCAATAATTCAAATGATATTAAATAAGAAATCAGCTAAAAATCATAATTTCTCACTAATATTTAAAATAATAATATCTAGAGTAGAGTTGATATAATGCCTAAAGATATATTTCACTTTTAATAAAAATAACCAAAAGCAAAGTAATAGTCTACTCAAGGAGAGAAAAATAAATAAATGAAAAGATCAATAGAAATAAAATTCAAAATATAACCAGAAATGGAATATCATTATTGAAGAATAAAAGGTAAGTTTTCATAATACAAAAAGTATTCAATGGACATACAAAACTTCAAATTAATTAAAATAACAATAAAGAACTTCATAGTTAAGTAAATTATTAGATACCATGTTAGCAATATATATCAGTCAAGTTTAAATCATATATGAAAGGCATAAAATGCCAAGGACCACTATAAACTGCCAAAATTGAAGAAATAGTAATATTGAATATACAAGTATTATTAAAGTTATTACAATGAGAGGAAAGCATAAAAGAGTAGAATAAAAACTATATATTGTACAAAAATAAACAACTGAAGAATTATACACATACAAGCAAACACACATAAATATGTTGCATAATGTAGAGGCTACTAGAGATTAAATATCAGAGAAAATAGGTATCAATGCATAAAGTGTTTTATGGTAGTGAAATGGCCAAGGTAACTCCATTTTATCTTAAATGCCCCCATTTGTGCTCTGATCTACTTAGCTACTGAACAACTTGTCCCACCCTCCCCACACACCTTTCCTTGGTAAACAGCAAGAGCTATTAGGGCCAATCCATTACTTCTTGCTGGCACAGACACAGCCAATCCTGTGACCCTCGCGCGCACACATGGGCTCGCGTGTGCGCATGTGTGCGCATGTGCATGTGTGTGTTTTTAAAAAAATACTTGTGGGACACCTGCTTGTGGTCCTGGTTCCAGATCCCAAGTCTGGACATGTCCCTAATCTAGCCTTAGAAATCCAAGGTAAATAAATCGTTACTGCTTGACTTGTCCTCATCATTTGCACAACCCTAGACCCAACACTAGAAAGAGAAATGTAGACAAGTAAAGATTTTTAAACTCTGTGACAATCTCCTAATTGCAGAGAGGAAATTAAATGACAAAGGAAAATGATTTAAGAGCATTTTTAAATGACTCTGTGTAATAAAGAACAGAACTTAACACTGCATACCACCCACCCACCCTCCTTATGGGAAATACCTCAAGGATGCACAAAACCGACACCCTCTCGTGTTGACAGCAATTTGGATAGTTTATCAGTCTCATTTCTGAGTAACTGTGTCAAAAGTAGGAATTCACTGGTGAGTTTGGCAAAATGAATTTGATATCTGTCTCCCTGTAAAAACTTTTAAAAAAAAATCTTGATCATTTCGGGTGGTTAAAATGTTATATAAACATTATGTAATAACTCATAAATGATTTATATGAACTCCTCTTTGAAGGAGACAGTACAAAGAGAAACAGGTTCGTTTGTTCTAGCTGCTAACATGATGAACATCGGGTGATGGCTGAGGGAAATAAACCCCAGTGTCTGGCATGCAGATGTGCTCGGCTGCATCAAACAGGAGTTTTGGCTTCCTATTTCAATCCTGTGTGTGCACATGGCTGAGTCATACACATTACCCTATAGGGAAGACATATTAATGTCTATCTCTTTTAGAAACAAAGGGAAACATTCTCAATTCAAACTAATCTTGTGTATAAATGGAATATCATAGTGCAAATTTTTCAATTTATCTGGGGAGGTTGAAAACAACTCCTTACAACCAATTCATCTCAGGTTTTCATTGTTCTTAATTAAAGATATTCTGTGGTGTTTTTTTTGTTGTTGTTGTTGTTGTTTTTTGTGAGCAAGATTCCTGATTCAGAAAACTCCTGCAGAATATTGATTTCATCTCAGTCTGCATTTTTATGTTTGCCACATCATAGCACAACTCATGCAACTGCCCATCATATTTAATAAGATCCTTCAATGACTTTATAAATGAGGTACTCTACTCAATAAGGACCTTGTGATTTATTGTAAGATTCATCATTATTTCTGAGTAATCTGTGGTTCTCTAATCAATTTACATATCATGCTGAAATAAACATACAATTACCACTCATGTTCAAATTAAATTAAATCCACAATTGTATGAAATGTGCCTTAGTGGTATGGTATCTAATGCTTTCACATGGAGTTTTTATAAATGATCTGTATTTAATTTTATAATTCAGTTTTGGTAGTATACAATACTGCAATAGTTTATAATATTTCTAAAATTTAACACATAATTAAAATAATTACTAGATATAACACAGTCATAAAATTAGGGTGCTATGTCCCTAAATCATAAGCCTCTGTAAATCTGTATCAATTACTTTCATAATACTCAAACAATACAATTCACACGTTTACAATTCAAAAACACTATCATATACACTTTTTAAAATTAAGTTTTCAGAGTCTGTAGCCCTTTCAAAATTCATGTTGAAGTTTAGTTACCAAGAAGCTTAAAGAGTTCTGAGCTGAAGAAGCTGTAAAGGGTTTGCTCCCATACATGTGATTGGGGCTTCAAAATAAGGACTTTGGGCCCCCCTTTTTTTTTCCTCCTTCCATTGTTTGGTATTGATTTGGCAAGCATCCAGAACTGTGGCAGTGTATTTCACAGTCCAATTGACTAAGGATCCTACCTTACCCCACCCCACACTTGCCACAGCAACACTATTTCAGGTCATTTCCCTTGCTTTGTGATTTCCTTGTAGGGAGATAGTTCTGATGCTTTGATGGAAAAATCTGTGTTACTGATGCTGAAGGTCCTTGCTCCCAATTGGTTTCTGATCTATCAATAAAAATGCTAGTGGCCAAAGGCTGGGTGGAAAGAAAAAAGAAAAATGGATCTTCCAGGTAGGTCCCAAGGAGAACTGAAATACTTGGGGTAAAGAGATTGGGCAGACTCAGAGCTCCAAGATCTTCCAAAACATAGGCAGAAAGGGAAAGCTGTCCAAAAGCGTCTTGTGCATTAAGACCAACGGGCTTCACAGAAAGTAACTGGGCAACTAAACTGAGGACAGATTTAGGTGTTGTGCTAGGATTGAAGGTAAAGACACCATAGCCACTAGAGTCTTAGAAGTGCCCAACCATTGAGCTAAAAAAGCATTATTAAAAATAAGCTAAGGTGTGTGTACTTCATCCCCAGACCCAAGATAGCTCCTGGGTGGGTACACACATGTATTCAGCCAGGAACACAAATCAATGTAAACAAAACTACCTGCTACACTTTGTTCCTCCTTTCTTGTTTCTATTTGATAATTTCACAGAAGAGCAAATAAATGACCCAATGTCTGAATAAGTTAAATTGAATATAATGTGCCATACGTTTAATGTAGAGTCATGTAAAATTTTCCCTTCTTTTCCTCAGGATGAAATAGTTAATCATTTTAATGTCAGTGGTGAATAAAACTACATTGCCTGAAGAAGACTTAATGGTCTTCTTAATGGTCTAACGTAATATTTTTAATTGTCCAAAAATTGTTCCAAAGTGAATAATTAAGAGTTATGCATCAGGGAGATTATCCTAGAATATCATATGATCCCCATATAATAATAATAATAATAATAATAATAATAACAATAACAATAACAATAACAATAATAATAATAATAAAAGATCTGTATTAGTGGACAGAGAATCAGTCAGACTCAGATTTGAAGAATTGACTTGAATTAAGATTGAGGTCTTGAAGATGAGAGTCACAGACTGAAAAATGCAGTGGCCTAGAAGTTGAGGAAGACAAGTAACCAGATAGATCCTCTCCACATCAAAAAACCTGTTGCTCTTCCTGCCAGGCAATACAAGTTCTAGCCTCTCCCCTCCATATTGTAAAATAATGGATTGTTGCCATTTCATGCTATGGTAATTGCTATACTGCATTCAGAGCCATGCCTCTTCCTCCTCTACACCCTGTGATAGTCACACTGACCCTGTTTCCTTTATCTAGAAATGAAAGCTTTGGTATAGTGGTTTCTCAAGGCCAACTGGTTCTTTTCCTCCTATTTTGAACTTTATTCTGTATTTTTACAAGTTCTATGCACATGTGCACTTTGTGTTGTTAATTCATTCTCAAGAATCTGTTTTAAAGGAAGCAAAAGTTTACATATATATATATATATATATATATATATATATGTGTGTGTGTGTGTGTGTGTGTGTGTGTGTGTGTGTGTATGTATATATACATATACGCATTTCGTAACAAAATCATTAAGGTAGGAAAATGTGAGATCTAATGCCAACAAATCCACATTCCGTGCATCTTGAAAACATAAAATCATTGCCTTGCTATGGTAACTTTAAGAGATATTTATTTCTGGAATATCTGGTAGAGTTTAGATATGAATAAGTAAAGAACTTATTTATAAAACAAGATCTGCCTCCCACCATGTTCATGCTCATGACAATTTCTATTTTTTCTAACCATCATTCTTCACTGCTTGTTGCTCTCTCATTCTGCTGCTCTCTTCCTAGCACTAATCTTTCTAGTCCTGAGTCCTACATACGTGATTTCCCCATGACTGAAACAACTCCTTAGACCCAGTATCCAGTGACGGGAAGTGTTGATTCCCTTCTGGTGAAAAAGCCTCATTCTCATTTTTTTCCTTCTTTCTAATGGCATAAAAGTATTATAGAACATTAGTAGAGAATAGCATTCTCTACTCTGTAATGGTACTATGAAAATTAAAGTCTAGCTCATTGTGAGGGGTTTTGCATGTGCTGTTGTGTGCAGTCATTCCCCAAACTCCACTAAAATAACAATGAATGTATGTTTGGAATTGTTAACCCTAAAGGGAAATTAGAGAGAATGGATATGCGAAAGAATTAAAATCAACAAACAAACGAACTTGGTTTATATTATTAAGACAACAAAAATCATAGGCTTTTGAAACTGTGGGAGGATATCTTCAAGGAATATCAGCAGGTGTGTGTGTGTGTGTGTGTGTGTGTGTGTGTGTGTGTGTGTTTGTGTGTGTGTTTGTGTGTTTGTGTTCTATGAAATATGTGGTCATGTGAATATGAACTGAGGAGCATGTATGTATGCTTACATGCTTATAGAGGCCACAGGACAACTTCAGTTTTCCACCTTATTTTTGAGATACATTTATTCACTGAGGAGGAGCTCACCAATTCTCAAAGAATAGTTAGCCAAGGCAGTCTAGGGATGCTCCAGCCTCTGCCTCTGAAACTTTAGGATTATTCTTCAATGTCACAACTCCCAGCTAGCATGGCTTCTGGTGACCCATACTCAGTTTCCTGCATGGCAAATACTTTATTGACTGAGCCATCTGCTCAAGCCTGCTATTTTTATTAATAGGCTTTATAGAAATATTTGATAGCTTTTACTTAAGTTCAAATAAGAGCTAACAAAAGTGCAGACAACAAATGGTTTAACTACTATAATTAATGCTGATATTTTAATCATTTTTCACTTTTTAAAATATCACCCAATAATACATACTTGCTTTCAAATAACAACAAATATACATATTCACACATACAACATGTACAAAGCTTTGCTATATACCCAATTAACAGGGAAGTGTTAAAGATTTTTAAATTACTTTTCTTAATATGTGACATTAAAACCTAATTTACTTTTTATTCAACTGTAGTAAATCCAATTTAAGCTTATCCTCAACTAGTTTACAAATAAATGATACTCAGACTATGGTTATTTTATGAGACTTTGGCTATTACAGGGAGGTTAACCCCTAATCTGTTTTTCTAACTGCTGGTATGGCTACCTCTCCAGCAGTGTACCCCAGATACTTGCTGTTTCTCCTGGCCATATGCTCATGGTCCATCTTCCCCCATGGCAGCTTCCTCCTCTCCTCTCCTTCTTCTTCATTCTCCTGCTCTCTTCTCAGCTCTCCACCTCCAACCAGGTCACTCAAAAATCACCTACCTCTAATCCCTCCAATAACTGGTTCTAGCCAATTTTATTTAACCAATAGTTTTAAATCAAGAAACAAGGTTTGCGCAACAAGAGCTTGTAAATGTGCCATCCTAGGCCTATACGTTCAGGTACACAATGTATGCATAGCAACAGACCAAACCTCAACGTTCAACTTTTTTTTTGCCAAGACAGATCAGGACTCCCATAAGAAGTCAGAAGTTATATTGATACCTAACCTGTGCAGACAGATAACCAATGCTGTATAACAAACTCAAATTACACCTAATGTCTAATTCATTCTGTTAGAGCCTCACTTACATTGGATTTATTCCTGGTACTAGATGAACTGCAGCTTTTTTGAAGATAGTTCTTCATTTTTCAAATGCATGCATACTTAAAATACCCACAAGTTATGAACCATTTAATTAATATTGATAGTTACTCTACTAGTGAACTAAAAACATAAAACCAAAAAAAAATATTAAGCATTATTATCTGGAAGTTTTGTAGAAAACATTTCTATCTGTTTTCTGTGTATATTTCCTCCAAGAACAAGTACAGCCATGATGTTAGATAAAGTTCTCACAGAGAAGTTAACAATTGACATCAAAAGTTCTTATTCATCAAAATATTTAAATTTATTTTAATAGCACTGCTTCAAAAATAGATTTTGAGAGGAAACATCCTGCACTTAGAGTTTCTTACACAATCTGACATATTAAGTTCGCATACAACAGACATGACAAATGGCAACATAATGGCATTTTTTAAGTAGATTAATAAAATAGCTTTCTCAAGTATAGCTAACTTTCACAAAGTGCTGACTGAACTCACAATAATAATCTCAAGTATTAGAAACACAGCAGTGAATTAATGTTTCCAAATGTCTGATATCTTTCAATGGTAATTTAAAAGACTGCATATATGACCACATTTTTTCATGAATTATAACATGCCTCAAGCAGGGGAACAAAGAGATGGGACACAAAGGAGGCACATAGACACCTACAGTATTTTAAGTATGTCAAGATAAAAACTCACTGTCCATTACTTTGGTATTCAAATGAGGAGACACCAAACTTTGAAGTCATTCTTCATTGACTGTGTGAACCACAATATCTGTGGTAAAAAAAATAAACAGGATTTACCTTAGGAGAGAAGTAAAAATTTTCAATCACATTCCCAGGGGTTGTAGAATAGGATACATATACAAAATTTCAGGAATAGGATTTTAGCTAAAATTAAAAATAGGAGTTGTGAGCCTATAGACGTTAGATCACATAGCAATTCTGATATTGGTCATAGTGAAATTTAAAGTCTTAAGTATTTAAATCTTTAAAGTCAAAAATATCCTTTTTTCTCTTAAACTCATCAGTGTATGGTTATTTGATTAAATACTTAAATTATTTTATGTTCCTACAAATTGTGGTTCTCTGTCTTTTACATTTGGGTAGCCTAGTAATGGTTCTGTCTTCATTTTAACTGCAGTAGCACTTGAAATATTACAATGCTCTCTAACTCACCTATTTTCAGAACATTGGAGATTTTTGCCTCTCACCAACAATAGCTTCTGTTTTTATTCCTGCAATAAAAATGAAGCAGATGTATATCTCTGCATTTCTATAGTAAACCTAGATTGGGAAAGTTCTTAAATATAAGTCTGGGTTTCATAATTGGACAGAGATGACTTGGATTTGACTCAATTTTACTTTGTAAAAAAATGGTTCCGAGAGTCTGTATTCAAGTGTCTGAACACAACTCCCCAAGGTCTCTCTTTCTTCCTTTGGGAAATATACCAGTAATGGTGGTCACATTTGGTATAGTAGAGAGAAGCCACAACTTTCTGTCCCAGTTCAAAGTCTGTGAAGCATTTAAAGACTTGCCACAGAAAAAGGTCCTTCCCCACCCTACTTACTCTTCCATACTCTAAATCTTGCTGAACCATGAAGTTGGTCTTTAACTCTAGGATAGCATACCTTGCTGTGGCCTACTATGGTAGACAGCATTTTGCATTAGTGGTAAATTGAAGGTGTTTATGGACTATAGAAATATATTACCATGTGTAGTGTGTGATAACGTATTCCATCTTAGTTCTTAAGCCTCTGCTGCCTCTCATATTCCTTTCCAAATAAAGTGGCCTTTTCTCCTATTCGTCATGCAGAGTGGTTTAGGCTATCTGTCCATCACATCCACTATGCAGTTAAAGGAATATTTCATCGGAGTGCATCATGGTGAGAAATGCAACTGGAATTATAAATGACAGACACTATTATCTGCCACTTGGTTGTTGAAGGAAAAACACTGAGGCATTAGAATGTGGATTTATGATTTACGGAGAGGTCTGTATGGCCTTCAAAAGTACATTTTTAAAGTTGAAAAAAATCAGTCTTGAAAACCTTCAATAATCCAATTAACACATTGA
This sequence comes from Apodemus agrarius, assembly GCA_964023405.1. NCBI lineage: Eukaryota > Metazoa > Chordata > Mammalia > Rodentia > Muridae > Apodemus > Apodemus agrarius. Next base: position 38,687,485 of record OZ030016.1, on the reverse strand, counting down.
AACCTGCTGGAAAAATATTTAGAGATTGCAAAAGTTCAACAGCTTTTAATTTTTAAAAAGTCAAGCTGCAATTAGAGTTTCTGCACCAGATATCTGTGTTAAAAGAACCATTACTCTATTACTAATATTATGAACATTTCATGAACATAATTCATCCCTATCGCCCTACCCTTGCTCTATGTCTATTGATATATTGCCAGCTGAAAAATTATTAGAAATGTTATTACAGGGAGCAGTTCTAATTATTTTCGTTGATTAAAGTTCAGATACATCAAAAGGCCAGTCTTACATGTGGTCACCTGATGCGAGGAGTTGTGCTTTTAATTCATCTCTGCCATTAAAAATAAAACAACAGCATCACTATCAGTTAAGAAATGTACTATGTTTTCCTCTCTTGTTTCTTTCTAATTTATGAATTGGTTAATTACCACAGTCAATATATCTTGAAGAAAATAAAGTACTACTGTGGGGAAGGGTATCGTGTTCTGATTTTAGTTCAAGAAGGAACATTGATATGTATCTGTCAGAAAAGTTTAACCTCTAGTAAAAGAATCTTCTGCAGAGATTTCCTGTCATACCTTGAGCTCATATTCTTTTGAGGAAAAAAAAAAGCCAATGATACTCTGTGATACTTTCCTACTTACATTCCCACAGACAGAGTTCTGTATACACTCTCATTTTCATTATAATGAGAATTTTCAAACTGAAATTAGTAATTCAGCCCTCACCAAAGTAGATAGAAGTTAAGAAATAGGGTCAACATAATTTTTTCCTAAACAATACAGAAAGATAGTTTAGATTTAGAAATCAGTGAAATAAAGTGTGATTTTTTTTGTCGGTTTATTTTACCTTCTAAGATGGTTTGTATATATGCTCTGCCCTGCAGATTAGAAGGGAACTGCAGGATTAGAAGGTGTGGCCCTGTTGTAGTAGGTGTGTCAGTGTGAGTGTGGGTTCTTAAGTCTCTCATTCTAGCTCCCTGGAAGCCAGTCTGCCACTACCAGCCTTCGGATGAAGATGTAGAACTCTCCTGTCCTCTTGTACTGCCAGCCTGGATGCTGCCATGTTCCCACCTTGATGATACTGGACTGAACCTCTGAACCTGTAAGCCAGACCTAATTAAATGTTGTCCTTTCTAAGAGTTACCTTGGTCGTGGCCTTTTTACAGCAGTAAAACCCTAAGACACATACTGACTAGCTAACGCTGCACATATACATGTTGCAGGAGCAACAGAGAATTGGAAACCTGCAGGTTGTTTTCATCTACAAGGAAAAGTGACTATTTCCCACAGCAGTGATAAATTGCCTATAGCTCCTCTACTAAGGGCAGTGCCTAATAAGCCCCTTGCCCTGCCCTGGTGGATAAATTTTTTAAGTGGCTTGACCCTTCTAGATTTCAGGCAGGGTAAATAGAGCTGCAGTATTTTTGACACATCCATTAGCAATATCACATCTAATGGACAGTGCACAGAACTCCTCTTCATCCTCTGTCTCTTAATTCTTACCATTCCCCTTTTCAACATAAGGCCTGAATCTTGAGGAGGAAAAATTAATTGATATAATTGCTCTCTCAGCAGCCCACACAACAACTTCTAGCACTAGAAAATCTAGACAGCAGGGAGAGAATGGTTTGGTCTGTTCAAGACTAATTTCTATATTCCTTTCAAACAAAGTAAACTGGCATCAACAGCAGTGAGTTTAACCAACTAGCTATGTTAGGAAACAAAGAAGAAGAACAAAATAATGTTTGCTCTACTATTTATATTTTTTTCTTGGATTGCTAGACTATAGATTCCTATGTGGTTTCTTCATGCACACTTTATTTTAATTAGCCCATCCCTATACCCACTTATTTATTACCTGCTGAGCCCTCTATCCATAGTATCTTCCTTCTTTACTTACATTCCATTCTTTTTTATTACACTATTCATTCCTCCTAATTGCCCACTTCTATATTCCTGGTTTCTACATGACCACAGGTTAAGTCCATAAAATGAAAGACTTGAAGCTAAACTGTACATACGAAATAAAACATACAATATATTTCCTTTTTGGAGACTGAGTGACTTCACTCAGTGTAAAAATTTCCAGCTCTATTCATTTAATTGCAAATCTCCTTGCCTTGTTTTTATTTACAGGTTGCAAGAGGATGGACTTCTAGGTTGATGCCATTTTTTGGCTATTGTGAACAGATTATCAATGACCATGAATGTGCAAGAATAATCATGATAGAAACATTTCTTGAGCATATGCCCCAGAATGGAATAACTTGGACTTATTCTAGAATGATTTATAGATTTTTGAGAAAATCTAGACTTATTTCCAAAGTTTCTGTACACTCACAACAACAGTATACAAAAGTCACCATTCTCAATGTCACATTTGCAAACAAGCATTCATGATTATGGAAATTCTGCCTGGGTGAGATGATAATCTGTACTCACATACTACCAAAAGACTTTGAACGCTTTCAAAGTGTTTACTGGCCTTCTTTGTCTTTTTTTTTCTCTTCTTTCCTTCCTTATCTTATTTTTTAATCATTTATTTATTTATTTATTTATTTATTTATTTATACTCCAGATTTTATTCCCCACCCAGTCCACCCTCCAATAGTTGCACATCCCATACTTACCCTGCCACCCTTGTTTCCACAAGGATGTCCCCATCCCCCACCACAACAGACCTCTAAACTCCCTGAGGTCTCCAGTCTCTTGAGTGTTAGGTGCATCTTCTCTGACTAAACCGAGACCAAGCAGTCCTCTCCTGTATATGTGTTGGGGAGCCTCATATCAGCTGGTGTATGCTACCTGTTTGGTGGTCCAGGGTTTGAGAGATCTCATGGGTACAGATTGAGACTGCTGGTCCTCCTACAGGGTAGCCCTCTTCCTCAGCTTCTTCAATCTTTTCCTTAATTCAACCACTGGGGTCAGCAGCTTCTGTCCACTGGTTCAGTACAAATATCTACATCTGACTCTTTCAGTTGCTTTTAGGTCTTCTGGAGTGTGGTCATGCTAGGTCCATTTTGTCAGTGGTCCATAGCCTCAGTAATAGTCTCAGGCCTTGGGACCTCCCTTGAGCTCCATCCCACTTTTGGACCTTCTTTTCCTCAGGCTCCTGTCCATTTCCATCCCTGTAGTTCTTTCATACAGGAACAATTATGTGTCAGAGTTTTGACTGTGAGATGGCAACCCCATCCCTCACTTGATGCCCTGTCTTCCTGTTAGAGGTGAGCTCTTCAAGTTCACTTCCCTACTGTTGGGCATTTCATCTAAGGTCCCTTCCTTTGAGACTTGAGAGTCTCTCACCTCCCAGGTCTCTGGTGCATTCTGGAGGGTCCCCACCAACCTCCTATCTCCTGAGTTTGCCTGTTTCCATTCTTTCTGGGGGCCCTTAGGGCTTCATCCCTTTTCCCTCACCCAATGCCAGATCAGGTTCTGCCTCCCCCCGACCCCTGTCCACTTTCTCTCCTAGGTCCCTCCCTCCTACTCTCTTTGTAATTGCTTTCCTCTCCCTCCCAAGTGAGACTGAGGCATCCTCACTTGTGTCCTTCAGCTTATTCACCTTTTTGGGTTCTGTGGACTGTATCTTAGGTATTCTGTACTTGTTGCTGTTGTTGATTGGTTGGTTGGGTTTTTTTTCTTTTTTTATTGAATATCCATCATTTACATTGCCAATGATAAAACCTTTCCTGATTTCCTCCCTCCCCTAAGACCTCCCAAACCCTCCCTGAACCCCCTATCCCTATCTCCATGTATATGCCCCTCCACCTAACACAGACCCACCTCTGCCCCTTGGTTGCCCTTTGTTGGGGCCTCTGTTGAGCCTTTACCTGACCAAGAACCACTCCTCCCACTGATGCCCAACAAGGCCTTCCTCTGCCACATTTTTGGCTGGAACCATGTGTGCCCTTGGTTGATGGTTCAGTCCATGGGAGTCTTGCGGTGTCTGGGTGGCCGAAATCATTGTTTTTCCCATGGGGCTGTAAAACACTTTATCTCCTCTGGACCATCCTCCAGCTCCTCCATTGGAGGCCCTATGCCCAGTCCAATAGTTGGTTGCTAGCATCTGCCTCTGTATTTGTAAGTTTCTGGCAGGGCCCCTCTAGAGACAACCATGGCATCCTCCTTTTGGTATACACTTCTTGTCATCCATAGTAGTGTCATGGTTTGTTGACTGTGATTAGGATGAATCCCCAGGTAGGGCAGTCTCTGGGTGGCCTTTAGTTCAGTCTCTGCTCCACACGTTTCTCCCTTATTGCTCCTGTGAGTATTTTGTTCCCTTTCTCAGAGGAACCAAAGCACCCTCAATTAAGTCCTCTTTCTTGTTGAACTTCTTTTGCTGGGTGAATTGTAACTTGTTTATTTTGAGCTTTTGGGGCTAACATCTGCTTATTAGTGAGTGCATACCCTGTGTGTTCTTTTGTGATTGGGTTGCCTCACTCAGTATGACTCTTTCTAGTTCCATCCATTTGCCTAAGAATTTCATGAATTCATTGTTTTTAATAGCTGAATAGTACTCCATTGTGTATATATACCATAGTTTCTGTATCCATTCCTCTTTTGGGGGACATCTGGGTTCTTTCCAGCTTCTAGCTATTATAAATAAGGCAGCTATGAACATAGTGGAGCATAATACCCACTTATTAGTGAATAAATACCATACTTGTTCTTTTGGGTCTGAGTTACCTCACTCAGGATGATATTTTCATATTTTCTAGTTCCATCCATTTGCCTGAATTTTTAAATTAACCTATTCATTTTTGTAGTGTTTAATTGTTTAGTTCTTTGTATATTCTGGATATAAATCCTCTGTCAATTATACATTAACAAAGATGTCCATCTATTCTGTACACTACAGTTTCACTGGATTGACAGTTTACTTTGCTGTGTGGAAATGTGTAATTCTCATGGGATTTTACTTGTCTATTTCTTCCCCTAAACTTCTGGATTACTGTTCAGTTTCATTGCTTGTGGCAATAAATTGAAGTTCTCTTCCTGGTTTTTCTCTAGTGGCTTCAGTGTGTCAAATCTTATGCTGAGGTCCATAAGAAATTTGCCATAGTCTTTTATTACATGAAAGTTGAGGATATAGTTTCAATTTTTCCTGCAAATAAAATCTAGGTTTTATTACCCAGCACAATTTGTTGAAGATGCTTGTTTTCCTACAATGCATATTTTTGGAATTTTTTTGTCAAATATCAGTTAGGTGAAGTTATATGAAATTGTATCAGGGTCCTATATTGGATTACATTGATCCAAACATCAGTTTCTATGCCAGAGTCATGCTGTTTTGTTACAATGCCTCTGTCATGTAATTTCAAATCAAGTATATTGATACATCCTGCAGTTTTCTTTTTTGTTAAGGATTACTCTGCTTTCCTTAGAGCCTCCAAATAAATATTGACAGATTATTTCTTCTACATTTGTGCAGAATGATTCTGGTGTTTTCATTGGAGTTTCAATGAATTAGTAGACTGTTTTTTATAGAACAGATATTTTAATAATACGTATTGGAAGTTAAAAGTGTGTGTGTGTGTGTATGTGTGCGTGTGTGTTTACAGCTGCTTTTTCTGCATGCATGGTATATAGCATTTAGTGTCATTGGCATTAGATTGCCTGGGAATGGAGATACAGAAGGCTTTGAACCACCATACAGATGCTGAGGATCAAGCCAAAGTTCTCTTTCAAAGCAGCAAGTGTAACCATTGACCCGTTTCTTCAGCTACTGAAGTTAAATTTTTTATGTGACTTTAAAGCTTGCTTGAGGAGGTTATTTGGCTCATAAGAGTTTCCTTCTTTAAGGAGTGTTTTAAAGAAAATCACTGACACTAAATTATTACTGTCAATAACATGTTAAATAATCTGTGTGCATATTCTTTAAGAAGGGAACAAAAGAATTTAAATAATTGAGACCATTTTCAACCACAATAAGAAGATAACAATCTTCTATGCATTTAATAGCTCATTGGCAAGAAAACACTTGAAATAATCATAACGAGAAATCATATGTCCAAAACTCCCTTAGCATGAGTCGAAATCATGATGAAAATTGTTCAGTTGAAATAAATTGTTCAGAAGAAAACTTCAAATAGGCAGCATGTGCCATAAATTTGGAAGTGTAATAAATATTTAAATGGTTTTGATATAAATGCCTTATGAGTCAATCAACTTAGTTCATAGAAAAATTAATTACATATATGAAATCCACTCTTTGAAGAAATGAACACTACAGACCTGAGCAAAGTACAATGGTATTTCAGCAGATGCCAAATTCTAAACAATAACTTTGATGTGCACAAAGCCAAAGAAACCAACATATATTTATTAACACTAAACTACTAGGATTTCCCTTTTTATTTATTCAATTCATAGAATATTTGCTATTATAAATCCCATTCATAGAAGGGAATAAACAAAATATGTTTATCTTAGGCACAAAACTTTTAAAATGGAAATAAAGTAATAAAGAAAAATCCTTTGAAACAAACTTATGATCCGATAGCTAAGGCCATGATTTTGTTTGAAAAAGTGCTCCCATTCAAAAGTACTGTACTATTTGCTTTTTGATTCTTAGACTCGAAAATAATCTATAATCTATAGCACCAGTCTTAAAACAACAAAAATTCTTTTCAGAATTTTTCTATTTTTTAACTGTGAAATAATATTGCTCAATAAATAAAATGAATTGGAGAGTGAAGGTCCACCTGCTTCACGTTAAGTGAGTGGCTTTAGCTCAGAAGCAGTAAGATATGGTAACCAGCTTTCTTTACTTTCTGAACCTCCATTATCATTGCAGATATTCCATCAATTAAGAACATATTAATTCACAAATGGCTAATGCTTGGCATTATTTTGATTAATGTTTAATGAATGCATATTATTATATATATTTCACAGATTTTTATGATTATACTGAGATATACACTACATTCAAAATGCAAGCAGTCGAAGTTGTTCCCCTTGATGAAGACCACATAGATGCTAAGTGTGAGAATTTAGTCATTTTAAGCACAGGCTCTCATCAAGTCTAATATATAATCTTCTGTATGCTTTATTAAATTCATGGGAATTAATTAAATTAGTTAATTATCATTAACTATCTATGTTATTATCTGAAACTGAGAAGCTGAAAATGCCCAAGAAACAATTCACATATCAAATGATGCCCAAGAAGAAAAAAGGAGAGGTCCCTTGTCCTGAAGAGGCTCAATGCAAGAATGTATGGGAATATCAGGACAGGAAAGCAGGAAGGGGTTGATTGGGGAACAGGGGGAGAGAAAGGTGTTTATGGGACTTTCAGGGAGGGGTGATCCAGGAAAGGGGAAATCATTTGAAATGTAAATAAAGAATATAAAAAAAACCAAACAACAAATGAGTATGATAAAAATTCTAGCCATATCAGTTGGAAAAATGTAGAAAAATAGAAAAAAATATTTATTATAAATTGATTTATACATGGGCATATACCCAGAGCACTCCCCAGCATATAATAAGGACACATGCTCTACTATGTTCATAGCAACCCTATTTATAATAGCCAGAAGCTGGAAAGAACCCAGATGTCCCTCAATGGAGGAATGGATACAGAAAATGTGGTTTATTTACACTATGGAATACTAGTCAGCTGTTAAAAACAATGAATTCATGAAATTCTGAGGCAAGTGGGTGGAACTGGAGAATGTCATCTTGAGTGAGGTGACCCAATCACAAAAGAACACACATGGTATGCACTCACTGATAAGTGGATATTAGCCCAAAAGCTTGGAATACCCAAGAAACAATTCATATATCAAATGATGCCCAAGAAGAAAAAAGGAGAAGTCCCTGGTCCTGGAGAGGCTCAGTGCAGGAATGTATGGGAATATCAGGACAGGGAAGCAGGAAGGGGTTGATTGGGGAACAGGGGGAGGGAAAAGGGCTTATGGGACTTTCAAGGAGGGGGATCCAGGAAAGGGGAAATCATTTGAAATGTAAATAAAGAATATATCAAATAAAAACAAAAAACAAATGAGTATGATAAAAAATCTAGCCATATAAGAATAAATTGTATTATTATTTGGATGAAATGTTAAAATATTTAGGTAGAAAAATAATTTTTTGCTATTATAAATATAAGAGTATATTAAAACACTACTCAATTTAAGACTTATTGATGCATCCCCTTAGTTTCAGATTTTAAGTTAGCAAACAGTGACATCAGCAAGAAAGCTAATAGGCATGCCTGGCATTATTACCTCCACAGTGGAGGGCCAATATAGATAGCCTTGAAGACCTTTAGAAAAAGGTATATGGATATGTCTTGCTATATAACCTACCAGATAGATAGATAGATAGATAGATAGATAGATAGATAGATGATAGATAGATAGATAGATAGATAGATAGATAGATACATGCATAATACATACATCCATACATACATCCATAGATATATAGATAAACAGAAAGATATAAACTGGGCAGAGACAGACATAGAGTCACAAACATAGAAATTTAAAATAGATTGATTAAAACGAATTTCAGTAAACTGTGTGTTTGTATGTGTGTGTGTGTGTGTGTGTGTGTGTGTGTGTGTGTTAAACATCAGAAGCTATGTCTAATAAAACTAATAAGAATCCAAGGCCAATCTTTGGGAGCTGTTGGCCAGTTGAAGTTCTGTAGACTCATCAACTCCCATACATTGCAGAATATCACAATTATTTCTGATTAACATCCAAAACTTGAAAATAATATCCAATTTCTGAAGACACCACCTACCTGAGTCATAGAACATGAAGGAATAAAGCCCTATTTTTGTTACCAGAGGAGAAAATTGTCATTTTTTATATAGTTAGGAACTTATGTGATCTACAATAATGACTCGCCTGGCAAGACATATGCAGTTACATTAGAGGCAAGAAAATCATGGAAGGAAAACAAAACAAAACAAAATTCTTTTCTGTTGGTTTGTTTATTTTAAGTCTCACTGCACAAGGTGAAACCAATATTTAATTTCAACTGGACCAAGAACCTATGACCAGACAAGTCATAGGACCAGGGGAGAACCTCCTACTAACAATCGGCTAACCTACCTCCTAATAACTTATCATTATACTCATAGATTAGTCACCCTCAATCCTCATCTGAGAAACTTCTATTTGCACAATCCAATGGTTAGCAGAGAGCCACATGGACAATGTTCACAGAATAAGAGACTACTGGAATCTCAGTACCAACATATATAACTCAATCATAATTTATGTGCCACACTCCCTTCTACCAGACTAAAACCCAATTCTTGTAGAAAGGAAGGAGAAAGTTTATAAGACATCAGAGCCAGTGGGTTATTATGAGGAAACAGTATTTTCTGGACATAGCAGGACAGATACACATTATGAACTCACACTGATTATGACAGCATGCATAAAATCAATGCAAGCTGAAGCTAGACAAAATCTTAGCATAGAAATGGGAGAAAAGTATGCATTTCAACCTTTAGTCATATAGCTGGATCCATAGATGTCTCCAATTTTGATAAGAGCTGGGCAAGTTTAATGGAAGCCTCTTAAAGCACCCATTATAGACATCACAAGATACTTCTTCAACAATTAGAGCACACCCAAAGGATAAAGACTGTAAAAATATGTTACAAAATTCTTTTAAGAAAATGGTATGTCAGGGAAAAAGTAAAGTCATGATACAAATGAATGAGCAAATAAGGTAGCAACCTAATACCTCCAAAGAAACTTAAGAATTCTATAGGTACAGAATTCTCAAAAGAAAACTAGATTGCCTAGAAAAAATAATTAAAAATAATTTTAAGAAAGGTTGGCGGCATATGAGAGAACTAAAAAAGGCAATAAAACTATAAAACTGTAGAGATAATTTAAATGAATGAGAGCTTTGTCAAAGAGCTAAAAATATCCTAGAGAACATATGAGAAACTGTAGCTTAAGCATTCCATGAATGACTTATTTTTTAATTTATTTCTTTTTCAGTTGTATTTCAATAGAGTGTTGTTTAGCTTCTAGAAGAACTGGCATATCTTCTAAACTTTTTTTGTAGTTGATATCTACCCCTAAACAACAGTGGTCAGAATTCAGGATGCTTTGTGTGGTTATGGTATCAGTGTAATTGCGGCTTTGTAGAACTAGTTGGACAGTGTTCCTTCTGTTTCTATTTTGTGGAATAGTTTGAAGAGTATTGGTGTTAGGTCTTCTTTGAAAGTGTGATAAAATTCTGCACTAAAACCATCTGGTACAGTACTTTTTTTGGTAGGGAGACATTCTATAACCCCTTCTATTTCTCTAGGGGTTATGGGACTGTTTAGCTGATCTAACTGATCCTGATTTAATTTTGGTATTTGGTATCTGTCTAAGAAATTGTCCATTTCCTCCAGATTCTCCAGTTGCATTGAGTATAGGCTATTGTAGTAGAATCTGATGATTTTTTGAATTTCCTCAGTTTCTGTTGTTATATCCCCTTTTTCATTTCTAATTTTGCTAATTTGCATACTGTCTGTGTGCCCATTGGTTAATCTGGCTAAGGGTTTATCTATCTTGTTGATTTTCTCGAAGAACCAGCTCTTGGTTTTGTTGATTCTTTGTATGGTTCACATTGTTTCTACTTGAGTGATTTCAGCCCTTAGTTTGATGATTTCCTGTCTTCTACTTATCCTGGGTGAATTAGCTTCTTTTTGTTCCAGGGCTTTCAGGTATGCCTGTTAAGCTGCTGGTGTATGCTCTCTCCAGTTTGTTTTTGGAGGCACTCAGGGCTATGAGTTTTCCTCTTAGCACTGCTTTCATTGTATCCTATAGTTTTGGATAGATTGTACCTTCATTTTCATTGAATTCTAAAAAAGTCTTTGAATTCTTTCTTTATTTCTTCCTTGACCAAGGTGTCATTGAGTAGAGTATTGTTCAGTTTCCATGTGTATGTGGGCTTTCTGCTGTTTTTCTTGCTATTGGAGACCACTTTTACTCCATAGTGATCTGATAGAAGGCATGGATGGGATTAGTTCGATCTTCTTGTATTTGATGACATCTGTCTTGTGACCAATTACATGATCGATTTTGGAGAAGGTACCTTGTGGGACTGAGAAAAAGGTATATTGTTTTGCTTTGGGATGAAATGTTCTATACATATCTCTTAAATCCAATTGGTCCAAAGCTTCAATTAGTTTCACTGCATCCCTGTTTTTTTTATTTTTTCGTTTTCATTTTTCTTTTTTTTTCTTTTTTTCTTTTTATTTTCTATATTCTATGTTTACATTCCAAAGGCTTTCCCCTTTACCAGTTCCCCCCATCCCTATGTCCCATAGTTCCTCTCTCCCCCAACTATTCCCCAATCATTCCCCTTTGCCCCACGGTTTCTCTACAAAACTGGATCCAATCTTTCCAGGCCCAGGATCCTCTCCTTTCTCCTTGGGAATCATTTGACTTGCTAATTGTGCCTTGAGTATTTAGGGCTTCTGGGCTCATTAATAGCCACATATCAGTGATTGCATTTCATGTGTATTCTTTTGTGATTGGGTTAGCTCACTCAGGATGATATTTTCCAGGTCTAACCATTTACCTACAAATTGCATGAATTCCAAATTTTTAATTGCTGAGTAGTATTCCATTGTATAAATATACCACATTTTCTGTATCCATTCCTCCTTTGAGGGATATTTGTCCTCCTTCCAATTTCTGGCTATTATAAACAAGGCTGCTATAAACATAGTGGAGCATGTGTCTTTATTGCATGCAGGGGAATCCTCTGGGTATATGCCCAGGAGTGGTATGCCAGGGTCCTCTGGAAGGGACATGCCCAATTTTCTGAGGAACCGCCACACTGATTTCCAGAGCGGTTTTACCATTTTGCAATCCCACCAACAGTGGAGGAGTGTTCCTCTTTCTCCACATCCTCGCCAGCACTTGTTGTCTCTTGAGTTTTTAATCTTAGCCATTCTGACTGGTGTGAGGTGGAATCTCAGGGTTGTTTTGATTTGCATTTCTCTGATGACTAATGATGTTGAACATCTCTGAAGGTGTTTCTCAGCCATCCGAATTTCTTCTGGTGAAAATTCTTTGTTTAGCTCTGTACCCCATTTTTTGATAGGGTTATTTGGTTCTTTGGGGTCTAACTTCTTGAGTTCTTTGTATATATTGGATATTAGCCCTCTGTCAGATGTGGGGTTGGTGAAGATCATTTCCCTCTTTGTTGGTTGTCGTTTTGTCCTTCTGACAGTGTCCTTTGCCTTGCAGAAACATTGTAATTTTATGAGGTCCCATTTGTCAATTCTTGATCTTAGTGCATAAGCTATTGGTGTTCTGTTCAGGAACTTTCCCCCTGTGCCTATGTCCTCCAGGGTCTTCCCATGTTTCTTTTCTAATAGTTTCAGTGTGTCTGGTTTTATGTGGAGGTCCTTGATCCACTTGGAGTTGATCTTAGTGCAAGGAGATAAGAGTGGGTCAATTCGCATTCTTCTGCATGTTGACCTCCAGTTAAACCAGCACCATTTGTTGAAAAGGCTATCTTTTTTATACTGGATGGTTGTGGCTCCTTTATCAAAGATCAAGTGACCATAAGTCTGTGGGTTAATTTCTGGGTCTTCAATCCTATTCCATTGATCCACTTGCCTGTTGCTGTACCAATACCATGCATTTTTTGACACAATTGCTCTGTAGTACTGTTTAAGATCAGGGATATTGATTCCCCCAGAAGTCCTTTTTTTGTTGAGAATAGTTTTAGCTATCCTGGGTTTTTTGTTGCTCCAGATGAATTTGAGAATTGCTCTTTCTAGATCTATAAAGAATTGATTTGGGATTTTGATGGGGATCGCATTGAATCTGTATATGGCTTTTGGTAAGATGGCCATTTTTACTATATTGATCCTGCCAATCCAGGAGCAAGAAATATTTTTCCATCTTCTGAGGTCTTCTTTGATTTCTTTCTTCAAGGACTTGAAGTTCCTGTCATACAGATCTTTAGCTTGTTTGGTTAGAGTTACACCAAGGTACTTTATGTTGTTTGTGGCTATTGTGAAGGGTGTTATTTCCCTAAATTCTTCCTCAGCCTGCTTGTCCTTTGAGTACAAGAAGGCTACTGATTTGCTTAAGTTAATTTTATAACCAGCCACTTTGCTGAAGTTGTTGATCAGCTGTAGAAGTTCTCTGGTGGAGTTTTTTGGGTCACTTAAGTAAACTATCATATCATCTTCAAATAATGATAGTTTGACTTCTTCCTTTCCAATTTGTATCCCTTTGACTTCCTTATGTTGTCTAATTGCTCTCGCTGGAACTTCAAGTACTATATTGAAAAGATATGGAGAGAGAGGGCAGCCTTGTCTAGTCCCTGATATTAGTGGGATTGCTTCAAGTTTCTCTCCATTTATTTTGATGTTGGCTACTCATTTGCTGTAGATTGCTTTTACTATGTTTAGGTATGGGCCTTGAGTTCCTGCTCTTTCCAAGACTTTTAGCATGAAAGGATGCTGACTTTTGTAGAATGCTTTTCAGCATCTAATGAGATGACCATGTGGTTTTTTTTCTTTTAGTTTGTTTATGTAGTGGATTACATTGATGGATTTTCATATGTTGAACCATCCCTGGATCCCTGGGATGAAGCCTACTTGATCATGGTGAATGATCGTTTTGATGTGCTCTTGGATTCGGTTGGCAAGAATTTTATTTAGTATTTTTGCATCGATATTCATAAGAGAAATTGGCCTGTAGTTCTCTTTCTTTGTTGGATCTTTTTGTGGTTTAGGTATTAACGTGATTGTGGCTTCAAAGAATGAGTTGGGCAGTATCCCTTCTGTCTCTATTTTGTGGAATAGTTTGAAAAGTATTGGTGTTAAGTCTTCTATGAAGGTCTGGTAGAATTCTGCACTAAAACCATCTGGTCCCGTACTTTTTTTGGTTGGGAGTCTTTCTATAACCCCTTCTATTTCTTTAGGGATTATGGGACTATTTAGCTGATCTATTTGATGCTGATTTAATTTTGGTATTTGGTATCTGTCTAGGAAATTGTTCATTTCCTCTAGATTCTCCAGTTGTTTTAAGTATAGACCTTTGTAGTAGGATCTGATGATCTTTTGAATTTCCTCAGTTTCTGTTGTTATGTCTCCCTTTTCGTTTCTAATTTTGTTAATTTGGATACTGTCTCTGTGTCCTTTGTTTGGTCTGGCTAGGGGTTTATCTATCTTGTTGATTTTCTCAAAGAACCAGCTCCTGGACTTGTTGATTCTTTGTATGGTTCTCTTTGTTTCTATTTGATTGATTTCAGCCCTGAGTTTGATGATTTCTTGTCTTCTACTCCTCCTGGGTGAATTAACTTGTTTTTCTTCCAGGGCTTTAAGGTGTGCCGTTAAGCTGCTAGTGTATGCTCTCTCCAGTTTCTTTTCTGATGCACTTAGAGCTATGAGTTTTCCTCTTAGCACTGCTTTCATTGTGTCCCAGATTTGGGTAGGTTGTACCTTCATTTTCATTGAATTCTAAAAAGTCTTTGATTTCTTTTTTTATTTCTTCCTTGACCAAGGTGTCATTGAGTATTGTTCAGTTTCCATTTGTATGTGGGCTTTCTATTGTTTTTGTTCCTATTGAAGACCACTCTTACTCCATGGTGATCTGATAGGAGGCATGGGATTAGCTCGATCTTGTATTTGTTGACATCTGTCTTGTGACCAATTATATGGTCTATTTTGGAGAAGGTACCATGCGGTGCTGAGAAAAAGGTATATTCTTTAGCTTTAGGATGAAATGTTCTATATATATCTGTTAAATCCAATTGGTCCAGAGTTTCAGTTAGTTTCACTGTGTCCCTGTTTAGTTTCTGCATTCCTGATCGGTCCATTGAGGAGAGTGGAGTGTTGAAGTCACCCACAATTATTGTGTTAGGTGTAATGTGTGCTTTAAGCTTTAGTAAGGTTTCTTTTACGAATGAGGGTGCCCTTGCATTTGGAGCATAGATGTTCAGTATTGAGAGCTCTTCTTGGTGGATTTTCCCTTTGGCCAGCAAGAAGTGACCTTCTGAGTCTCTTTTGACGATTTTAGGTTGGAAGTCAATTTTGTCTGATATTAGAATGGCTACTCCAGCTTGTTTCCTGAGACCATTTGCTTGTAAAATTGTCTTCCAGCCTTTTACTCTAAGGCAGTGTTTGTCTTTAACACTGAGATGTGTTTTCTGTATGCAGCAAAATGTAGGGTCCTGTTTCCGTATCCAGACCGTTAATCTATGTCTTTTTATTGGGGAATTGAGTCTATTGATGTTAAGAGATATTAAGGAATACTAATTATTACCTCCAGACATTTTTGAAATTATATTTATTTATTTTATTTATTTTTTATATTCGAGAGGTTACCTTCTTTTGGGTTTGATGAGAGGAGGTTTCTATCTTGCTTCTTCCCGGGTGTAGTTTCCGTCCTTGTCTTGGTGTTTTCCCCCTATTATCCTTTGTAGGGCTGGATTTGTGGAAAGATATCGTGCAAATTTGGTTTTGTCATGGAATACATTGATGTCTTCATCTATGGCAATTGAGAGCTTTGCTGGGTAAAGTAGTTTTGGCTGAAGTTTGTGTTTTCTTAGAGTTCGCATGACATCTGCCCAGGATCTTCTAGCTTTCATGGTCTCAGGTGAAAAGTCTGGTGTTATTCTGATAGGTCTTCCTTTATATGTTACTTGGCCTTTTTCTCTTGCTGCCTTTAATATTCTTTCTTTGTTTAGTACAATTGGGGTTTTGGTTATTATGTGACGGGATGTTTTTCAGTTCTGATCCAGTCTGTTTGGGGTTCTATATGCTTCTTGTATATTCATGGGCATTTCTCTTTTAGGTTGGGGAAGCTTTCTTCCATAATTTTGTAGAAGATATTTGCTGGCCCTTTAACTTGTAAATCTTCACTCTAGTCTATACCTATAATCCTTAGGTTTGGTCTTCTCATTGTGTCCTGGATTTCCTGGATGTTTTGGGTTACAGCCTTTTTGCATTTAGTATTTTCTTTGACTGTTGAATCAATGGTTCCTATGGTATCTTCGGCTTCTTCTATCTCTTGTATTCTATTGTTGATATTTGCATCTATGGCCCCTGATTTCTTCCCAAGGTTTTCTATCTCCAATGTTGTTTCCCTCTGCGATTTCTTAGTTGTTTCTACTTCTGTTTTTAGTACCTGGATGGATATGCTCAGATCTTTTGCTTGCTTGATTGTGTTTTTATGTATTTCTTTAATAGAATTTTGTGTTTCCTCTTTCATAGCTTCTACTTGTTGGCCCACGTTCTTCTGTATTTCTTTAAGTGATTTTTGTCTTTCTTCCTTATTGTCTTCTTTTTTTTGATCCATCTTCTCCTGCATTTTTTGAAGTGATTTTTGTATTTGTCTTGTAAAGGCTTCAACTTTTGATCCATTTTCTCCTCTATTTCTTTATGAGATTTTTCTATGTGTTCAGCTACCAGTATCCTGACCAGTGATTTTATACCCAAGTCTTGTTTTTCTGGTGTTTTGGGGTTTCGAGGGCTTCCTGTTGTTGGCGAACTGGGTTCAGATGCTATCATGTTGCCTTGATTTCTGTTAGTGACGTTCCTTCATTTACCTTTTGCCATCTGGTTATTTCTGGTGTTAGTTGGCCTTGTTGTCACTGGCTGGTGTTTGAATCTCCCGTGAGGCTGGGCTCACCTGTTGTTTCTCTACTGGTGGTTATGCGTGATTGCTGCTCAATGGGATCACGAGCTGGCTGCCACCCGCTGCCTAGGTGCATGGCCTGAGGTCTCGGGGAAGTGTGGGGGAGTGCAGCAGAGCCTCGGTGGTCTCCGCTGGGCCTGCCTAGTAGTGAGAGCCTAGCAGATCCCCCCACGTGGTAGCCCTTGATGGAATCTGTCTACTTGTGCCTTTCCAGCTGTGTCCTGGTTGCAATATGGAGGCCTGCCACTATTGCTGGTCCAAGGTCCTGGGGAGCTGGGTGCCTCCAGCTGCCTTGGTGCAAGGCCTAAGCTCGCCGGGAAGTGCGGCAGAGCCTAGGTGCCCACCACTGGGCCCGCCTGGGGGACGAGAGCTTAGCAGATCTCCCTGCATGGTGGCCCCAGATGGGGTCTGTGTACCTGCACCTTTCCAGCTATGTCCTGGTTGCAATATGGAGGCCTGCAGCTATCACTGGTCGGGGTCCTGGGGAGCTGGGTGCTTCCAGCTGCCTTGGTGCACGGCCTAAGCTCACCAGGAAGTGCAGCAGAGCCTAGGCGGTCACCTCTGAGCCTGCTTGGGGACGAGTGCCTAGCAGATCTCCCTGTGAGGTGGCCCCAGATGGGGTCTGTGTACCTGCACCTTTCCAGCTGTGTCCTGGTTGCAATATGGAGCCACTGCATCCCTGTTTAGTTTCTGGTTTCCTGATCAGTCCATTGAGGATAGTGTAGTGTAGAAGTCACCCACAATTATGAATATTAATGCAAAAATACTAAATAAAATCCTTGGCAACAGAATCAAAGAGGACATCATGTCCCGCGCTACCTTCTAGCCAGCAAGAACGATGCAGCACACTCAGGATCCTTCTGCAGCAAAACTTTAATGCTCTTGAGAGGGAGAGCATAAGCTTACAGAGCGGAGACCCCGAACACACAAAAGCCCATCCCTTATATAGGCTGCAACCTCCACCTCGGACGTGTCATCCCCTGACTGGCTGCAGCTCATCAGGCCATATGACGCAACCGGAGAGGCCGGAGACCAAGGGATGGAAAACTACCCAGCACCTGCGCACTGACTTGTTTACTTCACGGTGCCCGTCGGATGTGGGCACCGTCTTGTAATGGAAAATGCAGGGATGGATCCCCACAACATCAAAACGATCATTCACCATGATCAAGTAGGCTTCATCCCAGGGATGCAGGGATGGTTCAATATATGGAAATCCATCAATGTAATCCACTACATAAACAAACTAAAAGAAAAAACCACATGGTCATCTCATTAGATGCTGAAAAGCATTCTACAAAATTCAGCATCCTTTCATGCTAAAAGTCTTGGAAAGAGCAGGAACTCAAGGCCCATACCTAAACATAGTAAAAGCAATCTACAGCAAATGAGTAGCCAACATCAAAATAAATGGAGAGAAACTTGAAGCAATCCCACTAATATCAGGGACTAGACAAGGCTGCCCTCTCTCTCCATATCTTTTCAATATAGTACTTGAAGTTCCAGCGAGAGCAATTAGACAACATAAGGAAGTCAAAGGGATACAAATTGGAAAGGAAGAAGTCAAACTATCATTATTTGAAGATGATATGATAATGTACTTAAGCGACAGAAATAACTGCACCAGAGAACTCCTATAGCTGATAAACAACTTCAGCAAAGTGGCTAGTTAGAAAATCAACTCAAGCAAATCAGTAGCCTTCCTATACTCAAAGGACAAGCAGGCTGAGAAAGAAGTTAGAGAAATAACACCCTTCACAATAGCCACAAACAATATAAAGTATCTTGGCATGACTCTAACCAAACAAGGGAAAGATCTGTATGACAAGAACTTGAAGTCTTTGAAGAAAGAAATCAAAGAAGACCTCAGAAGATGGAAAAATATTTCTTGCTCCTCGATTGGCAGGATCAATATAGTAAAAATGGCCATCTTGCTAAAAGCAATCTACAGATTCAATGCAATCCCCATCAAAATCCCAAATCAATTCTTCATAGATCTAGAAAGAGCAATTCTCAAATTCATCTGGAGTAACAAAAACACCAGGATAGCTAAAACTATTCTCAACAATAAAAGGACTTCTGGGGGAATCAATATCCCTGACTTCAAGCAGTACTACAGAGCAATTGTGCTAAAAACTGCATGGTATTGGTACAGCGACAGGCAAGTAGATCAATGGAATAGAATTGAAGACCCAGAAATGAACCCACAGACTTATGGTCACTTGATCTTTGATAAAGGAGCCACAACCATCCAGTGGAAAAAAGATAGCCTTTTCAACAAATGGTGCTGGTTCAGCTGGAGGTCAACCTGCAGAAGAATGTAAATTGACCCACTCTTATCATCTTGTACCAAGATCAACTCCAAGTGAATCAAGGACCTCCACATAAAACCAGACACACTGAACCTCATAGAAAAGAAATTGGGGAAGTCCCTGGAGGACATGGGCACAGGGGGAAAGTTTCTGAACAGAACACCAATAGCTTATGCTCAAAGATCAAGAATAGACAAATGGGACCTCATAAAATTACAAAGTTTCTGTAAGGCAAAGGACACTGTCAGAAGGACAAAACAGCAACCAACAAATTGGGAAAAGTTCTTCACCAATCCCACATCTGACAGAGGGCTAATATCCAATATATACAAAGAACTCAAGAAGTTAGACCTCAAAGAACCTCGGGAAATCAGTTTGGCGGTACCTCAGAAAATTGGGCATGATACTTCCAGAGGAACCTGTCATACCACTCCTGGGCATATACCCAGAGGATTCACCTGCATGCAATAAAGACACATGCTCTACTATGTTTATGGCATAGCAGCCTTTTTTATAATAGCCAGAAGTTGCAAAGAGCCTAGATGTCCCTCAAAGCAGGAATGGATACAGAAAATGTGGTATATTTATACAATGGAGTACTGCTCAGCAATTAAAAATAATGAACTCATGCAATTTGTAGGTAAATGGTTAGATCTGGAAAATATCTTCCAAGTTAGCTAACCCAATCACAAAAGAATACACATGAAATGCAATCACTGATAAGTGGATATTAATGAGCCCAGAAGCCCTAAATACTCAAGGCACAATTAGCAAGTCAAATGACTCCCAAGAAGAAAGGAGAGGACCCTGGGCCTGTAAAGATTGGATCCAGTTTTGTAGACCCAGAACAGAGAAATCATGGGGGAGAGGAATGATTGGGGAATAGATGGGGATAGAGGAATTATGGGACATATGGTGGGGGGGGGAACTGGGAAAGGGGAAAGCCTTTGGAATGTAAACATAGAATATAGCAAATAAAAATTTTAAAAAATGGGGTACAGAGCTAAACAAAGACTTTTCACCAGAAGAAATTTGGATGGCTGAGAAGCACCTTAAGAGATGTTCAACATCATTAGTCATCAGGGAA
This sequence comes from Apodemus agrarius, assembly GCA_964023405.1. Taxonomy (NCBI): domain Eukaryota; kingdom Metazoa; phylum Chordata; class Mammalia; order Rodentia; family Muridae; genus Apodemus; species Apodemus agrarius. Next base: position 38,667,450 of record OZ030016.1, on the reverse strand, counting down.
ATGCAAATCAAAACAACCCTGAGATTCTACCTCACACCAGTCAGAATGGCTAAGATTAAAAACTCAAGGGACAACAGGTGCTGATGAGGATGTGGAGAAAAAGGAACACTCCTCCACTGTTGGTGGGATTGCAAGATGCTACAACTGCTCTGGAAATCAGTCTGGCGTTTCCTCAGAAAATTGGGCATGAGACTTCCAGAGGACCCTGTCATACCACTCCTGGGCATATACCCAGAGGATTCCCCTGCATGCAATAAAGACACATGCTCCACTATGTTCATAGCAGCCTTATTTATATTAGCCAGAAGCTGGAAGGAGCCCAGATGTCCCTCAAAGGAAGAATGGATACAGAAAGTGTGGTATATTTATACAGTGGAATACTACTCAGACACATGCTCCACTATGTTCATAGCAGCCTTATTTATAATAGCCAGAAGGAGCCCAGATGTCCCTCAAAGGAGGAATGGATACAGAAAATTTGGTATATTTATACAATGGAATACTACTCAGCAATTAAAAATAATGAATTCATGCAATTTGTAGCTAAATGGTTAGTATCATTCTGGCGGTTCCTCAGAAAATTGGGCATGTCACTTCCAGAGGACCCTGGCATACCACTCCTGGGCATATACCCAGAGGATTCCCCTGCATACAATAAAGACACATGCTCTACTATGTTTATAGCAGCCTTGTTTATAATAGCCAGAAATTGGAAGGAGCCCAGATGTCCCTAAAAGGAAGAATGGATACAGAAAATGTGGTATATTTATACAATGGGTTACTACTCAGCAATTAAAAATAATGAAGTCATGCAATTTGTATGCAAATGGTAGGATCTGGAAAATATCATCTTAAGTGAGTTAACCCAATCACAAAAGAATACACATGAATTGCAATCACTGATAAGTGGGTATTAATGAGTCCAGAAGCTCTGAATACTCAAGGCATAATTAGCAGGTCAAATGATTCCCAAGAAGAAGGAAGAAGTGGACACTGGTCATAAAAAGACTGGTTCCAGTTTTACAGGAGAGTACCAGAACAGATAAAGTGTTGGGAGGTGATTGGGGAATGGGCGGGGGGGGGCAGTGCAGAGTACTTATGGGACATATGGTGAGCGGGGGACTGGGAAAGGGGAAAGCCTTTGGAATGTAAACAAAGAATATAGAAAATAAAAAAAAAAATTCAGGATGCAATTTCAATTTTCCCATATTTTCTGAGAAGTGCTTTGTGTCAAATATGTGATCTTATTTATAAAACTTTCCATGGGTAACTGAAATATATAGTTTTGTATTATGGTGGAGTTTTGTATAGAAATCTGTTTTTTTTAAGTAAATATATCTGCTTGCCTCTTGCTTCCATTTTCTTAAAATACCATTTTCCATTCTTTGACTAGATGGTGGTGCTTATAAATGGTCATGGTGTATACTTTTTCATATATCCATCCAAAAAGATATATTCTGATCTAATACATAGTCTATGCCACTTTATTTGACAGTTTGGACAATTAACATTAAGAGTTTCATTTTACAGTGTTATTTATAGTGAAATTTTTGTGCTTTTTGTTTTTTATTTTTTAGATGAACTATTGTTGGTACCTGAGACTCATGAATTATGCTAGGTTGATTGGCTAGTAAAACTCATTGGATCTACTTGACTGCTTTCCAAGGCGTTGGATTAAAAGTATTCAATTAGGCTTGTGTTTAATGTTGGTACTGGGGATCTAACTCAGGACTTCATGAATGTAAGGCAAACACTGTACCACAGGATCTTTCTCCTCATCCTGTATATATATGAGTTTATACAAATGGATTTTTGTTGCAAAACCTGAAGAGCTTTCCATTTTACCTGTTTAAGCTATATCAAGCTCTCTTTGTATTATGCTATTTAATATGGAAAAGATTATTATTGATAAAATAGAATTTGATTTTAAAATTTTAAATGAATGCTGAATCTTAAATTTAAAAATGTCTAGCAGTATTTTCTCTATTTTCATTGGTGACCACTATTCAATTCCCCAAATAAAACTGTGCTTGCTACACTTGTCAGTGCCTACTTGTTTTGATTTGTTTCTATATTTTATCAACTTCTTTTAGAAGCAGAATACATTATTCTATTGTAATATGTAGTTCTGTTCCTGAATACCAGTGTTCTCCAAACTTTAAAAACATGAAAGCATACTAAGACTGAGCGTGTGACCTATCATAAAATCACAACTTGATAAATATGAGAAAATATCTACAAATTTTCATTTCAAATAGATTTCCAGTAGCTGCTGAAATTTTTGGCAAAGAAAATATACTTTGGCAGTTACTGCTATATAATTTCTTAAAATCTATTTCTCTAAAAGTCTTTATTGCCTTTAAAGCAGTGGAATATAATTAAAAGTATTAATCTTAAATATCAGAAATACAATCCAAAGTGTATTCCTTATTATATGCATTGTTTGCTCTACATTTTTATATGAAGAACAATTTACTATCCTCCTTATATTTGGTATTGCTGTACTCTCCCACAGGAGTCTTACCAACCTTTATTTGCAAGGACCTCACCTAACTTTATAGCTATAGTGACATACTTTGAAAACAGAGTATATTTTTGATTAATAAAATGGGTCTTGCATATCACCTAAGATGATAGTCTGAGTAGATATGTTAGTAGATATTGTTATTTTTCTGACTTAAGTATTGACCTTTCCTACAGTTGATGCAAGGGTCACCTTAATTGAAGATTCATGTATCAGCAACACCCCCTTTCAGGGATGACTGACATGATTTGGGAGTCTGTTAACATCTGTTTTATTCAGTTCTAGCTGTGATACCATGTTAGCTCCTTTTGTTAACTCAATGTTTCTTCTCAGTCTCATAGTACCACCCAAATTCTGATTTTTCCCATTTCTAAGACTGTCAACCAAACCTTCCCTACTTAATGACATAAAGGCCCAAAGCAACAAAACCCTAACTTCTGTGAGCTTTAATTTCCCAGATAAACTGCCTTGCCTCACAGCTAGACAAGGCTATATGTAACCCCATAGAATGGATTAAAAAGAGAAAAGAAAAGTTCATGAAAAGAAGATTTATATAACAAGTGAAGCATGGGAGCATAACCTCTGTACAGTTCTGCTGAGGATGCTTGAGGGAGCAGCACCTGAGTACACCTAAAACACCACTGGGTTCTTACTGGTTGAATCTTTACACCATGAGCTAGAGTGCACACCATTCATCAGACACTCTTGCTGGATTTTAAATGCTAACAAACTGCACATTCTAATGTTTTGTTTCAAATGTTAAAAACACCTTTGGCTTCCTGGGTAAATTCATTCATAATTTTGAAAATAATTACATTAAAATGATCAGTGTTTGTGAAACTGAGTGAATAAAAAATGCTATTCTATATTACAGTAATACATAACTTTCTTTGTGCACTGAACATTTGAATATCAGTCTGTCTCAGCAAATAACCAGTGTAGAATCAATAAGCTTATGAATAATTAATATGAGAAAATAGCAATATTTTCATTTACTGAGAAAAAGTGATGATATAATAATTATTAATAAGTCCACATTTCTGGGCCAATTAAACTGACAGTCTGCCCTGTCCAGTCATTTATGTTCTTTTGGTCTGTTTCCTCAGATAGAAGATAGAATTGTAAAAATTAAAAATTCTATACTACATCAAATTCTCTCAGTCACTTTCTACTTCTATACCACTGCTGATGTTTGAAAGCTCCTACTAATGTCTTGTCTTCATTTTATAATAGTATTTTGCCTCAAGTCATGTCACATATATTGTCCTTTTTCTCAGTTCTCTGATACACAATATAAAACATTATTGAAAACTATTTAATACTCGAGTATTTTCAGGAAGGAGATAAGAGAGTACTAACACCATTGGGTCAGCTTTGTTGAATGCAGACAGGAGTTAATGAATCAATGTTTCTCGTCTTTGGCTCCCGTGATAGTTCTGTGTCTTTCAACTATCATGAATTTAAGCACTCCCACAACAACATTCATTTTTGATTACTGCCTTCTACTATTGCCCCTCAGAATAATATTCTCAGATAAGGTTCCAGTATGCAAATGTTTCTTTTGGGATGTTGTTTAATGAATGCTCTTGTAAGAATGCTGGCAAACAAGATTTTAGGAAAGAAATTCCAAGATAGGATTTCTGTTTTAGCTTAGTTACAAATTATAGGTGATAGGAATACCCAAATATAGACAATTTCTGACAGGGTGTGGTAGTATTGTGTCATTGTTACATTTAGTAAAATTCTTTTCTGTGCTTTACTGGAATGAAGCTCAAGTGAAGGTAAGTTATTACATTACTAAGAAGTTATGATAGCCAAGAGGAATGGAAGCAAATGCAGGTGTCGGTATTGTTGAGGTTGCTAGATATATTAAAAATATTTAAAGTTTTTTGGAACAAAATATTTTAAGTTATCAAGTTTTTTACGCTTGGCATTCAAGGAAGCCAGAATATAGGAAATCACAGAAGTCTGATACTCTGGAGAGACAATAAACTGAAAGGCTTGCCAGAATTTTTACTAAGGGTAGTAAAACTACAAATGAGATTAGAAATATGTTCTAAAGGCATTCCTTGTCAGAACAGGTTCTAAAATTGGGAAGAGATTGAGTATACTTTCATGTTACTATTATAGTTACAATCTGCCGAAGGCCAGCTTGGACCAGTTAGGAAAACAGAAGAGGACTATGGAGTGGATGATTAATCACTCAGCAGACTTTCTCTGTGGAAGCAAAATTTAATTTTCTGGAGCCATTGAAAAAGTTGAAAATACAGATATACATACAGAGTTGGTGGATGAAGCAAGTCTTAACAAGCTCCAACAACTTTATTTTTATCTCAGCCTTTTTTTATTGCTCTCTAAATGAGAAAAAAGTTGATGCCAAACCCACAAGTTACATCTTCTCCAAAAACAATCACCCCAAACACATATTCTTTGAAAATAGATTAAAATCATTAAACAAAAGGAAATTATAAGTCTTAATGACTATGTATTTTTCTTTCTAAACACATGCCTAACTAAACATTTCCCATCTATCTTTGTCCCCCACAAGTTCTTCATAACCAGAAAGTAATAATTCTTTTGTCATTAACAAAGTTTATGCAAGCCACATATATAGTAGCAAGTTTTTTCATATGCTTAGCTGATGATGATTTGTATTTACCAAAAAAATAGTTCATTTGTATTATGACTTAATTTTGAAGTCATATTCAACTCAACTAGCTAATTATCTATTCTCAAGTCTTATACTCATAAAAGAACTATTTATTACCCTAATTTTTCATGGTACACACATAAACCTGTGACCTCATCCCTATATTACAAGATCAAGGAACTCAGACCCAACCTAGAATGAATATTTTCTTTGATCATTAACTTGTTTCAAATGTAATTTGTACTACAAATATAGTTACATTCTTGTAACATATGAAAGCTCACTGCACTCCTTTTCTAACCTTTGCAACCCTCACTATTCTACAAGGGAGGGGTTACATTCTACTATTAATTCTAACTGTATTATATCATCTGATAATACAACCGAAACCATTTCCTTAAACTTTCTATCAACTACCCTAATTTCATAAAATGAATTAAATAAAATCTGGAATTCTGTAAAATCATCAATTCATCTAAACAATATTACTTTAGGAAAGTTCTTCATATTGATCTGCAGGAAAATTTCACAGTAGAGTAGGATGTCTCCTAAGAAGTAATTGTACCAGACTATAGTCAGTGAGGAACTCCCCAAAGCCATTTACAACATGCTAGATACAGGAGGATCAGCAATGACAAACACGAGAAGGAAGAGCAGCAGCATGAAACAATCCAGAGAAGCAACCCCCTAGGGCTATGCTTCTCAAAAGTTCATCCATTGCTGATACGAAAATGATGAACAGTCTCCAGGAAGAGGTTTTGTTCACCATAGTTCCTTTTGTGTGGTGTCCACCATCCAACTACTGGACTTTTCCAATAATCTCCATCAGCTTGTAGGTAAAACTCAAATGTGAAAGAAGATTATGACTCCCAACACCTTGCTTTCAGTCACATGATACTCATGATAAACTACATAGCCTACACAAGGGCTTATTCCATAACCATTACTATGTGTTACTCTGAATCACTGAGTTTGTGATTATTTACATTGAATCATTGAAGGCTTGGAGTTCAAAAATTTCAAAAGATGTTTGACCAGTGTACAACTCTTATGTTCATATTTTAAAGCATGAAAACAAAAATGAGTTATAAATAATGACATCAAAATATCAGAAATACTTTACCATAATTCTGAGCATGGAGAAATATAAGTTAAAGATAAATGAAGTGAAAACAGACATATAAGTCTGAAGACTTAAGTTTTTGAAGAAGACAGTAGATAGTATCTCTAACACAATATTCCATTCTGTGGGCTACACCAGCATTAATAAAACTTTTAGAAATCACTAGTCTTGATTTGCATTTCCCTGGTGACTAAGGACGTTTAACATTTCTTTTTTTATTATTTTCTATATCCTTTGTTTACATTCCAAATGCTTTCCCCTTTCCTATTTCCCACCTCACCATATGTCCCTTAAGTCCTCTTCCCTACACCCATTCCCCTATCACACCCTCCCATTTCTCTGTTCTGGTACTCCCCTACAATATTGGATCAAGTCTAATCAGGGTCAGGGCCCTCTCCTTCCTTCTTCTTGGGAATCATATGATTTGCTAATTGAGTCTTAAGTATTCAGAGCTCCTGGGCTAATTAATATCCACTTATCAGTGATTACATTTCATGTGTATTCTTTTCTGATTGGGATAGCTCACTACGGATGATATTTTCCAGTTCCAACCATTTACCTAAAAATTTCATGAATTTATTGGATGTGGAGAAAGAGGAACAGTCCTCCACTGCTGGTGGGATTGCAAGATGGTACAACCACTATGGAAATCAGTCTGGCAGTCCCTCAGAACATTGGGCATGACACTTCCAGAGGACCCTGTCATACCACTCCTGGGCATATACCCAGTGGATTCCCCTGCATGCAACAAGGACACATGCTTCACTATGTTCATAGCAACCTTATTTATAATAGCCAGAATCCGGAAAGAACACAGATGTACCTCAATGGAGGAATGGATACAGAAAATGTGGTATATTTATACAATGAACATTTCTTTAGGTGCTTCTCAGTCATTCGATATTCCTCAAGTGAAAATTCTTTGTTTAGCTCTGTAACCAATTTTTTATTTAGTTTTTATTTTCTATATTCTATGTTTACATTCCAAAGGCTTTCCCCTTTCCCAGTTCCCCACCACCACCATATGTCCCATAATTCCTCTCCCCCAAGCTATTCCCCAATCATTCCCCCCCAACACGATTTCTCTGTTCTGGGTCTACAATACTGGATCCAATATTTACAGGCCCAGGGTCCTCTCCTTTCTTCTTCTTGGGAATCATTTGACTTGCTAATTGTGCCTTGAGTATTTAGGGCTTCTGGGCTCATTAATATCCACTTATCAGTGATTGCATTTCATGTGTATTCTTTTGTGATTGGGTTAGCTCACTTAGGATGATATTTTCCAGATCTAACCATTTACCTACAAATTGCATGAGTTCATTATTTTTAATTGCTGAGTAGTACTCCATTGTATAAATATACCACATTTTCTGTATCCATCCCTCATTTGAGGGATTTTAATAGGGTTATTTGACTCTCTGGAGTTTAATTTCTTGAGTTCTCTGTATATATTAGATATTAGCCTTCTGTTGGATGTAGGGTTGGTAAAGATCTTTTCCCAATTTGTTGGTTGCCTTTTGGTCCTATTGACAGTGTCCTTTGCCTTACAGAAACTTTGTAATTTTGTGAGGTCCAATTTGTCAATTCTTGATCTTAGAGCATAAGCTATTGGTGTTCTCTTCAGGAAAATTTCCATGGGGATAAGAATGGATCAATTTACATTCTTATGCATGCTAGCCTCCAGTTCAACCAGCACCATTTGTTGAAAAGGCAATCTTTTTTCCACTGGATGATTTTAGTTCCTTTCTCAAAGATCAACTGATCATAGGTATGTAGCTTCACCTTACACCAGTCAGAATGGTTAAAATAAAATCTCAGGAAAGAGCAGGTGCTGGAGATGATGTGAAGAAAGAGGAACACTCCTCCACTGCTGGTGGGATTGCAAGTTGGTAAAACCACTCTGGAAATCAGTCTGGTGGATCCTAAGAAAACTGGGCATGATACTACCAGAGGACCCCATTATATATATACCATTATATATAATGGTAATTCCTGGGCATATACCTAGAGGATTCCCCAGCATGTAACAAGCCCACATGCTCCATTATGTTCATAGCAGCCCTATTTATAATAGCCAGAAGCTGGAAAGTGCCCAGATGGTTCTCAATGGAGGAATGGATACAGAAAATGTGGTATATTTACACTATGGAATACTTCTTAGCTATTGAAAAAATTTGAATTCATGAAATTTTTAGGCAACTGGGTGGAACTGGAAAATATCATCTTAAGTGAGGTAACCCAATCACAAAGAACAAACATGGTTTGTTCTTCCTGATAAGTGGATATTAGCACAGGAGCATGGAATACCCAAGACACAACTCACATATCAAATGATGGCCAAGAAGAAGGAAGGAGTGGTCCCTGGTCCTGGAAAGGTGTGATGCAGCAGTGTAGGGGAATATCAGGACAGGGAAATGGGAGGGGTTTGATTGGGGAACACGGGGAGGGAAGAGGGCTTATGGGACTTTTGGGGAGGGGAGAACCAGGAAAGGGGATATCTTTTGAAATGCAAATAAAGAATATATCTAATAAGAAAAAAAGAGAGATGTCTAGTCTTTGTGGACTGGACTGGAATATATATATTTAGCAGGTTGCTGCAAGTTGAGACAGAGGTCAGAAGGGAAAGGTTGGAGGGCAGAACATAATCATTTAAGCCTTGGCAGTTCTCATTATATATCAACCTACAAACTCAGAAAGCCATCAGAAATCAATTTGCCAAAGGATGCTGAAGTGGTAAACTGAAACATAGATTGCTGGTTACTATTTTTTTCAAAACTGGAAAGACCTGTGCCACATCTGGCACAGAGAGGACCCTACTTCCTGACACCCTCTAGAGAACCAAGAGGAGCAGGGCATCAGGTAAGAATCACTACCCACTCCTAGAGGCTCAGAGAGGATCCTACTTCCTGATACACTTTAGAGAACTGACAGGAGCAAGGCATTTGAGAATTGGCAGGAGGAGGTTATTTTAGAACTGGCATCAGTAGGGCATTCGAACAGGCAGAAGTGGGGCATTCGAGAACCAGCATCAACAGGGCATTCGAGATACATTAGCAGCAGATCATTTGAGAATTAGCAGCCTTCAGGGCATTCGACACTTGCCAAGTCTGCCAGAGGGGAGAACCCATCACCTGATACTTCCTGGAGAATCAGCTGTTTGCAGGGTATTGGACAGAAAGAGAATCCCAGGAGTACAGAAACATGGGTCTACAGGACAGAGAAGATAAAAACAGCAAGACCAGCTAATACCAGAGATAACAAGATGGCCAAAGACAAATGCAAGATCATTACCAACAGAAACCAAGGAAACATGGCACCATCAGAACCCAGGTCTACCACAACAGCAAATCCTGGATACTCTATCACATCAGAAAAGCAAGAGCCTGATTGAAAATCACATCTCATAATGCTGATGGAGTACTTCAAGAAGGACATAACTCCCTTAAAGAAATACAGGAGAACATGGGTCAACAGATAGAAGCTGTTAAAGAGGAAGCAAAAAAAAAATCCCTTAAAGAAATACAAGAGAATATGGATCAAAAGGTAGAAGCCCTTAAAGAGGAAACACAAAAATTCCTTAAAGAAATAAGGCAGACCAGGCTGTCCTCGAACTCAGATCCACCTGCCTCTGCCACTTCAGCATATCCTACCAGCCTGCGCCATGTAAGCAATCCAAAAACTCCACCAGAGAACTTCTACAGCTGATAAACAACTTCAGCAAAGTGGCTGGTTATAAAATTAACTCAAGCAAATCAGTAGCCTTCTTGTACTCAAAGGACAAGCAGGCTGAGAAAGAAGTTAGGGAAATAACACCCTTCACAATAGCCACAAACAACATAAAGTACCTTGGCATAACTCTAACCAAACAAGCAAAAGATCTGTATGACAGGAACTTCAAGTCCCTGAAGAAAGAAATCGAAGAAGACCTCAGAAGATGGAAAAATATTTCTTGCTCCTGGATTGGAAGGATCAATATAGTAAAAATGGCCATCTTGCCAAAAGCAATCTACAGATTCAATGCAATCCCCATCAAAATCCCATATCAATTCTTCATAGATCTAGAAAGAGCAATTCTCAAATTCATCTGGAGCAACAAAAAACCCAGGGTAGCTAAAACTATTCTCAACAATAAAAGGACTTCTGGGGGAATCAATATCCCTGACCTCAAGCAGTACTACAAAGCAATTGTGTTAAAAACTGCATGGTATTGGTACAGCGACAGGCAAGTAGATCAATGGAATAGAATTGAAGACCCAGAAATGAACCCACAGACTTATGGTCACTTGATCTTTGATAAGGAGCCACAACCATCCAGTGGAAAAAAGATAGGCTTTTCAACAAATGGTGCTCGTTCAACTGGAGGTCAACATGCAGAAGAATGCGAATTGACCCACTCTTATCTCCTTGTACTAAGATCAACTCCAAGTGGATCAAGGACCTCCACATAAAACCAGACACACTGAAACTATTAGAAAAGAATCTTGGGAAGACCCTGGAGGACATGGGCACAGGGGAAAAGTTCCTGAACAGAACACCAATAGCTTATGCTCTAAGATCAAGAATTGACAAATGGGACCTCATAAAATTACAAAGTTTCTGTAAGGCAAAGGACACTGTCAGAAGGACAAAACAGCAACCAACAATGTGGGAAATGATCTTCACCAACCCCACATCCGACAGAGGGCTAATATCCAATATATACAAAGAACTCAAGAAGTTAGACCCCAAAGAACCAAATAACCCTATCAAAAAATGGGGTACAGAGCTAAACAAATAATTTTCACCAGAAGAAATTCGGATGGCTGAGAAACACCTTAAGAGATGTTCAACATCCTTAGTCATCAGAGAAATGCAAATCAAAACAACCCTGAGATTCTACCTCACTCCAGTCAGAATGGCTAAGATTAAAAACTGGAGAGACAACAAGTGCTGGCAAGGATGTGGAGAAAGAGGAACATTCCTCCACTGTTGGTGGGATTGCAAAATGGTAAAACCGCTCTGGAAATCAGTGTGGTGGTTCCTCAGAAAATTGGGCATGCCACTCCCAGAGGACCCTGGCATACCACTCCTGGGCATATACCCAGAGGATTCCTCTGCATACAACAAAGACACATGCTCCACTATGTTTATAGCAGCCTTGTTTATAATAGCCAGAAATTGGAAGGAGCCCAGATATCCCTCAAAAGAGGAATGGATACAGAAAATGTGGTATATTTATACAATGGAGTATGACTCAGCAATTAAAAATAATGAACTCATGCAATTTGTAGGTAAATGGTTAGATCTGGAAACTATCATCCTAAGTGAGCTAACGCAATCACAAAAGAATACACACGAAATGCAATCACTGATAAGTGGCTATTAATGAGCCCAGAAGCCTTAAATACTCAAGGCACAATTAACAAGTCAAATGACTCTCAAGAAGAAAAAAGGAGAGGACCCTGGGCCTGTAAAGATTGGATCCAGTATTGTAGACCCAGAACAGAGAAATCGTGGGGGGGGGGGAGGGGAATGAGTGGGGAATAGCATCGGGGGGGGGGGAGAGGAATTATGGGACATATGGTGGGGGGTAACTGGGAAAGGGGGAAGCCTTTGGAATGTAAACATAGAATATAGAAAATAAAAATTAAAAAAAAAAGAAAGAAAGAAAGAAGGCAGAACGTGGGTCAACAGTTAGGAGCCCTTTAAAGAGGGAACATAAAAAATCCCATAGGGAATTATGGGAGAACATGGTCAACATGCAGAAACCCTTAAGAGGAATCACAAAATCCCTAAAAGAAACACAGGAGAACATGAGTCAACAGGTAGAAGCCCTTAAATAGGAAACACAAAAATTCCTTAAAGAATTTCAGGAAAAAACTAACAAGTGAAGGAACTGAACAAAACTATCCAGGATCTAAAAATGGAATTAGAAACAATAAAGAAATTGCAAAGTGAGACATCTCTGAAGATAGAAAACCTTGGAAAGAATTCAGGAGTCACAGATACAAGTATCAACAACAGAATACAAGAGAAAGGAGAAAGAATTTTGAATGCTGAAGATTCCGTAGAAAACATTGACTCAATAGTCAAAGAAAATGCAAAATGCAAAAAGCTTGTAACATGAAACATCCAGGAAATCCATGAAAAAATGAGAAGACCAAACCTAATGATTATAGCTATAGAAGAAAGTGAGGATTTACATCTTAAAGGCCCAGTAAATATCTTCAACAAAACTATAAATGAATACATCCCTAACCTAAAGAAAGAGATGCCCATGAACATCCAAGAAGCCTACAGAACTCCAAATAGATTGGACCAAAGCAGAAATTCCTCCCATCTCATAATAATCAAAACACCAAATGCACTAAATAAAGAAAGAATATTAAAAGCAGTTAGAGAAAAAGGTCAAGTAACATATAAAGACAAACCTATCAGAATTACACCAGACTTCTCACCAGTGACTATGAAAGCCCGAAGATCCTGGTCAGATGTCATACAGACCCTAAGAGAACAGAAATGTCAGCCCAGACTACTATACCAAGCCAAACATTCAATTACCATAGACAGAGAAAACAAGACATTCCATGACAAAAGCAAATTTACACAATATCTTTCCACAAGTCCAGCTCTACAAAGGATAATGGGTGGAAATTACCAACACAAGACTGGAAATCACACTGTAGAAAATTCAATAAGGTAGTCTGTCAACAAACCCAATAGAAGATAGATACATAACCAGAATTTCACTTTTAACTAAGAAGATTACAGTAAGCAGCAATCACTTTTCCTTAATATCTCTTAATATCAGTGGTCTCAATTCCCCTATAAAAAGACATAGATTAACAGACTGGATACAAAAACAGGAGCCAACGTTTTGCTGCATAGAAGAAACCCACCTCAGTAACAAAGATAGTCATGATTTAAGAGTCAAACGTTGGAAAACAATTTTCCAAGAAAATGGTGCCAAGAAACAAGCTGAAGTGGCCATTCTTATATAGGAGAAAATTGACTTTCAACCAAAAGTTATCAAAAAGGAGAAGGAAGGACACTTCATACTGGCCAAAGAAAAAGTCAACTAAGATGAACTCTAAATTATGAATATCTATGCTCCGAATGCAAGGGCACCCATATTCATAAAGAAACTTTAATGAAGCTCAAAGCACACATTGTGCCTCACAAGATAATAGTGGGAGACTTCAACACCCCACTCTCAAAAATGGACAAAACATGGAATCAGAAACTAAACAGAAAAACAGTGAAACTAACTGAGGTTATGGACCAAATGGATCTAACAGATATTGATAGAACATTCCACCCTAAAGCAAAAGAATATACCTTCTCAGCACCTCATGGTACTTTCTCCAAAATTGACCATATAACTGGTCACAAAACTGGACTCAACAGATACAAAAATATTGAAATTATTCCATGTACCTTATCAGATCACCAAGGCCTTAGGCTGGTCATAATCTCAAACAAAAACAATGGAAAGCATACATGCATGTAGACTTTGAACAATGCTCTTCTCAAGGATAGCTTGAGAAATTAAAGACGTTTTAGAATTTAATGAAAATGAAGACACATCATACCAAAATTATGGGACACAATGAAAGCAGTGCTAAGAGGAAAACTCATAGCTCTGAGTTCCTCCAAAAAGAGAACGGAGAGAGTGATCACTAACAGCTTGACAATGCACTTGAAAGCTCTAGAACAAAAAGAAGAAAATACCCCCAAGAGGAGTAGACAGCAGGAAATAATCAAGCTCAGGGCTGAAATCAACCAAACTGAAATAAAAAGAACTACAAAAAGAATCAACAAAATAAGGAGCTGGTTCTTTGAAAACAATCAACATGATAGATAAACCCTTAGTCAGACTGACCAAAGTGCACAAAGAAAGTATCCAAATTAATAAAATCAGAAATGAAAAGGGAGACATAACAACAGAAACTGTGGAAATTCAAAAATTATCAGATCCTACTACAAGAGTTTATACTCAACAAAGTTTGAAAATCTGGACGAGATGTACAGCTTTTTAGATACATACCAGGTGCCAACATTAAAACAGGATCAGATAAACCATCTAAAGAGCCCCATAACTCCTGAGGAAATAGAAACAGTCACTAATAGTTTCCCATCAAAAAAAAAGCCCAGGACCAGATGGGTTTAGTGGGGAATTCTATCAGATCTTCAAAGAAGAGTTAATACTTATACTCATCAAACTTTTCCACGAAATAGAAACTCAAGGAACACTACCCAACTCATTCTATGAAGCCACAATAACTCTTATACCTAAACCAAACAAAGACCAAACAAGGAAGGAGAACTTCAGACCAATCTCCCTCATGAACATTGATGCAAAAATACTGAACAAAATCCTGGCCAACCGAATGCAAGAATGCATCAAAACAGAAATCTGTCAATGTAATCCACTACATTAACAAATTAAAAGAAAAGAATCACATGGTCATTTCATTAGATGCTGAAAAGGCTTTTGACAAATCCAACATCCTTTCATGATAAAAGTCTTGGAGAGATTGGGAATCCAAGGATACCTAAACATAGTGAAAGCAATAAACTGCAAACCAAACCGGTAGCCAACATCAAGTTAAACAGAGAGAAACTTGAAGCACTCCTGCAAAAATCGGGGACCAGACAAGGCTGCCCACTTTCTCCCTATCTATTCAATATAGTACTTGAAGTCCTAGTCATATCAATCAGGCAACAAAAGGAGGTCAAAGGTATACAAATTAGAAAGGAAGAAGTCAAAATATCACTATTTGCAGATGATATGATAGTATATTAAGCAACCCCAAGACTTCCACCAGAGAACTAGAGCTGATGAACAACTTCAACAAAGTGACTGGATATAAAATTAACTCAAGCAAATCAGTAGCCTTCCTCTACTCAAAGGATAAACAAGATGAGAAAGAAATCAGTGAAATGACCCTTCACAATAGTCCCAAATAATATTTCAAACCCAGCTGTGACCCTAATGAAACAAGTGAAAGATCTATATGACAAGAACTTCAAGCCTCTGAAGAAAGAAATCAAAGAAGGTCTCAGAAGATGGAAAGATCTCCCATGTTCATGGATTGGCAGGATCAATATAGTAAAAATGGCCATCTTGCCAAAAGCAATCTACAGATTCAATGCAATCTCCATCAAAATCCCAAATAAATTCATAGATCAAGAAAGAGCCATTCTCAAATTCATCTGGAATAACAAAAAACCCAGGATAGCTAAAACTATTCTCCACAACAAAACATCTTCTGGGAGAATCACCATCCCTGACCTCAAGCTCTATTACAAAGCAATAGTGATAAATACTGTTTGGTATTGGTATGCAGACAGGCAGGAAGATCAATGGAATAGAATTGAAGACACAGAAAAGAAACCACACAGGTACAGTCACTTGATATTTGACAAAGGAGCTAAAAACATCCAGTGGAAAAAAAGACAGCATTTTTTTATATTCTTTGTTTACATTCCAAAAGCTTTCCCCTTTCCCAGTTCCCCCCCTCACCATATGTTCCAGAAGTCAGCATTTTTAAAGAATGGTGCTGGATCAACTGGAGGTCTGCATGGAGAAAAATGACATCGGCCCATTCTTATCTCCTTGTACAAAGCTCAAGTCCAAGTGGATCAAGGATCTACGCATAAAACCAGACACACTGAGGCTTATAGAGGAGAAAGTAGGGATGAATCTTGAACACATGGGCACAGGGCAAAGGTTCCTGAACAGAACACCAATGGCTTATGCTCTAAGAACAAGGATTAACAAATGGGACTTCATAAAATGGCAAAGCTTCTGTAAGGCAAAGGACACAGTCAATAGGACAAAACAACAACCAACTAATTGGGAAAAGATCTTTACTAACCCTACATCAGATAGAGGGCTAATATCCAATATATACAAAGAACTTAAGAAGTTAGTCTCCAGAGAATCAAATAACCCTATTAAAAATGGGGTACAGACTTCTTGAGTTCTTTGTATATATTGGATATTAGCCCTCTGTCGGATGTGGGGTTGGTGAAGATCATTTCCCACGTTGTTGGTTGCTGTTTTGTCCTTCTGACAGTGTCCTTTGCCTTACAGAAACTTTGTAATTTTATGAGGTCCCATTTGTCAATTCTTGATCTTAGAGCATAAGCTATTGGTGTTCTGTTCAGGAACTTTTCCCCTGTGCCCATGTCCTCCAGGGTCTTCCCAAGTTTCTTTTCTAATAGTTTCAGTGTGTCTGGTTTTATGTGGAGGTCCTTGATCCACTTGGAGTTGATCTTAGTACAAGGAGATAAGAGTGGGTCAATTCGCATTCTTCTGCATGTTGACCTCCAGTTGAACCAGCACCATTTATTGAAAAGGCTATCTTTTTTCCACTGGATGGTTGTGGCTCCTTTATCAAAGATCAAGTGACCATAAGTCTGTGGGTTCATTTCTGGGTCTTCAATCCTATTCCATTGATCTACCTGCCTGTTGCTGTACCAATACCATGCAGTTTTTAACACAATTGCTCTGTAGTACTGCTTGAGGTCAGGGATATTGATTCCCCCAGAAGTCCTTTTATTGTTGAGAATAGTTTTAGCTATCCTGGGTTTTTTGTTGCTCCAGATGAATTTGAGAATTGCTCTTTCTAGATCTATGAAGAATTGATTTGGGATTTTGATGGGGATTGCATTGAATCTGTAGATTGCTTTTGGCAAGTTGGCCATTTTTACTATATTGAAGAAGTTAGACCCCAAAGAACCAAATAACCCTATCAAAAAAATGGGGTACAGAGCTAAACAAAGAATTTTCACCAGAAGAAATTCGGATGGCCGAGAAACACCTTAAGAGATTTTCAACATCATTAATCATCAGGGAAATGCAAATCAAAACAACCCTGAGATTCCACCTCACTCCAGTCAGAATGGCTAAGATTAAAAACTCGAGAGACAACAAGTGCTGGCGAGGATGTGGAGAAAGAGGAACACTCCTCCACTGTTGGTGGGATTGCAAAATGGTAAAACCGCTCTGGAAATCAGTTTGGCGGTTCCTCAGAAAATTGGGCATGCCACTCCCAGAGGACCCTGGCATACCACTCCTGGGCATATACCCAGAGGATTCCTCTGCATACAACAAAGACACATGCTCCACTATGTTTATAGCAGCCTTGTTTATAATAGCCAGAAATTGGAAGGAGCCCAGATATCTCTCAAAAGAGGAATGGATACAGAAAATGTGGTATATTTATACAATGGAGTACTACTCAGCAATTAAAAATAATGAACTCATGCAATTTGTAGGTAAATGGTTAGATCTGGAAACTATCATCCTAAGTGAGCTAACGCAATCACAAAAGAATACACACGAAATGCAATCACTGATAAGTGGCTATTAATGAGCCCAGACGCCCTAAATACTCAAGGCACAATTAGCAAGTCAAATGACTCTCAAGAAGAAAAAAGGAGAGGACCCTGGGCCTGTAAAGATTGGATCCAGTATTGTAGACCCAGAACAGAGAAATCGTGGGGGGGGAATGAGTGGGGAATAGCAAGGGGGGAGAGGAATTATGGGACATATGGTGGGTGGTAACTGGGAAAGGGGAAAGCCTTTGGAATGTAAACATAGAATATAGAAAATAAAAATTAAAAAAAAATGGGGTACAGATCTAAATGGAATTCTCAACTGAGGAGACTCTAATGACTCTAAAGCACCTAAAGAAATGTTCAGCATCCTTAGTTATCATGGAAATGCAAATCAAAACTACACTGAGTTTCCACCTCAAACTGGTCAGAACGCCTGAAATGAAAAAATCAATGGAGAGCAGATATTGGAGAGGATGTGGGGAAAAAGGAACACTTCTTTGTTTTTGGTGGGATTGCAAGCTGGTAAAACCAATCTGGAAACCAGTTTGTCAATTCCTCAGAAAATTAGACATAGTTCTACCTGAGGAACCAGCTATACCACTCCTGGGGATATACCCAAACAATGCTCCTACATGTAATATGGACACATGTTCCACTATGTTCATAGCTGCCTTATTTATAATAACCAGAAGCTCAAAAGGACCCAGATGTTGTTCAACACAGGAACGGATACAGAAACTGTAGTATATATACATAATGGAGTACTATTCAGCTATTAAAAACAATGAATTCATGAAATTCTTAGGCAAATGGATGGAACTAGAAAGTGTCATCCTGAGTGAGGTAACCCAATCACAAATAAAACACACAGGGTATGCACTCACTAATAAGTGTATGTTAGCCCAAAAGCTCAAAATAAACAAGGTAGAATGCATCCAGTACAGGAAGCTCAAGAAGAAGGAGGACTTAAGTGAGGGTGCTTTGGTTCCTCTGCGAAAGGGAACAAAATACTCACAGGAGCAATAAGGGAGAAAATGTATGGAGCAGAAACTGAAGTAAAGGCCACCCAAAGACTGCCCTACCTGGAGATTTATCCTATAAACAGTCAACAAACCCTGACACTACTATAGACGACAAGAAGTGTATACCAAAAGGAGCAGGACATGGTTTTCTCTGGAGGGGCTCTGCCAGAGCCTTACAAATAAAGAGGCAGATGCTAGCAACCAACTATTGGACTGGGCATGTTGTCCCCAATGGAGGAGCTGGAGTATGGTCTGAAGGAGCTAAAGGGCTTTATAACCCCATGGGAAGAAGCCCCAGGACTCTTAGGGACTAAACCTTCAACAAAGGGGTACACCTGGTTCCAGCCAAAAATGTGGCAGAGGAATGCTTTGTTGGGCATCAGTTGGAGGAGTGGTCCTTGGTCAGGTAAAGTCTCAAAAAAGGTCCCAACAAAGGCAAATCGAGGGAGGAGATGTGGGAGTGGGTCTGGTGGAGGGGCATATAAGTCGAAGCAAGGGGTGGGAAGGAGAGGTTTGGGATCTTTGGGGAGGGGAGGAAGTCGGGAAAGGTTTTTCCATTGGCAATATAAATGAAGACAATATTCAATTAAAAACATAAATAAAATAAAATAAAATAAAAGATTGCATCCAGTTTAGTAAAGAAACCGAGGGGGGAGGGGGAATGATTGGGGAACAGTTGGGTGGGGAGAGGAACTATGGGAACTATGGTGGGTGGGAACTGGGAAAGGGGAAAGCCTTTGGAATGTAAACATAGAATATAGAAAATAAAATAAAAAAATAAAATAAAATAAAACAAAAAACTGGAAATAAATGTATAAAACTAAAGTGTTTACATGTAGCAAGAAGAAATACTACATCATCTGTGGCAAAGAAGTATAAATCTCCTTAGTCACTTATTAAAACCAAAAGTACCATGTGCATCTCACATATATTCAAGATTAATGCCAAACACGTCCCCTAGAAGGAATTAGCAACATTACACTGCAGAAGTAAAATACTAGACTTTAGAAATATCCAATATGATATCTAAGCAAAAACTGATATGTATGGATTGAGAACATTTAAAAATTTTTATTTAGAGAAGGATGTAATTACATAAATAAGCTGTAGAAACATGGTGTGGAAAGGGGCATTAAACACTAGATTGCTGTTGGTGTATTCAGAAAAGTGGCCTGAAATAAAGTGAAAAGGAAAGTGGATGTAAATATGTATTTAGCATATTATATTTGAGAAATGCCTCAACTTTTCCCTTCTCCCTAAGCACCTTCAGTATCCTGTGCTTGGTATAAACACTATAGTGGCAAACAACAAGAGAATAATTCATGGTAATTAAATTTTATAGGGAGAAAGAGGAAATAGATTATAAAATAAAAATTCCCCCAAAGAGGAATTATTGATTGCTCTGAAGATAAAGAGAGCATCATAACAAAGGGTAATATATCTGTTGATTTAGGATTTAATAATGAACAGTGGCCTAGAGATGACACTATAAAAACAAATACATGTAAACACTGCAGAAATAGTTAAGTGCTAGAAACATCCACACAAAGAACAGGATCAAAGAATTCAGATGAGTCTCTGCTCCTTAGATAGTCATGAGCTTAGGTAGAGGACACATTGAAGTCTCTCAGCTTTTAGTACTTGGGAGACCACTGGAGATATCTGTTAATTGGACATATAATGGAAATAAATATTAATTTGATTTACTATTGTTTTTCAAAATAGGTGGCTGATATGTGGGAGGGTAAGGTGATTGGAATGAAAATGAAAGGAATGGTGACTGAGCTCTAGACAGACATGTTTGTGACCTAGGGACAAGCACTGATGAATGTGACCTTCCAAAGTTACACAGAAGCACCCCTCAATACATACAATTTGGCAAGTATTTTTCTAAACAAAAATAAGTATAAATAAATACATAAATAAATAACAACAACAAAACCACATGATTCTTTCTTGAACAGTTACTGTAAAGTAATGGTGAAAACCAGTGAAAAATAGTACTTATAGATCAAGAGTTCTATTTTTTTAATTTTCTATATTCTTTGTTTGCATTCCAAATGATTTTCCTTTTCCCCGTACCCCCCTCCCCACAAGTCCCATAAGCCCTCTTCCCTCCACCTGTTCCCCAATCAACCCCCTCCCACTTCTCTGTCCTGGCAATCCCCTACAATGCTGCATCAAGCCTTTCCAGGACCAGGGCCCTCTCCTGAATTGATTTGATATGAGAGTTGTGTCTTGGGTATTCAGAGCTTCTGGGCTAATATCCACTTATCAGTGACTGCATTTCATGTATGTTCTTTAGAGAATGAGTTACCTCACTTAGGATGATATTTTCCAGTTCCAAGTATTTGCCTAAGAATTTCATGAATTTATTGTTTTTAATTGCTGAGTAGTATTCCATTGTGTAATTTTCTGTATCCAATCCTCCACTGAGGGACATATGGATTCTTTCCAGGTTCTGGCTATTGTAAATAAGGCTGCTATGAACATAGTGGAGCATGTGTACTTGTTGCATGCCGGGGAATCCTCTGGGTATATGCCCAGGTGTGGTATAGCAGCATCCTCCGGAAGTGTGATGCCCAATATTCTGAGGAATGGCCAGACTGATTTTCAGAGTGTTTGTACCAGCTTGCAATCCCACCAGCAGTGGAGGAGTATTCCTCTTTCCGCACATACTTGCCAACGCCTGCTGTCTCCTGAGTTTTTAATCTTAGCCATTTAGACTGGTGTGAAATCTCAGTGTTGTTTTGATTTGCATTTCCCTATTTCTTTTTTTTTGTAACTGCCACTAAACAATAGTTATAATTCTTTGAGAATTTTATACAATGTATTTTAATTATTTTCATCTTCCAGTCTTTCCTGTGTCCCGCAATTTCATGCCCCCACTTTTTTATAATACCTCATTGCATTTTGTATAACCCTTATATTTCTGGGTGTGGAATCATCTTGGTAGGTTGACCTACCAAGGACCACATCATTTGAGAAACTTGATTTTCCTTCCCACAGAGGCTATACCCTCTCCATAGCTGTTCATGAAGGAGTTGGAGCCACGAGTCTCTTTTCCCTACCATGCTAGAAGGTTAACGAGACAGCCATCATTTTTTATTGCATATATTCTTTATTTACATTTCATTTCCCTTTTCTTGGTTCCCTGCCCCCCAAAGATCCCACATGCCCTTTTCACTCCCCTTCTTTCCCCATCCTCCCCTTCCCACTTCCCTGTTCTCATATTCTCCTACACTGATTCATTGGCCTTTCCAGATCAAGGGTCTACTCCTTCCTTCTTCTCAGACATCATTTGATATGTGGATTGTGTCTTTGGTTTTCTAAGCTTCTAGGCTAATACACACTAATCCGTGAGTGCATACCGTATTATTCCTTTGAGACTGGGTTACCTCACTTAGTATGATGTTCTTCACCTCCATCCATTTGTCTAAGAATTTCGTGAATTCATTGCTTCCAATGGACTATAAGTACACCATTGTGTATATATACCACATATTTTTGTACCCATTCCTCCGTTGAGGGACAACTGGGTTCTTTCCAGCTTCTGGCTATTATAAATAAGGCTGCTATGAACATAGTGGAGCATGTATCCTTATTACATGCTGGGAAATCTTCTGGGTATATGCCCAAGAGTGGTATGGCAGGCTCATCCGGAAGTGTCATGTCCAGTTTTCTGAGGAACCTACAGACTGATTTCCAGAGTGGTTGTACCAGCATGCAATCCCACCAGCAGTGGAGGAGTGTTCCTCTTTCTCCACAACCTTCCCCAACTCCTGCGGTCTCCTGAGTTTTTAATCTTAGCCATTCTGACTGCTATGAGGTGAAATCTCAGGATTGTTTTGATTTGCATTTCCCAAATGACTAATGATGTTGAACATTTCTTAAGGTGCTTCTCAGGCATCCAAAGTTCTTCAGGGGAAAAGTCTTTGATTAGCTCTGTACCCCATTTTTGATAGGGTTATTTGGTTTTCTGGGGTCTAACTTCTTGAGTTCTTTGTATACTTTGGATATTAGCCCTCTGTCCAATGTAGGGTTAGTGAAGCTCTTTTCCCAATTTGTTGGTTGCCAATTGGTCCTATACTCAACACAACTGGAGAATCTGGAGGAAATGGACAATTTCCTAGACAGATACCAAATACCAAAATTAAATCAGGAACACATAGATCATCTAAACAGTCTCATAACACAAAAAGAAATAGAAGGGGGTCATAGAAAGTGTTCCAACCAAAAAAAGCACAGGGCCAGATGGTTTTAGTGCAGAATTCTATCAGACCTTCAAAGAAGACCTACTACCAATACTCTTCAAACTATTCCACAAAATAGAAAGAGAAGGAAGACTACCCAACTCATTCTATGAAGCCACAATTACCTTGATACCAAAACCAGACAAAAATCCAACTAAGAAAGGGAACTTCAGACCAATTTCCCTTATGAACATCAATGTAAAAATACTCAATAAAATTCTTGCCAACTGAATCCAAGAACACATCAAAATGATTATTCACCATGATCAATTTGGCTTTATCCCAGGGATGCAGGGATGGTTCAATATACAGAAATCCATCAATGTAATCCACTACACAAACAAACTCAAAGAAAAGAACCACATGGTCATCTCATTGGATGCTAAAAATGCATTTGACAAAATTCAACATCCTTTCATGCTAAAATTCTTGGAAAGAACAGGAATACAAGGCCCATACCTAAACACAGTAAAAGCAATTTACAGCAGACCGGTAGCCAACATCAAAATAAATGGAGAGAAATTGGAGCAATCCCACTAAAATCAGGGACAAGACAAGGCTGCCCCCTCTCATCATATCTTTTCAATATAGATAGTACTTGAGATACGAGCTAGACATAAAAGGAAGTCAAAGGGATACAAATGGCAAAGGAAGAAGTCAAACTACCACAGATGATATGATAGTATACTTAAGTGACCCAAAAAAACTCCACCAGAGAACTCCTACAGCTGATAAACAACTTCAGCAAAGTGGCTGGTTATAATATCAACTCAAGCAAATCAGTAGCCTTGCTATATGCAAAGGATAAGCAGGCTGAGAAATAAATTAGGGAAATGACACCCTTCACAATAGCCACAACAATACAAAGTATCTTGGTGTGACTCTAACCAAACAAGTGAAAGATCTGCATGACAGGAACTTCAAGTCCTTGAAGAAAGAAATGGAAGAAGATCTCAGAAAATGGAAAAATCTTCCATGCTCATGGGTTGGCAGGATGAATATAGTTAAAATGGCCATCTTGCCAAAAGCAATATACAGATTCAATGCAATCCCCATCAAAATCCCAACTCAATTCTTCATAGAATTAGAAAGAGCAATTCTCAAATTCATCTGGAATAACAAAAAAACCCAGGATAGCTAAAACTATTCTCAATGGTAAAAGAACTTCTGGGGGAATCAGTAACCTGGACCTCAAGCAATAATACAGAGCAGTAGTGTTAAAAACTGCATGGTATTGGTACAGTGACAGGGAGGTGGATCAATGGAATAGGATTGAAGACCCAGAATTAAACCCACACATCTATGGCCAATTGATATTCGACAAAGGAGCTGAAAACATCCAGTGGTAAAAAGATAGCCTTTTCAACAAATGGTGCTGGCTCAGCATGTAGAAGAATGAGAATTGATCCACTCTTATCTCCTTGTACTAAGCTCAAGTCCAAGTGGAGCAGGGACCACCACACAAAACCAGACACACTGAAAGTAATAGAAAAGAAACTGGGGAAGACCTTGGCGGACATTGGCTCAGGGGGAAAGTTCCTGAACAGAACACCAATAGCTTATGCTCTAAGATCAAGAATAGACAAATGGGACCTCATAAAATTACAAAGTTTCTGTAAGGCAAAAGGCATTTCCCTATTTGAATTGCATTAAATTTTAGTAGCTGTGCTAAACAGTAAAATACAGGCATCTACAAGACGAATTGGTTTGATGATATCAATTTGATAATCATAACATAGAGATATGATAGCCATAGCTAGGAGCCTAGATAAAAATCACCAAATGTATGAATACTGTTAAATGGAAGGCACAAGAATTACTACTAGGACATTCCAATATTGAAATGACAAAAGGAAGGACAAGAAAAAAAGGGAGGAAAATATTTAGTGGGGAATACACGGCCTCGATTAGATTTGGAAAGCTGGCTCCCAATACTTCAAAAACAGTTAGATTTTATTAATGATTTAGTATTTTAAATGATAAACACAGCCTTCCTTCAATCTAAAATTGATTTACACAGAATCCAATTACTGATAATATGTACAGGGACTGAAGGAGAGGTCTACAATGTATACATTTAAAATCACCCATATGTCTTAAATTGTATGCAAATGTCAATATATTCTGTAACAGCTGAAGACCCTAGTCAGTAGCCATCAGAGCCTCATTGGTTTATTCAAAACAACTGAATCTATTTGCTCTGGCGCATGAAAGTTAACTTTATTTTTGAATCCCTAAAACATCTTTATTTTCCTGAAACATCCCAGGGTAAGTTAATCCTTGTAGTATGTCTTTCTTGCAAACAATTCTATATAAAACTTACATTGTACCTCCTCTCGGCAGACAGTTGCAATTGTTGTCAGAGGAAATCAAGACAAACAAAATGTGGTTGCTGTGCATTAAGGCTGTATGAAAGAATTCCCATAATAGCTACCCGCTAAAGGCAATGTTTTATAGTCTTAATTATAAAACCTCTAGAAAATCACAGGGCATACACAAATTCATTTACCTCATTTCTTTCTTACCCTTAGGTGTAATATTGTAAACAAGTGTGTTTGAAATGTGAAACGGAGATTTATTTCACAATAGTGTTTATTCATTCCTAGTAAAACGGACTTCCTTCAAGCAGTATGTCCTCACAGATAATATTTGACAAGCCAGAGTTTTAATTTTATTATAAGACACACATTTTATAACTCCAAATGTTTGCCACTATTTGTTGCTGAAGAACTTAGTAATAATTGGAAAAATGTGAACTAATTTGGGACGACATTTTGGTAAAGCCAGTAACTTAGTAATTACTGCCACTATAAAAATCAATGCAAATGAAAAAAATATGCAGAAAAGCTATCACACGTCTTGCTTTGTCACTAAGTGAGAGTCTAGTCATCTCTGAGAAGAGAATGTTCTTTGGTTTGAATGGAACAAAGCAAACTGAATAAAGCTTCTTATGAACGCAATGAACTCTAATCAGGACATTGGAAAGGGGATTTTCACCATCTGTTACTTCCAGAGGTTAGTATGTTTATCGAAAACAAACTTTGCATTATGTGATAGACTTCTTAATGTTCAGAGCAGAGTTCAACTCTAGATATGATGGCATTATCAATAAGCAGATTTATCTCTGAAATTAGGAATAAAGGGCACCAGAGGATGAAGATCCGTCCTCTTCACTGAATGAAGATATTAGAGTTTTTTGTGTTCTGTTTCCATTCTGCATTCTATCTCTAAGGAAATGACCATCGGTAGAAATCAAATCCTTCCCAGAAAGAAATTGTGACTAATCTCTCAGAGATTTGTTTGGGATTGGGTTTCTATGTTCCATTGCATTCAATAATTCATCAGGGGAGACAGAAGAACTGGCAAAACTAGTTCTCTTAAATAAAATCGTATTGTCATTAATTGTAGAAATTCTATTAACTGAAATAACAAAATGAGAAAGTAAAACTAAGCAGTCAAACTATGATTAGGGCAAAAGAAAAGATTAATGTTATCATCACCCTTAGAAATACTTCTCAATCCCTCAGGCCAGGACGCCCCAAAAAGTCTCTGACAGCTAAACCATAATGACAGCTATTGAAATGGAGACAATACTGTCTCTGAGCTTACAAACAACCACAAGAAGCCATAAACACAAAGGCACCATAACCACAAAAGTCTGTTCTGTCATAGAGTACCCAATTTTATCCTACTTGTTGATGAAGTCACACATAGGAAAAATCTTAGATATTTCAATTATTATGTATGTCTAATGAATGCCAAAGAAGAAAACAGAACTAACAGTTTTCTTATTCAAGTGAGATGTGAAGTATTCTGAGATGAGTCAATTCAGCAGAGTCATACATTTTCATTGAAATAGAATTAATCTCTCAGGCAACATGACCTTTGTATTAAGACAACATTAGCTTACAGAAACTGTAATTTTATGAGGTCCCATTTGTCAATTCTTGATCTTAGAGCATCAGCTATTGATGTTCTCTTCAGAAAGTTTCCCCCTGTGCCTATGTCCTCAGGCTCTTCCCCAGTTTCTTTTCTATTAGTTTCAGTGTGTCTGGATTTATGTGGAGGTCCTTGATCCACTTGGAGTTAATCTTACTACAAGGTGATAAGAGTGGGTCAATTTGCATTCTTCTGCATGTTGACCTCCAGTTGAACCAACACCATTTGTTGAAAAGGCTATCTTTTTTCCACCGGATGGTTGTGGCTCCTTTATCAAAGATCAAGTGACCATAAGTCTGTGGGTTCATTTCTGGGTCTTCAATTCTATTCCATTGATCTACTTGCTTGTCGTTGTACCAGGACCATGCAGTTTTTAACACAGTTGCTCTGTAGTATTGCTTGAGGTCAGGGATATTGATTCCCCCAGAAGTCCTTTTATTGTTAAGAATAGTTTTAGTTATCCTGGGTTTTTTGTTACTCCAGATGAATTTAAGAATTGCTCTTTTTATATAAAGAATTGATTTGAGGCCCTCTTGCCTCGGGACACCGCGGACTGCTGGCGGCTGGGGTCAGGTGAGTGGACTGAGACCTAGCCCAGAATCCACTACCCTGTCAGGCTCTTGCCTGAGCCCAGAACCAGAGCAGGTCACCAGGAGGAGGTCTGTGCACCTACAGCTTGGCGACTGTTGCCAACAGCTGGGGACAGGCTCACAGGGCTTACAGCAAGGCCGTCATCTTGCCTCAGGACACCGAGGACTGCTGGCAGCTGGGGTCAGGTACAAGGACAGAGACCTAGCTTAGCATAGACTACCCCATCAGACACTTGCCAGCGCCCAGAGCCAGAGGAGCTCTGCAGGAGGTCTGTGCACCTACAGCTCAGCATCTGTGGCTGACCACTGGGGACCAGTTCACTGTGCTTACAGTGAAGCCTCCATCTTGCCACGGGTCACTGAGGACGGCTGGCAGCTGGGGTCAACTGCATTGGCTGAGACCTAGCGTAGCATAGACTAGCCCATCAGGCTCTTGCCTGTGCACAAAGCCAGAGGAGCTTGGCAGGAGATCTGGGCACCTAGAGTTCGATGCAGCTGTTGCTGACCACTGCAGTCCAGCTCTCTGGGCTTGCAGCAAGGCCATCTTCTTGCCTCAGGTCACTGCGGACGACTGGCGGCTTGGGTCAGGAGCACAGATGCCCTCTACTACAGCAGCGCCAAAGGCCAGGCTCACCGGAGCTTCAAACTCCAACCAGTAACAATAAGACCTACTAACTCCAGAGATAAACAGATGGCAGAAGCAAACGTAGGAACGTTACTAACAGAAAGCAAGGCAATATGGCACCATCTGAACCCAATTCGCCAACCACAGCAAGTCCTGGATACCCCAACACACCAGAAAAACAAGAGGTAGATTTAAAAGCACTGGCCATGAAGCTGCTAGGGGAACACAAAAAAGACATAAACAAATCTCTTAAAGAAATGCAGGGGAACATCAATAGGGTAGAAGCTCTTACAATGCAAACACAAAAATCACTTAAAGAACTCCAGGAGAATATGGAACAACAGACAGAAGCCAATAAAGAGGAAATGAGAAAATGACTTAAAGAAATGCAGGAGAACTTGAACAAACAGGCAGAAGTCATGAAAGAGGAAACACAAAAATCTCTTAAAGAATTGCAAGAAAACACGAACAAACAAATGAAGGAACTGAGCAAAACCATCCAAGATCTGAACACAGAGGTAGAAACAACTAAGAAATCACAAAAGGAGGCAACTTTGGAGATAGAAAACCTTGGGAAGAAATCAGGGGTCGTAGATGCAAATATCAACAGCAGAATACAAGAGATAGAAGTAAGAATCTCAGATGTTGAAGATACCATAGTAACCATTGAATCCACAGTCAAAGAAAACACAAAATGCAAAAGGCTTGTAACCCAAAACATCCAGGAAATCCAGGACACAATGAGAAGACCAAACCTAAGGATTATAGGGATAGATGAGAGTGAAGATCTACAACTTAAAGGACCAGCAAATATCTTCAATAAAATTATGGAAGAAAACTTCCACAACCTAAAGAGAGATGCCCATGAATATACAAGAAGCCTACAGAACTCCAAACAGACTGGACCAGAACAGAAATACCTCCTGTCACATAATAATCAAAACACCAAGTGTACTAAACAAAGAAAGAATATTAAAGGCAGTAAGAGAAAAAGGCCAAGTAACATATAAAGGAAGACATATCAGAATCACACCAGACATCTCTCCAGAAACCATGAAAGCTAGAAGATCCTGGGTGGATCTCATGCAGACCCTAAGAGAACACAAATGTCAGCCAAGACTACTATACCCAGCAAAAGTCTCAATCAACATAGATAGGGAAATCAAAATACTCCATGACAGGACCAAATTTACACAATATGTTTCCACTAACCCAGCTCTACAAAGGATAATAGGAGGAAAACTCCAATACAAGGAGGGAAACTGCACCCAAGAAAAAGCAAGATAGTAAACCTTCTTCCATCAAACTCAAAGGAAGATAACTACTCAAAAAAATAACGTCAAAAATGACAGGAAGAAATAATCACTATTCCTTAATATCTCTTAAATCAATGGACTCAATTCCCCAATAAAAATACATAGACTAACAGACTGGATATGGAAACAAAACCCTACATTTTGATGCATACAGGAAACACACCTCAGAATCAAATACAAACACTACCTTAGAGTAAAAAGCTGGAAGACAATTTTGCAAGCAAATGGTCGCAGGAAGCAGTGCTGGAATAGCCATTCTAATATCAGATAATTTTGACTTTCAACCCAAACTCATCAAAAGTGACACTGAAGGTCACTTCTTGCTAGTCAAAGGAAGAATCCACCAAGAAGAACTCACAATTCTAAACATCTATGCTCCAAATGCAAGGGCACCCTCATTCATAAAGGACACTTTACTAAAGCTCAAAGCACACATTGCACCTAACACAGAATTTCGGATGGCTGAGAAGCACCTTAAGAGATGTTCAACGTCATTAATCATCAGGGAAATGCAAATCAAAACAACCCTGAGATTCTACCTCACACCAGTCAGAATGGCTAAGAATAAAAACTGAAGAGAAAACAGGTGCTGGCGAGGATGTGGAGAAAGAGGAACACTCCTCCACTGTTGGTGGGATTGCAAGATTGTACAACCACTCTGGAAATCAATCTGGCGGTTCCTCAGAAAATTGGGCATGACACTTCCAGAGGACCCTCTCATACCACTCCTGGGCATATACCCAGAAGATTCCCCTGCATGCAATAAAGACACATGCTCCACTATGTTCATAGCATAGCAGCCTTATTTATAATAGCCAGAAGTTGGAAAGAGCCTAGATGTTCCTCAAAGCAGGAATGGATACAGAAAATGTGGTATATTTATACAATGGAATACTACTCAGCAATTAAAAATAACGAATTCATGCAATTTGTAGGCAAATGGTTGTATCTGGAAAATATCATCCTAAGTGAGTTAACCCAATCACAGAAGAATACACATGAAATGCAATTACTGATAAGTGGATATTAATGAGCCTAGAAGCTCTGAATATTCAAGGCACAATTAGCAAATCAAAAGATTCCCAAGAAGAAAGAATAAGAGGACACTGGTCCAAAAAAGACTCGTTCCAGTTTTACAGGAGCGTTCCAGAACAGAGAAAGGGTTGGGGGTGATTAGGGAATGTGCGGGGGTGGTGTTTGGGGGAGGACTTATGGGACACATGGTGAGGGGGGAACTGGGAAAGGGGAAAGCCTTTGGAATGTACACAATGAATGCAGAAAATAAAATTTAAAAAAAGACAACAGTGGATATTCATAAAGTAAGATTATGTAATGAAATCCTACATAAATACTAAGCATATATCTAAAGCTTTTCTCCACCTGGTATAGACAAGATTCCCAGTGAACTCTAATTGATGTAATTCCTGGGTAATCATAAATAGGTTTTGAAGATCAAATAAAACTACACTTTTAGCTTATGTTCATTCCTATGGTGGTTCCTCTGAGATGCTGAAGTATGTTTGGCTTCTCACTTCTACTATTCCCAGAGAATATAGTACTAGAAATATGATAAACATATTATATGAGTCTTAGAGCTGTTATTGGACAGGCAAAGATATTACATTTCATTAATTATAAGAAGAGTATAAATAAAAGCAATTGTGTTAGACATTAAAAGTCAAAGTAAACACCATCTGAAGGGGTAACATAAGGATTTACATGACAGATCATTTTAGGTACCTTATTTGACCAGAACCAGAGACAGATGGGCCATCGAGAATGGTTGAGTTGTCATAAGCTTCATTAAGTGGGGTTTCTGATTAAAGCTGTTGTTCCAAATGTGTTGCTAGAGCAAATCAGTAGAGCAGAAAAGGATATAGAACAACTGGTGTCTTCCATTGGAAGAATTAATAGCTGATCTTGCTGCCTTTTTTACATCATGGGATGGCAATCTAGAGTAAAAATATATATAATTTATAGTCAATAGATTACCGAGAATATGTTTTACATTTGGATGAGCTAAAAGAGTTAAAGTATAAATAAAAGGATAAGAAACACAAGAATATGACCTGCATGGGGGGTAGTTCTGTGTCATATTAATAATTATTAAGGACTTTACTGTCCTTTAAAATCATGTTATTCATATAAAGAGGTTTAAATTTCCAAATCAAGAGTCTGCCTAGTTAATTTCTAATACACCAATGCTTGTTTACTAGTCTTAGAAATACAATACCTAGAAATAAAACATCTATATATCAGTAAGATGTTTGCATTCATTTACTTTAGTTGTGTTCCACACTCTGATACTACATGTTATATGTTCTAGAACTTTCTAGCAATTGGATTCATATTAGGGATAGGCAAAGTTCCATACCAGTGGTAGATTGAAGCCAGGGGAAACGAGGCAATGGGGTTTGGTTGTTTTTATTTTCTTTCCAGTTCTATCTATTGCAATCACTTTATCTTTCTAGTTTCAAGTCCTACAAGGCATCTACAGCAGGAACCATCTCTGGCTTTGTCCCACCTGCCCTAAGCTCCATTCGTCTCATTGAAATGCTGCTTAACTCTCAAATTCATTTTGCATCTTTTTAATCATATTCCTTAATATAATATACCTGCACCTTCCTAAATGAAGCTGAATTGGCAGGTAGCACCCAGAGCCATAGAATTACACTCTGGCTTCAGATTATTATTTCTACATCACTGGCTTCTATGTCAACGTAAGAGCATTTCTGTGTTTAAACAGTGGCTGCCCACATTTTTCCTAATCTACTTTTAAAGCTTTAGTCTCCAAATATGTAGTCATTTCTGTGATAACCTTTAGGATGGCATTTCCAATTATAAAAATTAAAATCAATGTACTTAAACCACAACATAGGTTAAAACTCATAGGTGATTCTTAAATAAAGGAATAAAAAAGCTTATAAAGTTTTCTAAAAAATAAATTGAAGGTAGTCATGGTAAAAGTTTAGTGAGTGATATCTCTAAAATGACCATTCCATTAGAACAGGCTGGCCAGAAAATATTAACATTTTCTCACCATTGTGTGATCACATTTTCATTGTTCAAATTCTGTTGGCTGAAATTCGGTGCTTCAAACTGGAATATCCAAAACCTGCTTTTCCAGCTTATCAAACATATACATCACAGAAATATATACTTTAAGGAAATGTTTCTTTTCTTTTCTTTTCTTTTCTTTTTGATTTTTTTTTTCTTCGAGACATGGTTTCTCTGTATAGCCCTGGCTGTCCTGGAACTCACTCTGTAGACCAGGCTAGCCTCGAACTCAGAAATCCACTTGCCTCTGCCTCAGAGTGCTAGGATTACAGGCATGTGCCATCATATGAAATGTAAATTAAGAATATATCGAATAAAAAAAAGAAATATACACTTTAAAAAGAAAGTTCATAATAATAAGTTGAACATACAAATGTTAACTTTAGTTAATAGTGGTACTTTCAGAAACTATTTGTAGCCCTGTGTGTGAATTTTGTTAAACTGTTGTTTGACAGACAACAGACAACACCACAGCCAAAAAACATTCCAAGTGCAAGTCTAGGGGATCTTATTTTATACTTGTTTGTTTTTCTTTTTATAGTGAAAGTAATCAGAAAACTAACCGCATTTATGTTTAATCAACACCTTAACCATCAATAATTATAGAATAATAGCAAAGCCCATAATTAGTCTGTTTCCAAATACTGATTATGTAATTATATACCACAAACAATAACAAGGAATTTTCCTTTTAAGTCTAAGGACGCTGTGGAATTCTGTCCTCCAGATACTATATGGTCATTACCATCAGGTTTCATTACTGAAGAACTTTTTCAAAATTGAACCAATTAACATTTACTATTGAATATTTGGGTAAGCAAGAAGGGTCATTAAACTCTTACCTGAGATAGAGCAACTCCCTATCTTCTAGTTCTCATCCAGCTGCACATGACACTTTGCCAGCTACAAGGCAGACTTAGGAGATGGGACAGTATAAAGGAAAGTAAAGGATAACAAGAAAAGGCACTATCTATAAAAGTTTTGGGAGGTCCTCAACTTGCTGTAGTAATATTTTATTGAATGTAGCTGTTTGGCAGTTACAACGCCTTTCATTATTCACACATGATTTTATAAAATAGTGCAATAAATTTATTGGTTTACTAATTTAGACTCAGATGGAATCCTTTCTTTTATGTCTCCTGGATACCTCACAAGGAACAGGGAGATGTTTAGTCTTACTCCTGTAGAAACCATAAAAAGAAATACCAGTAATTCCTTTATAATTTAATTTATATTGTTATGTGACAGAGTTTATGTTGCTTCCTTAATATAAAATCATTCAAAAATACTCTTTGAAATATATAAAGATTGATTTTCAACTTCTGTCTAAATATTGTTAAATAATAAAAAAGTAAAAAATATAAAACTTACCAAGACAAATAGACTGAAAGAATAGAGTAGATAGACAGAAAATAACTAATGTATTCAGTCTGATAAACCAAAAATGCCATGTAAGATGCATGGCTATGAAAATGGATGCCTATCTGTTGAGAGATACAGAGAGTAAGATAGAATATAAAGATATTAAAACTATTAAGTTATAGATAGTATAATGATGAAAATAATAGAAATAATTGAGTCTATATAAATGTTTATTTCTCTTAAAAATTCCATTTGTTATTATATTTGAAGAAATAGATTTTTCAGTACACTTAGCACAGTTGGAAACTAAAACAATACTGTAAAACCCCTCACATACACATGCAGCCCCATTATTTTCTCTTAATTTTAGATGAAGATGTTTCCATCACAACATATAGTTTGTAAGAGTGTAACACAATAATTAAAAAATATGTTCCAAGAATAAATTAATATAATATCTGTTGTAGGAATCTCCCCGGAACTTTTAAATGCCACTAAGTGATCTGAATTAGTTTTGAGTCTTCAGACCTGTACTATAAACAAAATAAAGTGAAAGAGAAGGAAGGAAAAAAGGTGCTCGGACAATACAGAAATCAAAATGTCTTTGGATTTCTCATTGGTAATTTTATAAGTTGAGAAACAATAGGACAATAGATAGGAACTTGAGTCAGGAGACTTCCGAGTTCACATCTATCTTTGGAGTGCATAGTGGTATCCTACCCCAAAAATAGAGAGAAAAACAAGTAGGAGGAGAAAGGAAATGAGATAGAGAAGAGAAAGAGGGGGGGTGCATCTTGATTAGGTATTAGGGAAAAAGAACCAATTCATAAATTTCTCTGTGTCATTAAGCTCCCAAATTTTAGTATAGAATGAAAGTATCTTCCATCATCAATATCTCAAAAATCATTTCTTGAATCATGTCACTGAATGTGACTGGAAATTGTGTGTAACAGAAAATTAAATCAGTGAAAGAAAATATGGGACACTGGACACAGAATGGTGATATAAATTTATCTATCAAGATGGTGCTCAATGAATATATACAATATACACACTGGAAGATAAAGGTATGACTAAAGAGCAATATCCAAAAAGAATATGACATTGATCAATGACCTTGATTTTCAAATGAGCTTTAAGTTTATATTGCAAGTCACTTTAGATAGACATATTAAAAGAGGTGAATAAAATTAAAAAGAAGGAATATGAGATAGATTTTGAACTTACAAAATATTTGTAAGTACACTGTAGCTGTCTTCAGATATCCCAGAAGAGGGCATCAGATTTCATTATAGATGGTTGTGAGCCACCATGTGGTTGCTGGAATTTGAACTCAGGACCTTTGGAAGAGCAGTCAGTGCTCTTAACCACTGAGCTATCTCTCCAGCCCAGATATATAAACAAATGGGCCAAAAATCCATTGCCTTACACAGAACAAATGCAAAACATTAATCTGTCATTGTATTATATTGCTCATCTGTTATTTTTGTATCCTTCTAATAACTGAACATTAGCACAAGGTAAATAATACAGATGCATAGGAGGATACAGGTGCACCTGGTAATATCATGTAGAGGAAAGCTGAATTACCCTATCATTAATCAGAAATCAGTTTTCACGTTGTGAAGATGTCAATGAGGAACAGCCACATATATGCATAATGTGAATACAAATGATGATAGGTTTCCACTAAGAGAGAAAGATGAGTCTAGACCAGGGATGAGATGAGGGAAGCCAGGGAGGAGAGTACTTATAAAATATACCAGAGAATTGCTTTTTTTACCTGTATGTATGATTTTATATATATCGTTTCATAGAAATGATATATACAAATTTTATTCCAAAGACATGTATATTACATTATGAAAAAATCAAGCTAAAAGGCCTTAGTGAAATAACTAAAAAATATGGGTAAGGATGCTTTTCACTATGCCTGATAGCCTGTGTTCTTTACCTGGACCCAAAGGGTAGAAGAAAAGAACTGATCGGACTCCCACCAGTTGGGATTTATGCATGTGCTCTGGCACAGGAACCCATTCATAGAAAAATGATGGTGATGATGATGATGATGATGATGATGATGGTGGTGGTTATGATGATGATGATGATGATGATGATGATGATGATGATGATGATGGTGATATTTAAATTTATTTAAAACAGAAGTATCAAAGGTAGGGATATATCACAAATGTCATGAAGTACATGTTCTGTCCACTGAGTAAATCCATTTGTAGATCAAGTCCTCAGTCACTGTTAATATATATGTCAGATGTCTTTACATTGAACATCCATCTTTCCAACTCCATGGACAAAAGCAAGTCTAAATGACGGAATGATGCTTTGGACAGCTTAAATGAATTAGCTCTTATAGCAAAGGTTTCTGGTGAAAAGTCCTTCTGTCACTAATAGGAATCAATTTTCCAAGTTGTGTTATAACCCTTATATGGCACTTTTCAGAGCTCCTGATCTTATTCATTTAATTTCAAATTCCCAAGTCATGTTTACTCATACCTTTTCCTAATTAGAAACA
Source organism: Apodemus agrarius (assembly GCA_964023405.1). NCBI lineage: Eukaryota > Metazoa > Chordata > Mammalia > Rodentia > Muridae > Apodemus > Apodemus agrarius. The sequence goes on along the minus strand of OZ030016.1, from coordinate 38,631,128 downwards.
ATAGCAAAACAAAACTCCAGAATTAAGTCTTTGCTTCTTGTCTGCACTTACTCATGAACAACATGTTTTAAACTCATTAAAATTTGCACAGTAAACCACACACATGCCATTTATTTTCCTTTTATGTTTTCTCTTATAATTATGTTATGAAAGGAGTGACTGCAGGAGACAAGCATTTGTATTTTTAAGTCAACCTTATAACAAAAGGCACATTGTCTTTTCATAACAGAAGCTAATTGGCAAAATTACTTTAAAATATATTTCTATTCCTGCTGCCTGAATGCTGAGCACATTAAATTGGTAGCAATGAGTGTTAAACCACCATTGTATTTATTACTTGTGAAGATCACCTCCTTTATACAAGGAAAATGTGTTTTTTAAAAGTGAAGCTCATGAGATTGTTAATGCGTATAGTATGCTGAGAATTAAATTGGTTGTTAAAATAATGTTGATAAAATTTAAATGCTAGAGCTCAATTGAACCGTCAACTTATTCCAAGGGTAGTGGGTATAACTACCATGAAGATGTATCAAGATAAATTCTAAGTTTGTGTTGGAAGTAAAATAGGAAAAGCTTGCATGAATCAATGATTTCATTCCTGGTAGAACTGGACACAATATTTCGATTTTCAACATGAACACTCACTCTGGGGAATTACTTGTCAAGTCCTGACCAAATTCATTAATACTAGGCCCAACTCTGAATAGGTTCTAGGATGACCCTGACATATGAGTTACCAATGCTATGTGCTCTTCTATCATGTAATGCATGCATACTCTACTTCTAGGAATGTTTTAAGAATACATAAATATTTATCCCTTGAACACTACCCTTCTCTGTTTCTCCACTCTCTGATTATCTGTCTCTCAGTGTGTCAGTTTGATAGTGTGTGTGTGTGTGTGTGTGTGTGTGTGTGTGTGTGTTTCTTTTTGTGAGTATCTATGGCTAGAAGTCACATAAATTGTAATAAAAAAACTCTACCTTTGCTGAGCTTGTGTTTTTAATGCTTTCACAATATATATCTATCAGACTACAAACTCTTCTTCATTCTTATACTAAAATATATTTTTTGTTCTCGTTATTTAAATATCTGAAAGACAATCTGAAATTTGTACAGATGCGATAACACTGTTAGTTCTTTAGATTGTACTTAGTTTCCCCTCCATATTAATTATTTACCTCCAATTTCTCCATGGGAGAATCTTGCTTCTTCTCCCAACATACAGAAACTGGTATGATTGCCATTGTTTTTTCTTCTATAATATAAATACCTTTGATTTTCACTTGTTTCTTCATGTGGTATAGTCTCGATATGCTTTGCCAAATAGAGCTCTAAACTGAAATGACTTAGAAAACTGTGCCAATTTGAAGATGAACTTGCTAGAATTGAGGAGGAAGTTCAGTTCTGGAGCTGTATTCATCTAAAGTATTTATTGTCAAGAAAAGAGTGGTATTCCCTAAAGAAACATAGAGTGCATATTAAAACATACTTTTCTAGAAATCAGTAGCATCTAGGAGATAGAAACAACCAAGATATGCTTCAATTGCTGAATTCATCTTGGTAATGTAGTCCATATATCAATTGAAATTCTATTCAGTTCTAAGTAAAATAAATTATGAAATTTATAAGCAATTGGATGGAGCTGGAGAATGTTATACTGAGATAATCCAGTCACAGAAAGACTAATACCATACATATGTCCTCTCATTCTCATGGATCTTATGTCCAAATCCTTAGATTTATGTATATAAACATAAATAACTGCACAAACTAGGAAAGTAGACATTGATGGTGTCAGAAGGGGAAGAAGGAATCCTACCAAGGGCTGCACAGCACACAGGTACTATGAAAACAGATGGAGAAAGTAGGGCAAGACTGAGTGGGGTGAAGAGAAGAGGAAGACAGAAGAGGGATGAAGCAGAGTTAAATAGCACAAAGGCTTCTGAGAAAGCCACAAGGAGACAATGATTTTTAAGCTTACTTAAAAATACAACAAAGTAAAAAGCTCTAATGGAGAATCTCTAGATAGGGCAATGTAGGGCACAGGCTCTGTGAACAGGGGAATGGGAAAGCATAAAGAATTAACTGGAAAAGGGGGAGAGAAGATACCACAGAGGGAGAGAAAAAAGATAAATAACATTAAAGTTGTCTGAAAAATAAATAAGGGAATATAATCTTTTAAATACATGTAAGTACATATCTTTTACATGTATAAGTACACACATATGTATTTACATATCCACACATGCACATGTGCAAGAATATGAGTGTGTGCATTTGTGTGATGGGGGAAAGCTATAAAGGGACCAGGGACAGGAAGGAATATTGAAGGAGAAATAGAATATAGTGTTATAAATGGGGAAGAGCAAATAGAATGGTATGTGGTGACATACTAAATAAGAAAATAAGGGAAGGGATTTGTGCCTGGTTAGTTAGCAAGCTAACTTGGACTTGTTAGTTAACAAGAAAGGCCTTTCAAATAGCCATATGGAAATACATAATTGTACGACCTTAACTTGAGTTACTTACTAAGTTACTATGATGAAACAACACAACCAAACCCATCTTACAGCAGAAATGGTTTATATTATTCACACTTTCATATTACAGTGCATCATCAAAAGCCTGTAAGGCAGGAAGTAAAGAAGGGCAGAAATCAGGAGGAAGGGTCTAAAGCAGAGGCCATGGAAGAATGCCTCTCAAGGCTTGTCCAGCCTGATTTCTTATAGAACCAAATACCATTCAGTGGAGGGGGGTGGCTCTCCCATAAATCACCAATCTAGAAAATGCCTTATAAGCCTGATTGCTGCCCTTTTTTAAGGAGGCAAGTTTTCAATGGTTACTTTTACTCAGATGAGTAACTTGTGTCAAGTTGACATAAAACTACCCAGCATAGGTCTTCCACAAATATTCAGATATATGAAACTAATTTAATAAATTCACCATTTAACAAAGGAGAGAATGCCCCAAGTCTTCCTTTCTTGTATCTTATATCCCTAAATAAGACCTGTAGTGAATGGAATAGTTACACCTTGTTAAGATATTGGCCAAAAGGGTTACTCAGAAATCCATAAGCATCACAGACTGTTTCCATGGCTATTGGTTATTCTCCATAATGTGGTTGAAAGGACCTAGTGCTTAAGACTAGACATGCTTATGTTTTGACCTTGAAGAAATCTACCCATCTAGAAGGATCTTCAATGCTACTGACTTGCATTCATAGAGCTACAAAATTATTTGTATAATATTTGAGAAGAAAATAAATCATTAACATTACCCAGATATGAGCTCTAAGAACCACACCAGGAACCTGTGAACAAGATTTATGAATGCAGTAGTGGTAAAATTATTATGGGAATAATCATCCACTTTTTGATTAGAACTTAGATCCACTTGATGTGATTCAACCCCTACTTTAAAGCCCCAAGAACTTGAGACTAAATAGGTCATGAGTCTTAGGAGAAACCTACTACTATTATTATACTAAAGAAAAATAACAATAAAATGGTTCCTAATAAGATATAACTAAGTCAGGCGGTGGTGGTGCACGCCTGTAATCCCAGCACTTGGGAGGCAGAGGCAGGCAGATTTCTGACTTCGAGGCCAGCCTGGTCTACAAAGTGAGTTCCAGGACACTGGAACTACTCAGAGAAACCCTGTCTCGAAAAAAAAAAAAAAGATATAACTATACTCATAGATCAGAGCTCCATTCAACAGTCTTCAGAGAAGCTTACTTTTCTGGAGACAAAAATTAATACAAAGTCCCACAACTGTAAGATGTGTTTAGCTTGAGAGACTTTGGAGGATTCAGGCCTAAATCATGTTTATTAAATCCATTCACTTAAAGTCTGGGATCTATAGAGAAGAGGAAGTAGGAGGATTTTAAGAGCCAGAGGTTGATTACGCCAGTGAAACACTGCAATTTGCTATGAGACTGATGCTCATAGGACCCCACAAAAAATCTGGCAGTACATACAAGATATGCACATATTCAATACAGAAAAGATACCAGCAAGAAGATGAAGTAAACAGATGCTCCTTCCCCTAACCAAGAAATTATTTGCAATTAAATACCTACTGGGATAAAAAGAACTAGTTTTCTCCATGGAGTATCATTCTCACTGGATATATCAATCTCACTCTAGAATAAATCCCATGTCCAGGAGCAGTTACCCAACACAAAATGTATTCTGGTTATGCTTATATATGAAATGTGTGTATGTATCCATTTGTGCAACCATGCACGTGCGCATGCATGAATTCATGTGTGTGTATGCTTATGTATGTATGTGTCTGTGTTTGTGTCATGTTTTTCTCTGTGTGCCTGTGAGTGTATACATTGTTTTGTTTTAAGAATATTTTGTTTTGTTGGTTTTTTGTTTTTTATTATTGAAACAGTTTCTGTTTTCATATAATACATCTCCAGAACAATTTTTCCTCCCTCCATTTTTCATAACTTCTTCCACATCTGCCTTCTTCCCCAGATTCATCCCACTTGCTTTCCTCATAGAAAGAACAAATGTCTTAGAAGTGACTCTAAACAAACAAGTGAAAGATTTGTATGACAAGAACTTCAGGTCTCTGAAGAAGGAAATAGAAGAAGACCTCAGAAAATGGAAAAAATCTTCCATGCTCGTGGGTTGGCAGGATTAATATATTAAAAATGGCCATCTTCCCCTGCATACAATAAAGACACATGCTCCACTATGTTTATAGCAGCCTTGTTTATAATAGCCAGAAATTGGAAGGAGCCCAAATATCCCTCAAAGGAGGAATGGATACAGAAAATGTGGTATATTTATACAATGGAATACTACTCAGCAATTAAAAATAATGAATTCATGCAATTTGTAGGTAAATGGTTAGACCTGGAAAATATCATCCTGAGTGAGCTAACCCAATCACAAAAGAATACACATGAAATGCAATCACTGATAAGTGGATATTAATGAGCCCAGAAGCCCTAAATACTCAAGGCACAATTAGCAAGTCAAATGATTCCCAAGAAGAAAGGAGAGGACCCTGGGCCTGGAAAGATTGGATCCAGTTTTGTAGAGAAACTGTGGGGGGAGGGGGAATGATTGGGGAATAGTTGGGGGGAGAGGAACTATGGGACATAGGGAGGGGGGAACTGGGAAAGGGGAAAGCCTTTGGAATGTAAACATAGAATATAGAAAATAAAAAAATTTTTCAAAAAAAATGGCCATCTTGCCAAAAGCAATATACAGATTCAATGCAATCTACATCAAAAGCCAACTCAGTTCTTCACAGAATAAGAAAGAGCAATTCTCAAATTTATCTGCAATAACAAAAAAACTCAGGATAGCTAAAACTCTTCTCAACAGTAAAAGAACTTCTGGGGGAATCAGTATCCTGGACCTCAAACAATACTACAGAGCAGTAGTGTTAAAAACAGCACAGTATTGGTATAGTGACAGGGAGGTGAATAGGACTGAAGACCTAGAATTGAACCTACACATCTATGGCCAATTGATCTTTGACAAAGGAGCTGGAAACATCCAGGGGAAAAAAGATAGCCTTTTCAACAAATGGTGCTGGCTCAACTGGAGGTCAACATGCAGAAGAATGAAAAATGATCCACTCTTATCTCCTGTACTAAGCTCAACTCCAGTTGTATCAATGACCTCCATATAAAACTAGACACACTAAAACTAATAGAAAAGAAACTGGGAAGACCCTTGAGGACATTGGATCAGGGGAAAAGTTCCTGAACAGAACACCAATAGCTTATGCTCTAAGATCAAGAATTGACAAATGGGACCTTATAAAATTACAAAGTTTCTGTAAGGCAAAAAGACAAATCAGCAACAAACAAATTGGAAAAAGATCTTCACCAACCCTACTTCTGACAGAGTGCTAATATCCAATGAATACAAAGAACTCAAGAAGTTAGACCCCAGAGAAGCAAATAACCCTATCAAAAATGGGGTACAGAGCTAAACAAAGACTTTTCACATGAAAAACTTCAGATGGCTGAGAAGCACCTTAAGAAATGTTCAACATCATTAGTCATTAGAGAAATTCAAATCAAAACAACCCTGAGATTTCACCTCACACCAGTCAGAATGGCTAAGATTAAAAACTCAGGAAACAGCAGGTGTTAGTGAGGATGTAGAGAAAGAAGAACACTCCTCAATTGCTGGTGGGATTGCAAGCTGGCACAACCACTCTGGAAATTAGTCTGGTGGTTACTCAGATAACTGGACATGATACTTCCAGAGGACCCTGCCATACCACTCCTGGGCATATATCCAGAAGATTCCCCAGCATGCAATAAGGATACATGCTCCACTATGTTCATAGCAGCCTTATTTATAATAGCCAGAAGCTGGAAAGAACTCAGATGTCCCTCAACAGAGGAATGGATACAAAAAATGTGATATATATACAAAATGGAGTACTATTCAGCCATTAGAAACAATGAATTCATGAAATTCTTAGACAAATGGATGGAGCTGGAGACATTATACTAAGTGAGGTAACCCAATCTCAAAAGAATAACCATTGTATGCACTCACTGATAAGTGGATATTAGCCTAGAATCTTGGAACATAAAATACACAATCCACATACCAAATGATGTCCAAGAATAAGGAAGGAGTGGACCCTGGTTCTTGAAAGGCTCAAAGCATCAGTGTAGGGGAATACCAGAACAGGGAAGTGGGAAAGGGTAGATGGGGGAACACAGGTAGGGAAAAGGGCATGTGGGACCTTTGGGGGCAGGGAACCAGAAAAGGGGAAATGAAATGTAAATATAGAATATATCCAATAAAAATATAAAAATAAAAAATAAAAATAAAAATAAAAATGAATCAAAAATTAAAAAAATTTAAAAAAAGAAATAACAGTCAAACAGGACAAAACAAGATAATATGACAAATCCAAAGCCCTCATACTATTGCTGTACAAGGCAATCCAAAGGGTAGAAAAATGTCTCAAGAGTAGTCAAAAGAGTCAAAATTATGCCTACTCCCACTGTTAGAAAAACATTAAGCTAACAGCCCAACCATAACATATATGTAGAAGACCTTATATAGACAAAGACAGCCCTGTGCTTGCCTTTCTCTGTGAGTCCATGTGTGCCCTGCTCAGTTGACTCGATGGACCATGTTCTCCTGTGTCCTCTATTCTCTGACTCCTACAGTCTTTCCTCCCCATTGTGTGGCTTCTCTGTTCTCTAAGAAGAGGAATGCATTGGAGAGCTCTAGTTTACTCTCTACATAATATCTTCTTGTGGGTTTCTGTACCTGCTCTTATCTCCTGTCAAGCTTCTCTCTATGATGACTGAATATGGTAGTGAGTATAGCAGAATATCATTGGGAATAAGTCCATTGATTTTTGTTTGTTTAGAGTTTTATGAAAGAGAGATAAAACATGAAGATTGGTAGACAGAGAAGTGGGGAGTATCTGGAAGAAATTGTGGAGGGGAATATGATTAGTATATATTGCATGAAAAATTTTTAAATAAAAATGTAATTAAAAAGATAAAGTAAAAAATAAATACATAAAACATTCCAAAGACTCCTGGCATGGTTTTAATGGTCTGTAGACAATGCTGAAACCCTCTAATCTGGATTGTTATCAACAGTTTCAAAAATATGTTATAGTATTACCTCACTAATTTTGCCTCTCATTAAAGGTTCCAGGGAACTTATTAAGGCTTGTGGGTACATATGGATCCCATTTATGTGCTTCTGAAATATACCACATTATTATGATTGAGTTGTTCAAGGTTCATTTGTTAAAATTCTGATTAATTTGGGGGTCACATATTAAAGTGTTTAGGGGAAATTCTTGAATCTCAGTAACATTGCCCAAAACAGTAGTCCTCTACTAGTGTTGTGTTATGTATACATGCCCCATGTTATGTATACGTGCCAAATGCCCCTTCAATCAATGTGCAGGGAAATTTTTATGGATAAAATAGTGAATCTTGTGACATATCATACCAGGCATCTTTACAAGGGGTAAATTATTTATTAAATAACACATGTAGTAGTATCTATGCATTTTTTGAGTATCTCTGTCACTTAACATATTTCTCTGTCTTATCTACATCAATGTCCTGCACTAGAGGATTTCCAAGGGCTTTACTGCATTCTGATAAGACATGAATGATATTTCTCTCTGTTCATAAATCTAACAGAGGTGGTCTTGGTAGGGAAATCAGTAGACATTTATTGAGGCTTTAATCCTTCAAAATACACAATTTATTTATGGGTAGATTCTGAGATGACCTTTTTATACCCCACAAACAAGACTAGAAAAGGCCTTAAAGCACCATAGGTGCTTGATTTCAAAAACTGGAAAGGAATAAGTTCTCTTGTTTTGCCATATCTAACTGACTACTAGTTATGTGACATTAAGTTTGTTAATATTGTCATATAGAACATATTTCAAAACTCATGCTCAAGTCTTAATAACCATTTGCATACTAAATTCTGAGATTTGATTCACAATAAGTGTAATAGAAAATGAGAATTAAGGGATTAAAATGATAAAGTCTTGTTCTTGTTATATTTGTTGTATTTATATATTTTGGAGTGTGTGCATATGTGTGTGTGTGTGTGTGTGTGTGTGTGTGTGTAAGAACAATTAAAACGAGGCTTTGAATCTGAGAGATAAAAACGTTACATGGAGGTCTTGAAAGGAGATCAATAAAAAAGCAAATGATTTAATTTCTTTAATTTCAAAACTGAAATATTACTTAATCAAATTACTTAATCAAAAGATTCCTAAAGAGTACAGTGCCACAGCTTTATACATTTAGGAATCTCATTAAGTGTTTGCTTTAAAACTGAATATTTCAGTGAACGGCCTCAGGCTTGCTACCTTCTGGCTTCAGCCTCCTCAGTGCCTCTGTTACAAAACACTCCCTAGTATGTTCAGGGATACTGGATTCATTCAACCCTGATTCTGAATCAGGTAAAGCACCTCAATCATGAGATAAGCTTATTTGCATGATTGTGATTCCAACTCTACTAAATCACTTCAACATTACAGAGGTAATAAGTAGTCAAGGAAGTACAAAAGAGGTTCACTGGAAAATGAAAACAATATGGCATTTCTTCCTCATGTAGACCACATGACCCTACTCCTCTGCCAGGGAAGCTAAAAAGAATAACATGACTCTGAATTATATGCATAATCTCATAAAGTATAAATTAGAAACTATGCTACTATTGGGTATAGATGTTGAAGGAGAATAAATATCTACTATAAATATCTTAAAAATACAACATAAATAAATTTTCATATTAATGCCTTGAGGGCCTTAACAGATTTCAAAGACATGAACTTTTATCATGATTAAAATATATTTAATAATTTGATAATAAACCTGGTATGACTTCATGTATTCATTTGGTACATTTAATTTGCAGCAAACATTAATAAAATATTCCAAGCATCACACGAGCATAAGTGTTTTGTTAATCAACAGAAGACATCATCCTTGTTCTGAGGTAACTGGGAAACAGTATTCGAAAAGTATTCCCAAATGTATTGGGAAACAGATAAAACATTGACAAATTATAATTGTTTTTATCATGAAACTGTATATAGGACTTGAAAAAAGAGACTTCAAGTGAATTAAATAAATTTAGAAGATTTGAGTAGCTTCAATGGTGTATTTATATTTACATTTAAGAAAAATGTATGAGTAAATAAGATAGGTAGTAGAAGGAGTGGTTTGGGTCAAGTCAGCCATATAGGCAAGGCTTACATTAGAGTCAGAGCAATGGTATGGTATCATGTACCTATAGTGATTAATGCATAGAAGCAGGTTAAAGGGAAACAAGGCCGCTAGAATTAAAGTGCCATCCCACATATATCCAAAAGCAATAATACACACTGAGGGATTAAAATAGAGGTATGGATAAACTCTGTGGAGGGTTTTTATGTGGACATTTGTAACACCATGAATGCAATATATAATCCACGGAAATAACAGAAACCAGATGGTTACTGGTCCAATCACTAATTCAAATGAGAAACGTTAAATAAGAGGATACGACATGAGAAGGCATCCCTTCTCAAACTGACTCAAAACGATTTTTAAAGATTTTTTTCTAGTTTATAGTCTACAAATTATTATTCATGAGGGAGTAAAGATATTAATAGATATACTGACACTTTCAGTTTTCATAGAGTGTAGTATACCATTTATTTTATTACTGCCCTCTTGTATTTTTCTTACTTAAAATGGCAGCTTACACAAGGAGGAACCATCAAAATTAATCCTAACATGGGAAATGTGTCAAGAACTGCTTGTGGGTTACTTAATTTTATCTATACCTGAACATAAAATAGGAAATACTATTATTAAGAGATAGCAAGTAACTTTCCCATGTGTATACAGTGGGAAGTATGTGGAATTTATTTACATACCCAATTATATATATTAATAAGTGAGAGGCTTACCTACCATTCATAATTTAGATAGATATCTTTTCATTCTACTTGTAATCTTTTCCCATAAGATTATGATGTGTTTGAAACTTCTTATATATGGTTCTCTATAAGTCTTGTTGTTTCAAAAAAAATAAAATGTGACAGAAGGAACCCTGCTGAGTGAACTATAATACTGGGATGAGCTTACAGGTGATAATGTGCCTGCATAGAAACTTGGAGCATATTCAGGCAGAACATTTTAAGTAAATCCATTTTGGGTTATGCTTAAATATGTGAATTTAAACTTTGAAATTCATCTGCTTCATTAATCCCCTTTTACCAGATGCCAACTTAAACCTAGCTTTTTAACAATAAAAGATTTAAGTTTTCTAGGTCATTCGATAGGTCTATCAAATTTATAACTAGATTGTTAATACATGTTTGTGTTACATAGAAGTCAAGTATTCTTTACAATAAGCTGCAATTGTTTTCAAAAATATTATTTCTTCAATATGATAAGTTAGAGACTTTTTGCATTCAAACTTGGAAAGATTATTAGAATAAATGTTCTTTAAGAAACATTATAAAGCCGGCGTGGTGGCGCATGCCTGTAATCCCAGCACTTGGGAGGCAAAGGCAGGTGATTTTCTGAGTTTGAGGCCAGCCTGGTCTACAGAGTGAGTTCCAGGACAGCAAGGACTACACAGAAAAATTTTGTCTTGAAGAACCAAGGAAAAAAAACGTTATAGGACTAGACAAAAACTGAAACACTAGGAGACAAAAGGAATAGTATATTAAAAAATAAAAGGCAGTAATTAATATACAGCAGCATTTGAAGACAGAAAGTCACGGTTTCAAGTAAAGCAATTCCTACTTTTATAACCTCACTCAAGGTATTTAACCTCAGTACCGTTCTGCTTCTTAATCTGTAAAGTGCCACTTATAAAACCTTATTCCAGGGGGATTGAATATAGTATTATATGTGAAATGACTTGGATAATATATAAACCAGAGGTGAATAAAGACTGCACTATTCACTCTTCCTAAACCTCAAATGGAAATTGAGGAATAGAATTTGAATTATAAGGGAAGTTCCTGGAGGTAATTCATCCATATTAACTACTTAATAAATGCGATAACTGGGCTGCAGTAATACAACAAATAAAGTACATTTCTCATATCAGTTTGTTTCTGTTTAGCCTTCATAGGTTATCTTGTGCCATTTCATCCTGAGGCTTAAAATATTTTTAAATGAGAAACTACTTCTTTAAAAAGGTATTTTGGTCCAACAAAGAGAAGGAAGAATTAAGCCTCAGTGACATAGTGAGCAAATAATAGCACAGAATTTTAATGCCCTGCCATTCATAAAATTAGAGAATCTATTATGCAATCTAACTGTCCTAGACTATGGTGGTGTAGCTTTTAAACGTGAAATGAGAACAAGAAAAACACATGAAGTGAAAGAAATTGAGCTCAAGGAGATCTGCTTAGCTTTGCCCAATGAATGGTAATTTTTTTTTAAAAAAAAATTGACTTTGGAAGAGTAAAATGGAGATAGAAGTGGTATTTTTAAATTATATAGAGAGATACTAAAGCAAAAATCAACAAGGAAAAAAACTACCAAGAGCTGCTTGGTATAACGGAATTTCGATGTTACTGGTAATCGCTACTATGTGCTACTTAGAGATTACAGGCCAAGCAGAATGAATTCCAAATATAAACACTGAAATACTTCAGAAAGTTAAGATATTAGAAAGCAATGCAGAGTTTTAAGTGGTAAACTCAGATGTAAACACTGCAGACTCTTCTTCTATGTTTCTGCAAAATACTAAACAATTCCTAAACCCTAAATGAGAAGAGATGCAGTCATACAAAGGAATTTTGTTTTCCAATTCTGCCAATCTGAATTTCCTTGGGAACTTCTTTCTACCCAATGATCCTTAAGAAGTCTGCATTGTGGGATGGTGGAGCATCTTTTGTCCAGGAGTGGTATAGCTATGTCTTGAGGTATAACTATTGCCAATTTCCCAAGAAACCTCTACATTAATTTTCAAGAGTGCTTGAAAATTTGCACTCACACCAGCAACATAGGTGTATTCCTCTTACTCCACATTCTAACCAGCATGTGCTGTCTCTTAAGGTTTTGTCTTAGGCATTCTGGCATTCTGATGGGTATAAGGAGGAATGTCATAGTTTTTTTTTTTATTTGCATTTCTGTGATGACTAAGAATATTAAGTGTTTCTTGGCCATTTGAGATACCTTTGTTGAGAATTCTATTTAGCTTTATACCTCATTTTTAAATTGGGTTGTTGGTATCTAACTTCTTGAGTTCTCTATATATTTTAGGTATTAGCCTTTTGTCAGAGGGAGGCTTGGTGAAGATCTTTTCCCCAATCTGTAGGCTGTCATTTTGTCAGTGTTCTTTGACTTTCAGAAGGTTTTCAGTTTCATGAGGTCCCATTTATTAATTTTTTATTTTAATGCCTGAACCATTGGTTCAGGAAGTTGTCTCCTGAACCAGTGATTTGATGGCTATTACCCACCATCTGTTTTATTAGATTTAGTATATCTGGTTTTACATTGAGTACTTTGATCCATTTTGACTTGACTTTTGTGCAGGGTGAGAACTATAGTTCTATTTGCATTCTTCTATATGTAGAGAACCAGTTAGACAAACACCAGGTATTAAAAAGGATCTCCATTTTCCATTGTAAGGTTATGGCTTCTTTGTCAAAACTCAAGTGTCTGAAGATGTGTGGGTTTATTTCTGGATCTTCAATTTGAGTCTGTTGATCCACAAGTCTGTTTTTATAAAACTATATGCAGTTTTTATTACTATTGCTTTGTAGTATAGCTTGAAGTCAGTGATGGCAATACTAATATCTCCAGAAGTTATTTTATTGTATAGGATTATTTTAGATATTCTTAGTTGTATTGTTTTTATGTATGAAGTTGAGTTTTTTCAAGGTCTATAAAGAATTGTGTTTAAATTTCGATGGGAAATGCATTCAATCTATAGATTACTTTTTAAAATTTATTTTTTTATACTCCATATTTTGTCCCCCCAACCCCTTTCCACCCTCTGACTGTCCTGTATGCCATACTTCCTCCCCACTCCACTGTTTCCACTTGGATGGCGACATCCCACCTACCCACCACACCACCTGACCTCTAAACTCCCTGGGGCCTCCAGTCTCTTGAGGGTTAGGTGCATCATCTCTAAATGAACACAGACCCAGCAGTCCTCTACTGTATGAGTGTTGAGAGCCTCATATCAGTTGGCGTATGCTTCCTGTCTGGTGGTCCAGTCTTTGAGGGATCTCATGGGTCCAGATTAATTGAGACTGCTGGTCCTACTTTTGATAACTTGCCATTTTCACTATGTCAGTCCTACCAATTCATAAGCATGGGAGATTTTTCCATCTTCTCGTAGTTTCTGTAATTTATTCATTCAGAGTCTTGAAGTTCTTGTCATACAGATCTTTACTTGATTGGCATAGGAGCTATGTTTGTAATATCCAGAAACTAGAAAAAACCTAGATATCCACAAACTGAAGAAAGTATTAAAAAATGTGGTTCATTTTCACAATGGAATACTACTCAGCTATTAAAAACAAAGATCTCATGAATTTTGTAAGGAAATGAACAGAACTGGAAAATATCCTGAGTGAGGTAACCCAGACCCAAAAGGATACGCATGACAGAATTCTAGCATAACTGTACTCTGAGAGGCTCCACTCAACAGCCAAATGAAACAGATGTAGAGACCCACTGACAAACATTATATGGAGATGGGGGAGTCTTGCATATAAAAGTCAGTGGTGGTGGAATTGAGAGACTCAAAGAGGTTAGAGAATCCACAGGAAGACCAACAGAGTCAACCATCCTGGACCCTTGGAGGATCCCAGAGACTGAACCAACAAAAAGCAAGCATGAACTAGATCGCGATCCCCTGAATATATGTAGCTGATGGGGTTTAGGTGGGGACACCAAGGCCTGACACTATTACTGATGCTATGGTGTGCTTACAAACAGGAGCCTAGCATGTCTATCCCCTGAGAGAACCAACTGGCAGCTGACTCTTGTCATCTTGCTCTTCACGTGGGTCCCCCCAAACTAGAATGGGAGATGTCCCTGAATTTGTTGTCTGCCTGAGAATCCAGTTCCCCTAACTAGGCCATCTTGTCTGGCATGGTGAGAAAGGATGTGCCTAGTCCTTCAAGTGACTGATATGCACAGGGTGGGGGGAAATTACCTGGTGGTATCCTCCTTTTTATTTTTATTTTATTTATTTATACTCCAGCCATTTGCCCCCTCTGTGTCCCCCCTCCAGCAGTTCCTCACCTCAGTCCTACACACACACACACACACACACACACACACACACACACACACACACGTCTCCAACAGGATGTTCCCCCTCCACCAGACCTTCATCCTTTCTGGAGCCTCAAGTCTCTCCTCTCCAGGATTAAGCACCTCTTCTCCCACTGAGGCCAGATCAGGCGGTCCTTTGCTGTATATATGCTGAGGGGTTTCAGACCAGCTCCTGTAAGCCACCTGGTTGCTGGCTCAGTGTATGGGAGTTCCCGGGGGTACTGGTTAGTTGAGAATGCTGGTCTTCCTATGGAGTCGCCCTCTCTTTCAACTTCTTCAATCCTTCCCCTAATTCAACCATAGGGTTCCTGTACTTCAGTAGTTGGGTGTAGTCAGCTGCCAGTTGGTTCTCTCAGGGGTTAGACATGCTAGGCTCCTGTTTGTAGGCACCCCACAGCATCAGTAATAGTGTCAGGCCTTGGTGCCCCCACCTAAACCCCATGAGAGGGATCCCAAATTTCCCAAGTTGGTCCAAACACTGGATCGCCTTTCCTTCAGTCTTTTCTTCATTTTTGTCATTGCAGTTCTTCTAGACAGGAACAATTCTGTGTCAGAATTTTTTAATTTAATTTTTTATTGGTTATTTTATTTATTTACATTTCAAATGTTATCCCCCTTCCGGGTTTCCCTTCTGCAAATGCCCTATACCACCCCCCTCCGCTTGCTTCTATGAGTGTGCTCCCCCACTCAGCTACCCACTCTAGCCTCATTGCCCTAGCCTCCCCCCTGTGGCATTCCACAGGATCAAGGGCCTCCCCTCCCACTGATGGTGGGCTGGAATTCCCTGTTTATCTACTAGAGGTGAATTCTTTGAGTTCCATCTCTTCCACCACGGTTGGGCATGCCATTCTTAAAGGAGAATGAGAACAGGGAATGGGGGAAGATCTGCAAGTGGTGGGGACTGGGAGGCCAGGGAAGTTGATACTGAGATGTAAAGTAAAAAACTAAATTAATTAATTTTAAAAAGAAGCCCCTATTATTTCAAGGACAATTCAATGTAGCACAGAGATCAAAACATGCTATCCTTTTCCAGTTGATTTTCAAAACCCCATCTTCTGATACGTTGCATGAAACTCCTCTAGCAAATCTTATTCACAGACTAGTTAAGCTTGCTGAGAAAGCAGAG